>JAUYWG010000064.1:3068141-3103188 GCA_034779775.1 Enteromius afrohamiltoni | reverse complement strand
CAAGTGCAACGTGTCCCTGGGTTAACATCTTTGTTGTCCCTGGAACAACATTAACCAATCAGAACTGAAGAAACAGTTTACAATTTTTGTGAAGTTTATGCTTGTACATCAGTGTCAGTCATCTATCATTAAATCTGATTTTAGGCATTACTCATGGGTAAGGGCAGGTTTAGGTGTAGAGATATGGTCAAGAATATTGTTTGCATTCAAAATGTTGTTCCAGAGTCAACTAAATACGTTGAACTAGGGACACATCACACTTAGCAAAAAACAGGATGTGCATATATATATATATATATATATATATATATAGAGTCTTATAGAAACTTAACAGAACTTTACACATGGTTGAGCATGTAGTCTCTGATTTTACATAAATCACACTTAATTTTAAAGAAGCCTTCAGAATAATTAATTGCTCATACAGCTTGGCTTATCTTGTTGTTTCCACAGTAAAATGCAAAAATATTTGTGTTATGTCATTTTTCCATTCAGATGTGGCAACCAAAGAGTGCGAGGACTAATTCCAATGCTTAGTGTAATGGGTCGCATCATTTCAACATAACAACCCGCACCTCAATTTTAATCTTAACATGTTTTAATAGAAAAGAGTAGCTACATCTTCATTTGAGACAATCTCATACGAGTCTACAATATTCTGAAGACTCTGCATCTTATTTCTTAATTTTCTACTCAAACATAAATTCTTAATACTTCAGCTTACAGTAACTTACTTCATTGTAATATTGCTTATTATCTCTTTTGTTATTCATTCTAAAATGCAAGAGGTTAAAGAGTTAAAAAAAATCTGAATGGTGTTGTTTTGATCCCGCAGGACAGGATGTGGAGAAAAACCCGATCCAAGAACAGTGGTAGCAGCTGTATCGGTACTGACCCCAACAGAAACTTTGATGCTGGATGGTGCAGTGAGTACTTGCTTCCTATTAAAGCTGTCAACAGCATATTAGAAATTAAGTTGAGCATCCTCATTTTATAGCTTAACTAGTTTAACCAGGATGGAATCTTGGAAAGGGGTCATGATATTCACAAATACATAATGGCATATTACTCTGCTCCATGAAACATGTTTGATGTGTGCCGTTCACTTCCCAGCTGTTGGAGCTTCCAGCAACCCCTGCAGTGAAACCTACTGTGGAAGCAGCATAGAATCTGAGATTGAGTCCAAGAATTTGGCCAACTTCATCCGCTCCAACAAGTCCATCATCAAGGCCTACTTGACTGTCCACTCATATTCCCAGCTGCTCCTTTTCCCCTATTCCTACAAATATGGCCTGGCTGCTGATCACTCAGAGCTGGTATGTTTGCATTGAAGTAAGCTTGTTTTGCAATGTAACTGAGAGCAACATTTCAGTGTTAAATCTGGCACAACTCTCATTTATTGACATGTGCCTTCGAGGTTTCTGACATCAGTCTCGTCTTTTTTGGTAGTTGAGTGTGTCTCAGGGAGCTATTGCAGCTTTGCGCACCCTGTATGGAACCAGGTACACTAGCGGCCCTGGTGCTGCGACCATCTGTGAGTATAAGAGTCCAAGATAAGCTTGAGTCAAAAACATACAAACTGTCTACTTGACAAATTGTACTTGACAAAAAAATACTTGACGCATGACAAATGGAAACAAAAGTGTTCTAAAATTGGCTGAAAATATCAGATATGTTTAATAACTTCAATCAAAGTCTGAAAATAAACAAATCACAGCCTGTAACCATGATACACCAACAGATTGTCTGTGAAATCTGTCAGCATTACTCTGCAGGCTGGCTCTGACTTTCCTCAACTAGCCTCAACTTGTCCGGACTCTAAAATCAGGAGGAAATTGGGGCAAAAATAGTGTATTCCAGGGTTTAGGAATCTGTCTTCAGTGTTCTAACTGGAAAGGACTCATATGAAATGCTCTGCATAGGCAACAACTCGCAAATTTTGACTCACAATTGATACCAAAACAGGCTAGCTTGTTGCTAAGCTAGCAGCGTGATAAAATCAGTGTTGGGGTAACACATTGCAATAAAGCAAGTTACTTAATCAGTTTTCTTTTTAAAGTAAAGAGTAAAGTAATTAATTAGGAAGGGCTTTTACATTTATCAAATTAGAACTTTTTTCTAATTACGCATTACTTACATTATTGCAATATAATAATGCTCAATGTCAGTACTGTCCCGACAGCTCCTGTAGTTTGTAAAATGAAAACTGTGTGGTATAGGCCCTACCATCTGTCCACTTTACAATCTTGCTGTAGTATATGTGCTACGGTCTGACCAAGAAAACATTGTTTCTATCAGGAGCTGTTTATAATGTCGTGAGCAGGTTTTTGCTGATACATTTTGTCACCCCTCTTATCACAGACCCTGCTGCTGGTGGCTCTGATGACTGGGCTTATGACCTGGGCGTGAAGTACTCCTACACCTTCGAGCTGCGTGATGAAGGACGTTATGGTTTCCTGCTGCCTGAGTCTCAGATCAAGCCCACTTGTGAGGAGACCATGCTGGCTGTCAAATACATCGCTAGCCATGTGCTTAACAACCTATACTGAGAGGGAACCGTCTGAAAAAACTTGCGAAATGCCATGATCAGTAAAGCAATAAAACACAGAAGACTGTTTGTCATTTTATCTCCTAGTAATTGCACAGGTAGAAGTTTGATTAAGCAGTTATTTGTTACTTATAATAGTAAATATTTAAACAATTACAATGTTTAGCTGTACATGTGCATTTGTTGCGGCTTTAAAGTAATTTAACAGGTTCACAGAATTTCATACTCCATGCTCCCTAAAATACTCTCTCCCTTTTTGGAGAGAGCTTGGGAAAGAAACAGAAACTGTTCAACTTATTTTAAGAAAGCATACAATTTAAAAACTGATATGTCTTACGAAATCGATTAAAAATTAAGTTGAAACATGGGAAAAGTCAAAAGTCTCTATCCCCCTTATCACACCAAACAATTCTGGGTGCCAATCAAACACTATTCTGTTGATCTTATAAATGCAGTGACCAATCAGAGGCCTTCATCACTAAATTCTGCTCACTGGTGAAACAACAAAGTGCAGATATGTGTATGATGTAAGATTTCAGTTTTCGTTGGTCTTAGTACATGACGTAACTATAGAATAGTCAAGTGGCCCCTGCCTGGCCCTCACAGTTCCTGTGCTCTAGAACTGCCACTGAATCTTTCTTGTAGCATACAGTAGGAACTGTGAATATTCCAGGATAACTGGAGTACAAGTATAAGTTTCATCACCTGATGCCTCCCTTGCACAACAATCATTACAAGGCAGATGTCAACCCTAATGGAAAAAGTTCATTTCTGTCCCTGGTGTTGCTTCTGCTGCTCAGTATTACTCTAATTGACTAAATGCCAATTAAGATGCAACACCTAACACCTAATGTCATAGAGTGGTCCTATATAAATAAAATAAAATGAAATATTTTTTTTCTTGCTTTGCCAGGATGGGAAGCTGCATGGCATGTAGTCTGTATTTAGTCATTTTTTTATTTCACGATAAATGACATTTTACCTCTTTTTATCTATTTACCATGGAGTAT
Organism: Enteromius afrohamiltoni; assembly: GCA_034779775.1. NCBI lineage: Eukaryota > Metazoa > Chordata > Actinopteri > Cypriniformes > Cyprinidae > Enteromius > Enteromius afrohamiltoni. The sequence goes on along the minus strand of JAUYWG010000064.1, from coordinate 3,099,630 downwards.
CTTTTGTCGTTGGGCAAACATAATTTATATGCACGGTGCCCTTTCTGTAAGATATGTGACTGACGCCATCTACTGGTGTAGCTAAGCATGTCCATCCTGACCAGCACTGAGTACAGCAACCAAGGCCGGCCCTGGGCATAGGCAGTATAGGCTAATGTTAAGGCGCGCCGATCCCTAGGGGCGCCAAAACGAGTGATTTTAATTGTTTTATTACAAAAGGGGGCGAGATTGTCCCACAAAAAATAAAATAAAAATGGATGGATGTCTATCTTTCCCCGTGCAGCCACTTTCACATCCATCAGTTAGAGACGATTTATCAGTGAACATCTACCATAATGTCAAAAAGACAGAAGCCCAGGGAAGAAAAAAAGAGGAGAATAAGAAAAACGGGACAGAGGTAAAATTATGTAAAGAATGATGATGATAATATTAAACTAGATGAGGTAAACATTTGGAACAAACTTTATGTTGGCCTAGTCTAGTTCAAAATGTTCAAATGTCTGAAGTTCCAGAGATCTACGATTTTGTAATTGTGTAATTTTTTTCGTGTGACATGTTTGTGTCATTTTTTTATTTGACCGTGGTAATTTTGTAATGTGTATATGTATATGTAAATATGTATATATATACACACACAATTGGGCTCATTAAGAGACTTTAAAGAGGCACGTTTCTCAGTTGAATTTGTGGTAGTTTAGTGGAACAGCGCTACCATCTACTGGAAATCAAGCACTTTTCATTACTAAGGTTAATTGTCAATAATTAAATAACAGAAATAACAAATACTGCTACAAATGTAACGTCCATTGTTAGTCCACGTCCTCCAACTAATCGTATAGGTCGTTGGTACAAATATGTTGGTGTAGTTTAAGGTTGACGTCACAGTTGTGTTAGAGAATCAGATGGGTTTGAACCCAGAGAAGGCATGTGCTCATAAAACCCTTTGAGTCATGTTTTTACATATTGTTTTGTAACGGGAAGGTTTAGGGGTGGGGTTGTGTGGTCGTAAATATGAATTGGCGTGTTTCCATAAATATATAAAAAACAAGACAAAGCTATGCAGTGTCTGTGTGAATGTCTGAACACAATGATTATTGGTGGAATGGGCTGTGAGGTAAGGGGCACCAGCTAAAATCTCGCATAGGGCAGCAAATTGCCCAGGGCCGGCCCTGACAGCAACAGATAGCAAAGGACAACACATGCTTTCAGGAGTTTGCCAAACAATAAATACATGAATAATTAAAGTTTTATAGTCAATTTATAGGAAACCAATTTGTGATTTCCATGTTTTATTATGATTATTATTATTACTATTATTTCGTTTTTTTACTTTGATAAAAAAACGAGCCTTTGATAAGCTCTGCCTCAACTCAATATCAGTAGTCCAGGTTTTTTGCTCTTTCCAGTGTATATGGACATTCTATGCATATGTTATAAAGTAAGTGGATAAATATGAAGTTTTACATTAAGATGATAAAAGTAGTCCAATAGATTTATTATTACATTTTGGGAAAGGTATTAAAGCCAGATTAACTTTAAATGTCCAATTAACATGCTGTTAATGTAACTAAAATAATGATTATTTGTCATTTTGGACAATGCTGGACGAAAAAAAAAAAAGTTCTCAGACAAAAAAAAAGTTCTAATCATTTCTGAGAATGTTCTTTTTCAGCTGGGGAGACTGATAGATAGATTGGAGAAAATGAGCTTTAAGAAATTAAACATTTGGATTATTGTTTTGTTTTGTTCATGGAGATCTAGGAATGCAGATCTGCTGCAGGTATTTATATATATATATATATATACACACACATTTTTTTATATAGTTAAATACATTTTATACATTTTTTTATAGTTAAAACATAATTTTAAAATATTTATTTAATTAATTATTATATTATAAATTATTATTATTTTTATTTTTTTTAAAGGTAAATTCTAAAGTATTTATTTTTTTATTTATTTTTGCTATACATTTATTTATCTGGTATTATAAGTTGCACCACCGCAGCCAGCCCTCAAAAACAACTTCCAATTTAATTTTCAAAACTGTAAAACTTGACTGTCCAAAATTAGAATTTGGTGATAAATTTTCAGTCCCTGCATCAACACACCGTCTGTGATCTTCAATCCTGAATCCTGAAGAGCATAACTGGTTTGTTCAAATGTATGATGTTTGGAGCAACTAGTTTGAAGCCTCTGTAGAATGTAAATATGTGTCATGCTAAGCTATGACCAGTAGGTGGCAGAAGAAGCCAATAAATCCACTAACTGTCTGCACAATTCATTGATTTACAGACAGCCATGACTCAAGATGTTGCTGATTATCCATTTCAGTTGCAGCATATTTATAATAGATGCATAGAACTGTATAACTAATTTCTGTAGTCTATAATAATGCTGCTCTGACATGCACCTGACCTCTACATTAGTATGACAGAACAGCACGTAGATAACCAAAATTCTTCCCTGGGCCACCTATCTATTAGATATTTATGCTTTCTGGAGGAGCAGTGCCCACACAGAGTACTGTAGTAGCAGCTGACGCAAGACAGAGCAAAACTGTTCTGCAGATGCTAACCAGTTCACATTGAATAAAGATATCTTCATGCACCCCATTGTGTATTTACATATTAAAGAAATCTAAGGAACTAGATTTAGAAATGCACATAGATGCACTGAAAAGTGTTACTGGATCAGGATCCAACGCATTCTGAAGGGTTTGAAACCGTGGATGTTTACCTTGATCTCACCAGATCACTGTTAAATATTAAACTCTGGCGTGCAATCCATGCTGCAATGTTTGTGTTACAGACAGGAAAGATTCCTCAAATTGTGTGGCTTGTTGAAGAGAGGCGCTATTACTTTTTTAAGATACTGTCTCAGACTTACAGAGTTTTAAATAAAATAAAAAAATAAAACAAAAACAAAAAGGGTAATTACAACTTTTCCATCTCACAATATTTTATTTTCACTATTCGGAGTTTATACTATTTCTCACAATTGCGTGTTTTTTTTTCTCTCTCTCTTTCTCTTCTTCCCATAATTTACTAAATTCACATTCCAAGGAGTCATTATAGAAGAAATACAAGAATAACAATCCACAATAATAATAATATAAACAATAATAAAGGTCAGTCAAGATTAATCATAGTAACTGTAACTGTTTTTATCTCACTATTCCAACTATTTTCTTGAGAACTGTGACTTTATATCTCACAAATCTATTTTATAACTCTATTTTAATCTATTTAAAATATATATATATATATATATATATATATAGCAGAAACAAGCGTATAGGAAAAGGCACCCAAGTGTATTTTATGAGCAATAATGGGACTTTTTAGTCTCTGATTGAACTGGATAAATGGCCTTTCTTTCTTTCTTTCTTTCTTTCAGAGCCGATGGTTTCTAAAACACTCCTGATTAGTGATAAACCGGGGCTAAATAATCTTTACATAAGACTTTGGCTGCTTTTGTTGGCCTGTGAATGCAGCCCTCAGTGGTTTGTGAGGTCAAGCTGTTTATAAACCTTGGATCCTCCCAGCGGTATTCATTCTGCCCAGTTTACCCTTTTAATTCCCAGAGAGCCTAGATATTACACTCTGTTCATTTAGAATATAATTTAAAGGACAGTAAAATGAGAGGGATAAACATACATATATATAATGTGTGATGTATAGCATGAGTATGTATCAAACTATTTTTTTTTTCTTCTATAGTGCGTCTTTTTATTAAACTAAAAATTTGTAGAAAACCCTTCTTTAACAGGAAATTCAATAATAAGTTTTTATGTGTTGTTCAACATATTTCTTTCAATTTAACAGGAACTGAGTCAATATCAGTTTTTACATGGATTGCAACTAATAAACAAACAGACAAACAAACAAACAACACACAATTACCTTATACCTCCTATCCCTTGTTAAAAGCCATGTCTAATTACCCAAAATATTTCATTAATGAACATCCAAGGCACATTTCTATGGCCACAGATTCACATGGGCCTCACTGTAGCTGTTTTTCCTACAATAATCTTCTGCACAGCAACATACTCCCATTCCAGGATTCTCTCTCTCTCTCTTTTTATTCCTCCACCAACCCCCCTCGGTCTCTCTCCCCTCTCCTCCAGCAGCTCAATGGGCAATGACAGCTATTACGGGCCTCATTAGTGTGTTACAGTGGCAGAGAGGTTCAGCGGAGGGGGCCAAAGCCAACGTCAGCTCCCCAGCTGTCAGGTCTCGAGACATGGGGAATAAAGCTCACCTCTTCCCAGCACCACTTCATCAGAGCTCCAAACAGTGGGCCAGGCTTCTTCCTGGCTAATGAGAATGTGCAGGAAAGTTGATTTCATACATATTGGACCCAGAGCAGGGGGAAAACATTGCTGAGACCGCCACAGAGCAACAAAACATCATCTGGAAATGCAGTGGAAAAAGCCGCCTGACAAATTTAAAATCCATTCTGGTCTATTATTTATACCTTGCTCTCACCTTGCCTAATGCACTTATTTATTTGTTTTGAAGCTTCAACTTTTAGGAAACATTTCTCAGTGTTATGTCCAATAAACTTGGTTTGAATCCTTGACATTTTGGAACAGGCGTACGTGGCACAAACATTTCATTGTATGAGGGATAATCCATTCTTACCTCACTAACTGTACAGCTGTTACAGCCTAATGAAATCACACTGTACGCAGAACACTTAATTGCCTTCTGTTAACTGCTGACAGACTTTGCACAAGCTATTTTTTATAACTTGAGACAGAAGGTTTCACAACACCTCAGATACTGCAAAATAGAAAATGTATAAAATGTATGTATGTCTGTAAGTAAAAAATAAAAACAAAAATAAAATTATATATATATATATATATATATATATATAATTGTCTGTAACAGGGCATTAAGTAAAGATTGTGTTCCAATACAGATTTTCAAATACTGTAACTGTCTCTTACATTTAACATTTATTCATTTAGCAGACGCTTTTGTGTTACAGGTGGGGAAAAACACCAAGCAATTAGTCATACAGAGGCAAAAACAACTTAGGAAGTGCTCATAATACCGTATAAGACGCAGTGGTCAGATAAGTGCAGGCTACAAAGGGAAAGAAAGAGTAGGGTTAAGGATTTTTTTTAATGATGTCAAACAGTGTTGAAAGAGATGGGTTTTCAGAAGTCGTTTGAAGGTTGTAAGGGAATTGGAATTTCGGATAGTTATGGGAAGATTATTCCACCAGCCAGGAACGGTGTGAGAGAATGTTTTGGAAAGAGATTTTGTGCCTCTTTGTGATGGTACAATGAGGCGTCGCTCACTGGTGGATCTCAGAGTTCTGGAAGGAGTGTAGATTGGTAGCAGTGAGTGGAGGTAAGCGGGAGCCGAGCCAGTGATTGTTCCATATGCAAGCATCAGTGTCTTGAATTTGATGCGCGCTTCAACTGGGAGCCAGTGCAGCGAGATGAAGAGAGGAATGAAATGGGCCCTTTTGGGCTTGTTGAAGTCGTGCTGCTGCGTTCTGAATCATTTGAAGAGGTTTGATTGTGCATGATGGAAGACCGGCTAGAAGAGCGTTGCAGTAGTCCAGCCTGGTGATGACCAGGGCCTGGGTAAGAAGTTCTGTGGCCTGCTCTGTAAGAAAGGGCATGATCTTTCTAATGTTGTGTAAGGCAAACCTGCAAGATCGAGCAGTTTTCACAATATGGTCTTTGAAGGAGAGGCGGTCATCAAAGATAACACCAAGACTTCTGGCTGAGCTTGATGGGGTAATAGTTAATGAATCCAAATGGATGGTGAAATCATGCTGTAGAGTTGGAGTTGCAGGGAAAATGAGGAGCTCAGTCTTTGCCAGGTTGAGCTGTAGATGTACTTTCATTCACTCCGAGATATCCGCCAAGCAGCCGGAGATCCGTGCAGCTACCATTGGGTCATCTGATTGAAATGAAACATAGAGCTGTGTGTCATCAGCATAGCAGTGGTAAGAGAAACCATGAGCCTGTATGATGGGCCCCAGAGATGTAGCGTATATGGAGAAGAGGAGGGGTCCAAGAACTGATCCTTGAGGGACCCCAGTGACCAGACAATGTGTTTTGGATACCTTCCCACCCCAAGCCACTCTGAAGGATCTATCTGTGAGATAGGATTTAAACCAGCAAAGTGAAATGAGAGTGTGAACAGGAGGATCTGATGATTTACCGTGTCAAAAGCAGTAGAAAGATCTAGCAGAATGAGTACTGCTGACCTGGAGTTGGCTTTTGCAACCCGCAAGGCTTTGGTGACTGACAGTAGTGCAGTTTCAGTTGAGTGGTCACTCCTGAACCCTGATTGGTTAGCATCCAATAAGCTGTTCTGTGTAAGAAATAGCGATACTTGGTTAGAAACAACTCGTTCAAGTGTTTTTGCTATGAATGGAAGGAGAGAGATTGGTCTATAGTTCTCTATCAATGAATTGTTTAGTGTAGGTTTTTTGAGCGGCGGGGTTACCCGGGCATGCTTGAATTCAGTGGGGAAAGTGCCTGTGAGGAGAGATGTGTTGATGATGTGTGTAAGTGGTCAAATACCAGTGGACAACTTATTCATTCAACTTTCAGACGATGTATAAATCCAACCCAGGCTCTTTGGAAATATGTGCTTCTACATACACTTCTGCAACCCTGTAATTATGTACCTTGCTGCACGTTTTGTTCAGAGAGTGGTGCTAAAACATACGCTTAATACGGACTGTGGCATATTTTTATTATGTTGGTACAGGTACATATTGCAGCGTTTTTTAGGCTGATTGAGGTATGTTTTGTGGCCATTCAGAATTCAAATATCCAGTGTCGCTAAAGATTAATGCTCTATCATGTTGGAAATATCCCCTACACCAAACCTAAACCTAACCCTACCCGAAAGTGTCAACAAATGCAAAACTAATGTAAACACGGATTTGCTGATGCTGCCGATCTATTCTATTTCCTTGCACTGATTTGAGCTGTTTTGTTGAACCGTAGTTTCACAAGGGTTAGAATCTGAGCTTTTCATCACCTAAGTGCAACGCCGTATCACGTGAGCTACCGAGTAAACCTACTGAATTAGAAAACTCACATATATGTAGCTGACGACAATGTTCAAGAGTATCAGTTTTAAATCATGCAGGATATTAATTGTTTTTCATTTTATAACATAACATTCTGCAACTAATTGTGTGTGGAAACTGCAGTTATTCATATGCATAGGTACGTTTTCTCAGTATTGCAGAAATGTATGAAAAGCCACTTATTTCCAATGAGACTAGGTTGCAAATCATAAATCTCAATTTAAAAAAATTTACCCTATGACTAGTTTTGTTGTCCAGAATCACATATTGAAATACTTTAATTATAAAACACAAGACAAACCTCTAAATATTCCAATGAATTTTAAGTTTAGTTACAATTACTAATGAAAAGAAGTAATGCATTACAACATAAATTATGAACACATTTATAATGCAAGTAAAGGGTTACCAAAAAGACACTTCTGCTATTGGTCAGAAAAACAAATAGCCCCGCATCATTGGCAGAGTTGTTGCCGTATCAGGCAGGTAAGGATGATCAAACAAACAATGTTTTGAAAGCACCAGTGTTTACACTTTTCAGCCTCTCAATCTGCAAATGGTTTACTTGTCTCTGCTTATTAAGCCAGGATCGGAGAAAGTAATGAAATAATTACCCTACAGTGCCTTTCAAAACTAGTAATCTATGGATTATAGAACTGGCATGAGCCCTTGAGTCAAGGCTGAGGAGACAAGAAACGACTTCATCATGGCAAATAGAATTCCCCCTCATCCCCACCCTCCTGCTTCCATCTGCCGGCGCTTCTGTTTGAAAGTATGACGGATGGAGCTTGTAAATGTGTTTCAGTTATAAGCGGAGCTCTCTGTTGGGCTGTATTTCAGAACTCCATCCGGTAGAGTCGCAGCACGGCTTTAAGAAGAATGTGACTATTTCCTCTCTGGAAAAACGCCAGAGCCATCCATCAGGAGGGAACCTTTCCACAAGACGACGATTCTCTCGTTGTACTCCTTTCTTGTTTCTTGTCCTTTCTTGATCCTTCTCCCTTCCCTTTTTTAACGTCAAACCATACGTTAAACGCATTTGCTGTGACAGGCCTTTGGCATGATGAGAGGTTGCAGGAGCGCGTGAAGTGTGTGTGTGTGTGTGTGTGTGTGTGTGTGTTTTTCAGTGTGTATTTAGAATCCTATCATCAGGGAGGGTGAGAGCTGTTGATATAACTCAAAACCATGGCCAGGCAGGAGTATCTGCTAACTGTATTAAGCGGAGCTTCCAGAGCACCCATCCCCCTTCGCTCGCCAGCTTCACGGCTCAGCCAATCGCAGCGAGCCATCAATCTGAATTTAGCCACCAGGGTCTGCCATGGAGCGCAACAAGCTGTCTCAGGTTCCCCGCAATTCCATGCTGGAACCCTGCAGAAACTCCAGCAGGAAAAAAATATTCACCCATGGCGCAATGTTTCAGCAGACGTGAGATATTCAGTCAGGTTTCCCAGAACAACATGACAGGCCTCAGTCTCCGGCTTGTAAATCACGGCCACGTCAGCGTGGACCAAACTGTTTGCATGCCAGAGGGGCCGAACGCAAGCCTGGTTAAACCAAACACACACCGACTCTGGAAGTGCATTCAGACAAGAGTTGAAATATATGCAGCTGGCACAGACAGGGATAGGAAGCTGCCTCGCACTCACTTTCCAAGCAGTCACTACACGGCTCAGCATCTGTTAGCGTCTAACTAATGTTAACTTAAACATGATGTCCAACTTGATTAAGGTCCAATGTGTTGTTGTGCATGCAACATATGTAAAGAGTCCAGCATGACATGATTTGAAGCATGGCTGTTGGTTTAAGCTGGTTCTTAGTTGGTCATGAGTTGGTTTAAGCTGGTTCTTAGATTGTCCTAAGAAACTAGCACCTGCTTAGGACCAGCTTAGAAACAGCGCATGACCAGCTTAAACCAGCAGTTACAGTCGTGCATCAACCACAAGCCATTACTTATGTTAAATGTCTTCAAATGAGCCATGTTATGCTAAATTTAAGGTTAGTGAGGCTTATATCATATACTGATTTGGAATTTTGTTAGCAAAAATAGCTTTTTTAGCAATTGTATTATTAATTACATATCCAACACCAGTTGTGCATGCCTTCTAAGTAAACCTAAAACCATTAAAAACAGAAATCAGAAGCATGATTGCTAAATTCCTTATGATTCTAATCACTGGAAAGAATTTGTAAAAGTCAGGTAGAAACAATAAATTAAATATTCTAAATTAATCCAGCCTTATTGAAAAAAACATGCCTGTGACATCATTTCTGCAAAATCATATTACATTGCTTCTTATTATGACACAATCATTGTGAACTTTCTCTAAACCATGTTAAAATTAATTAAACCATGTTAAACTTTATCCGAAACCGATAAATGTGCCAAGTGTTTATTAAGAAATAAAAACGCTCTTGAAAATAACTTGACAGGTACACTAAAACCCATTTTAAATCTAACCAATAGTGTTAACAATGGCAAATGCGAGGTAAAAACTATTAATGGAAGCAACCATGCCATTGTAGCTTATTTCGATTTCACAGGACATGTGTGCTGGAGCTAAATTCTGCAGGAAGTGGCCCTCCAGGAACAGGATTGGACACCCCTGTCTTAACAGTGACGCCATTTAGCTTTACAGTATCTAAACATGTCCACCAGGAGGAAGCATTTTACCACTCTGTGTTCTGTTGTGTCTGTTGTGCGTTGAATTCACTGTCAAAATCAGGGGGGGAAGTCTGTTAACTAGTACAGTAATCCATCGACCCTTCCTTCCGAACACCGCAGCCACGAATGAAGACGTTTATTTAAAGAGACACATGTGTTAAGATGTTTTCTGCTTTGACATTGATTTGAGGACCAACTTATTTCTTGCACATCAGACATGAGCTGAATTTGTTTTGTAAAAGGCAAGGTTTTGTTTATGTCCCAACAGGTTGGTTGAGTTGGCTTCCTGTTTGAGATGCAGGACTCTACCGCTCACCGCAGTGTTCATTCAATGTGAAAGTTTAATTCTGAATCCCTGTGGCAGGCTACTAGCTGGCCTCAAGCAAATCAATATATTCAATCAAAGGATCTCCCTCGAGAAATGTGGATGAGCGAGAAAGTTGAGGAAGGGGCCGCGGTTTGTTTTTTGTATTATTAATCACCTGCTGGCAATAACAATCTTAAAATGATCTGCTACATGTGTTCGGAATCCTCAAGAAGATCAGTTTTGGTTTATCAGTTTGACACAGGAAAAGACAATAGTGTATTTACTTGTTTTGCTTAATTTTGAAATTCGTCCAGTTTGGTGGGCATTCACACAACGATAAGTAATTTATTCAGGTAGCTATAACTGTGCAGAAAACGGAGTTTGGTAGCACTTTATTTTAAGGTGTCCATAATACGTAGTAATTACATAGTAAGTACTAAGTAATAGCCTTTGTACATACATAAAAAAAAAGGACTTAACATGTAAATGAGCTATGGGGCAGTTTGTACCTATGTATATGTAAACAGAGTCTGCTACTCGTGTTGCCAAAAGACCATCACATATGTGCTTAAATACATGTAATACCTTTCTAATAACATTAACATTACAGAATATAACTCAGGCATAAGCTACTTAAAATAGAGTGTATAAAGATTGTACTTAAGCTTAAGTAGCTGTGCAACTCTACATAATTATGAACTGTAATTACAGGCTGTTCCATAACTTAGTTACATAATAAGTACATTTTATTTCACGCAAGTACAATGTGTACAATTAAATGCCTAATTAGATAATTACCCTGTATTATGACACCTTAAAATAAAGCGTTACACTGAGTTTTTAAAACAAAGTGTTTAATTAACATTTCAACATTGCACCAACTACTGATGAACACTTTGTTTTTTTTTCTTGCCCTGCAGTTCTTTCACGAATGTTGAATGCACTTCATGATGTTAATAACACCGAAGAAAAATTTATGCGAAAAGTGCAACAAGGAAAAACTCATCTTCAAATAGTCAAGCATGTGTTCAGCTGGTCTCCCAAAATGTCCCAAAACTCATAAAACCTCTCTAAAACCAACCACTGGAGCAATCTGGGTTGGTTTAAGATTATCTTCAGATCTTTCATGTAGTTGTCACAGCAGACACAATAAAGTATGCTTGACAGTGACATGATAACATCAGTCCAGTTGGGCTAAAATTCAATTACCATTTGCTGAAGACACACAGAATCACGCATGCTTTCTTTCCAAAAGATTTGTAGCCAAGGTCGTTGTGCTTGACGCAAATTCTACAATACTGTCATAAAGCCATTCCACAAACTTCACTCAAAAACTTTAAGCACCCTGAATCAAGTTTCCGAGATGTTCCAATGAGTCTAGAACAGGCTGAGTTTGCGCTCAGATTTACGTTCATATGTTTAATCCTTTTCTGCTTTTTATTGTAGGTTTCTGTCTGCCCTGGCCGTCGGCCCACAATGATGCAACAATTGGAAGCGTGTACAAGTCAATCAACAGGCAAACAAGAGGGAGAGATCAGTGCTGTAGTTTGGCGAGACTAATTGTGAACTAAAATAAACATGTCACTTAAACCTTTCAGGTCGTCATGCACTTACTGAAAGCCAGACTGGGTGTGCTTAGCTCTACGATGACAAGTACATGACAAGCATTTGTTTATGACTAAGGGTTGTATTTGTTTATACATAATATGGATGTCTTTATCAAAATGGGGATATAATTAAAATCAGTGCCCAGAGGCAGACCTTTAATTGACTTTGAAATTGAGGATGCAAGTATTAAGATATAAAAAAGTGCTTCTAAAAGTATCTAAATAAAAATGTTTTTTTTTTTGGAATATAATATTAGTGATAATAACAGTCTACCAGTCATACCTGATAAAATAATTTCCAGGAACAAAGAAGTACCTCGTTAAGTAAGGCTGGATTATGATGCTGTGAGGCTCCTGGGTGAAGGGCCCGGATCCCCATGCATCTGCATTTCCATTTCATTCACATTTAGTGGTAGGCTTAGGTGGCCCTTCGCAATCTTACTGCCCCAAGACCCTGGCCACCAAGGCCTGGACTTTTTTTTCTCTTTTAGCTAACAACTGAAAATGTATATTTATGTAGCTTAATTAGGAATTAGCAAATAATGCAATTTTTAGATTTATGATATCATCTCAAACTTGTTTTAAAGTTATGCCGTTATGTTTATAATCGACATTAGACAATAAATACATTTGCTATTGCATGTCAACTAACTCATTAAGTGTTGTTACCAATGTCCTGTTATACATTTGTACTTACACACACCATTCTGAGGGGTGTTACTTGTGTGTAGTTACAGAAATATTACAGCTGTGGATACTATGTACTTGCACTGTGGTTACATACTACATACACATCTAGTTACTATGGAAGTACACAGGTATTAGGGACACTTAATATGAAGTGGGTCATGGCTGCATGAATGTTGTGGGAGTAGTTATGTGGCAAATTTCGAGTATAAATTATTCAACCCAGTTGCACGGCAGGTTGTGACTATATCACAAAATTAGCATTTAATCTATTTATTCGTGTCAGGGACACAATTTTTTCGTTATTTTCGTAAGTCCAGCACGTTTGTAAAAGTAGGATTTCATTGGATGCATCTATTCGTGATGGACTTACGAAAATAGAGCAATCGTGTCTGTGCCATGAAAAAAAAATGTGCGACTAGGCTGAAATAATTGTAAGTTTGAGTGTGTAATAATATATTGTAAATATTATTAATTACTGTCCTAAAGGACTATCAGTAAGAGTCTGTTTATTTGAGTAAAGTTGACATGAGTGACAGTTGAGTGGTATAAATAGGTACAAAACTGTCATCCAGGATTACCGAGTTTTATCACTGTCTATAAAACAGGCCAACATCATGTCACTTGCACTGTACTTACAATGGCAATGTCAGAATCTTGATTAAAGGAAATTTGACTATCCTGACTTCAAGTTGACAGTCAATTCATCACAGAAGGCTTATCAAAGCTAAGTGTGATCTGATACCGGGGCCCGGGCACTGCTCTCAATCATGTGTCACTTTGGGACATCTGTCATCTTCTTCTAACCTTGTTATGGCACCATTTTCAAGCGCAGCTGGGGCTTATTTGACATATCTTTCAAAGAACATGAGAACAGATTACAGACCATTTAGGGGCACATTTGATCTCATGCTATAGATCATGATCACTATCTATGACAAACTTATTTTATTGAATAATCTCATCTGCAAAAATATACCCTGTTTAGTGTTGGTCAAGCAGCAAACTGAAGCTGGTTGAACAGGATGATCTCTCTGGTTGACCAAGGAAGTATTGGTTGTTGAGGACATAGCTCTTCCAAAATGTATCATTCTGTTATCATTTAATCAATTTTGTTTCATTTCCAACCTCTTGCAGAGCAACTGGTTTTGGACTCCAAACGGACCCCGTTGACTGTCTTTGCATGGATAAAAAACAAAAACTAATTTAGACTATCCTCTGTCTTTTTTTATTATTATTGTTGTTTTGTACAACTTTCAGCAGTGAGAGAGTAAAGTCATTTTAATGCTTTCCCAGAAAGTCTAAAAATGGCTACGCATGCGTTTGTGGCCAAACATATTGCTCTTTTAAATGGAGCACGACTCTTTTGACGGGCATAGGTGGTATTTTATCATTTCATTTTGTCTATTTGAGAGCTATAATTACTTACAGAGGCATGGAAGCCTCCGTTTAAAATTACATGTCTCTTCTACTGTAGAGCGTAGTGTTTCCCCAACGTATATTTTTACCCGCTCTATTTTAATCCTCTGTTATTATTTTTCATTTTGAATTCTTTTCTTTAATCATTATGTTCTGTTCAGTGTTTTCTTCGACATGCCAAGAGGAACTTAAAGTGAAGTCTTTTTCAGTTGAAGTCTTTTATTTTCCTATATTTGACCTGCCACGGATTGGCTTAGCTTCAAGATTAAGGCACAGACACTGTTATTGAGAACAAGTATTATACTTAATTGGCTTTGTCATTGTGACACTGAACTAACCTTGAGATTTAAACACTTTATGCATATAGCCATTCTTTGTTTACACTTGAATGGCCACAGATGAAGACGGGAAGTCTGCATAAGAGCAACCAAACTGCATGAACGGATACCAACGAAAATAAAACAAGGTCGTCCATCCGCCACACCGCCCTTTCTAATTCTAATTTTGTGTCTGATTTTGAGCCAGTCCACCATCCAACCTCATCACGGCACAGAGTGCGACCGAGGGAGGTGCCTGTTGAGTTTCCGTAATTGAGAGGGGAAAAAGTATTAACTGCACACATGCATCCCCACATCACGCATGTACACATATCCCCCCGGCTCATGCATTCACTCACAATTACACGCCCCGCTGGATGTCCTTATATTAAAAGCTTCCTTTGTTGGGTGCCGCCCACTAAATAGCTCGCATGTGTTACCGTTTTCTTAGGTTTATCAAGCGCAGCTGTTGGGGAAATGAAGGGACGAATGGGAGTCATCATTGCATTAACCTGCCCGTTAACCCTGCCATACGCTGATAGGCCCAACAAGGGTATAGTGACAGAGACGGTTTTGTTTCGGCTCAGTTATCCCATCTTTAACACCAGTATCGTGCCTTTGTTGCTCGGGGTTTAAGATGGATAGTGCACAGTATAATATCAGATTTATAAATGTTTTTAGGTTACAATACTGTGGAAGCAACTACAAGTCATTTTTGTTTTGCATTAAAATTTTATCACATACTGCATATCACAAAAAGTATATGCTGCCTGTAGAAAAATATATATAAGTTTGGAAACACCCCTGGCAAAGTGTGGTGTTGGATGATATCAGCATAAATCCTGATCATTTTTTTGTGCAAAGACTGTACATTAAAGTAACTGGAGATTATCATTGAGGACCAGCAATAATAATTTCGTTTTGATTACATAATAATGGCAAACTGTCTGAATGGATACCAAAATAAATAAATAAATAAATAAAACAAAGTCGTCCGTCCATAATTTTCCAATATTGATACCATCATTTTCATTATGCAAATACTAATATTCTTAACACATTATTTTTATTTCTGTCATCCTTTAAATTATAAATATGATGTAATGCAGTATTTTCAAAACAGATGAATGTCATCATGTCATTATTCATTCTTCGGACAGTGGATGCTGCCATTGAATTCCTGCCAAACTGCCAGTGGCGTATCAGATCCTTGGTTGTTGGACACGGAAGATTTGCTTGAAGAAAGACTTCTGTCAATACACTTGGACTTCTTCCACAACCTTTACAATTTACAGAGGTTTTCCACTTCTTTGAGACCTACGTTACATGAATGGGATGCCAAAACCATTAGCCACATGGAAATGAAGATGAGATAGAAACCTACCAAAATGCAAGCACACTAAATGTGACTTTTATTTTGTGTTCAATGTATAAGAAGCAATGATATTTCAGTATAATTGAATTTTTGTTTTCAGCTTTCATGTTAATCTTAAAAATGTAGTAATGCATGTTGTTTTTATTTTGCATTGTTGTTATTAATGCTATATAAATAAGTAAATATAATTTTTGTTATTTCAGTTTTAGTTATGTTTGTACATAAAATCGAACAAAATGAGAATTAGAAAGGTGAACTAAGTAAAATAAAATAAATATTACGCACACACAATTGACTGATTTATTATTTGTATTTAATTTATTTCATTATTTGATGTCTTATAATCAGTAGGTGAGTACATAGTAATTAATTCCAGTTTGGGTAAAAGAAATTGGCAAATAAGAAGGCATACTGTATTGCATATTTTTAGGGCAGCCTGTACATGAACACCTGGACATTATCAACTTCATTGGTGTGATGCCAGTTATTCTCAGCTTTATTATTAGACAAAACACTGGCAAATATATCAATTAAAACACAAGGGGGAGCCACTCGACAATTCCACCCACCAGTAACAAGGCCTAATCTGAAGCTCTAAAGTTTGAAAAGGTGCTTATCCCTCCTCATTGGTGGAGTGTGATAATATTTCCTATTAAAGATGTCATTAATGTACAATGAACCTTCCCCTTTAAAAAAAAAAAAAAAAAGTGGGAAGAGGCAAAAAAATTATGTTTCATAGCATAAAAGTGCCCATATAGTGCCCATATAGCGAAGGACCTTGGTGGTTTGTAGTACACAATGTCTAATTAAAGAGTCCAGCTCCTGCATTCTTCACTCAGGATGTTGTTCTGAATCCTCAATGAAGTATGTTGCCACGTATCTAGCTTTTTCTCTTCCTGTTTTGTCTTCTCTTGTTACAAGTTCTGTTTTTCTCTCAGGACTGTATATTGTGGTGAGATTTTCTGGTTGAGCAGCTCTCAAAATCAGTGCAAATCTATGTAGCAGGCTTCCACTAATGTTTCTACCTTCAGGACCTTGTCGGATATTGATTGAAAATAAGATATGTTGTAATAAATAATATCATAAATAATTGAAAAGCTCAGGATCAGCGGCTCAATATCGTTCGCATAGCTGGTGCAGAATACCAGATTAAGGTTCAGTGTTTTCCACAAGCGTTAATGCGTATCGGTTTTCAGGTATGAGTTACAGTTCCTCTAACGTACAGAACTGAAATAGTTTGGAAAACCGTGAAGTGAAATCCTTACGTTTCTAGAGGTGAATGGATTTCCCAGTTGCATTCTTACGGCATTAATGCTTTCCGAAATATAAAAAAGTGACAAGACTGAGGCAGGAAAGTAGCCTCCATATGGAAAGAAAGGAAATACATTAAACGAGGGGGGAAAGGAAGGTTAAACAGGAATACATAGAATAAACCGCTCTTAATTATAATTGTTTTCAGGTCTTAATGACACATAAAATTAGCAAAGGGATAGATCGTGCTCATTTACACTATTTCGGAGGGTTTGCACTTGTGGCCTGTACATTTTTTGGTTTTATGAATCGAGCACATGGCTGTAATTTGATCGGGTAGACCTTCCTTTTCCCAGGCCTCTAGTCTGCACAGCTCCTAGAGGGACTTATTAAGATCCATATTTCTCTAGCAGACTATTTCAGAGATTTACACAAGCAAGAACACCTGGTATCCGTGTTGCCAAGTTGGTCGTTAATGATCAAGTTTGGTTGTTTGTTAAAATCATACTGCAGACAGTACCTACTAACACATGTATCTAGCCCTCCATTGGCCCATATCTGAGAAGAAAAAATAAAAAAACAGATATCTGCAGTACAGTATATACATACAATTTATGTATGAGCGTATAAAGTAAGAGCATGTGTGAGCGCATCATTGGAGTGGGAACAGATCATTTTCAATTATTAAAATCTTCTGAAGACTTGGAATGCAACATGTCTTGTTTGTAATACAGCTTTTTTATGGTCAGTTAAAGCAATAAATACATGTACTGTAACTGTACTTTTATTTGCCTGTTACATGTTTTATATTGGGGTCAGGTGCTCAAATCAAAGTATACATTTAATGATTTCTATTTAAAAATAAAATAAAATAAAAAATGCATGCAAACCAATTAATTAAGGCAAACAACTGAAAGCATCGAAGGACTCTGAATGTTAAAAGGTGATGCTAAAGGGGTACCTAGTGATTTAAAAATTATATGTGACAAGTTTATACTAATTAAAAATAACAATAATTTATAATAATGAAATGTTATTAGAGAATATATATTTAATGTGATTATTTTTTTATTTAATTAATCTGTGAACTGAGAATAATCTGAATTTGTTTTTAGACCCTTGCGGTTGTGCACACTGTAGGCAGATGTCTAATAGGAGAAACATCTGTCAAACCGGTAATATGAGCTCACAAGTAACAGTTGGTGCTCAGACCCCGGAAAGATACAATTTCTGTTAAAAACCAGACAAGAAGTAGCAATGTAACATTACAATTTAGTTAAAACATACATTTAATTATTGTTGCATGCCAGGCTAACTATTTAACGAACCGTTTCATAAAAATAAATAAAATAAAAACACAAGTAGTTTCACACAAATTATGGTTACAGTTGCAGATGTCATCGAATGCAAAATTCACTTTACATGTTGTTTGAACAAAAATGTGTTTTGGAAGTGTGTACACATTCATCCTTTAACAATAAAAATCCACTCAGTTTATTTATTTATTTATTTTTTTCTGTAAGTCCCTCCCATGGTAATTGATTGACAAGGTCCTCTTACCTTAGATCTGCTTCGAGTTAGCTGTCATCAGTCTTCAATTGTGTTGACTCCGGTGCATGGGAAGACAAAAAATGATTTAAATTAAGTGATTGAGGCATTTCTTTGTTGACAGTAATAATAAACATAGCAGTCGTCATTTTTGAAGTTTACAGTCTGCTGGACACTGCACGGAAGAGGGGGGCAGGGTCAGCGGAGCTCATTATCATTAAAGTAAAATGGACTAGAATGGCTTGATGAAAACAGAATTGATTTTGACAGGGTAGAAAAGGTATATTTTTACACTGCCATCAAGAAATTTTATATACTTTTCATTAAAACCCTAAAGAATCATATCAACTTGTGTAAAATCTGGTGACCCCTTTAACACAGCTCTTTATACAATATTATGTTATGACCTCATTGCATATGATTTGTAAACTAACACATTTGGATTTTTGCATCACATATATAGCTCCATACTTTTGATCTGCTGTAGTAAACTTGCTCCATAGCACACCTGGTACAGAGCTGAAAGTATTGAGCACATGTATTGTAAAACACAAGTCATAATAATCAGCCCTAAAACTTGTAGAAGCAAGCAAAAATGTTATGCAAAGGCAGTTTTATCTCATTTTAGCTTTTCGTTTACACATGTGAACAATATGCTGATATAGGGTGTAAAATTAGTGTAGAACCACTGACGTTGCATGGATTATTTTAACGATCTCCTTGCTGCATTTCTGAGACTTGAACATTTTAAGCTGTCTATGAAAGTCAAAACTTTTGAGAGTTAATATCTTTATTTGTGTTCCGAAGATAAACAAAGCTCTTAGAGGTTTGGAATGACATGAGGGTGAGTAATTAATGACATAATTTACATGTTTGCGTGAACTATCCCTTTAACACTATCAGTGTTTAGAATAGGGTTTATTAATGTGATTGAGCATTAATCTTGTTAGCACCGTTCAACAGAACTGACGCAATATGTACAACAGCCAATGTAATGTTGTCAGCTTCACGTTAATCTGTTTTGGAGAAAACAAAACATGCTTTCAGTGCCACATACTGAACCTTTCACTTAAAATGTGTTGCAAAACATACATAGTAATGTGTCCTTTTGGAAAATTGTCACCACAGGCACACTCCAACGACCCTGAGTTGCTTTCAATGGTTCATTTTATTTTATTGCCACATTTACCTATGTATTTTGAACAGCAAAGTGAACTGCAATAAGTCTTACATTACACTGTAAAAAAAAATCTGTAAAAAACTGCCAGCTGTGGTTACCAGAATAAAACCGTGAAAAATACGGTATCAATATTTTTTGTTGTATGGTTTTATGTTAAATTTACATAGAAAATTCGTAATTTCTAATAATAAACCGTAATAACTGATACAATGTTAATATAGCAACCTATTAAGAAGAATCTATTTTGTACCTGTGAAATACACTGATAACTACCAAATGCAGTTGGTGATAAGAAAGTCACATGATGAACCAAAGCCCATCACAAGTAGCTTTTAAATAGAAACATATACTGTTAAGAAGGAATTCAGAGTCATTCACACAAACACTAAACACCATCATGGTAAGAATTATTAAACTGAAATGTGCAATAAACATTAATTTAACAACATTACATGTTACATACAACCCTAATAAACATAATTGATACAAAGAAACATAGTTATTTCAAAGAAAAAACATGAAATTCAAACAAAATATAAAATTCCATGCAGGGAACTCTGGAAATGTCAGTTTACAGTGTTTCCCTGTAAATTTAACAGGAATTTACCATAAACCATTTAATAGGTATTTACCGTAGCATTTTCACAGTTTTTGACAGTTAAAATCACAGTCATTTTTTTTACAGTGTAGCTCTAAGTTGTGAGGTATTGCACAGGACCAGTCCAACTTTGTTTAACATTTTTGCACTTGAAATCACCCAACTATATGTTAGATTAAAAGCAGCCAGTAACAGTTTAGTCTACAAATTTAAAACACTCACTCAATACGGACAGAACCAAATAATTCAATTTTTTAATAATATTTTGTTTCGAACAACCATGATTTATCCAGGTAGCAGCTATGCAAAGAGATCAGAATTGATAAATAACATCTGCGCCCAAACCGCAATTCACAGAAGCCAGTGGCGGGTGATTTTTACATTGTTTATGGAATACCTGTGGAATTTCCTCATTCCATAAATAAGCTTGAAGTTTGATTGACTACATAATGGTGTTCAGGATGATACGTCACACCACACTGTGCTGCTCCTATTACTAAAGTCTTTTGTTAGCCCTAGTTTGACTTGGCATTGATACATGCCCCAAAAGAATGTCCTGAGTTTGTAGTATCACATTCTAGTGGAACGGATGGCATAGACAAGACTACTGTCTGCTTTTGCGCTGTAATTGGTGTGTAAATATTCATAGGGTTGTACATTTTCCTCTTTTAGGGGGAGGTTAACCACCACACGCTCCATTTTAGGACCCTTCTGGGGCCCGGCAGCACTAATGTGTCTTCTGCCCTTGGATATGAACATATGCACACAGACACACACAAGCACACACTTACTGCTCAGGGGGCACTTTAGCATAATTCATAAATATGGATAACTTTCTGTCAGTATTTTTTTTAGTCTGCCACTTGCCCCCTCAAGGTTTTTGCGGTATGTTTCCAGCTCATTACCTAATGATTTCATAGCTTTGGTGTCTGATTCATGTTTATGGATGTGAATTGATATCATCCCGTGTCCAGGTTTCAGAATTTTCATGCTTGTGTATGTGTGTGTACAGATGTGCTTGAGTTTTATTAATTTTTATATGAGCATTTTTTTCTGTATATTTATAGCTTAGAAAACAAAAAGCTAAATGTACTCACAGCTTATTTTACCATAAACATATACTTTTCTTTAACAATTTATGAAACAAATGGATGGAAGAAGTAATAAAACACAACAAAACTTTTAAAATAATTGTTGGAGGAATTCAATTGTGTAACATAGTAAGGTTCTTTCAAATTTTTGGCCTTTCTATTCGGCTGCAGAATTAAATCTAGAAACCAGTTACATTACCAGCTGCATTATTTATTCAAATTAAGTGTGAATAAATGCTATTGTGGATAAAAGTCACTTTAAAAGTGGCTTTTTCTCTTATTTCAATTTGCATATTGTAATAAGCGACCGTGAATTTGAGACAAATTGAAATCCAGAAGAACAGTAAATTTACTCTCCCTCCAAGCAGGAACTGGGGAACTGTCATCTTTTTTTTTTGTAATGAACAAAAAGTCTTGATTGTTGAATTCCACACTACATTTTAGACTGCACTAACAACAGTTCATTCTTTTTCATTTTTGAAAAATATACAATACTTAACCAGTATTGTGATCTATGATTTTGAATCACAAGTGGTTGCTTAGTTGTTCAATTCAAAAGACCCCTGGACTTTAACAATGCTTAAACTCACAGCCAGTGGTTTCTAGAATTCATCTTATCTTTATATTTGTCTGCAGTCTTGGTCCAGGATGAAGTGTTGAGCTCTAGATGGCTAATAAGATCTCCCCAGAGATGGTCTGCTACCATAAAACCATCTTGGCCTAGTAAACAGCAGCATAAAATGAGGTGGCCTGCTCAGATTTTTCCTGCATAGGCATTTCCCTGATGCTTTTAACACCTCTCATGATCCTCTGCATATTTCACAAATTTAATCCATGCATATGCATACAGATTTGATTCTCCTGGTTTAATATTTTTAATAGATTTGTTTTGCAAATGCTTGCTTAGTCAAATGCACATTCCCATTGTACATGTGCAAACATTCTCAGCGTTAAAGGAAGTGATAGAGTTTCCTTTAAATATCATTAAACAAGGTTGCTGGTTATAAACATGTCTAGCAATGGATTCTTCAAGCTGTTGCTCCATCATGAAAGTACAGAGGATGGCTTTAAAAAGACAACAACAGTACATAGAGAGAAGTATTTTACTTAATTTTAAATTGGATTATTGTAAAAAATAAATTATTATATTCAATATTAATTGATTAAAGAACTGGAGAGGGTTATGAGTTGATTTTAAAAATATTTAAAATATGTATTATAATAATTAAATAAAAACAAAAATTAATCCACATCCCTAATTCTACCCAATACCTAAACTTAACAACTAACTTACTAACTATTATTAAGCAGAAAATTAGAAATTTATTGAGGGAAAAGTCATAGTCAAAAGGGAATATGTGTTCCCTATTCTAGTGTTACTGCACATAATTTATTTGTTTACATGCATGTCAATATGATAACTATAACTATCACCAGAAAACATGAACATGTGTTGTTAAATTATAAAAATATTAACATTAAATCTCAAGGAGACTCATCAAGGAACTGTAATCTGATTGTGAACACATAATAAAAACATAATAAAATCCTATTACAAGTACTAGAATCTAATTATGTAATCCAGAATACATGAGATAGGCCTACTACACAGCACTGATCATATATGACGTGTCATTCAGAGAATTCTGGAACATAAACTTTTTTTCACAGTAAATTACTGTATATGGTGACTACAGTAATAGCTTTTAGTACTAAAATGATAAATATGAAAAGTATTTTACAATTAAATTACATGTAATATGATGTTAAACTTATCACTGTATATGGTGGCATAACTAAAAGCCCTTTGAATTAGAATGTAACTAGCAATTCTATAGACATTTTAGTACCTCAATTTAGTTTAGAAAGTCTAACAAGCCTGTAATACAGAAATCTGTCAGCTGGTTCAGAGTGTGTCTAG
Organism: Enteromius afrohamiltoni; assembly: GCA_034779775.1. Lineage (NCBI taxonomy): Eukaryota > Metazoa > Chordata > Actinopteri > Cypriniformes > Cyprinidae > Enteromius > Enteromius afrohamiltoni. The sequence continues at coordinate 3,076,587 of JAUYWG010000064.1, read as the reverse complement.
GTAAAGCAGTTATTTCACCAAAAATCACACCGCCATTATCATAACTGCAGTACTGGGAGAATTATGCCTTTACAGTTGATTCAATAAATCAGTGAACAAGCCCAGGTGTCCATCCGTCATCCCACAACATTTCTTCTCATCCTACCCTACCTTCTCTACTTCCCTCCCTCTCTGTCTCTTCGGGCCTCATCATGGAGGAAGAGGCAATCGCTTTTACAAACACCTCTGCTATTTGAGGCCGGAGCGGCTCTCGCCCCCTCCTCTCAGTGCATGTCAGCGACAAGACTGACAGTTAATGATGAAATACGAGCAAGTGATTTCTCACCACCCGTCAGTATGTGAGAGTCCAAACACCCCGTGGTGCGGCGGTGGAACAGATGTGCGGGAAGATTTGTTACAGCTCGTAACTTGTCCACTGCCTCAGGCCGCAAGCTCTGCGAGTCAGCATTCCCTCCCACAACCCCCTGCGAGCGAGCCATTTGTCTTTACAGAGCGCTGAACGTGTGGGCCGATGCTGTACTGACTGGCAGCAGCATACGGGACCAGCTCCACCTCTGGGATTACACGCAGCACGTGGAGAATCAGAGATGAGTGGAACACAAATCCATTTAATTAAACAAGCCCAACACGTGTTCCTAGAATATACTGTATATATGAGTTACATAATTGCCATCATGGTTACATGCCAGTTAAAAGAATCAACACAGACTGTATGATTAAATAAATTAATCTGTTTAAACTTTAATCACATTTTTGGTGCAACATCCTACCACCATAGAAGATGATATTTAATTAATTCCTACTATGACAAAAATCTAAAAATGTCATATTCAGAATGTGAACAGCATAAGATAAAAAGTGGCATCAGCAAACAAATGTTGATTCGTTTTCATTTGTCCTATCACTGTTTGGTCTGACCATTTGAAAGCTGGTTTAATGACGGCCCAAAATGTCCAGGTGAAAATATTTCAGTAAAATACATTTTATTTCAGCACACTTCCATAATCTAATTTTGTGCTGAATATTACTTCTTCTTAAGGATGTGATTTCAAGTTTTCCTTTCTCTGTCGGTGTTACAAGCTGTTAGTGCATAGATAAGATCCCTAAAGTTGCAAAGACTAAAATATCAAACTCAAAGAGATATTCTTTATAAAAAGTGGCTCATTTAAACACGCCCCCACATGTCTAAGTCACAGAATATTTGCATTATGCAGCCCAATGTTTACACAATGAAAGAAGGTGAAGCTATATCATTCTCGTTTTGAAGTGTTGCCGCCATTGCCATGTTCTGGAGACTACTTTGTCTGTTCTTCCAAAAGAGGACACAATTATAAAGCAGTGGTTAAGTTGTATTTACAACACTGTTCTAGGACAGTTCAACCCAAATTAGAGTGTGTTTAGTGCATTTTGCGGATAACTGATTCCTGAACCTGAAGAGTAGTCTATGCTGGCTGTGCACATAAACTATAAGGTCAGGCACTTCTAACTCTGCAAGGACAGTCTGGCATTTCTAACTCATAAGTATGTTTTAGAATTTACAGAACCTACTAGTGCTTGTTGTTTGCTTTGCTCATGAATGCAGACATGGTGTTATGTTTACAAGGCGCGATGCAATGCACAGACCATATAAGTCATGATAATAGTGATTATGTCTCCACTGGATGCAGCAAATGCCGCATTTGAAATAGGTTTTATTGTTTTTGTGTCATCGCACCGGGAAACAGCATCACATTATGGTAAGGGGGTGTAACATTTCTGTCAGAAGCTTGCAGTATTCGGGCCAATCACAACGCACTTGATAGATGACCAATCAGAGCACACCTTTCACTTGTAATATAATAAAAACCATCTTACAAGTACACTCATCATACATAGAAAATACACTTGTTAATTATTTAAAATATAAGATGAATATATCCTCAATGCATTTATAATGTATATATTTAAATTCATAAGTAGCATTTTTTTCACCTAAAAAACAATTTAAGAGGCATTGCTAATAAAAATAAATAAATAAATATTAAGTTATGGTGATTATCTCAAATGATCTCATGTAAAAAAAAGAGTGAAGTACAATAATATTCCTGACAAATGACACATTGAAATTGCCTTTTATTCCTCTGTGAGGGGCAAATAAGAGTTTCCATATGTTGGTGTATGCTAAACACGTGCACTGCTGTCAATTTGTTATTCTGAAATACAGGCAGACGTCAATAGCAGCTATATGCGGCCGTGTTTGAATCAAGAGTGTGTCTGTGCTGTACACAGAGCCAAGAAAATGAATTGGTTTTGGTGGCGGCAGCTCTCAAGTTGAATTTCTCTTCTATGCTTCACTTCTGCAGTGTGTATTAATATTCTGCATTCAATCTGCACGAGGCGAAAGGCCAACTGGCTTTTTTCCCGTGTTTAAGTGCACAATTCAGCATTGAATTTTGAACATTATTGTGACAACGAGAGCAAGGGTAAAGTGTTTTATGAAATTACTATGTCTTCCAAGTAAGAAGACACACTAAGAAGACACTAAGAGAATACCACTGCACCAATTCAACATAAAAATTACTAATTTCAGCCGTAAGTATAGTATTTATAAATTTGACATGCTACCTAACCAAATAAACCACCAACTTATATTTGCATCAGTACACAGATCAGCTACAGTTTCCTCAAGAATTTGAGAAGATATTTTCCCTCCTCTGCTCTTTTTCGGCCATCATTTACAATCCAAGAAACCACTTAACATATCCATTTGAGGTTGAAACTTATGTTCCCCTCTTCTGTTTACACTGAAGCAAATAAGAGATTCTTTCAAAGCTGGAGAGGCTTTTTAAAATGTTAAAACCAGACCTCATCCTCTAATGACAAATGTTATCCTGCCCTTTAACTCTAACATGGGACAGACTGAAGTTCTGGAGAGGAAATATTTAGCCAAAATTACTAGTATTCATTATTCTGAGGAAAGGCTTCAATGAATATGGGAAAGAATATATCCTGAGTGGAAATGGCATTGACAAGTAATTATTTGCACATTACTTTACCATTTTTTCTTTTGTTTAAAAAATAATAATAAGAAGAAGAATTATTGTAGGTTGAGCAATTTGAGGGCCTGTGATTAAAATGATTCATTTATCTTTTAGTAAAATACTAGATTACAATTTCACTTTTTAACTTCATCTACCTAACTGATCTTGTGGCATAAATGTACGTGGGCACACTTTTCAGTGAGACACAAAATGCGTACCGACAAGTACATATCACTGCAATTTCCAAAAGAAATAAACACTCCCTTTTATTCATTTTCATTAAAAAAATGAATGGTTGCATCAACAAATGTGTTTTCATATCAGTTTTGTATTTGTTGACATTGATTTAGGGTTGGATTTAGCGTAGGGCATATTTTCAACATGATATAGCATTAACTTATATTTCAATTCGGAACCACCACAATACTGTCACGGTGTTTGGTGCAGGAACGAACGAACAGAGATTACAAATCACAAATGACTATCCTTTTAATAATCCAGACAAGCAAACAGACAGGCAGGGTAGCCTCACACACAAAGTAACCGGACTTAAACTTCTAAAGGGAAGACAATGAAGGTTAGCGAGCATGACACACAATTAAATATAATCACACAATTACCAAAACTAGGTCACAGAGACAGAGCGCATGGGGAATGAAAACAACAAACAGTCCAGAGGCGTGACAAATACATATCAAATTAGTAAAAATGTGCTGGGGTTCACATATAGAACCTGTGTTTTGGTGCTATTTAGTGGACGTTTTATGAGATCAGGTTGTTACACTGTAAAATCCAATATTATACTTTACTTATATATACTCAGTTACATTAAATTAGTTGTTATACTTTTCTTCTTTTTTAGACATAAAAAACACATAATGGAGGTTAGCACATGCAAGCAGGCAACTTTTTGAATTTGCACAATGAAGCTGAGATTATTGAAACCGGGAAGAAGGAGAGCGACTGCCTCTGGATAGAGACTGATTGTTTCTACACAAAAATAATAAGGTAAGCTTAGAAATGTGTGTGTGTATGGAAATAGTATAATTCAAGAATTCAATATAATTCAAGATGAGCTTTCAGCAGGTTGTAAAGTCAATAATTATGGTGCCACTGTTTTTTTTTTTTTACTAATAGTTAATGTTAATTGTTTAGGCCAAAAGTAATCTTTTGCAGTCTTCCCGCTATAATTTTATAACAATATGATGCTTTAATCACTTTTTAGGCTAAAGTGTTTTTTTCAAATTAAAATGTTAGCTATATATATTTTAATGCTTAACAACATATTTTTAATACACAACAATCATGCACATTTTGTGATTATAAGAAACAAAGTAATAGTAAAAAAATAATAATAATAATTCAAAGAAATATTACATCTGGTACCGCAAGTCTTGCAAAGCAACACATTTGTTATCACAGCAGCATACTGGTAACAGTGAAAAAATTCAAACACATCTGCTTGGGCCGGAATAAAATGGTTAAGCAATGGTTTGTCCCAACAGTTGAAAGGCAGCTCAAGTCTTTTGAAGACATGCTTGTTTTATATGATCAACTATTTTGAGTGGTCAAGTTTTGGGTGAATAGACTTTCAGCTGAAGGATAGAGGTTTTTTGTTTTTCTCCCTCTCTCTCTCTCTCTCTCTCTCTCTCTTAAAATGTCTTCATTTGTGTTCAAAAAAGTCATGGTTGAGTGCATTTAAAATTTGGGTGAATTAATAAAATGGCATGTCCATATAGGTGTATATATATCACCAGAAGTGGTCGAAGAACACAAATCAAGTACTTGAGTAAACGTACAGATCCATACTACAAAATATCACTCCAGTAAAAGTTAAAGTACTCCTTTTTCAATTTTACTTGAGTAAAAGTACAAAAGTACTTGTTTTTTTATGTACTTAAGTAAAAAAGTACTGATAGATTTATTTAGCAATTTTTTACAGTCTACTTAATTTTGTATCACATTTTTTTCATAATCTTACTGCTCAAAATACCTGTGATTTTTGACGAGCATGATGCAGTAATGTTTAATGTGAAGCTTACACTGCAATGTACCTGAGAGAAAACAGAAATAAAAAAATATTTAGACATTATCTAAAAATGACTATAAATTAGCACCAGCAAGCTTGTTAGCTAAATAATCAGCATTAACGTTAGACCTACTTATTTTCAGTATGTTTATGAATAAACATCTGTCTACTCGGCTAGTTGATCTAAACAATAAAAAAAATGTATACTGTTGATAAACAATATAAACACAGACGTAGGGCTAAATGCGTAGCATTTTAATAAAACTGCTAACACTACAGCAGCAGGGAATATGAACATTCTTTGACTTAGAGACACTGATGTTGATGTGTCTGCATTAATTTCAGTAGACTTAAATAGATCACCCTTTACTGCTGTGTAACAGACTGACAACTTTTACCTAAATATGATTTTCAGTTAATGCTCGCTCTGAACGGATCGTGTGAATCAGTGAGAACAGCTGCAATCAGATCATTCCAATTAGAGAATTAATCGTTTAGTGCGATTTGCGAACAGATTGAACAGGTTAATTAAAAAGAATCAGTTTGTTAATGAATCGCTCGTCTGCGTCTCGCTTGGAGCACGTGATATATGAGTAACGATATGTTTTATGAAATGTAGTGAAGTAAGAAGTACGATCCTTTTCTTAGGAATGCAGTGAAGTAAAAGTAAAAGTTGCTAAAAATAAAAAAAGTACAGATACTTGAAAAATGTACTTAAGGACTGCAACAAATGGCTGGTAGGGACTACAACGAGCTACTTCCCGGGTTGGTGACATCACCAACCCTGAAATTTACATAAACTCCGCTCCCCAGGTGGATGCAACAAAGGGAGTGGGACCATGCTGTGCCTCTTTACAGAATAAGTGTTGTTGACATGCCATCAAAACGCTTTTATTTTCACTCATATTGCAGGGCTTCTTGCAAAGTAATGCAGGAGCATTGGTAAAAAAAAAGTTTACTCAATTCCTGAATTTTAATCCAAATATAGCTCTGTGCTGTACATATGGTAAATGTGGTTCTTTGATTAATTTGGTCACTGTAGTAAAGCCATGGTTAATCTTCGTAATGGGGTCATAGTTCTAGAAACAGATATTTGGCTAAAACAAAACTGATGGTACTACACAGGCAGTAGCTGTTCAACTGTACTCACAGTCTCCCTTACTTGCTTGCATTAGCATGACTAATAATGAAATTTATTACTGAAGCATGTACTCTGCACTCAGACACAAAGAGCAATAGAAAAAGATGTTTGCTACAGTATATCTATCCCACAGGCATACCTCAGGTGATGAAACTTTGCATGCTCCCAGAGGTAAGAGGATGTGGTATTGGATGGAGGATTGCACTGTCTGACATAAACCGACAAAGCATTATTCTCAATTTCGAAATGTATTCTCATTTTAAACATCTTTAGTATGTATGTATTTAAATGTATACATGCTAATAAATTTACTTACAGTTATAGTGACCGATGTTTTATATATATATATATATATATATATATATATGTGTGTGTGTGTGTGTGTGTGCATGTTCTCATTAAACAATAACTGTTTCAGTTTCTTTAAAAAGTCATGTTTTTATTTCTATTTTAGTTCATGCAAATATTTTCCCACTGCTAGTATTCATTAATGATAGTATATAGTTTTCATTAATGATAATAACCCCGAGAGTTAAGTCAGTTCAGAATAATAATAACAAAAAAAGTATATATTATTTTAAGATTAGATATGCTCTTTTTTTCATCAGTTCAGCCGTGATTTGGCCAATGTATGCACATATATGGAGTTTTGTGTAACTGAAAAGGGAGTTTATCCCCAATGGTGTGATTACTAGAGCAAGAGATATTCCACAGCATGACTCACCTCACAAAACCGCATTTAGCCTTAAATATGGAAAACTCACTGGATGAGGATTAATATGGAAACCAGTTATATACTTCATCAATACCTTTGGAAAATAGATGAGATGGGAATTTAATTGCTAAACAAGGTCCATTGCCAAATGCTGCTCATTTCAAGGTATAAAAATCTTCTTCGTTCGTTCCTTTTTGTTTACATAGTTTGAAAACTAGGTCATACATCCTTGTGAAACTGTCAGATAGGCTCTCCCAAAAGCCCATGACTGGTCAAAAGATAGGATTTCCTCAGGGAACACTTTGTGACCCGATTCTTTCACAAGCATATCTTCAACATCTAGAACTGTGTCCTAAAGATGCCCTCAGTGAGATCAGCCAATGGTCCCAAGAAAAGACCCAAACACCACATGATCCAAGAGCAGTTATTTTGTCAGTTCCTCTGACAACCGACAATCTATTACTAATATCACATATCAAAACACACATATTTAATCTTTTTTATGGAACATCAGGATGATATCTATGCGTATTTGTAAGCATTATTGAATACTATCCAAAGTTTATTATATAAATTGTGTCTTCTTTATCAACCCTGACATCTTTAAGTGGAATAAAGACTGAACTATAAAACCCAGTTCTCATTGCATTCACATTATCAGTGACATTGAAGATCAAATTCAGGTCTTAATCCACTTAATTTGTGTTCAGGTTGCGGCCCATTTTTAATTAACACTTTTCCACTCAGTTCATTTTTAGACATGTGTTTGCGTTAAGGTGATTTGGATTAATTTGATGAGTTCAGACTAGTACACAGACAAAATAAAAAATAAAAAAGGACAAATAAAGGGTTCATATGTATTAGAATTCTTATTTTTCATTCTTAGATTCATGTTTGGATTTTTCCAAAACCTCTCAGTGACTTATTGTGTCAGACCATTCTAAAGGGAGTAATTAGCTGTTCCAAACAAACTCATCATGTCAGCAGTAAACAAATCTCCCATGGTAAAGACTTCTGTATCTTTTAATAAACTGATACACTAATAATTGGAAGTGCACTGCACATGCTACAAGAGCTTCTTTCTTCTTTTGAGGTTAATTAAATTTGTTTCTGCAAAGAAAGTAAGAAAGAAAGACCCCACAAACTCTGCCCCACAGACATACAGTAAAGTGGGTACGGAAAGTATTCAGACCCCCTAATATTTTTTATTTTCATTATATTCCAGCCATTTGCTAAAATCATTTAAGTTCATTTCTTTCCCTCATTAATGTACACACAGCACCCCATATTGACAGAAAAACACAGACTTTATTAAAAAGAAAAACTAAAATATAACATGGTCCTAAGTATTCATTCATATTGCTGTGACACTCATATATTTAACTCAGGTGCTGTCAATTTCTGATTTTGATCATCCTTGAGATGGTTCTACACCTTCATTTGAGTCCAGCTGTGTTTGATTATATTGATTGGACTTGATTAGGAAAGCCACACACCTGTCTATATAAGACCTTACAGCTCACAATGCATGTCAGAGCAAA
>JAUYWG010000064.1:3027726-3049221 GCA_034779775.1 Enteromius afrohamiltoni | reverse complement strand
AACATTTGTCAAACCACTGTGGGCAGTTTTGAGATAAGAGAGAGAAGCAGATTCTGTATCTATGATTCAACTGCAAGGCAGCATTCAACTGGATATTTAAATGAGCAAATGGTGAAAAAAAACTTATCTTTTAAATCTTATTAAAATTTAAATCTATTAAGGGTCAGAAATGTTTAGTTTGCAAACAGATGTTGTTCTATGATCTACCAGCAGGGGCTAACAAGGCCAGGCCAACTAAACGAACACAAAATAAATGAGGGGATTTTGTATGAATTTTGTATTGCTTGGGATTACAATATAAATGAATCGTTGACGTTGGGTCATAGTTTTCCTGTTGGAGATTATAAATTGGAGGCACTTTTTTACAGCCAAGGCACTGAGAATGGGATGAGGAATGTTATTATAGCTGTGTTATTTCTTATTGCAGGGGAAGTGAAACAGCAAATTGACTCATGAAGGAACAATTAACAGTCTCTCTTTGTGGGCAAGGAATGAAACAGCTGAACTTTAGGTAGAGAGAGAAACTAACCACAAGAAGCTTCTCAAACGGTTGCCGCTAAACTCCAGTCAGCATGCAGCCAGTATTGCAGTAATTTGATTGGACTGATGGTCTAATGGCGTTTGAAGTGAGCGTGGGGCCCGGGCTCGGGCGAGAGGGAGCTGAAATGCAGTAAGACGTGTGGAGCTAACTGATGAAATGGATGCCTGGTGACTTAAGCAAAGGAGCGGGGAATTAGAGCATTGTGACCTATCAGCAAGCATCAGCTCAGGGCATTCAATGACAGCCCCTATTAGACGTACCGCTGCGTAAACCGCACATGCCAGGCGGCGTATTGAAATGGAGGAGGCCTGCCGGCTGCTTGGTGGGGCCGTGTCGCGAGCTTTCCGTACCAGTGACCAGGATCAAGGCTGTCTTAGCAGGATCGCCCAATACTTTCTGTCACTCCATTATACGTATGGCATGGCCGGCGTGTTTCATGCCTGGTAAATGAGGTGACAGGGAAAGTCAACCTGACCTTGAAATGAAGGGTCCACCGCTTCTCCACAGTCAATGCTGATGCAGGAAAAAACAACATTATGAAGCTGCACTCTCAGACCTGCACTTCCAGACCTGTTGCTTTTTCAGACAGTGCCACCTGCTGTTTGGAAGATTACCTAAGTTTAATTAAATTGCTGATAGTTTGCAACACAATTTTCCAACTATAAAATATGCAAAATTGGCAAATACGGTTTGTGTATCCTTGGTTTTAATTAGAACAAAGAGCAACTGTTTACAGACGTGCCACCAGCCGAACTAAACTGTCTCTCTCTTCTGGGTTTTCCTGAACTCCCCGCATTAACTCTATCCTTGCTGGTGCAACACATTAACAACAATTCACCCCCCCCAAAAAAATACATATTACACATAGGTTATGATTTAATGCGTTAAGTCTGGTTTATTTTTATTAATTGTATTTATAAATAGAAATTGTTCTGTAACTTAAATATTTTCATAGTCATTTATAGTTTTCCTAATTATTAGGGATTTGTCACATTATTTAGTATTGAGTTAGGGGATGAACATCCCCTATCCCCTATATTTACAAAATATTGTTTTTGTATTCTTGTACATGAGGTCCTAATAGTCACCGAGCTGTAAACAATGGGGAAAAAAAAATATTGGGTTAGTATATTACCTATTAAAAAAACATAAAAATTTGTCTGATTATAAATCTAAACTATAATTAAATGCTAAAATTGGATATTCGTTTGTTGTTCGGTACCCGAAGGGCTGGGCCCGGAGAGATATTTAGAAAGTATGGTTCGGGTCAGGCTCGGTCACATCAGCGCGAATGTGCGCCTGTGTTATAGCGGTTCTTTTTGCCCTGTGTGCGCTGATGCTCTCATCTGTTGACATTTCCGAACGCCTTCCTACAGTTGCTCAATAAAAGCGAGTTTTCCAAACAAAAAATTGCATGTGTCATTAGTATGAGAAAAAAATTCGATTTTAACTGTGTCGTGCTGGGATCAGGCTTGGGTCAGGTTCGGGTTACTGCTCTGTTGGACGCGGGCCGGGCTCAGACAATAAAATGTGGCCCGATCCACACTATAGTCTGGAAGTGCAGGTCTGAGCATGCAGGTCTGAGAGTGCAGTTGGGCCTCCAGGCCTGCACCTTCACATTACTTGAAAAAACAGTACCTGTGCTGTGTAGATGCATTTAAACATGAGTTTTATTAAACAAGTAATCATAGCAAAAAATGTATGAATCCATTTATAAATAAAATAAATAAATACAAATTAAGTATTTTGAAATATATATTTACAAAAAATTGGAAATATATGTGCAAAATATATTTATTTGATGAGCTGTCAGTTTATCATGCAGTTAATTATACAAAATTATGTACTGTCAAAAATGTCCACTGCCAAAATATTACACTGAAATATTATGATAATATTTCATATAATATTATGAAAATGTTATCAAACATAGATCTACTTATTTAAAATATATTATAAATGTATTGAAATGCATATTAATTGCATTTAGCTGAATTTCAGTGTTTTATCTGTTTTATCTAGAGGGTAATTAAACGAAAATAAATAAATAATACATAAATAAATAAATGCAAATCTAAAGTGATATATATAAAATGATATAAAGTAAAGTAACAAGTAAAACAATGAATTAAATGTTATTTTTTTAGTATAAAAAAAGTATTTACTTAAAATATGCTCTGATAATCTTATTTATTTGCTTATTAGTTTATTCATTCCTTCATGCAGTATGTATGTTATTTCGTAGTTCAGAATAATGTATTGTCGAATGCAACATTTAAAGTTAATTAATAGGTATTTTAAAGTCATTTTAAAAACATTTATGTTATTGAATAATTAGTTGGCTATTTAAAAAACAAACAAACAAAAAAAAAAAAACATAAATTTAACATAATGTGTTATATGTTGTACTATGTTAGTAATAATAATGATCTGCTAGTTTTCTTACGGTAAACCATTTCTTTGCATGTGAAATGAGTAACAGCACTTAGTCATGGGCTCCCAGCTTCCTGTTAGGTCAATTATAGCCTGAGCTGCTTCTTCCATAACAGTTTCTTTGCAAAGCTGCATTACATTATGACAGGATCACAAAACAATCTGCTTTGAAATGTGCCACAGAAACAGTTGAGTTTGGACTGAAATCATCAGGGACCTTGTTAAATATAAACTCCAGCCACTTGTTGATTTATGCAAAGCTGGTGGTACGACCCCACATCCAGGAACACCACAATGTTTGGCAAACTCCCCCCACATCTTACATTAATTATATTCTAGTTTAGACTTTTGATCGAAGGCATGACATCCACTGTGCAGTTTATACTGGCAAAGAAGCGCCTACTTGGATTCTTTGACTGACTTGTAAAGTGACTGACTATACGGTTCATTTTGTTTTTACGTGTTCAGAAGCGGTATCTTTGAAATAACTGAATCCACAACCCAGTTTCCACCTTTTCTGCCTTGAGTTACAATGGACAAAACTTTTGATTGTATAATATTTGACAGAAAACAAAAATGGAAAATACACTGTCTAGTTGACTTACTAGTTGACTGTCTTGAGTACTACCTGCCACAAACTAAATTCTGAATACTTTTAAAAAACTGAAGTTCCATTTCATGAGAAGTATAGCATACAATCTAACATTAGGGGTTAATGTTGCAGAGCTTTAGTGGTCAGTCACCGCATTCCCATCTGTATTTTCTCCTGTCTGTATTTTGATTACTCTGGCCAAATAAAGGAAGATGAAGTCATGTAAATATTTAGAGGCTTGTAATGTCTGCTCAGTGACCAAAACAATCATCTGCCACGTTCTTCCCATCTCTGAAAAAAAAAAAAAAAACTCCTGAAAGCAAATGTAACCCCCCTGGGTCCGCTTCCACCACAGCTCGTCCTGGCTCCGAGCAGGTCTCAAACCCAGGTCTCCGGCATGGGAGGTGAGCGCTCTAACCAGGAGGCTAAAGGCCATGACCTCTAGCATCAAAGTGAGGTTTACCTGCACAGCACACACTTGCTGGCCTCCATTACACAAACATCCACAGGAATTGTCTGCCTAATCTCTGGCACTTAAGCAGCTAACAGGAAATGTTCTCAGAACCTTGGCTAACGTTCTACAAATGTTCTTTCAAAGTAATTAAAAAATTATTCCAGTAATGGTAATAGAATGTTCATTTAAAGGTATATGATCATTAGTAATGTTCGCAAGACATTATACGGGTCATTAACAAAGAAAACAAAATTTACAGTAATATTTACCCTTTACTGTAACACATTCTGTAAGTATCAGAATTTTGATATTAGTCTAAAAACAGCTTACATTGAAGCCATTGTGCCAAAACGACAACGCCAGCTTCTACATCGCTGCCTATTTAGCCACGCCCACCGATTTGCACATTAGTATAAATAACGAGAGAGGCAAATGCAGGTCTACACAGAAACCAAATGATAAACTGTATTTGGTTAACTTTATTTTTAATGCATCAGTAAGTGTCACTTCATTACAACCCAGACTTCAAAATTCATTCAAAACACATGTCTATAGATATATTTCTGAATCATCATTATAACCTACCTTACTGAATGTTTTATGGCAGTTTTAAAGTGAGAAGTCCAGTGAGTGGCAATATGTGTGTTCAATATGTGACCCCGGCATGTTTTTGTTTTGTTTACATACTGTAACTGCATATTGTGGTGATTCATAATTCAAATATCCGAGGAGTGTCGCTAAAAGTCTATTCTAGTTGAAAAAAGTTCAATCATGTTGAAAATATGCCCTATACCAAACCCAAAATACATCAAATTTTATTGACGCAGCCATGCTATTTGAACTTCCATACGCAGTTTTGAGCTGTTTTGTTGAACTGTAGTTTCGTGGGAGCCCTTCATCTCTCAAGTAACACTGTATTGCATAAACTTCCGAGCAAACCAATTAAGTTTTTACTTAATTTACTTAAACCAATTAAGAAAACTCATGTTTATGAAGCTGGATATGTGTCGACACATTAAAAAGCATCAGTTATCAAATCTTGCATGTTAAAATTGTTTTGAATTCATAACATTTCATCCCTCAAGTAATTATGGGAAATGTAGGCTTAATTTAAAAACTGTTGACCTGCAAATCATACTTTGTGTGGAAACTCCAACGTTTTATGCATACATACCTTTTTCCCCACAGAAATGTAAGTACGTAAGCACACATATTTCCGATGAGCTTATGCTGTCATTTTGAATTAATTGAATTAAGTCATTAATTCATATTGAAAACAATGCGTAAGATAAGTTTATAGTTATAATAAATACTAGCTAATAGGTATTAGTTAATAGATCAAATAAAATGTGTTTGTTGTTTAATATCAAATGACAACTAAAACAATACTGCTAAAAACCACCTAAAACCATCTTAAGGCGATAATTCACTCCAAAAATGAAAATTCTGTCATGGCCCTCAAGTTGTTCTAAGCCTGTATGAATTCTGTTCAGTTGTTCAGCACAAAAGAAAATACTTTGAAGATTGTTTGTAACCAAGCGGTTTACAGTAGCCACTGTCTTGGTATGAATAAAATACAACTTACACTATATACTAAACCTGTCTTAAGCTGGTTTAATAGGTTTTCTTATATTCCAAATGAATTAAGCAGCAAATATAAATAAATATTAGCCTTCACCTTTATGTATTTTATTTTCCCCTGTATTTACTCAGATCTAGTCTTAAAATACAAGTCATGAGATACTCAATTACCAAGTTTAACAGCAGTGACACTTTAAAGCTGCTGAACGTGTTTGCATGCAGATCTGTTGGAATTACTTCACGAATCCATCCAAATTAGCCTTTTGACCAGCCTCTAACTGCTGTCTCCTTAATTACACGGCTGTTTACACAGTATGTGTGGTCTGTTTACACTGACGTACGTGGAGAGAGAAAAGCACTGCTCGCACATGAGTGAAAAACCCAACGGTAATAATTGAGTTCTATTTGAAAGGAAAATAAGCAAATGCCTGTGAAATTTTCAAAGAGTAATATTTGCTTTGGAATCAATGAGCGCAGGGTGCACAACTCCAGGCTAGGGAAAGACCGTCTACGTGCTGCTGAGAGATGTTTTGATTTATTTTTGGTTAATAATCATAACCTTAACCCTAAGCATAGTTATCCAAGTGAAGATAATAATCATCTGAAGTCATTTTAAAATGGAATCTATTTATTATACACATGCTTAAGGGGACATTTTAAACATGATACGAGAAATAAAATGCTGATGTAACTGTAAATTAATGTCTGCAAATATTTTCAGTAGTAGTAATAAAAATAAAAATAATGTTGAAATATTATTAAATAAAATGTTATATGAAAAGATAATGTAATATATTTTTTAAATACCAGTTTAATAATTGCATTTGTTTTATTGCACAACAACCACAACTTCTAATTTACATAATCAAATAAATAAATGACTTATTTTATAACATAAATTATTTTATAACAAAAAATATAACATAAATACTGTCATTTACAGTAATTTTGTTTCAATAATAATAATTATAATAATAATAATGTTGGTGGTGGTAACACATAAATAAAATAAATTATATAAAATCTAACAATACATATTTGGTTAATATATATATATATATATATATATATATACACACAGTATCCCATGGCATTAAAACAGACGTAATATTTTTTTTCTGTTATCTCTTCTCCCTCTCTCTCTCTCTCTCTCTCTCTCATTTGACAGAAAATTCACAAGTGGACAGTATAGAGCGACCAGATGGAGGCAAGACTGACAGATATGGCATGACTGGGACGCCCTTTAGCATCCCTCCCAATAAAGCTGAGGCCCTCCTCTGGTGACCTTCTATCAGGCCCAGGCCTAAGCGCATAGTCAACAAGTGCCCTGTAAATGCTTTACGAGTGCAGGCATACTTTCCAGTGCACTCCCCTCATCAGATAACCGGCTCACGCTGCAAATTCCCCCGATGACATGGGCCATGAGAAGTTGATGGCTGCAATGATATCTGGAACAAGGTGCTGCAACCAAAGAATGTCTGACTGTGGTTGTGATTTTTCTTGCTCACCAGATAAAGGACAATCCTGTTTCATTGCTGTCTCAGCCTTATCTATGAGTCTGACAAGTCAGCTCAGATGCCATGGCCCGACCATCTTGATCACGGTTCCTCCTGTTCGATCACCCTCTTCTAATTTTAAGTGACTGCACTTTTTGGATCTTGAGTTTGATTTACTCATTGCTACAGTGAAAGAAATAGAGTCCTGGATTCTTTCTGCCAGGACACTATCCATCACATTTTCCTTAAGCATAACATTGCAATACGTAATTCAAAATACGGGTGAAAAACCTGCTGAAAAAAGCATGGACATTTCTACTTTTTGTTTTTTCAGGCTAATCTTATCATTCAGCTCAGCTCTTCGTTGAATTATTTGGGAGTCTCTGGCTTTTTAAAGTGATGGTATATTATTTTCACAGTGTCTGCTAAAGTTACTCAGTAATGCTCTGTACGTAAAGCACATGACTGCTTTATAGGTTTCTGTTCTCTCTGTGCCAGACATGTTTTCATCAACAGCCCACTCTAAAAGCCCCATCCTGTGCTTCCAGGGAAATAAATTAATTAATTTAAATTAAGCCACACTAGGCTTTGTTCAGCCCTAATAACGGCCCTGTGGGAGGACTCCCGGCCAAGAGGGAGTTGAGAAAAAAACCTCTGCATCTCTGGAGATGTAGACATTGTAACTGACTGTAAATGGCAAGCTGTTTTTCAAAAGCTTGGGAAGAATAATGAGAGTTGACATTATTCCAAACAAAATAAAAAAGACTAATAATTACAAATGGTGAGAGATGAGAACGAATGGGAAATTTAACAGTTCTGATTCCTTCAACAGAATAATTCAGATATTTAAAGGAATAGCTCACCCAAAAATTAGAAATTGCTTAAAATTTACTCACCCTAAGGTAATTCAGGATGGAAATAGATTTAGCTGGAGACATCACTGGAGCCATGAATGGGTGCCGTCAGAATGAGAGTCCAAACAGCTGATAAAAACATCAAGTAATCCACACCATTCCAGTCCATCAGTTAACATCTTGTAAAGTGCAAAAAGCTGCATGTACATAATCAAATTAAAGCTTAAACCGGTGAAAAATGTTGTCCTGTGTACATCGAACATATTTGTCTAGAATTGTTTTGAACCCCTTTCAGTTGTAAACGGTACTTGATCTGTGCGTGATTTTATTATATACAAAACTTTTCACAGGAGAAATAGATCAAGCACTTATTTAAAAATCTTGAAGGTTTTTTTTTTTTTTTTTTTACTAACAAAGCTTTTTGCTTCAAAAGATGCTAATTGATGAACTGGATTACTTGTATTTATTTATTTATTGTGATTTTTATCACCTGTCTGGAACCTCATTCTAATGGCACCCAATCACTGCCGAGGATCCTTTTGCCAAGCAAGTGATGTAATGCTAAATGCTAAATGCTAAAAAAAAAAAAAAAAAACTTTTGTTAATAATTTTTTTATCATAAGTTTGTTTTAACAATATTATTCAGAATTTGGAGATTTGAATGGGTTGCACTCCCGGTCCTCTACTGAAAGAAAGAGAACACAGAAGCGTCCTTCTGAAAGAAATGATGAATACTATCATGAACTGGCTGGTCTGAGCTCTGTAACCGTACCTTGAACACATGTTTTGCTGAGGAGCTGAAAGATGGCACTCTCAGGGCCAGAGTTGACTTCTTCTAACCTTGAGCAAGTATAAATCTGATTTACCTCCACTACTCCTGTTTTCTGCATAGGAAAAGGACACAAAAGAGACATTGAGGCAGCAGCAAATTGTTTATTTTCTTTGGAACATTCCAGCCGTTGATAGATGTTCCCCTCGCCCAAAACGCCTGTAACATTTCTCCACACTTAGAATGTGTCACACTCTTTGTTTCCTGAGTCCTTACTCTTAAAGGTGTTCTTTTATACTTTTTCAACTTAGTGTGTAACATTGCTGTTTGAGAACAATAATAAAAAAAAAGGTCTGCAAGGTTAAAAAAAAAAGGAATATTCACTTTAACAAAACACTTTTCCATATCTACAGCAAAAGATTCATTGGGACTACAGCACGCTTCTTTCGGATATTGTGAAGTCACAGTCTCACTCATTTGGAGTGTAATAAATAAATAAATGAATGAAATACCCAGACTTGTAAATTGTACATAGTGTACAGTGCATGCTTTATCCACGTTTCTAAAAAACTCAAACATTACATTTATATATACAAGGTGGGCCATTTAAATGGATACACCTTAAAAAAATGGTCACCACGGTCACCACCATCTTGAAAAGTTTCCCCCCTCACATATACTAATGTGCCACAAACAGGAAGTTAATTTCACCAACCATTCCCATTTTATTAAGGTGCCCACCCTGGTGTATCCATATAAATGGCCCACCCTGTACATTTCTATAGTTTCCAGGTGAAATGGACACTGGAGGCAGTGGAACTCTGTAATTTGAATATTACTTTTTACTTTATAGAGTCTCAATTAAGAAATCCTCATTTTTGCTCAATACCTTTCACAATATTATGCTATGAATGTGAAACAATTGTAAAATGGTGTGCGATTTGAAAACTGATCCTTTATAATGTTAGCGTTCAACCTAGGCTCATTGGAAATATGTGCCTCTTCATACTACTCTGCAAAACTGAAAAAAATTTACCTATCCAGTACATACAAATCGCTGCAGTTTCTAGTTGAAATGAACACTAGAGGCAGTAAAACTCCCGCAACTTTGATTCCTTTTCACACAAAAGTGAAATGTTATGTTATGACTTTAAAAAATGTTTAACATTCTGCACGATTTGAAAACTGATACGTTGAACGTTGCCGTCACATATACAGCTTCCATATGAATGAGTTGTCTGGTTCATTAGGTTTACTCGGTAGCTCACATGATACAGGTTTAAATCCTGTGAAAAACAGCTCAAATCAGCGTCAGGAAGTAAAAATAGCATAGCTGCATCAGCGAATACGTTTTTACATTAGTTTTGCATTTGTTAACACTATCGGGTATGTTTATGTTTGGTGTAGGGCATATTTCCAACATGAGCATTAATCTTTTGTGGCACTCACTGGATATTTGAATTCTGAACAGCATTATAAAAACACTGCAATACGGACCTGTACCAACTAATACAAACGTGCCACGGTTACGTATTAAATGTGTGTTTTGCTTGCAAAGGTTCAGCGCAATCCTTTTGTTTGTAAAAATTTAATTGGGCTCTAGTTGGAAATGGTAACATTCACGCATCTTCAATCAATGTATTTGGGAAGGAGGGGTTTCATTGGAACAGAAACTAAACAGTGGTACATTTTTCCAAAACGTTTCCTAACTATGCATGTAAGCTTTCTTAAATATTTGTAACGACGAAACCTGTAACCATAATTTGAGTCAGACTAGGAAGACAGGCGCAAAAATAATGTAAAATTGTAGTACACCCCAAAAACAAAATCAATGCTTTGTAAAAGCTCCTATTTAACCACTGTACAGTGGTGAGAATCCTCAAATCTCAGTTGTCCAGCAGTTGTATTTGTAAAAGTTTCATACAGGTTTGCAAACCTATTTTTAAAAATAGCTGAGATTTTCACTTTCACTCACTCAGGCTTTCCAACTCTGTTGGCTTGGAGAGCTTCTCAGCAAAATTCCTGAGTAACTAGATCTCTGCACACGCGAGTCCTGTTACAACTCCATTAATGACACCAGGTGACCCATGTGCTGCTCTCAAGAGAAGATTCCAGCAAAAGTCGTCTGCATGCATGATGTCATTTCGACTTTAGACTAAACTGGACTGTCTAAGATAGCTCTGATTCTGCAACCTGAGCTGTATTATTACAGTCAGATTTGTTTTGCATTGTAATTCTTCCAGTCTAAAACACTCAGTTGAGTTCTGAGAATTCAGACTATTTTGGCACTGGTCTTGGTGCCGTAAAACTGATCCATATTGGAATGGACTTGTCACTCAGCAATTCCAGGAGGCAATAAAGAACTACGCAGGTCCCAGAAGGCAATATTTCAGTCATCGGCCCTCTCTGGAAGGAGGACAGGGATTTATCCGGTGGGACTAGAGGTCAGAATGAATCCCGCCTCTCTTGAACCCTTGCCTTAGAAATGACTTGCATCTATTTGACATGATTTTCCAGTGGCTGCTACTTGGTTGCTAGGTAGTTATTAGGGATCTTTGTTAATGGTTGCTATGGTTTTCTGGGTGGTTTGCAGGTGGTTGATAACTAGCTGATAAAACACTCATCGGGTTTCCATATTTGGTGACTGTTTTGTGACAGAAGTGTTACTAGCAACACCTAAGCTAAATCTCACAGGAACCTCAATTTTTGTGATATCAACTTTTAATTTGGAACATACTTTGTTTAAACTTATACCTTTTGAGGTTTTAAGAGGGTAACGAGTAAGAGGTTAAGAATGAGTGTTAGCTTCTGAATGGATATGTTAGTTTGCTGTAGTTACTAGATGTTTTGACAGGTTTCTAGTCAGATGTTAGGGAGTATTTTCGAGCTGTTTTGGGTGTCTGATAAGGCTTATAAGGGTAAGGGTGATAAGGGTTTTAAGAGGCTGCTAAGGTATTTTGAAGTTTTTGCTAGGTGTTCTAGCTGTTTTCTAGTCAGTTTCTAAGGAATGTTTTTACTTGTTGTTCGGTGGATGCCGAGGCATTATTAGTGATAGAGTGTTTTGGGATGTTGCTAAGGTATTCTAGCAGGCTACTAGGTGGATCTGGATGGTTGCTATGGTGCAATTAAGCAGCTACTAAGATGTTCTGGCCATTTGGTGGGCAGTTGTTTTGAAGTTTATGCTGGATGCTAGACTTTTGTGACTGTTTTGGGTGCTTGTTAAGGCATTGCTAGATGCCTGTAAGGCTAATTTGGGAATTTGCTAAGATATTGAAAAGTGGTTGTTATGATGTTGTTGTAATTACAGGGTGTTCTGTTTTGCTGGTGTTTTGGGGTGGTTGGTTTGGCTATAGACTGATTGGGGTAAGGGTTAGTTAGGGTTAGGGCAACACAGTCTCAAACACCAATTCGTACGTATTCGTATGCGGTGGAAAATTGGTGCTAATTCGTACAAATTCATACGACCTCACTCGTACGATTTTGTTATGATTTGTCTAAACTCCAGTGATGGGTAGGTTTAAGAGCAAGCTTAGTAAAATCATTTCAACTTAACTCTGACCCCTCAATGTATTTTATCCTGCTGGTGCTCCAGGTGCAAACTAAGACATGCACTGGAAGTCATAGATGTCACTCAACTCTCTCCACAGCTAAATACATGTGATAACCATATACTCTGTACACTGGGCTAAAATCTTGAAAATGGAACACAATCAGTCCTCTGTATGGAATGCACTGGTCCTGTTGAAAAAAGGAAAGCAAATACATCAAATGACAAGCAAATAACACATTGCTGAAATACAGTGAAAAAGAAAAAAGTGGGAGAAGCCGAGGAAGAGAAAAAAGAAACCTGGGCCACAGAGGAAAAACATGAAGAAACAGTTCACAGGGCCAGCTGGAGGTGATGGGCTGGCCCCCGCCGGGGACTGTTCCCATACACTGTGTTAATTTGTCTGTTTGACAGAATCAGCGGACAGCCTGCTGGAAGTCTGCCCAAACTGCTCAACTATTTCCTGAATGGGACTCCCTCCTGGCCCCTTCAGTCTCTCTCTATCTCTAGATCTCACTCTGTACACCCCTCTGCTCTATCTAACCTGCTTCTTTGACCAAGGTAAAAACCCTTTGTCATGTTTTGCTTTGACAACATGATTAAAATGTCCAAATTTAAAATACAATTATTTTGAATATTTGTTGTATCATCTGCCAGGCAAAATTTTTCCCAAGTTAAAGCATACCATGAGCAGAAAGTCCCACTCTCACAAAGGTTTCAAACCAAGCAGCTTTCTCTGCTTTTTTACCACAAGAGACTGACACAAAAGTGAACGCAGAAATAGTGTACAGAAGTAATTGCAAGCACAACAAACATTACAGTTTATCGGGTCCATCCAATAAACAAAAGTTTAGACCATTATTCCATATTCACATTCCCAAGGTTATATAAGTTTAAATTTCAGCCAAAGCAATCTTTCAATTTCAAGTACAAGTATCAACAATCCAGACAAATCAGGAAACCACTGATGCATCTGATAAGCATAACGGAAACCTTGAAAGATCCCTATAGATTGTTCATCTAAATCCTGCAGGAATAATGATGTGATAACATTTCTTATTGAGTGCACTGACACTGCACTGCACTATTGAAACCAAAACCTTTAAACTGGAAGATGGCTGAGTTGATGGTAATAGTTTTGCATGCATGCACATTGCATGTTTCTTAATCAATGTGATTTGAATTTGAAAGCTTACAAAGTTTATCCTTTAAAAACTGTTTTGAAATTGGACTTTGTTTTACGATGGAAATGGTACATTAAATCCTCTTAGCTAGCTCCTCTCCTAGTGAGCAGTTTTATTTGTCATATTACAAAATCCATTACAGTATTTTATTATCAAAACATTGTCTAATCTTGACAAAACACATATTGGGTTTCCATATTTGGTGGCTGTTTTGTAATACAAGTGTCACTAGCAACACATAAACTAAATCGCAAAGGAACCTTGATTTTTGTGATATCAACTTCTAATTTGGAACATACCTTGTTTAAACTTTAGAGAGGTTTTAAGAGGGTAACAAGTAAGAGGTTAAAAATGAGCGATAGCTTCTGAATGGATACAATTGTCCATGAGATAGATCAGCTCTAAACCAGCAGAAACCGGCCTGCATCAAATTAAAAATTGACGCTGGTGTTTTTCGGGAGGCCACAACCCTAGCGGGATCCCAAATGTGTAATTTCCTGCTCCATAACACAACTTCAGACACGTCATTCCACATTTGGACACTTGGCAGTTTGGAAGAGCATTGTGTTTGGTTCGATAAATCGGCACCCTGTGTGTGAGACTGTTTGGATAATGAACACTTGTTGCAGTAGAGAGTGTAAGGTTATGGGAGCATTAAAGGGTCTTAACATCTGCCATCTCTTAGCATATATGAAATTAGGAAAATTACATTAAAATTTATAGAGCAGAAGGAAATTAATTGGCGACTCAGACACTGCAACTGCGGTCCCTAACGTCTAGTGTAATGCCTGTGGAACGCCCCACTACACATATTCATTCTCACAGCTTTGTTTAATACTGTCACAAACCCAATGGACTCTATAAAGTGTCTTTTCCGCTCATAGGAGCGACTGCTGCTCATTGCTTAATGACCACAGTATTGACGCCATGCCTTGGTACAGCCATGGGGGTCATCTAATGAAGTCCAGCTGACCACCAGACGCCAATTAAAACTTCTTAAAATTATACTCCAACTGACACAGCTCTACAAATACCCAGACTGCACTGCATGGTAACAGTTTGTGATTAGAGCTCAGGTAATAATTTTAGCACTTGTGTATTATGGTTTTCTGTGACTAATAAAGGATTACAGAGGTTAAATAAAGGTGAATATGGTTGGGAATTGCGCCGAGTGCAGATTTACAAGACGGGATGTGTCTTAATGAGTAAAATTTGACCTAGCGGTAAGTTCTGGTGGTGTTTAATGTGATGTTTGACGACATGTATCTTCCTTCATAACAAATCACTGTTTTCTGAAGTCAGTGATTTATGCTTAAAACTAAAACAGCATGCCTGCTTTCATTTATTATTATTTATGTCAAATAATAAGAGACGACACTGTCATGATGTAATTGTGAAGTTGATTTTATGGCTGATAGGTCCCAAAAAAATTGTTCCTTGTAAATTCCTGTCATAAATCCCTGTTAGTTTTCAGTCTTCCATTCCAACCATCTGGCTTCATTCTGGCAAGTAACACTCAATTTTCATAATCAAATTAATTCTTTATTGGATAAAATCATGTCCCATCCTACATTTATCTTGTAGAATATCCTATTTCAATCTTAAATACTGTACACCGTGCAGTATCAGTCAAATGGGTTACAAAGAGTTTCCAGTTAAAAGAAATGTATACATTGTATACATATATATATTGCTATTCTCTCAATTGTTATAAGGTAAAGTTTCGGGACACATTTTGTCCCATAGTCTTAAGAATCAGTTTGCTGTTTTTGTTTGATATTCTTGTCACATGTGCAGCATTCTCTGTTTCACACAACCATCTCTGTTTTGACCCCCTGTCAACACAAGCAACTGTCTGCTTTCAAGCTTTTTACACACCAAAATAATTCCACACACACACACACCCACAAAGATCAGTGCTGTCAAACACACATACACACACACACACACAGCACTCCTGAACGGTGATCAGTTGGACGCCGATGTCAGCTGAGGTTAGCAGAGAGCCTGAGGCAAGATGGCATAGTGAAACACAGACTCCTGGTGAGATGTGGACATACAAACACAGACACACACCAGTTCAGCGCCAGTTGTTTCCAGTATCTCTTGGATTCTGCTCATGGTCAAGGACATGGTGGAAAATGATGGCATGAATAAATGATTAGCGGTGATAACACACTTGCACCGTCTGGTTTTTAAAGGAACGACTCACCAGCTCAAAAAAACAAAAACCACGAAACACTCTTAGGCTATCCAAGATATAGATGAGTTTGTTCTGTATCTGAAGTCCATCATTTAACATCTTCACCAGATGTTAATTGATGGACTGGATTAATGTGGATGTTTTTATCAACTGTTTGCACTCATTCTGATGGCACCCATTCACTGCAGAGCATCCACTGGTGAGCAACTGATGGAATGCTACATTTTTACAAATCTGTAAAGAAAGAAGCTCATCTACATCTTGCTTTAATTATTATACTTATACTTCAAATTAGCTTTCATTTTTATACTTTTCATTGTATTAGTAGTAGTATTTTGTAGTTTTGTTGTATGCTTTTGTATGAATATTTCAATAAAGATGAATCCAAGTCACCTGAAGCCATAGAAAAGTCAGAGAGAGAGAGAGAGAGAGAGAGTAAAAATTGTTGTTATTAGCTATTATAAATTGATAATATTGATCTAAAATCCTATTTGTGCTTGAGAAATATTAAAATACTCATCTTAAAAACACCAGGTTTGTTCTCATATGTTTTTTGGAGCCCATGGGTAATGTACAGTAATCTATATTGGTAACCTATACAGTTTCATTTTAAGCTTGGCGCCAGCTAAACCTGCTTAGCAGTGATAACCGTCACAGAATCTTTTGACCTGTGTGTGTGTATTTATGCATTACATGAATTAAATGTCAGTATGAACTCAGATTCAGCAGTATGTTAACTTACCTGAACTCATTTGAAAGAGCCCGAGGCTACTTTACACTAAACACTTCCTCTTCACACAATGTACCATTCACATGGAGAACATCCCCACGGTGTACAACCCCACCTCCACCCATACAAACACTGACCTCATATCCAGGTCAGCCTGATACCTAACTCCAGTTTCATTCTAGCGCCTGTCACATCAAAAAGGCAATGAGTGAAAAGAGGGAATATCCGCCCTTTAGAGATGTCAACATCATTATGCGTGGAAAAGACATGATAGTCTATCAAGAGTGTTTCTTCATCTTTATGGCCTTTGGATTCTGAGAGACATTCTTATTTGCATGTATATGAAGAATGCAATGTCTGCCGAAAGAGATTCTTGATAATGATACAAGACTTCTTTGAGGACACAAGATAGCAGGTCCTGCATGGTATCTTTTCTCTGCATGGCAGTTTTCTGAATTGGAATTCTCTCCTAAACCACCACCTGAATTCCAGAAAAATTCTGAATTCCAAAATATAAACAATTGCTTTAAAAAATTCAGAATTGAGAGTTTATACTTTGCAGTTCTGAGAGGAAAAAGCCTGAACAGCAAGGTATAATCTTGTGAAACGTAAACTTGGGGGGAACAAAGATAGAATGCAGAGTATTTCCCAAATGTATTTTTTTGTTTTCACTCAGAGCTGCGGAGCAAAAAGAGATAAAAAATAAAATAAAATAAAATAAAATAAAATAAAAACAGATAAAAATTCATAATTGAGAGAAGAAAAGTAAGATTTGAGCAAGTGATGCAATGCTACATTTCTCCAAATCTGTAAAGAAAGAAACTCATCTACATCTTGGATGGCCTGAGGAATTGACCTTAAGAATTTCCACTATTTTATGAATGTATTGATTTATTAATACATTTTTTTATTAATTAAAATGAATAAAAGGGTGGTAACAAAAGTCAACATTTTGAGATTAAAAACTCATGAGAAGAAATATTTGTGAGAAGTGTGACTTGTGAGATATACACTCAGAACTGCAAAAAAGAAAAAAGTAAACAAATAAATAACATTTCTGCATAGTGGAAATTGAACCATAGGCTCCCATTACGCAGAATAGTGAAAACATTTAAGAAAAAAATTACATTAAAATTAAAAAGGACTAAAAGATAAAATACAATAATGCATCCGGACACTTTTTTCATTCAAAATATTTCAATATATTTTATTTTTATTCATTTATTCTGTTTTGTATTGTATTGCATTGTATTCAGCATGACAAAAGTCCATTTGAGAACAGCAGACCAAATTTTGAGCCTAGTAGATTTTCTATCATGTTAAATGGGGTTAAAATGAAAAAAAGTAGTTCTTACAAACTGCATCATCTGTAACTGGGTCAGACCATCTCTGACACCAAGGTATATAAATAAATAAATAAAATAATAATAATAATAATAATAATTGTATGACTAAACAAATTCTTTTTATTTTTACCATTGATGTGCTTGAATTGCTGCTTATATATAACTGATATCAAATTTGTATCTATTTTCAGAAATGCACAATGCAGTCATACCAGAAATCTGTGATCTGTTTTCCACTGCAAATGAACAAATGCTGTCAGGAGAGCACTAAAAGCTGCATTGGGGCCCTGGGAATTGTAATGCAGATGTTGACATTGCTTTTCTCCTTCCACAGAGCCATTCACAAGGGAAAGCCAGTCAAAAGGCATCAGCGGAATGAATCAGGCAGAGTGAGTGTATACGTTCTTGTTTTACACTCTCTTTAAATTAAGGTACTAAGTGCAGTGGGTCCACACTTGACCTTTATTTCCTCATGGACATAAAGGTTGGCTTGGAATTAGATAAGGGCTTTTCAGTCCCCCCGTGTCCCGGGTTGGATTTGGAGTAGGAGTGATTTTGGCAGCGAGAGAAGGCCCAAACATGTGGAGCGCTGCTTAATTCTCAGCTATTTCAAGCTAGGGTCAACTGTTAATGAGCTCGACTCTCACAGCAGACTTTCTGCCCACAGGAATAGTGTTGATTGAGGAAAAAAAAGTTTAACTCAGCAAAGGCAGTCTCTGTTTTTCTTATAAACTTCTCAAGGTCGCATTCTATCTGCTTTTCATGCCAAGAAGACCGTATTCAGAGCTAGCAACGCACATTTAAAATCAGGCTAACAGCGTTTAGCATAGTAAGGACAACCGTACAAACCCAAACACTGTTTAGTTTTGTCATGAGGTTTACTTACCGAGAGAAAAAAAAACAAACACTGGAAGTGTATTTTAATCTTGCATCCAATCTGTGCATTTTAACAAGGATACAGCCTCAGTGTGTTTTCTTTGGCCAATTTTCTGTTTTTTTTTGGACTCCAGAAACCAGCGCAGGCTAATGGAGCCAAGAGGAAAATATCTGGGACAAACGTTTCTATGGGCAATTAAGTATGACTTAACATTTATACAATTCAGCCATTCTGAGAGATGCCTGCTGTGATAGGGCAGAGAACCTGTGTGTGTGTTTGGCTTCTGTCACGTCTGCCAGAGTCAGTGAGTGTAATGACAGCTCCGGGTAGGCCCCATTTAGGTAACTTTAGACATTTGTGTATTTCTTCCTGTTGTCCTTGGGGTTTCTAATGAGACTGCTTATTGTTAGTAGTAGAGGAATGTCTCTGAATTGGTAGAGAGAGAGTGAGAAAGAGAAATGAAAGCAAGCAACAGGCGGCTGCTGATTATGGAACTGAATACATGATGAAGCTTTTCTCACGCACTGCCAGAAAGAGAAAATATAAAATAAAGCACTGTGACATTTATTACTATAAACATTTTAAATTTAAAATAAAAAAAATTCCATGCACACATTACACTTTACATCATCATGTTTGAATAATATTTGAATATTAATGGGCTGTCATACAAAGTTAATACATTTGTAAGAAATTGCAACTTCATTAGTACAAATGTGCATTTTATGTATGCATATATATATATATATATATATATACACTGTACATTTTTATATATATATATATATATATATATACACAGGTTGCAACCTAGGCTCATTGGAAATACATGACTCTTCATACATTTCTGCAAAACTGAAAAAAATAAATAAATAAATACAAACATAAAAAATGAAAAAAAAAATGAAATTAACACTAGAGGCAGTAAAAGTCCCAAAGTCGTTCTTTGTAGATTCATCTTTCGGAAGGGCATATAAAACAAATTTACTCTCACAGGATAGTGTCTTCTTGACATGATGTAATGAAAATGGAAATTGTACTGTTTGTGAGCGGGGCAAGTTGTTCGCAACGTAGAACATGGGCGGGCATTATGCAGATATGTTACTTAGTGACGTGGATCCATAACAGAAAAAGATTCAAATTGCTATTGATATATATATATATATATATATATATATATATAAATATAAATGACATACAGGTTTCAGTAGACATTAATGTACATAATATTTTAGTTTACCAGTGTACATTGACAGTGGGGTTAAAATCAAAGTAATTCTGAAATGACATATAAAGATGAACTTAAATAGGAGGCTCATACAATAAAATAAAATAAAAAATTCTCAATATTTGAGACTATAACATTTTTGCTGCTTTCAACCAGATTAATCTCATTTCAGTTTAATTATGTTTAACACTTAATTAGTATGCATGGATTTTAGAGGATGCTGTTTACCACAGATAACATCTTGTAATACTGGAATACAAGGAATATTTAATTACCCCACTTGGGTGCTCTTTGAGTGATTTTCAGTTTCAGGGCCAAAACAAACAGCTTTAGGCATCATCTCTCCTGAATTGTGACACAAAGTGATTGTGCTGAAACTCTGAGATTGCAAGCGACGTCAAGATCACTAAAGTTTCCAGATGATCGATTCTCCTCAGCCACAGCCGGACTCTTAGCAAGGATTAAAGGATGTCATTGAAGCCCTCTGTCCTGTCTGAAACTGATACCAGGATTTAATCTACAGACTCCATGCTCACAAATTGATGATGATGATGATGACGATGGAAAAATAAAGCTAGATTTCCTTCTGCTGCCTTATCAAATTAGATTAATTTAACTTAAGAATCTTTGACAAATATTTTTTTACTGATAATGCTGAAACATAATTCTTCTTTCATCTCTCCTCTTGGAAAAATGGCCCTTTTTGGTGTTTCAATAACATGAAACTTCCAGTGGCCAAACCCCATAAGTGTCCAAAATCCATTCACATCAAAGTAAAGAAACAACTGTTATATTTACAGTATTTATTTTATTTTTTTGTTTACTAACCAATATTGAAAAAATCCATAGTATCATAGATAGAGATGACTGTATGAGAGAACAAACAATTCTCTGAACAATACCAACATAGACAGCTAGCACACAGATAAACTTGAATGAATAATAATATAAAAAATGGTCACACACTGGTTTCCACATTCCAAATAAGGTAACACAAAGTAAAATAAACACAAAATATATAAAATGATAAATGTTTTTCATCATAACAATCAATCAATCAATGTATTAATGATTACTTATTTATTTGCATTTAATATCCAATATTCCAAAAAAAAGTAAATAAAAGGTAAAATCAAGTAAAATGCAAAGAAATAATAATTTAATTAATCTTTCTGGTAAATGTGGGTCATCTTAACATATTAAATCAATCAATCAATCAATATGTTTTTTTTTTGTTTGCATATTCAACAATGGTTTCCATATTCCAAATAAAATAAAGAGTAAATTCAAGTGAAGTACAATAAAATAAAAATATTAAAAAAAAAATTCCGGATAAATGTTGGTCATCTTATCATATTAAATAAATAAATTTAAAATAAATTTCTTTGCATATTCATTATGCTTTTTGGCATTTAAAAAAAAAAAGTACAAAAAAAATAAAAAATAATAATAATAATATATATATATATATATATATAGACAAATCATAAAGTTTCATTTCATTAAGTGGCTAGCTGTGACACACTCTTAGACTCAGTTGGATCCATGTGCAAAGCTTTATTAGCGTTGTAACAGCCAAACATAGTATGTAGACACCAGCAGTGAGTTACAGTGACGTTAGACAAACGGATGGTCAAAAACAGGCTTACTTCAATAAGGC
>JAUYWG010000064.1:2975865-3011608 GCA_034779775.1 Enteromius afrohamiltoni | reverse complement strand
CGATTTCAAGCATTTTAGTCAGGTATTATAGTTTGGGAAAACCCCAGCTAGTAAATGTGTTCAGGTTTATGCCACAACAAAGAAAGCAAAAAATAACGAAACACTTACTGATTATAACGATCTGCTCCATGGGTCAGCTTGCACGATGTATCTGTTATTCCTTTCATGATATCTTCCTGAATTGAGCCACGCGTCAAATCTTCTTTGTCTGAAGTAAAACAAACCTTATTTCTCACAGCGCGTCTTCTTCCAGAAACGCAGCCGAAATGAACTTGGAGAAATGTTTTCAAGCAGAGCTCGCGCTGCTGTTATGGGCGTGTACATGTCGCGTGCATCGCACGTGAAAATAACAATAGGGCATGAAGCTGGGGGGCGGTTGAATTAACTATAATGAGCTCTAACCATGAAAACGAATATGGTGTTGTTTTCATACTGATGACTTTACTTTACTTTACTGACAACACTAACTTCATTTTACAGTAGACATATGCAGCTTTCTGTAGATATATCTCTCATGTCTGTGAGTCACGTTTTCGCTGAGTTTCAGCTCATTTTATTGACGGGTTTTAATCTGAACATCACGGAGACCGAGACAGCAGAGAACGCACCCTTTATAGATTAAAATGCTGTATTACTCTTATATGTGCGATCATGTGACAGAGCAGTTTACGTTCTTTTCACTGACATCTGAAAAAAAACGTGCGCCGGCGGGAGAGCCGACCTCAGTTTGTTACCCGTGCAACCTGGTATCACACCAAGACGTGACATAATCGTTGGTCCAACGTGTAGCTGTCACAATTTTACCTCCTCAGATGTAAAATGTACACGGAAAAGATTTCAATGTGAGTCAGTAACAGGCATCAGCAGTGATCCACACACAAATATCTGGATTCATTTTATATAAATTTATACTTTAATTGTAGGCATTTTTAAATTTGCACAAAGCGGCAGCCACAGCACAGATGAGTCACGGCGGAGAGATGGTGATAGCGTTTGGTCACAAATCAATCTTTTTACCTCGGAAGAATTGGAATATTAATGCTTTTTAAATAATGTTGGTA
Organism: Enteromius afrohamiltoni; assembly: GCA_034779775.1. NCBI lineage: Eukaryota > Metazoa > Chordata > Actinopteri > Cypriniformes > Cyprinidae > Enteromius > Enteromius afrohamiltoni. Next base: position 3,010,547 of record JAUYWG010000064.1, on the reverse strand, counting down.
GTTATATCTGCCATTTTATCTTGCGCTTTATTAAATGTATAAATAAAGTAATATAAATAAAACTGTTGTGACCGTTTACAGTGAAAAATCACACCCCAATAGATATGCAATAATGGCAATATCATTACCCAATATTTGAATCCAGATATTCACGCGTGGATCACGGCTGATGCCTGTCACTGACTTACATACAAGTTTCACGTCTGAGGAGGTAAAACCGTGACAGCTACACGTTTTTCAAAGTGGACAAACGTGATTGTCACGTCTTGGTGTGATACCAGGTTGAACCGTGACATTATGAAGCTACTAGAATACTTTTAGTATGGAAAGAAAACAAAAATAATGACTTTATTCAACATTTTGGCACAGAAAAGGTAATTTTGGAGAGTACCCACTGAACGCAAACTGTGTGCGCTTTTCTGTGCCAGCTACAGTATGACACATGGATAAGTTTTCTACGTTCTTATGGTTTGATATGAACGAAAACAGCGCATCCAGGAGTGTGCCACATTGTGCTAGAAAATAAATAAATAAAAGAAAAGTTGGAAAGAAAAAGAAGAACAAGCACATAATAAACTAACATATTGCAGCATGCTGTCACGATCAACTGGATGTGCCAGTCCAGAACCTGAATGGCAGTCCAGCACTCAGCAAACTGTGTGTGTATTTGTGTCTGTTTCTCATTCATGGACTCTTATGTCTCCACTCTCTCATCTGTTGTCATGGTGTTTCATTGTTGGCTCCGCCCACTGACCTAGTGATGTTTTTGTGTGTCGTCATGGTCCATTGCACTGTAGATTAGGGCTGGGTAATATATATCGAATGATATATTTTGCGCATCTCATCAGTAAAGCCAGTTCTTTGATTAGCGCTAAATCTTCACAGAGTCGTAGATCACTGAGAAGCTGTGCCATTGAATCACCCGCAAAACTCCACGCGTAGCTTGTCATTGATATACGGCTCTGTTCATAAGGTGGCGCTGCATGTAAAAACAGCTGACGGAGATTTAGCGCTAATCAAAGAACCGGCTTTACTGATGAGATGCGCATAATATATCGTTTGACATATATCGCCCATCTCTACTGCAGATCTGTCTTGCGTATTCACCCGTGTTCTTGGTTCTTGTTACTTTGTTTGGATTTATCGTTGCCAACCTCTGCTCTCGTTTGGATTATCGCTTTTTGCTTCTCCCCTTCTCCTCTGTTTACTGTTTGTTTCGACCCACGCATGGACCCTGACTATTCTCTTCTGCCTATGCCTCCTATAACTCTGTTATGCTGATGATTGACCCTGCCTGTATGACTCTGACTTGTAAATAAACAATCTGCATTTGAATCCGAACGACTCCTCGTCACCTGATCGTTATACATGCACTTGTCTACTTTATAAATCTAGCCCAATCAACAAGCTCAAAGATGCGTATTAAGTGTTGCTTATAATAGGTGAACTTGGCAGCCCATCAAGAGCACATTCTGCAAGGCAGATTTCCAAGTACAAAGCACAACAACTCTATCAACGGTGGTTTAGTTAAAATTATAAAACATAATGAGTTCTTAGTTGTTTTAATATTGCATATACCAAATGCGTGAGATTTTAGAAAGTTGCTATTGTAATTGCTTAAATTAATGGGATTTCAAGACGATAAATTTGGGGATTTACAACAGTATTTAAATGCAGTTGTCACTCGTGAATCTTTGTGATTTTAAGTTACAAAATGCAGTATGCTGCATTATTAATGTGAGGATAGTTGTTTACCACTAGCCATATAAAGATTGAAGAGGAGAATAGGGCTTTGCCTCACTGAAAATTGAGAATTCCTTTTAAATTGTAATTCAGTTACCGTCAATTAATTTTTAATTGTAAGTCAAATAAATTCTCATATTTGTAATTGAAAAGAAGCTTTATCTGTCAACACAAATGTTGAATGTTGCCTTTACAAAGCCTTATTGAAAATTTTAAAAACAAGTTTGAAGTGAACCAAACTCGGACACGAATCAGACTAGAATCATGCCATACGTGTAAGAGAGACTGTGAAACTGATAATTAAATGTCTGCACAAGTTACTGAGGTTCAGTCTGAGATCTCTGGATAAATATCCCTTTAATTAAAGCCAAGCTGAATTGTTAGCTTCCAGGGACCTCAACTCTATAATACTGCATCTGTTTTTTTTTTTCTTTCATTGTTTAAGAGTCCCGTCTTTTTCTATTTGAGTTAATAGTTTAGGATATCACTTGATATTAATTGGAACTGATTTTCAATATCTGCTTCGCCCTAGAGCTCTTGTTTGTTGGTGCCAAAGTTGCTGTTCAGCAGTCAGAAGTTGCTAAGAGCTCTAACATCTAAACACACTTTGAATGATAATGAAGTCTGGAGCTTGCTTGGGCAGATCATTTCTCTGTGATGCTGATTGTGTAGTTTGTGTTTCCACTGAGGACAACTAAAAACAGTTTGAAGGTATTAAAGACCCTATATAATGGTCCTATATACAGTATTTAATAGTTTGCGTCCTGTATTGATGTGTTTCCTTTTGAGACAGGAAGATACCTCTTTTTACTAGCAATAATTGAGCAAGCTAATAAGTTTGAGAAAAAAAAGACACTTGCATTATGTAAATATATGCATACAGTTATTAATATGTCATTGATGTCATCAACATCTCTAAAGCTCATTTAAAATAACTGCAGATTTTTCATTTTTCAAATTAATTCACTATATTAATTCCACAACAAACTGGCATGAAGCAAAGACATGAAACATCAATGGCCTGTTTAGGTTTGCTTCCAGTCTAAAGGATCAAAAATATCCTTATAGCTTTGTCTTTATCTAATGCATTCTTTCAGGAGACTGTGATTATTTTCACTGTGATTTCGATATGCATCTATGACATATGCTCTTCAAAGCCTAATCTACCGCAGAGACACTCAAGCTCCATTTTCAAAATGACCCTCATTACATCCACTCTCATTGAAGCTTTTAGAGCCATTCTGATGGCATTGAAATGATGTCCATAAATTACCATACAAGATCACCTTGCACAATATCATCAATGCAAATTCTATAAAGATGTGTGACATAGTGCATTATCTCTAAGGATTGATAAATTACACATTATAACAGATTGTTGAACTTCTACTATTTTTAGCTTATGAAAGATAATTGAAAGAAGACCTTGACTATAAAACAAGGGGGAAAGTTGAGACAGCTTCTACATTAACTTTTTTATTTCTTTATTTTCTACTGTATAAAACAAAGAAATATAAATAGAGTAGCTACTTTACTCTCACCATCACTGGAAGATTGAATATTAGAATGTTGGGTGCATTTTAAATGTCCATCTAGATTTAATATATAGGTCTATAATGCAGGAAAATGCAGCCTCTTTAAGTATTAATGCAGTTTTCAGGTTGTTGGCCTATAAGTCTGTGATTACCAAGCAAACAGCTGTCCCTGTGGAAATCCCTAAAATTCAGAGCTGAAATAAACAGAGCAGATCATAACTAACACAAATTATGGCTCTTTGGGTTCTGGTAATGAAGCGATATAAGAATTTTTAATTTATATAATAATATAAGTCATTTTATATTAGACTAATAGTATATATATATATATTATGGTTTTTGTTGTTTTTTTAATGGGGGCCTTAATGGTCATCTTGCACTGTACCCTCTGGTCTCAGGTTCATTTGGCAGGCTTTGGAGGCCCTGGGCCCTCTTGTCCAGTGCATAATCCAGCCCTGCTGTATCCACACATCCATTAAATTCTATATTAATGTGTCAGCGTGTGATGTTGCTTGGCAACTATAAACAACTAAACTCTACTTCCCGTTATACCCACTAATAACAAGTAATTTCTGTCTTAAGGTGTTTTGGTTCCACTCTGTATTTTTGCATTTGCTGCATGTTGTTGCTTTCACATGTAAATAACAGGCAGTTCTGATATCCGCAAATATACCTTGTGCTGAATAAACATACCTACAGGATGACTTTCAATGCACAGTAGTCTACAGTATACAAAGTACTTATATACAGTATATAGAGTACCATCATTCAACCAAGTCTTTAGTGAGTCACTGTTGGCCTACTTGTCTTCAGCTCATCAAAAGAGTACAGTAAAGTCGAAAAAAATAAAGCATGTTTCTTAATGTGCTTAAACACAAACCATCCATTAAGCAACTGATATGAAAATAATGTTTGTTAAAGATAACTTAGTAGAAAATGTGACAAGTATCAGGAGACAATGACAGTTGTTTTTCTTTTCCTGACACAACTAATGCTTACTATTTCCCTTTCTTCTGCAAGGTTGCTCTGCTTTTCTGTGTAAAAACAGCAGAGGAATAAATTTGGAATAATTGCAGCCAAAGTGCCTGCCGTACTCCGCTGCAGCTTCAGGGAACGAGGAGAAATCATCCGCCGCCTTTTTCCTCCTCCAGCTCTTTGCGCACTGGCTCCCTTGTCATTGCAGAGCAGAAGTCTTGCCTGTTTAAAACAGACGTAATTAAACCTCTCTGCTCTCATTAAATATACAGCTGTCTGCAGCAGAGCTCCCCGGCACCTCTAAGTGAATGTAAATTTCCATTTCATGGTGCGCGCGAAGGGAGCGAGAGAAGAGAGTCGTTCTAGCAAGCCCAACTATCCTGCACTGCTGGCAGCACGTAAAAATTACCGCACTCCTAAAATAATTGCCCCTTTGTTTCCAGTGAAGCCATGTATGGAACAGCCCAAGCGTTATATAATTCATGCGTTAGGTAGAGTCACAGGTCTTCTAGTTGTAGGAAAATATGGAGCTTTGCGATATGAATAAAAGTGCAGCGAATGTGGTAGGGGGTGAAATTTAACAGACTTCATAATGACTTCCTCTCAAATTTGAATGCTTATGCAATATCTCCACCAGATGAAGGGACACTGGAGGAATTGCAAGGTTAATCACAGACTTAATGAACTTTCTTTTTTATATAGCTCTATTCAGGGACAGAATATAATTGAATATGAATATTCTTAGAATTTAAAGGTGAAGAGTGTAATGTATGCATTACACTGTTCACTCTGTTAACCCCTGCAATAACCTTCCCAGTCTGCCATTGGTCAGCCAAACAGAAAGACCCTCTTCTATTAGTTGAGCGGTTGCTGTGCCAGGCTGGTTGGCAAATTCAAAAAGCCACAGTATTGTTTATAATGATTGTTTACAAATAGTTTCTGGCTGTCAGCTATTGGTGGGACAAACAGTTAACCCCACCTCCAAACAAACACTATGTCAGCCAACTCAAACAAACAAAGCATGCTTGTTAAAAAGGATAGTAGACAGTAGTGTAACTTCCAAAATAAAATAAAAAAAATTATAAACAACTCCTTTAAATTAGGTGGAACACACATGGCAGAAATAGGAATAACATACTTACTGAAGTGGCCTTAGCAAGGCCTCAATATTTATTTTAACAATATTTCTACAATACCGGTAGTGACTATTTTGTCATATAGCACAGCAATTATACACTCCAACTGTCTGATGAGCTTTTATTGAAATTAAGAAGTTTTGATGTGTGTACCTTTATTTTCAAACTCTTCGCAATAGAAAATCCTCAAGAATTAGTCATTAAAGTCAAAACTGTAGAAAGCGAGATGTTGATTTGCATGATCAAAACATCTCTCTTTGTTTAAGAGTACCGACCTGGGGTGCATATCATCTAAACATTGTTAGCTAACTATTATTGTAAGTTCCATCATTACCAAACATAGTTCAATGATTCAGTGTTTCCTGAAACCATAGTTCAAACTAATTCTCAACGATGGAGAACCAACCATGTGAAATAGCTGTGACTAGCCACTATGGTGGTTAATCAGCGAGTTACATTGTTGTATGGGAAGTGCACCAAGCCTGACATAGCAACACTTCAACCAATCATGTGAATTCTGTTTATTCTTGTTATCTGTTTGCTAGAATAGTTTGATCTAGGAGAACATAAATTACACAGCTTTAGCTGAGCTAAATTGAACTTAATGCCATTAAACATTTAATTAATTTTTATAATTACAATGTTAACTTTGGCAGCCTGATATTGAACATATTCTCTTAACATCACAGCAGGACGATTCTCCATTCAGCAACAAAGGTAGGTCTGATTTTCTTTTCTTTATTAAAATCCTGGTGTGTTATATTTGAAAGGTAGTCATATTGTATTGTAAGCATACTAATATATATATTAGTGCTGTCAAGTGATTAATTGCAATTAATCCCATCCATAATAAATGTTTCATGTAAATTATGTGTTTGTTATGTGTATGTTTACCATGGATATATTAAAACACACCTGTATGGTATATATATATATATATATATATATATACACATTATTTACACATAAATATATAGTTATGTAATTTACTTTATATGTAAACATATTTAATATATAAACTTACCATATTTCTTTCTTAAATATATACATGTGTGTCTGTGTGTCTTCGTATATAAAATATATAGTGCTATCAAATGATTAATCATGATTAAAATTCAAGTTCCAAAATATACAAAATAAAAGTTTTTGTTCGCAGGAAGGCCAGCTTATATTTGGTACCAGGCCGTGACCGATTGGCCTGTGCTGATACGCTGCCCAGGACCGAGAGAGCCCGTCGGTGTTGGGGTTGCAGGAACTAAGTGTCCTTGGCTCGGGCCATCCACTGCAGCGTGATCTGTGAAAAGAGGGAATCACCGGCCCAACAGATAATATCTCAGCTCTAGGACTGCCCACTTGATGGTGAGAGCTTCTTTCTCCATGGCAGTGTAATTTCTCTCTGCCTGGGACAGTTTGTGGCTGATGTAGACCACTGCTCCTCTCCCCCCTGGATCTGGGAGAGCATGGCCCCCAATCCCGTGTCTGAAGCATCCGTCTGGAGCAGGAAGGGGCAACTGAAGTCTGGGGCCTGAAGAACCTGTTCCGTCGTCAGCGCCCGCTTGATGACTTGGAAAGCCCAATCCACTTCTTCCATCCAGCGGACCCTTTCAGGTTGCCCCTTCCTGGTCAGGTCTGTCAGAGGGGCAGCTATAGAAGAAAAGCTGGGGATAAAACACCGGTAATAGCCTGCCAACCCCAAGAATGCTCGTACCTGGGTTTTTGTAGAGGGCTTCGGGGCGTCCAGGATGGCCTTTACTTTGGTTTCTTGTGGCTTTATGAGTCCTCTTCCTACGGTGAAAACCAGATACTTCGCTTCATTCATGGCTAGGTGACATTTGCAGGGGTTGGCGGATAGCCCAGCCCAACGGAGCTCGGACAGCATCCTCCGTAGCCGCTCCAAGTGGTCCTCCCATGGCTCTGAGTGGAATACTATGTAGTCAAGGTAAGCAGCTGCGTAAGTTTGGTGAGGTCTGAGCAAAACGTCCATGAGTCTCTGGAACGTCGCTGGAGCGCCGTGTATCCCGAAGGGAAGGGTTCGGTACTGACAGTGGCCAGATGGTGTGGAGAAAGCCAACTTGGGTTTCGTTTCTTCGGTGAGAGGGACTTACCAGTATCCTTTTGTCAGGTCGAGGGTTGTAATTTACCGGGCCTTCTACGGCCCTTCCCAGGTGCTCCAGGAGTTCATCCACCCGGGGCATGGGGTAACTGTCGAAATATGAGACTTTGTTGCATGCTACGGTGGGGACCAGGACCATCACCCCAGAAACAGCTCACAGGTGATGGCTTGGCAGTGGCTTGGTGAAGGGGGACTGCCTTGGGGTACCGTGTGGCATAGTCCACGACGATGAGGATGTGCTCGTGTCCCTGACCAGACCTCAGCAACAGCCCTAAGATGTCCATCCCGATCCACTCAAAGGGCACCCAGACATGGGACAGGCCTGGCAGGACCACTTGACTTCTCCCTGGAGCCCAGGCCAGTGGAACCTGTCCTGGATGCGCTGGACGGTGTTCTGCACCACAAGGTGACCAACCATGGGGGTGAGTGGGCCAGTTCCAGGACTCCGTTTTGGTCTTGGGGACCACTAGCAGATGTTTTACTTCCCCCCACCGCTCTGCGATACAGTACAGCAGACCGTTTTCCACGACAAAGTGTGGGAGAGGATGGGGTGCTGGGAGGACCTCCTGGCCCTCCAGGATCCACTTTTGACTCCAACAATGTTTAGGGCGATCATCCTCTTTCTGTGCTTTCCCAAAATCTCCCCCTCCCGTGACCTGCTGGAACACATCATAGAAGAGGTTAGTATCATGAGAGGTTAGTATCACCATTTCTCCCACTGTCAAAAATGTTAAAAGGCTCCTTTATCCAGAATCACTCTAGACCCTTTAGATTACCAGCTCCATGTTGGTTCTCCTCTTTAGTTCACCTCACTTAGGGTTCAGGTCAGAAGACTGGGACAGCCATGGCCAAAGCTCAACTTTGTGCTCAGTGACTGATTATTTTATTTTGATGTTTGTTTTGAATTATTGTCCCAATGGAAGACCAACCATGGCCCTATATGAGATATCTAACAGAGTCAGCCGGTTTTAGATATATTATCTGTTGGTATTTGATAAAATCCGTGATGCCATGTGTCTATACAAGATGTCCAGAATCTCCAGTAGAAATATAGACCCACAATATCAAAAACACAGCAGTATATTTCATTGTACACATGGAGTACTTTTTATCTCTGTGTTTAACAAACCCATCTTGAGTGATTTCTGCTAAAAAGCTCTTTTTTTTTCATCTGATCATAGGAGCCAGTCCAAGTTGTAGTTCTAGTCCTGTCTGACAACTGAATATGCTGGAAATTGTTTTTGGATGAGCGAGGATCATTTTTCTTAAACCCTCCCAAACAACACATGTTGATGTAGAGGCTGTTTGACAAGGTTTTCTAACCCTGAGACTCCAGCTGTGATCCTTGAAGAGTCTCTAGCCACTCAAACTCTACTCCTCCACGTGTATTAGGATGATAGAGACACACATCCTCTTCCAGTCAGTTTCCTAACACTGTATGTTGATTAGAAATGTTTAATTATTTCCTTGATGGTGGAAATGGTAATTTTCACTGCTCTTGCTCTTTTTTTAAGTCACTTCACTAATTTGTGAAGCTCAATTATCAGCATAAGAAATATATTCTTTGTTTTTTCTCATTGTGTTGATGATTAAGGGATTTGGGGCTTTGTTTTCCCTCCTATATATATATATTTCTGTGAAAGAGGAAGCCAGGGCTGGATATTTTCATGTTCATAATCACCCTGGTTGCTCAAAATTGTGAATATGAATGGGAATATATTTCAGAGATAATTTACTTAATAATGACAATAATTGTGGCCAACAAGTACTGGAGAAAACGTTTATTTCACAACGAGATGTTTCAATTTCAATAGTTTTAATTCAATAATAGGTTATAATTTGTATAAATATTTTGAATGAAAGATTTAAAGGATAAACAATGCAGCTTTATTTTTACAGCTACCTTTGCTCAGATTTACCAAGGGTGCCGATATTAGTAGAGGGTGTATATATATAGATTTAGGGTATATATATATAGAGATTTATTTATTTTATGTTTTAACTTTTTTTTCATAGTACAAAAACATTAAAAGCAACTGATTTGAAAATACACCGTTAAATTAAATGAATCAGATCAATTTACTAGTAATTCACAAAGTGTCAGGCCCTTTTTATCTGTAGTTCACACACCCTTACACAGATGGCACTCTGCAGTGAAAATGGTCTAGATAGTGATTACATCAACATACATCATTCTAACAGCAACTATCACAGTAGGGATGATTGACAACCTGAGTTGAGGAGAAATGGCCATATCACCACTCCCTGGAGCCCTGCAGTTCACCACTGAGGGGATACTGGGACTTGAAACATTTCTGACAAATAAGGGAATGTAGTGCAATCCTGTGGACACACATATTTCTATATAGGGGGAAAACATGAGGGGGTGACCAATCGTAGACACTCTCGAGCCTTAAATAAATGCTCATTGCTGAAACCCGAGGTCTCAAGATCTCACTGCCAGTCACTCCCCCTGCCAAAGCACATCTATAATTCAACTACAAGCCCTCATACAATTCATACAGCTGCTGTTTGTGGATGGGGGTAGGCATCCTGTCCTTAATATTCTGTGTCTCTTCTTTCCCCTGATCCTGTTGCGTTTACTTTTTAATTTCATGGCTGAGGACGCATCACCTTCACTCACAAATTCAATTACCTCAGCCGGCCATACGTCGCTCTTTCATGCCCTCCGCTTGATGCAGCTGTCCACAATTTGCCCACTTCACTCTTCATGTTCACTAACATCTTCCACACACAGGAAATTTCATGCCTATCTGTGGATTTTCTGCACTATAAAGATGTCAGTGAAAACCAGTCATAAATCAAATGGCCGTGTTGCTAAAGTAGTGCATTCTCTCTGAGTTATTTACATGGCTCAAGAGAAGCTTATAGGAAGACACTGGGGGAGAAATCTGCTGTTTTTGCCAAACACTTTCCGCATCTTCAGTTTCATTACTTGTTAAATTTATTAGTAGCATCTGCTAAAACAAACATCTCTATTAATATTGCTAATTAAAAACATAAGGGATTTGTCTATTCTCAGTACAAATATCCAAATATCTTCAAATAAATCATTTTGCTGTCACATCTAGGACAATCAGGCTAGAATTGTATTTTACACTTGCTTTTAGTGTTGGCTAGTAACTATTTACATGTAATCTATGATTCCACAAATTAAGCGCTTGTAATTAGATTATATTAGATTTTAAAATACTCATAATCAGTTACTTTCTCATCGATTACATATTTTTCACATGGTCACATGACATGCAGATAAAGGTTTAATATGCTATATTTTTATTAAGCGTTTTATTGTAATGTAAAAAACGTAAAAAAAAACAATAATTAAATTTTTTCAATCTTTCTTTCTTTCTTCCTTTTTTTCTTTATACAGAAATGCATAATTTGCTGTGCAAAATCCCCAATTCTCCCAAAAAGTATTTTTGAGAAGGGTTATCTATTCACAGAGCATTCCTAGCTTTCCTTAGCCTTGCAATTTGATATTCTGTATGCAAATTCGATTCATAAATAATACTGAAATAAACTAAAGCATGAGTCAGGTCCAGCTGTCAGCAGGAGTTTTCAGGCCTAAATAAACACATCAGCTCTTGAGGGACAAGTGGCCCAACAGGGCTCAGCAGTGGTGGTCACAAACAGGAAAACATCTCTTCACCTTCTTGTCTGAATAACGAATGTCACTCTTTCTGGACAGAACTGCACAAACTGGAAATGTGGAGCTCTGTCCCAGTAAGTGGACTTGCTCTGAGAGTTCCTGGAAATTCTGCAGTACCTACCACAGCTGGATATTTAAAGAGCCCTAAACCAATGTTTTAATGTCACTGTGTTCAGGCAGTAGACCACAGAACCAGGCCTTTCTCTCCAAACCAAGCTACTATTCTGTGTGTTGTCATGGCAGGCAAACTAGCAACCTCATTGGTAAAAGCTTAGGGTAGAAACTCCCCTCTTTTCCATTCTTCCAGCTTTCTGTGTTTTACTAAATCTCTGTCTGGAAAAGCATGCATTCTTGTAAGTCTTGTGGTGAATGAGCAGTGATGCAGGTACACACAGGTCTATTCATTATATATCATCATGTACGGGCCCTTCCCCCATAAGTCTTACTCTATATTTTCATATGCTGTCTCCATAAAAACAAACCACTGAAGTGTGATGTTAGAACAATAAAAGAAAAGCAATTAAAAAATTGGTTGCCATTGATGTTATCATTTAAGACTGACTTTTTTTTGTCAAGATATCCCAAAAATGGCTAGATCTTGCTATAGATATAAGTGAGAGGAAAAACATTTTCCTTGGACAAAACATCCGATTGCCACAAGAAAACAGGCGCCAAGTGTTTATGTAGGCAATAAAAACAGAAACTTGAACCCTGAAGACAGACCACCAATACTGATTATGATCTTTTTTATGAACACAAAGAACTAGACCAGCTACTATGATCAGTTTTTAAAGTGTTTGATGGTCACAAAACAGAAAAAAAATACATGTTATGGTACATAATCAACCAACTGCGAGAAGGTAGGATCAGTCAAAGCAATGTAAATACATGTAACTATAATGTAGGACTGTCCACTCAAAAATGGTTTTGTGCCACTGTTCATTTTAAGCAGTATGTTTTGCATATTTTTTGTAAAATAACACAAATATATTTAATTTTCCAATAAAATGCCATTGTATTGTGTTTAATTAAGTAACTTAAACTGTTTAATTTAAAATTTTACTTAATTATCAAGCCTCAAACTAACGCAAAAGGGTTTAATTTTGCCAAAATATCAAGTTCTTCATTGTGTTAAGGCAAAGTTTTTAGTATGCCTTTAGTTTTGTTTTGCAGTGGAATAGTTATTATGTAACTGTTGGCTATTGACATTTTTATAACTGAATAAAAAAATAAATAAATACTTCAATGACTTCAAACTGGACAGTGTCCACCCATTTGGAATGACGCTGTTAATGTACACTGTACACTGTTCATCACTCACACAAAGTTGTTTTTTTTTTAATAATTGATCTTGTATTTGCTGTTAAACTGTACTGAGTGTTCTTGTAACAAACAAAGAAAACAAAAATAACAATTCACATAACGATTCTTCTCCGAGTTACGTCTCCTGCATCTTGTAGAGTATCACAGATTTTTTTTTAAAGAGTATGTATGCTTTCCCTGAAGAGTAAACAACACCTTTGAGTTTGGGGGTCAGGCTAGAAAAGTGACGCACAACAGTCACGACAGTAGACATGTCACAATACTGGTATTGAGTACCAAATGGTTCACGGCCATTTTCCAAATCAAAGTGATCATCCTTATCCCCTTGCTAGCGAGGACTTTGGAGTAAGCAGAGCACATGTGCCTTTAGTTGTTTGGAATGCACTTGTCCAAGGGAGCAATATAATATGCTAAAATGGTTTGGAAAATGCATGTGGACCGTTTGGTACTCATTTCCAGTATTGTGACATGCTTACACGCAGGGGTGGACTTACCCATTAGGCATAGGTAGACGACTGCCTTGGGCCCCTGAAAGCCAAGGGGCCCCCAAAAATCTCTTCAAATGAGAGATGCGCATTAAGCGAGGACGCGAGAATGGTTGCTATTTATGGTGTTTATTACCACGACGACCATCTGTGTGTCCAAGTTGAACATGCTTCTTGTAAATCCTGCTTGTAGCAAACCAAAAATATTATGCATCTGAAGCTGACCGCTGCAGCACTGTGCGAGCTCTGCATCTGCTTCATTTATCGATTGGCTGAAAGGAGCTGCGCTTTCATATCAAAAGATATGTTGCTTATCTCAGGCCCCATTTACAGTTTACCATTTACAGTTTTCCTTGACCAAAAACGGCATCTCTTTATTATTTTATGTGTAGACTGTTTGATTGTTGTGTGGATTAACATCTTGGAAGGTAGAGCTGGTTATCACTATTCAGTCACTATTTCATATTCATCCCATTTTATGACAACAGAAACAGTATCAATGAAAACAGATTTATTGAGAATTTAGCTGCATCAAAATACAGTATGTGCACAAAAATGTAGCCTGAACATTCACTAAAATATAATAAGTAGTAATAATTTTATACTTCTGTTCTTGCATCTCAACTGTAAATCAAATTGATAATCAAAGTATATTAATTTTACACCTTTATAGATGGTGTTTGTTCTATGTCAGCAGAATCACATGCATGCATTTAGCTCTTGTTTAACAAATACACTTGATCATTCGTGACACATCTTGTCTTTTATGATTCATTACAAGATTATCACACACACACAAAAAAAAATTTTGTTAAATGGAAAGTAACTTCAAACCAAAATTATTTAGGTAAGGTAACTAGAACTGTAATGATTGCTCAGAGTCGTTCGGATCCATGTGCAAGGCTTTATTTCACAGTGGACAGACAGGGGTTTCACAGATAATCCAAAAGAGTCAACAAATAACTGGCAATGGTCGCCAGCAAATGGGGTGAAAATGCGGTGAGGTTGGTGGCTGGCTTGCGTAAAGAGTTTTGTGCGTATTCTGCCCAGAGTAGGTAGTCACTCCAATCATGCTGGTTCTGGTAACAGTATGAGTGAAGGAAGCGAGACAGTTCTTGGTTAAGCCTCTCTACCTGGCCGTTGGACTGGGGGTGGTATCCAGACGTTAGACTGATATTGATATTCAGTTAGGAGCAAAAGGCTTTTCAGACTCAGGATATGAATTGGGGAAGACCATAAAAGCGAAAGACTTGGTTGACTAGGGCCAGGGCAGTCTCCCATGCGGACAGCAGTTTGGGCAGAGGAATGAAGCGTCATGATTTAGAGAATCAATCAACGATCGAGAGAATGGTGGTGTTGTGATTGGATGGAGGTAAGTCAGTCATGAAGTTGATGTGGGACCAGGGCCTCTGTGGTATAGGCAGTAGGCCCGCAGGAATTTGGTGGGACGATTTGGACACATTACATGTGACGCAATTCTTGACGAATGTAGAAATGTCCAGGAAATGGATTTCCCATTCTTGGAACTGGGGCGGTAGGTGATACTGAAGTTGAAGCGAGAAAAGAACAGGGACCATCATGCTTGTCGGGAGTTGAGATGCTTAGCTGTCCTTAAATACTCGAGATTCTGATGATCAGTGAGAGCAATGAAGGGACTAGCCGCACCCAACAACCAGTGCCTCCACTCCTCCATGGCTGCCTTCAAAGCTAGGAGTTCTCTGTCCCCCACATTATAGTTGCACTCAGTCTATTCAATACAGCTCTCACGTGTTGGATGTGTTCGGGGAGATTTGCTGAGTAGACCAGGATATCATCAATGTATACTATGAGGAACCTATGTGTGGAACATGTAGCATGTCTCGGAAGGCGTCGTTGATCATGGCCTGGAACACGGAAGGGCTATTGGAGAGTCCAAAGGGCATTACGAGATATTCGTAGTGCCCAGTCGTGGTTGAAAAAGCAGTCTTCCACTCGTCCCTGGCACGGATGCGAATGAGATTGTAAGCACTCCTTAAATTCAATTTTGTGAAGATGCAAGCTGTGTGTAGTTGTTCCAGTGCAGAGGGGACGAGTGGCAGAGGATATCTGTATTTCACAGTCTGTTCATTGAGGGCTCAATAGTCAATACATGGACGAAGTGTGCCATCCTTCTTCTTCATGAAAAAGAAGGTGAAGTAGATGGCCGGATGAAGCCCTTGACTGGCGCCACAGGAAGTGGTTTCTGTAGGGTGGTGAAACAGTTCTCTTGGCAGAAATCGGACCAGAGAATGACTTTAGGGTTTCTCCAGGAGATTTTGGTGTCAAGCTTGGTTAGTCATGGTAAGCCTAGGATGATTGGGGGTGTGGGCGAGTGAATGATGTGGAACTGGAGCACCTCCTGGTGGAGAGAGCTGGTAATGAGGACCAGTTCCTGGGTCATGCTGACGACTTTGCCGGTTCCTAGCGGTCTGCTGTCGAGGACTGCCACAGCCGTGTGGGGAGAGCATGGAATGAGAGGGAGACGGTGGACATTAGCAAAGTCTGCATCCAAGAAATTTCCCACAGCCCCCGAATCCACTAGTGCATCTGACATGATGCACTGACCATTAAACAAAAGACCCCCCAGCACTAAACATGAAGACAATAGCGACTGACTCACCCGTGGAATCGTGGATCTAGGGGGTCTTGAAGGGCAAACTAAGGCTACCTTGCTATCATCCATAACATAGTTATGTGGTTGCTGTTTGATGAATATAGAGCATTGCAGTAAAAACCCCTTGCACTTGCCTGGAAGCCGTCGTACTTCTCAGGCCGGGGCAACTGGCGTGGGTGCAGTGGGTTCTGGGCGGGAGCTGAGCTGAGCGACAGCCGTCGTAAGTCCATGAGTGAATTAGTTCCTCCGTCATGGAAGTCACCTTTACTAGTTGTTGTTGGTGAGCCGCGAGTATGGATGCCTGCTAGGAGACCTCAGACACGACACTGTGAGTAGCCACTGGATCCTGTTCCGGTAAAGTCTTCTGTAACGATTGGTCAGAGTCGTTCGGTTCCATGTGCATGGCTTTATTCCACAGTGTTAACAAGCGAGTGTCATAATCACAAACAGACAGGGGTTTCACAGATAATCCAAAAGAGTCAACAAATAACTGACAATGGTTGCAAAGGCAGGCAGATAGAATCAATGTCAAGATACACATTCCAGGGTCATACACAAGAAAACAATAACGGGAATAAACGTTCATAAATACCTCAATAGGCAGAAGAGCGGGAACGTTTGGCGTGAAGCCGCAGAGGTGTGTGGGTCAATAGGGTCCTGGTAGGAAATTTAGTAAGTGGGCGAAGGTACCTGCTGCTGGTGGTTAGAGAGGGCCACAGAGGCATCGTTGGTGACAAGAACAAATTGGTTGGAACCACTGTCCATAATTTAATTGAGTTATGTTGATAAAGTGAAACACATTTGGACATTTATTTTAAACACATTTATTTTAATAAACCAAAACAAGTTCACCAAACTTAACTGGTTTAAGTTACAGGGAAGTGAATAAATTGAGTTGGTTAGACTTTACAATTTCATATAGATTCTTCCTCATTCAATTGTGTTCACACAACGTGAAGAGTTTACATAGATTAAGAATATTACATTCATGTTAATGAACAATAACTTACTTGTGTGGAACCACTGCCCATAATTAAATTAAGTAAGTTTAAAGAGTCCTTTTTTTGAGTGTAGGGGATATGCCAATAGGAAAACATTTTGGACAGTTTAGAAATCCTGGCTAGGACATTTGTTTAAGAAAAATAGGATGTACAAAATAACAATAGTTCAGAAACAAAAACAGAAGTTATGCATGCTTAATAATTGCAGAAGTTAGTAGAGTTATTGATTTAGAAAACTCCCTTACCAAAATGCTTAAGTCGTTGTACTGTGTCCCTGCAAATATAAAACCCAATTCTGCAGAGAGGAACAATACAACCATTACACCTCCACTGGAAATATGTGTTGTGTTACATGAGATTAGATGCTGATTACGTCACCTGTCAGCGCTGAGCATTCAGATATTTTCTATTGTGATTTTGTTGTTACAGGGGCCTGATCTGTTTTCACACTAAATCACCTGCAACCCTCTCCTTCTTCACCTCCAGACTGGAATTACCTCACTGTCAGGTCCGGTCTTTTCAAACATGTGGAAAGAGGATTAATGGATGTTTTACACAGCAGTTATGTCTTTTTTCTTTTTTTTTGCCGTCTGTGAGGGCTTCTTGAAGGAAAAAAGAAAAGGAAAACAAAGCCTAGGGTAAGAGTAGAAAAGCAGGAGTGGCTGTACTTCAGTAAAGCGTGTAATCTAAAAACACAATTATCCAAACAAAGCCCCTACATTCCTATTCCACGAGCACTCCTTCTGGGTTAGAGCATCACCCACCTCCAGCCTTACAATAACAGTGGGAGCCTCTGGGATATTTTCGGCTTTCCCAGATTTCCTCGCGGGAGAAGAACAAACACTTTGTGGTTTTGGTGTGACCTCTCGCACTCCCTTTCTCGCTTTCCGTTCCTTCTTCTCTCGGTCTGTGTTTGTTGGCATAGCTTAGAGCTTTATTAAAGCTGAGACTGATTGGTAAATAAGATTTTGAGGAGGGGTTTTCCTTAGCTTGGATCAGTTTGATCTTCCCATCGACGTCCTAAAGGGAGAGGGGGTGAGATTCCGCAGGTTTTGATTTTTTTTTTTATATTGGTGAGAATTGTAAACATAATGGGCTTGCCAAAAAATAAAGGCAAATGCAATTATCTGTCCATGAAAAAGGTCTTTGATGGCAGGCTTTTTCTTTTGGTGCTTGCATTTTCTTGAAACAGGGAAAAGGCATCTTCGGTTAAAGGGGGGCACAGAGGCTGAAACGCGATCTTTGTACCTTGTCGAGGCATCAAGCACAGGTGTTCCTACAAAGACATTGACAAGTTTTTCAACTGGCCCAAGAGAAGAGGTCAGGCAAAATGGCACAATCTGAAATTCCTCCTTGAAGGCACGCTGTAAAAACATGGAGGAAGGTCACTATTTGACAATGGAGAGGCATAGGGGAATGTCTTATCTGGGAATGAGTTATGTATCATTTAGAGAAACAAAGTTAAAGTCAACATGTAGTTGCATTAGCTACTTTTTTTAAAGATCAATAATCATACTTCCTAGCAAAGCAGGATATTTTTGGTCAAATGTAGGCCCGAACTTTTCAATTTCTCCATGTGGACAGCTACGGAATATGATTTACAATTTGATTAAATGTATATTTCAAATAGGCCCTGACTAAGACAATGATTCAAGGCATAATAAGTGCGCCCCCAACTCAATGGTTTTTCCAAAATACTTTAACCATGTTTTGGCCAAATTTTAAAGCAGTGCAGTATACTTCACCAAGAAGATAATCCAATAATGCACTTTGAGAAGAAGAGTTGAATAATGTAATACACAAGAGTTGTGAGGTTTTAGGCTTGATATCCCTTTAAAGTGAACCATCTTCAAAATTATTAAATATATGCAAACTTAAATTGGCAAGATCAAGAGTACTGACTTGTTTATTTGGCAAGGTGTAGACACATTTTTCTGAGATTTGCCTCTAGCTTCTCTGCCTGAATGGGAGAGACGGATTGGGGACTATTGATAGGACATTTCTGTGAGAAAAGCATTCAGAGCAGAGGAAGCTGGGAAATACAACCGGGAAAGCAACAGTGAATGGCCACTCTGAATGGCCAGTTTCTTCTGAGGCCTGTGACTTTAAAAACGCATTGCTTTTGGCTTCCCTTCTCTCCGTCTCCCTCCACTTGCAGTTAAATCAGGTTTAGAAAGGGGACGAGAGAGAGAAAAAGAAATCACGTCTTCCTTTAGACAGAACGTCTTATTGTTTTTTAGGCAGAATTAAGATGCAAAAGGGAAGAAAGAGCCAGCTCTCTTGCACGTCTCTTTATTGACTCTGGGTAATCTTGACTCCACAGAAAATCCTTAAGCAGCTGGCCACAAACCTTTCGGCTGAATGCACAAGCATACAATATCTCGCTCCAGCCCTGAGGCTGTATCCCCCGTCTCCCCGCACACATACACAAACACAGTCTCTATCCAAACCCCTCCAAGTTATCCCTTCATCCCTCTGGTGGCTCTCTGAGCCAACTGGTCTGGAAAAGGCAGGATTTGTTGGTTGGGAGAGGTGACTGGTGCCAAGAACAACATGAGCTTTGGGTCCTCTGGGAGTGCGGCAAATTGGTCTTCAGAAAGATACAACTCGGTCAATGTCACTCGGGTCCAATTCGAAGCCCAAGACTTCAGGGTAAGACTCCGGGTGAAACCAGAGAAGGCTGGAGCCAATTCTGCTCAAACAGACAAGCTTCACCATGAAGTGGGATGGGAATTTGACTGAGCTCTAAAGTAATTGATTTCCTGTGTAAACAGGCAGCTGGTTGAGGAGTTGTTTTAAAAGTGTAAAGCAATAAGTGTTAGTGGTCAACCTCAACTTGGCTAGACGGATGATTGAGACCAATGACTGCAGTGTTGAAATTTTGTACTTACCTCAAGCTTGCGGTAGGCAAGATCACCAAAAACTGATATATTTGCTGGAAGTTCAACAACAACAAAATAGTTAAATAAGTTATTTTAAATGAAAAGTTCTTCATGACAAGCATCTCTTAAAAACAAGTTCTGCCATGTCTTGACTTTTTCTTTTAACTCTATCCTAAATTTAATCTAAAACTACCGCACAATAGACTTATTAATTATTAGCTTGATATGTATGATTGCATCTTGTCCAGATCATAGTGTATTAGTCAAATGTACACAACTGTCTTAATTATTCAAGATGTCCTTTGTTGGTGACCTCACAGCACAGGCCATTCAATTAGACATTATAGCACTAGAATACATTGACCATATATATGATATGCATTATTACCTTCTCCACATCAAATAGTGCTAGATGCTGGATGCTTGTTTGAAGTTTTGATGTTTGATCAAGGTATGTTTGATGCTTTCAAAAGGGTGGGGGAGGATGTCGGTCATAAAAGAAAGGAGAAACCCACTTTGCTCAAGTTGTGAGGCATCTTTTGATGTGTCAGACCAATAGGAAGAGAAATTGATGGTCACATGACTGCTTCTGGAGTTGAATGACACATTCGATTCTGAGAAGCATGTTGCCTTCTTTTATATAGATTCAATAAATATTAATTACAGAATCAGACGTTGCATGAAAGCAAAAGGTTGTTTTAGAGGTTGTGGTTGAAAGGCAATACCAGGATATACTCAGTGTCTACTTTAAAACTGTTGCTCTCCAAAAAAAGATACTAATAATTTTAAGCTTTGGACTGCATTGAAAGCTTAACATGATCCAGTCCTTGAGAAAGCAGGCTGAATGATTTGATCTGAGTTTCAAACTGCTTTGGATTGCTTAGCTTGCCAATTAGACTCAAAAGAGTGAACCACTTGCCAGTGGGGTATAGCTAGTTCATTCTCTAAACAAGTACACTGGTTGAACAAATAATTTGCTTCTCTATTTACAAGTAAAGCTGCGTCTGTCAAATTTAATGTACTGGCGTCGCTAGTTCTCTACTCCACAACACTATATATATAGTGAGTGATATATATATGTATATATATATCACTCACTATATCAGGTTACATAATTCAGTGCATGTGGCATCCTGTCGGGGTTATGTCTGTGTCAGTCCTTTTTATCTTTCACCTCGACAAACCTTGATAAAAACTATATCCAAAAGTCTTCCAAATGTAAACATGAAGGTGGACAAATGTTGAATAGGCAGAGGTGTTAAGGGAAGAGATAGGACTGATTCTTTTTCTTCATACATGGACAGCAGTCAGATGCGCAGATGGGTAGAACTCAGACAGTGGCGTTTAAGATAAGCCACTGTGATTCTACTATACATGCAAATCCTGTTCAGACACGCAGAACGCACAGACATGCTTTAACTCATGGCGAGCTTGTTGCGACTTAAATTTTACAGACTTTGAAGTGCTTCTTTAGCACACATGCAGAATAATTGGAGGACAAGAGACAGCTTTCCAATTAATAGTAAGAACTATTGGCTCATCAAGTGAAAGCAAAGAACTACAATTAATGACAAAAAAATGCCAACTACTCAAAGCTGTTGTAGAAGTAGGCTTAACTCATTCACTTGAAGAAATTGTTTTTCATGAATGTTCATGAAAATTGGAAGTGTTTTGAAGGATGGAAGAGAAGGTGCAGTGAAACATGAGGCAAAATCTTTTATTTGTGACAGTGTGTTTGCATATTCTCCTTAAATGATTCATTCAAATTGAACATTCTGGTAATTTTTCATCCCCAAGCTTTTTCCGTATTACTTTATTCCATCTATGGAAAATCCCCAAAGTTTGTCTAAAGTGCTATTCTTTATTAAAACTGAATCATAGTAACCAGAAAATAACAACCTCCAAAAGCATAATAGTTTTGCATTCTATTTTCTGAAGTCATTGTTTTTTTTGTTTGTTTTTTCCGTGACTGATCACTGTGCAGCAAGTCTGAAGGCATCAATCATGTTTGAGGACCAATTCTCACAATTAAATCATTTTTAAGTGTGACTTTTGCCTAAACCTCCTAATTGTTGTTTATTAATAGTTAGAAAAGTAGTGGTAAAGTTTATGAATGAGGTAAAAGTGATCTAAAATATGATCACAAAGAATAAGCTTAAATAACAAAACAGCCAATATGCTAGTAATATGCATGCTAATAAGCAACTAATTAATAGTGAGAACTGCTCCCTAAACTCAAGTGGGTAACACTTTATTTTAAGGTGTCTAAAATACAGATAGAGTAATAACATAGTAGTAAGTACTCAGTAGTAGCCGTTGTTTACATAAAACCAAATGTTCCTGCCATGTAACAAAGTCATGGAACAGTGTATAGTTATTTAGATGTAACAGGCTGTTACTGTTACACATTTATTACAGACCGAGACAGAGTCTGTAAAAAATCTGTAACACAAATACCTATGTAACCAAAAAAATGTCACATATGTGTTGCAGACTTTACACAATGTAATTATAAATTCAAGTACACAGGCATAAGATAAAATAAAGTGTATCAAGAATGTAATTAAATGTACTACATGTGTATATTGTACACCTTATCTAGCTGCACATTAGTTTGATTTCACCCATTGGTACACAGCCTAAATACATGTAATACCTTTCTAATTACATTGAAATAACAGAATATTACACAGGCATAAGCTACTTAAAATAAAGTGTAACAAGATTGTACTTAAGTGTAAGTAGCTGTGTAACCGACTCAGTCTGTTACATATGTGTAACAGTAGCTGCCTGTTACATCTACATGGTTACAAACTGTAATTACAGGCTGTTCCATAACTTAGTTGCATGATAAGTACATTTTATTGAATGTAAGTACAATGGCTACTACTAAATAACTAATTAGGTAATGACTCTGTATTATGACACCTTAAAATAAAGTGTTACCCTAAAGGGGTATTGTCACATGGACAACTTTTATGATGCTTTAGGTATTACATGTATTTAGCTGGTGGAAAAGACTAAATCTAAAAGACTAAATTGCAAAGTTCACGTTATAAACCATACAGACAAAACTTCACACGTATTCACTTGTGGTAGAAGCTTTTCCCTATCTTTCAATGAAGGTCCTGTCTGCATAATGTACCTCCAATTGCCGTTTAAATAGTGGCAGTATTCTAGTGGAATGTAATAAATCAGCAGTGAGATTTTTCCTTCTTCCCAGCAGTCCCCACTCTCTCCGGCTCCTCAGATGGCTTCAAAGAGCAGGTATCCCACAAGACCCCAGGGGGCCCATGATTGAAAGCTCGGAAGGATGGACTGACTGCCAAAATCTTATAAAGAATGTAACAGAAGATACATACATTATTCATATTAAATTTTAATGCCCGAGGTACATTCACAAACACGGGGGGAAATAAGGGGGTTGGGGGGCAAAAAGACTTATTGAAAAATTTCACAGTCCTTGTTGGGGACTTAAAAATGTGTTATGCCAACAAAAAGTTGTTTGCATAAAGTGCCTATTAAATGCTGTCAGGTTTTTCTTTCTGCCTTTTTGACTTTGAATATGGAAATCAGGTAGACTGAGATGAGAGGACACCACGGTTCACAAGGGCCAAAGGTGCTATAACACACTTCTGACTGCTTTACCCAGTCACAGTCAGTTGGATAGAAAGGAGGAGGGGGAGGGGGGTAACGCTTATTTGAATACATTTCATTTCTATAGATTAGGTGTGACAACTTCAAATATTGGGGGAATCTTGGGCGTAAAAGGCTTGAGCGATTTTGGCCTCCACTGGGAGGTTTCCAGATGTCAGACTACCAAACGATTAGCATGGCACACACATTAAGAGAAGGAGGGAGACACATATGCCACAGTGGTGAGGAGAGAGCAGCTTCCTTGCAGGCCCGGTCAGCCAAGCATTGCAATCCACTCTCCACTTGCACGGAAAATCAGTTTTCTTTGCTATGCTACGCTGTCTCAAAGATGACGGCACATAATCAACTGATATCAAACTGCCTCGGAATGGCTAACTCTGTCTCAATGGAAAGGAAAAATAGGGCAAACCCTTGTTGGTCGAGCAAAGTAAATTGATTCTAGATTGATTTGCACAATAACATTGATTATGCTGTCTTGACAAAGCCAACAATCTGGAATTGTGCAAATTTAGTTTAGTGTTCATTCCAAATCTCAAAACCCTTCATGATTGCAAGGCTTCCATAACTTTAGCAACATTTACCCAAACTTAGTCTTTCAGTTTGTTTCGCCTTGGCATCTGATCAGACTAATGTTTTCCCCATCCCCATGGATCATTTACACCCAAAATAATTTATCTATCAATTCCCCCAGAATACATTAGCAATCATATCTATGCATTTTGTTTATTTAGCTTCAGACAAGATTTTGTCAAGCCAACATTCAAAGCTAGTCTTGTTTACCGACTGACTGACTGGTTTGTCTATCAATCACTACATGCAATATACAGAGACTGTATTGCCAAGTTCATCATATGGTTCTTTGAAACCAAGAATAATTACATCGTAGATTAGCCTTGTACATATTTCGCCTGAACAATCATCAGCCTCCCAGGTGCAACGGTGTGAAATGAATTTGTCATCAGCTTTAAAGCTTTTTGTGACAGGTCGTTTGAAAGTCAGACGGGCTGCTCGACGTGATGGGTGGCTTTCCCGCTGCTTAGCTTCTCTGCAACCCAGCAGGTTTGAGGATTAAATTTAGGGCTCCTGTCAAAGCCAGTGACAGGCCTCAAAGGGGCTTCTCCCCCGATCCCTGTTATTATTGCACGGGGGATATGTTCCATCGCTCTCTATTAGCAGCCAGAGGTACTCCGGTAAGATGGTGTAATGCGCTTTGAGCTTAGGCCTGTGTCATTCACTCTTACCCAGGCCATGACAGTGCCGGGACTAGGTCGATTTTCTGTGCCTTGCTTTTGCTTATATGTTCAAAGTGAAGATGGGGCTCTGTCACAAGTTTGGAGTTTGTTATGAGATCCTCTTAGTGATGGATGGATGACATTACATTGAGTATCGTGGAGGGATTATTGTCAAGAATGCCACAGCAAACATACCACACAATGGCTTTTAATAGAGTCCCAAGTGTCATTTAATGGACACTTTTGCACAGAGCTCAATGACATAGTTCAGCTTTATTTTTGAAGGGTAAATCTAGCAAGCTAGTCAACACGGTTGAAATCAAGCTTATGGTACAATATTTTCTGACATGGCTTTAGTTGATTAAATGATATTTCAATTCTGAAAAATGACAAGCCTATACAAGGGCTATAAATCTTTTTATGGGGATATTCTCTCTCTTTTCAATTAGAAGGTTGGAAGTGTTTTGCTGCAATGTCAAAGTGACACGTCCATTAAGTGACACTAAAATGCACCTTCAATATGTGACTTTGGCCATCATTTTATTACATTGGTCCAGGCAAGCATTGCTGTATTTTAATATGTCACATCAGTTATGTATTGCAAAGGTTCAGAATCAAAAGCAGCTCATTCACAACATCCAGCATGTGACCAAACCCAACCCTAAACCTACCTAATAGTGTTAAACAAATAATTCACTCAAATGTTTTTAATTCTGTTACTCACTCTCATGACGTTCCAAACCACTAAGACCTTTGGGTTACATTTTATTTTAATAGTCCACTTTAGACATTCTTCTAACTATAAGTAACTTTGTAACTACATGTCAACTACATGTCATTAATTTGCAACTGCATGTCTACTAACTCTGTTAGGGTAGGTTTAGGGTTAGTAGAATAAATTGACATATACTTACAATGTTTCTGATAGTCAGTATGTTGTATGTTATGGACCCATCAAAATAAAGTGTCAGAGATTACTAACCAGACAGTCTACTAATACTCTAATGACTGCTAGTTGATATTTAGTTGCAAATTTACTTATGCTTAGTAGAATGTCCAGTTTACTATCAAAATAAAGTGTTGCCAACCTTTGTTTTTCTTCAGAACACAAATGAAGATATTTTTGATGAAATCCAAGAGCTTTCTGACCCTCCACAGACAGCAATGTAACATACATTTTCCCAGGCCCAGAAACGTAGAAAGGATATTGTTAAAATAGTACATGTTAATGCTGTTTCAAGGCAGACTAGAGGGACACTGCCTTTAGCAATATTAGCTATATAGCATCAAAAGTCATTTCAGGAGGAACGTCTCAAAACAAGATTCTATAGGATATCCAAACCTAGGTAAGCCAGTGCTCCATTTACCCTCAAAATACTGAGTCTGTGGCCTGAAGCAGAGCTTAGCATTAGCTGTTAGCACAGATTCAACAATCATATTCCTCTTTCCACTATTAGCTCTTTCAATCCGTTCCCTGGGTCAGTATTTGCCATTAAGTACTTGTTCAGTCCCCCTTAAAGGTGCTCTAAGCGATGTTGCAGGGTTTTTAAAAGGTTGGGTCTGTTACTACGCCCCTGAGAAAATCCTTGGGAAAATGTTTGTAAGGTTAATGAATTGCCAATCAGTGTTTACAGCAAACACAGGGTTGCCAGCCGCTGTGGCTAGCCTTGAAGTCGGCCACCCAGGGGTCACCACTTGGTAGAGGCACGGACAATGCTGCTGATTGGAATAGCAAACATTAGCTGCTGAGATTCAGGGGTCAAAGCAAGGAGACTAGTAAAACGCAAGACAATGATGCACTGTGAAAATGGGTAAGGAGCACTGAGGGAGAAATACTCAATATATTAATGAAAGAAAAATTGCTTGAATTATTATTTAATACCAGTATATTTGAGTTTACACTGAATAACATTCATTATTAAACTGTGATTTAAACAGTTTTGAAATGTTAATTGAATTTAACAATATTGCATTAACTCTTTGCAATATATTTATTGATTTATTTGTTTTTCAGTTTAAGGGGTAGTTCACCCAAAAAACTGAAATTCTTTCAGTAATTACTCAGCCTCATGTGGTTTCAAACTTATAAGACCTTTGTTTATCTTGGGAACACAAATTAAGACTACTACCTTCAAGGCCCAGAAATGCAATAAGAACATTATTTAAATAGTCAATGTGACATCAGTGGTTCAAACACTCAATTATAAAGCAAGAAGAATGATTTTTTTTCTTGAACTGATTTCCAACTATATATATATATATTCTCATAGCTTCATAAGCTTCATGTATGGTTAAACCCCTGTCACATAGATCATTTTAAAAGGGTCAGAAAGCTCTTGGATTTCATTAAAAAAATCTTCATTTTTGTTACAAAGATGAGGTCTTACAGGGTTTGTATCCACATAAGGATAAATAATCAATTATGGTTTTCATTTTGGGTAAACTGTCCCTTTAAATAATCAACACGTTAATTTTGGATGGATTGAAATTTTGTTCACATTTCAGTTCTGATTCTATAAAACCCCGGTCTGTTTTTGTGGTAACATATTTTTTTAGATTTATCAGCCCCCAAACTCCACATTTAAAAACACAAAACTGTATTTGGCCTCTTCCTGTCTAGGTGGGCAGTTCTTGGCAAGAATAAGATGCAAAGCGGACATGCTGACAGTCAAAAGTCTGAAAAGTCCAAAATCAAAGCTTGCAGGGATAACGTGCATAAACACACTCAAATTACACAGCTTATAGACACTGAAATTATACTGTACAAAATCAGGGGACAGGAAATACAATAACATATACTTTGAGAAAGCCAAAGAGACAACTAGAGGTAGGATAGCTAGCAAAAGCAGAGTTTCTAAATACCCAGTGTTGGTCTAAACCAAAAATGAGAGCAACACACAATATCCTTAAATATTGACCCTCTACATCCTTTTAAACATGCAGAAGCTGATTTAGCTTGTTCTAGCGCTAATGGAGCAGAATACTAAATGTGTTTAGAAAAGCAATTCAAGAGCTTGTCTTCAAATCAATCCAGTTTAAAGTTCAATATTGCACAAAGCTAACGAAAGGTTTCCAGTGGCCCTTGTTTCATAAAACCACTTTAAGGCCATTTTGAATCTCAACAGTTTAACCTCAGCTCAGAATAAATGGGGCATATTGACTTTTTTCTTTTTTTTATAAAGAGAAATCTCCGGAAAGCCAGCAAATCCCACTTATGGAACACATTTAAAAGGAGAAAGCCCATTAATTGGGTTTTAAATGAAGCAAGCTCCCTCTCTCCCTGGCTAGAGTCGAGGGGCCCTTTTAGGTTTCGTGAGAGGGGGTGGGGGGCTCTGTGCACCTTAGCGCTACTGCGTCCTCCTGGCCTTCCCTTCCATGGTGGGGCAGACAATGAGCTAGCTGTGTCCCCCACAGACAAGGCTCTGGCCTGGGAGACCATACCCATTGCTCTGGGGGTGGTGGGCTAATTCAGGAGGGGTAAAGGGAGGGGGCTTGCACACTGTGGGAACAGCCCTGTCGTCGGCCGATGGACAGCAGAGAGGCCAAAGCCACTCATCATTTGCAATTCAGATCATGAGCAGCCAGTCCGGGAATCAATGGTGCTGTATCAATCTGCCGACTGCAAATGTCATCTGCATTTTGATTCTTGACCCCCTTTCTAACGCTCCCCACACTGGGGCCATTGTCCTGTGGGGGCCACCCCTCGCTGTCTTCTTGCGTTCCCTGCCCAAAGTCCCACATTAGCCAGGCAAAACCCACAAGCTGCGCTGCCTTTCAGAGCAGCCCCAGTCGCTGCTATTTAGCCGTGTGTTCTGCAGGTCTCTCACAGCCCCATAAAGGAATTAGGAGCACGAGACAAAGCTGAAATACCAGTCGCTATTTGGAAAGCTAAATGGCGCTAACCTTTGTGGCCATTGTGGCATATAACAATTTGTGTCACAAATCTAGTTAGAATGTAATGGTAAATCAGAACAAAACACAAAATGGCAAAAGTCACAGCGGTTGGAGCATGTTAGCTTGATGAATGCCACGGCCGAGAGACCAAAAAGGGATGAGAATGGGAAACAAACAACAATGAGAACCTATGAAAAAAAAAAGAAAAAAAAAACACACGCACACACATACATTTGTTTTGTTTTAACATTTGTTGCTTGTGTTTGACTATAACCTTCTATTGAAAAAAGTGGTAGGTTATAGTTTTTTCATAACCACGTTTCACATTTTAGGTTTGTTTGTGCCATTTTGAACATTTTGTTTTATGTTTATGTCAGTTCTTAGACTTTTTTCTTTAAGGAATTGATAGTGCAAAGTGCAATTCTAAAATTATCAAACAAACAAACAAAAATTATAAAGTTTGTTTTAAACTGCAATGTATTGTGTGCATGTTTCAAGTAAGTTTTTTGTCATTGGCCATCTTGATCTGAAGAAACAAATACATGCATGCATACATAAAACAACAAACAATAGCTAGACATATATTCATATTATTGACTTTCATTCCTCTAGGGGGAAAAAGAGGGAGAGAGAGACAGATTAATTAATTCTGAGAAATTTCAAGTCATCCAGGAATATCCAAAAGAGGTCATATGAATTAATTACCTATTCCTATGACTCACAAATTCAGATCTTTTGATGGTGTTTACAAGCAAAATGATGTAGCTTTTGAATTAGCCATTTAAAATGATTTTACGCTCAAGTCTCTTCTTTCACATCTTTCATCTAATGCTGGAAACTTTGAAGAGAAACACACAAACAAACAGACAACCTATTACAGAATCTCAATAGAACAAAGAACAAATCCCACATATAAACATACTAATTTTGTTAATGCATTTGTCTAGTTTTGATAGACTAAGTACCCATGTAATTATGTATTACTGTTGCAGTTTCTTCATGAGGTCAAAACATACTACGCAACAAGTATTTATAACAGCCATGAACACTAGGCAAGTGCATTGCAACATTAATGGAAACTATGCATCTTTTTCTATCTACGTTTTCATCATGGCACACGGTAATAACAAACATTTCCAGTAATAGTTTATTTAGTTTTTTTACAAATTTAATCAATTTACACTGACTACAACAAGAAAAAAAGTGCAACACAAATAAAAACAGCAGCATTTCAGTTTTATTACTTAAGTGATTTAGCTGTAAGTGTGGCTTTAAAAACACTGATACCACGGTTTTTACATTGCTAATAAAACCATTATCAAAACAGCTGCGGTAATGTCACACTGATGTAAAAGTACTCAGGTTAGCAAATAATGTGTTTAAGTTTAGTCAGATTCTCTCCAAAACTGCTAGAAATGTCATGCACTTGCTGTAGAAGACCAGAAACCAAACACACCAGCTGTCCACAGAGGCCAAATGTTGATGTCGAAATCCTGATGTTGCAGGTCTTTCCTCTCAGGCATCATTCTGTGCACTGAATTTATCCTGTGGCAACATTTGGACCCCAACTGAGAATAAACATATATATCCTTCTATAGGTGAGACACCAAGGGACCCAGGCATTAAAATTTAGGCAGTGCAGGCTCATAAAAGGCCTTGGTTTTGAGCACTACTGAACAGACAAGCACAGTATAGTAATATTTTAGCAGCACGTGTATGTATGAAATACAAAATGCTAAAGCATCATTGCTATTATTAATTCTCACTTGTGATTTTAACAAACTACTCCATATTCAAATTCTGCTTTTGACTTGTGTGTGCTGCAGACCTTGATTCTATGTGGCTTGCTGAAGAAAATTAGTTGCCCTCATATTTTTTCTGCAGTGCTGTGTTTGTATGCTAGGGGCTACAAAGTATACAGACTGCATCTACGCTACTCCCTGAGAGAGAAAAATGAAAAAAAAAAAAAAAGCCAAGGTTACAAAGTACATGTTACCTCTTTCCCTCGCTGTCATGAGCGTCACATGAAGAGTCTCCCTAGCTCACTGCGCCTCACTGCTGGTCCGCTTCCGTGTAGTAATGATATACAGTGCATTAACTCAGTCTGAAAGGCTTAATTTGGGAGACTGTGGGCCCCGTCTTCTTATGTTTCCTGCACAGTAACACCACGCTCGGGTCCAGGCAGAGAGAGCAGCAGACTTGTGTTTATTTATGAGAGCTTCTTGCTTCATTCGTTCTCAATCATTCATGAGGCTGGAGTGGACGGCCAAGTCAACCCCAATCCAATTCAGTTCAAACCACTGCTGAGGAAGGGAAGGCCGAAAACACAGGCAATTTACTTTCCCACCCAAATCCAAATGACCCCAAAGATAATGACTTAATCAATAAGTAATGCTCGCTACATATGTGGCCCTTTCTGGAGGACATTTTTTATTTTGTCAAGCCCAAGTTACAACCTTTAAAAACACAGATAAAAGTTTGATTGACATGACCACCACTGACACTCATGCAATCTTTATGTGCCTTATATTTTAGGAGCTGATTACCCACTCCTTTAATAAATAATTGTGTGCGCTAAGTCTTACGAGTTAACCTGATAACCCGCGACAATGCTCATAATTCCGCCCAGACCTCCTTATCCGATTATCTCCATTAAACATCAGCTGTTTGGTAATCCGTTCCTAAGTAATGAATGGGGAAAACAAATCACATCCATGCTAAATAAATTTCAATGTTTCTGTACAGTCAACGGCATGGAAAAGTTCTAACACATTCATATATAATATTTACTTTATATTTATTAATGTCATCATTAGCATAAAATGTCCTGTTTAAGCCCGACAAACCTTACAGATTTAACCCCACGTTTTTACAAAGCCTTTATGTGTTTGAGCGAAATTTCCAACAGAGTTAGGGCTTTTCTGTGTTATTCATGATTTTATGGACTCTATCAATAAACAAATAAAAATTACCTGTACTATTACTAAATACTTTTAGTTTGCTGAATTATATTACAGTCAAACTAAATGTATTTTTTTTTACGTTGACTATTTAGTTATAGGGAATCTTTTTTGTTGGCAGTCAAACACCTGCTAAGCTAATGCTAACATTGCTGTTTTGTTTTTTTGTGGGAATTGTTCCAAAGACACTTTCAAAAATAAATTTCAGCCACAGTTTGCTGCAAAGTTGGGTAGCGAAATTTCACAGCCAGTCACAGCTGTCAACATTGCTTGCTACATGCTAGCGCTAACTTGAGACAGGCTGGATTTGTTACTTAGGGGTTGTGAACATTTTCATTGTGTTAATTTCAATTCCCTTGAAAAGATCTAAGTTGCACAGTATGTTACATATATATGCAACATTTAAGAGTAGGCCTACTAGAATAGGAACGAACACAACGTTTGCACATTTAATATTTTGCAGATGTTCCACAAGAAATCGTTTATGAATGCTTACCTTTTTGACTAGCCTCTCATAAACGCTTATGGCACAAAGTACGAGTATCAACCACTATGGAGACAGTATGAGAATAAAAACCTCATACACAACATTAACAGTGCAATCAACTTCCAACTGAGCCAGCACACCCCATAAATCACTTCCTTTTTGTGCTACATTGCTAGCTAAACCCCGCACTCCCTGCCAAAACGACAAGAACTATTTATCACTTTGGCCATTGTAAATACTAATTTATGGCTTGAGTGGATGCACATGAGTTGTCCCAAACCAATACAATGATGTGTGGAAATATAAACAGAACAGGAAATTCAAATGCCTGGAATGACACTTAAGGCTGATAGTACATCTGTCATCACGTCTATATTTACTGTAACATGTTTATTGCCTTTAACATGTCCCAAATGCTACAGCACGCTTAACCTAAGTCCTCCCATTGTTGGCCATTAGCACAATAGCTAAATGCTTTCCAACCTTAATATATATATATATATAATTTTTGGGGGGGTTTTTTAGCTCAAAAAAGTACAATTAAATGTTAAAATTAAATTAAATAAAGCATCAGTTTGGATTAGCATTATTATGTCAACAGAACAAAATAATGTTTGCAATTTAAACAAATACATTTGAATTTTTAACTTGCAACATTAAGTTGCATTTAATTAAGTTGCAATAACAGATGCCCTAAATTATTATTAATATTATTATTAACAGAAGTAACAGCAGAAGTAGTAGTATTTAGAGTGTATAGTGACTTGAGATGTCAAATTACATTTTCATGAGAGTTTGGGGAAATAAATCGACATGGCATAGTTTTTTGCATACTGTTAGTGACTTTAAAAGCGTTTTAAGATTACATTTCCACAGGACCAGAAGTGTCTATAGAAAAACCCAAATATGAAAAAAATACTGAAACAAAGCATTTATTGTAAAATCCACTACATTTGTTGAAATCAGGATGGCATTTGTTATTTTGGGGGCTGATGTAAGCCAGAATGGAGACCCCACTCACCACATGTTAAGTACTTAAGCCCCGAGAGGGCCGTGCGGCTGCCCTTCCAATAAGACTGTGCACTGTGCCTTGTAATTAGAGCGGGATTCTGGAGGGTTGCTTCCGCCACTTGAAGACAAGATTTGACAAATGGGAGGCACAGCTGCACACAAAAGTTTTGGAAATATTTCGGAGTGGGGCTTTGCCAAGTCCCAGGGAAAGAGTAACAGCATCTGTCCAGTGGCACTCGGGAAGTTGGGAAATTCTTTTTGCTTTCCAACAGCAGGGATGGAGTATGTCACCAGTTTTATGGAAAGGTTGTCCAAATTTCCTTTATCCAAATGGCACTTGATTGTGCAGTGGAGCCTTAGGCAAAGGATGGCGGCATGTGAAGTGTGGACAAATGGTGTGGTCAGTGAGAGGCAGAGCAATGCACAGAAACTGAGATAAGCCTATTAAACTAGGGCACGCAACACAATCTGCCTCGGCATTGTTGCACGGATACGTAACCCAGGTCACATTGTCTCATTGAGGCATCAGGACAGCAGAAAGCAGTGATTAAGAATAAGATGGATTGCTGACTCTTAGGGTCAGCTATGTTTGAGTGTTTGCTGTCGTTGTTTGCCCAAGATACTCCTTGTCTTTGTCGGCTTTTGATACCATCTGTGCAGGACTGAGAAAAAGGATATATTGTCCAAACAGGGACCTGCAGTGACTGACCGCCGCAACAAAGCGTTAATTACAAAACCATTGTAGCTTTCAGCACAGCCCTACATTTTTTTTTCTCCGAAAGTTTAAAGTTCGACTACGAGTGCCAAGCAAAACATGCCATAATAGACATTTTCTGCCCGAGCAATTATGTGAAACGCAACTGCCCTTCAGTTTGTTTATCATGGTTGATGGCAGAGTAAATGCCGCTCCTGGGCAGAGGACAAAAGTTCAAACTCTGGTTCTATTTGTCTGTTTGTTTTTCTTTGTTCGAGTGCTCCAAACATGTCTTTATCTACTCAGTGCTCTTATGAAAATGTTATAATTTAGACATGTCATTTTATAGAGGACAAACTTAAAAACATTACAAGTGAAATGGCTCTTGACCACTTTATGACATGGCTTTGTGGAGGCTTAAGAACTGCTAATGTGCAGTATACTTGACGTGCGCTCTTGCTGTAGTTGCGCATTATCAAACTTGATTACTGCAGTGGCAGATAGAGTCTCCTTCAGATGTTAAACCAAAAGAGATATCGTTCAGGTAAGTTGCTATAAATACATTTTAAGCAAACTTGCCAAGCATTTTTTTCTTTAAACTGTTTCTAATTCTTTATGCTAATTCAATTATGGTAATAGTGCAGTAGTATTGATAATTTTAAGTGGTTAGACGCATTTTCTAAACAACATCTAACTGGTGTGGGTGTGTTCACGGCATGTTGTAATTACCATAATTACTGTATGAGATACCGATTTGTACCAAGTGACCACTGTACTACCTGCCTGCAAAGTGCCTCCGATTTATCCATAATATTGTTGCCACAGAAATTGTTATTAAATTGATTACATGAACAGCTTAAAATGCTACATGTTGTCATCTTAAAAATATGGTAATTACGATATGGCATGAACACAGCAATTATAAAGGTTTTCAAACTCTAGCAAAGAAATAATGGCATAGAAAATCTAGGACTGTTTTTATTATCATTTTATTTTATGTATTTATTTTTTTTAATCAAAATATTCTCATGTTAATTCATAACATTTTTTATATTTTGTGGCAAATTGCTCAAAATGTTGGTTTATTGTAGAGTCTTGCAGTGACAGCATTTTTGCTAGTTCTACCAAATTGCAAGTGTTACCAACTTGTTTATTAATTTATTAATATTGTCATCTTATTGTCATCATAAACTCACTTTTTCAAGCTCCTCCTTTTTGTGTTCAACAGCTTTATAAAACAAAATCTCAT
>JAUYWG010000064.1:2941709-2951940 GCA_034779775.1 Enteromius afrohamiltoni | reverse complement strand
TAAACATACACACAGTTAATGGAGAGCTGGAGTGCCATCCAAAGTCTTGCTGGCACATCCAGCTGATCGTCACACATCCTCAAAAAATAATGATTAATTAATCAATTACTTAGAAACTTAAAATTTAGAAATCAATAATATACATAGTGGTTTTCTGTGTTGGGAAAAGTTTTGTTTTTAAAAGTTATGCATTTAAAATATTGTGTAAAAAAAAACAAAAAAAACTTTCTGTCACCTGGGTTGTGCTTGTTTATTTATTTTTAATAACCAAGAAAAACTCGTAAAGTAATGTATTACTAGTTCATGGATTTACTAAGTATGCTTTATGTAATGCTTTAATGCGAACACTGGTGATTTTATATCAAAAACATACATTCACACAATTTAAACTTCTCCCAAATTAATTGTTTTGAACAAGATTGTTTTACTTGACACAATGAAGACATCTCTAAACACACTCTGACAGGCAGGTGCAGACTCAGTCTTTCACTAACAACAAGAGGACAACATCTCATTTGACACTGAATACTGCACCTCTCATGCCCAGCTATTAAGGTGCTGCTGTGGCTGTAACCTCTGTGTCCTGAAACCGGCTCACACACACTCACACACATCGCAACCAAAGCACACACACACTCACGTCAGCCCATCTCTGAAAAGCCTGCTTAAAGTTCTTTTAAACTCACCACAATGGGGCTCAAACCAGATGGCAAATTAGTGGCAATTGTTCAAAAACAACACAGTCAATTCAAACAACTGCTCCTCTTACTGCAGGAATAACTTCACCTCATAGCTTTCACCATAGTTGTTAAAACAGCCGCATTTAGTCAGCATCTGTTAGCTCTGGGGTCATCTAGTGCACTCCTACACTGTAAGAAAAAAACATTGTTCGAAGGTAAAAATTTATATTCCAGGAAAATGAATTAAAATATTGAAACTTAATAGACATTATTTTGTTCAATAAATGACTCTCTAGAAAAAGTCTCCTTCTCTCCTTTCTCAAGCCACTAAACAAGCAGTAAGTCGTGGTTTTGCCAGCTATGCTTAAAGTCAAAATGTTCAAGCTCCTGCCTGAAAAAGTAAAATCTAGAACTCTGATCTCGCAGAGATACAAATGTGTGATGTCACGCAAACAGAGATATACACAGCTGATGCTAAATCTGTTGAGAAAACCCACTTAAACCAGTGAAAGTTTGCTGGCTTTAAACACCTAAGAAGTGGCCAAAACCCATATATATCATTTTATTGATTTATTGATCAATAATATTCTACTTTTAAATGTATTCTTAGTCATTTTAATACCTCTGCTTAAATGTATTTTATTTCAGTTAGTTTCTCGTGAATTAACACTTTAGAATAGGTAACATTTGCTAACTACTAACTATTACTTTTCCTCAATAAATTCTTTATTTGCTGCTTATTAATATTTAGTGCAGTAGTGGTTAAGTTTAGGTATTGCGTAGGATTAGGGATGTAGAAGAAGGTCATGCAGAATAAGGCATTAATATGTGCTTAATTAGCACTAATAAATGGCTAATATTCTAGTAATATACACGCTAATAAGCAACTAATAGCTGTAACCATAACATAAAGCGTTACATAATTTATAAAGTTTTAAACTATTTAAATGCAATAATGTGAGTTCCTAGGTCATATGAGGACAAAATCCACAGATGTAAAGAAAGCAAATTATCTTATTTGTTTATAATCTTCCCCCTGAAAAAAAACAACAACATTGTTTATGCTTTGCAATTTGGAGTCTTTACTGTTGACAATAAAGCACTTGCAACTATAACATTGGCATTGCTGATTTTTATTTCTTTAGGCCTATTTGTCATTCGATGTGCTCTTTGGCTCCTCTGCAGATCGTAAACCTGAGCCAGATTGTAAATAACAAATGAAAAAGTGTCATCTGGCCGCGTTTGGAGTGTTCTCTTGTCTAACGGCCACAGATTCTGATGAGGTACTTCATTTGTGCGTAAATTTAGCACTAACAGGATCTATCAGACCACATAATGGCAGCCTCTGCAGCCTTAACAAACCATGACTTATTTTAGCTTCTCCACTAAGAGGCTTTGAGAACGTCGGTCTGAGTCGAACACACTGGTACTTACCACCGCCACAATTTATTACTATTAAAACTTAAATCAAAACGTGAACTATATCGCCAAGAAAAACAACAACATAAAGAGCTGTTCTACTACAGCATTATAGCTCGCGTTTTCAGAACATGCAATTACTTTTTATTTTATTTGGCCTTCCAGTTAGCAAGCCAGACGCACTGTAGGGCAAAAATATTAATGCAGTTTCATTCGAGCTGGGAATGGGAATCGGAATCATACTGAGGTTTGAGATGATAGCAGAGTGATTCTGAAATATAAAACCTAACATATGCTGGGATGGACCAAATTCACCCCACTACGACCATCTTAAAGGCCATAGTTCCATTTAAAGGCCTGGCGAGAGAGTAATATGGTGCTTTCAGTCATAGGAAAACCCTGAAACAGGGTATACTGGGGAAGACCACACAGTCAGTTCATGAAGTGGAGGAGTTTTGGGGCTTTTTTGGCAGCAAATCCAGTCAGCAAACATAAGCATGGCCAATTCGCCGGTGAAAACCTCAACGATGTTACACTCCCCACTACCCCCACCCCCTTTCAAGGCTGTTACAGCTAATCATCTCACGA
This sequence comes from Enteromius afrohamiltoni, assembly GCA_034779775.1. NCBI lineage: Eukaryota > Metazoa > Chordata > Actinopteri > Cypriniformes > Cyprinidae > Enteromius > Enteromius afrohamiltoni. Next base: position 2,949,253 of record JAUYWG010000064.1, on the reverse strand, counting down.
TTTATTTAAAGAGGGATTCATTTCCACATGCTTCCACGCACATACTGTATGTTTATAACTTCACAAGATGCACTTAGCCAAGGACATTTGCATTTATTTGGTGGCAAGTGAAAATATGCACTCTGACTAACTTGTAACTGTTGCATTTAGTAGCTACTGAAAGATTGTTTGGAAACAGTGTTGAAATGTTACTCATATAACATGAACAATCTGGGTAATTTGACGCTGGTTTATAGACAGGACAACCACGGAGGTACCAGGAAATGGAAGAGGGAAGGGAGGGGGTCAGGAAATGACCCGAGTCAGGCTTGAACTCAGGTTGTATAAGCGCCACCGGACAACGTGTCTGAACAAGTGCGTTACCCACCAGGCCACATCTCGAATGGTAAATGCACTCGAGCGTTTGTGTTGCCACTTGTATTGGGGGGGTTAAGCCTTAATTAGGGGGTCAGGCCCCTGAAATGCTACATGCTCTGTTTTTCACGTTGAATCAGAGAGCTGACTGAGAAGAATTCTCAGGTTTTTCTAAAGCCTCCAGCTAATTCCTGACTGACAGAATATTTATTATGTGACAGAAACTGTGGATGAGGCCATATCTGGAGAAAGACACAAGCTTTATTCACTTTATTCGCTCTCGACCCAAACCCCTTTCTAAGAAGGAGGAGGACAAAAAATAAGGGCTGCTTTACACAAAAGGATACAAAACAAGGCTTGAAACTTTGTCTTTTCTTAAAAAACAAACAAAAAAAACAGGCTATCCTCAAACGCCGCGCAAGATGGCCACTGGATGCGAGTCGTCACGCGAAATGGCCCAGTCCCGGTACGAGGAGCCGTGCAAGGTCCAGTCGGTCCCGGTTACACCATCTGGCAACCTGTTTCCAATCCTCGCGGCACCAAAGCCGCAGTTAACGGCTTGCCATGGCCCGATCCACCAGAGCCTTGTTTGGACTTTAATATGCTTTGGTCCCAGCCGCCTGAACCCCTGAGTGACAATAATGTCCAAGATCACTCTACTCTGTGCCACACACTGAGGCTTGGTTTGCACTTTCACCTAGCTCAGAGTCTGCCATGGAGACTGTTGGATTATGGTCCAATCCTGAACCTGTCACTAAGACTATTAAACTCTCATCCCGCATTCATGTACTAACTATCAACGAACTCTTGTCCCCACCTACCTTGTCTGTTGTTATGGTTACTCATCTGTACTCATCACTCCACCTCCCAGTGTCATTGTCACAAGTATAAATACCCCGGATTTCTTTGTATTAGTCGCTGGTCATTGTTTGGATGTAGGTTCGTTTTCCGCGTTGTCTAGCCATCCGTGTATTCCCCAAGTTCTCTGTTTTTCTGTGTACTGGATTTACCGTTGCGACCCACTCTTCCCTCTCTGGATTATTCTTGTGTCTCTACTTCCTATGCTTCCGTTTGACCTCGCCTGTACTGACTCTGGACTGTAAATAAAGCTAGCAAATGGATCCGCACGTCTTCTCGCCTCTGAATCATGACACTATTATCATGTGTTTAAATAATGAGATTTATTCATGTCAGTTTAAATAATGTATAAATCATTTACTTAGACTTTTTAAATGAACTCATTAAATCCTGACAACTCCTAAATAACTGGTTTGTAAATAATCATTAAAAAAATATATAAACTTATCATTAAAAACGTATTAAAATACAATTATATAACAAGAACAAGGAATTTATAACTGCACTTGTAAACTGTCTACTAATGCATAATAATGTTGGAACAATGGTTTATAAAGAATTAAATAAATACTGACTATTGCTTAACTAATCATTCATAGTGTGTAGTTATTATAAAGTGTTATCAGCTTTTGTTATTCTTTTCTTTTTTTTTTTTTAGAATAACAGGGTTGAGATTTAGAATTTGACAAAGGCACACAAGACTATGTAAAAACTAAATTGGTCATTCATAGATTGGTCCAGATGGTTATTTATTTATTTATTTATTTTGCTTGTATGATTCAAATTATTGTTTTAATTGTCTACATTCTGTCACTTTTCCTAAAACAAAACAAAACCTTCATAGTTTTTGACCCACCTGTGTAGCAATACCAAGAACACCTGATACCTATTGAAAGTGAATCAGTTGAATTCACATTTTCTGTAGATCTTTCTCCCCTCTTATGAAACCCCAATGATTTACGAGCTATACCTGCATACAAAACTCCATAGAAGGAGAGATGAGCAAGTGATCTACAGAAAAGACTTTTCCCCCGAGGGCTCGGAAGAGTAATCCGTCTCAACACGTTGCGTTAAAAGCTTGTTCGCAGAGTCTAAAGCCCATGCATCCCCTGTCTCTTTCTCCTCCCTGTCTCCAGGCCCAGTTCCTGCCATTTGTTCGGGAGCGCGAGGAGAAAGCCCCTTCTAAAAGAACAGGATATACTCTAAAGGATGTGGAGCGCTCTAACTGGCTGACATTCTCAACAATTATGCAACTTTTTCCCCTTTTTTAATGTGTCTAAGTGTGGGTGGCTGGTTGTGTGTCAATTTTCCTTAGCTACCTGGGTCTCTTTGGCCTCCTTGGTAACAGTGTTAATCTAGAAACAGGGCAAGACGCCCTTCCGTTGAATCCAATAAAAGCCTGCGGGGTGAGAATTGCTATCCAGGCCTCACGATGACGCCTTCTCGATTTACCTGAAAATCAGCATTCGTAAAACTACACCACAATTAAGTCATTTGAGTGGAATTTGAGGCTATTATGGCAGCTAAACGTAAAATGAGAGCAAACTTGTCCTCGCTCAGGCTTAGCAGAGATGTTAAAGTGTATAACGTCTTGTTTTCTGTCTGTAAGTCATCAAGTCTTGTTATGTTCTTGGCCGGGGCTGCTAGAGAAGACATCCCTGACAAGTGCCGATTAACCCGTGACATTTCCTGTTGGCTTTGCCCCGCTATCACGTGTCATTTAGACTTAGCACAGCTAATTTGCAGAGATATCAGATAGAAGTGATCGGTTTACCAATTGCTAGGCATCTTTTTGTGAACGTGTGCAGATTGCTGATAATAACAAAGCTCATATGATATGTTCCACTCTGCCAAGATATGACGCACTCACTTAGGAAAACTTAGGAAGAGCCAGTACGGTGGTACTGCTGAGTGTATACTTGAGTGTTTAGAAGTATCTGCTGCCAAAGGAACTTCCTGCAACATGTCAGGCATAATTTATTCATGGCTGGAGGGAAGGTCCTGTGTGGAGACAGATATGCACACAATCTGGCTGTGGGACAGACAGAGAGATGAGTACACGGAAAGACAGGCTGTACATATTCATTTAGGTTTAAATATCTAAAAGTTAACTGTATTTTGTATTTTGGGCGAGCACGAAAGTAAAATCTTTCAGAAAAAAATTTATTGTAAAAGATAATGTTTTGGACAGAGATACATTTTTGCTGCTGTTAGTAACTCACAAGTGTGGTCAATAGAACGTCTTTAGTATATTTTCACTTTGAATGTAAATTGTACATTGTAACCTTCGAATCACTAGGGATGAAGGTAACACACAGGTGGGTCAAAAGTTAATATATAACAGCATAACTTTTGTTTTTAATGCTATAATATGTTTCAAAAGTAACCCAACAGTAAAAACGTAAATTGTTTGGAATGTATATTTTTGTTGGCAATGTCAATCAATGTTTTTTTTTTTTTTTTTTTTTTTTTTTTTTTTAATATATAAAAATATAATATAATTTTTTTTTCTTTCTTTTTTTTGTTTGTTTTGACTGCTGCAGCATACAGGAAGTCACCACAGTGGGACAAAGGTAACAAATGTCACTTTCATCCCGACTGGGCCTTTCTGACATTTAAACTCGATTTACTTTTATGTACTGAAAAACTGACAAGGCAAACTTCAGGATGTGTCTTTCAGGAACTTCAGCACTAAATAACATGTTGATTGATCATTACTTTGTCACATGAAATGAGAAACACAATTTTGTAATTAGAAAAAAATACCGCTTTAGTAATTTACTGGAAAACTGCTTTCTGACGTAATTGCGGGAAACAAGGACAAAATGATGTGATATTCGGCACCTCTGTCAAGGGTTTGCGTGCTGAATGTGCATGGAATGCAAATACTCAGGGCTCTGAGAAAATTGCTTTGTTACTTTTGTCCCTTGTTACTTTCTCCCCGGTTCTCCCCAGTGCAAAACCTGCCATAAAAGTCCTATTCTGGGAATTCTGGACAGTAGTTGATGCCATAAGACCACACATACACACGTGTACGTTATACACTCACATTTAAGAAAACAATGCATTAAGATTCAAGGGGTGAAAACCTTTTTAATTTGGAGGGTAAATTATGCTTATTTTGTCTTCTGTGAAACATGTACAGTAAGTATCTTCTGTAGGGCAGTGCTAGATGGGGGAGAACATAATATTTAAACAAAATAAAAAATGTACACAACTTCACCCTGTTAAAAAAGTTTTCAACCCCAGCTCTTAATGCATTGTTTTCTGTAAACTCACACAGCATTTTTATTATGTGTTATCTATGAAAGGAATAGAATTAAATTTTTTTGACAAATTTCTGACACAAGCCCCGCCCACATTAGGTTTTATTTGAATACAAATAATTATATATTTGCAACAAATACATATATTGACTTTGCTGCAAATTCCTACTCTGCATATTTCTGTTCTAGACATTAAAGGGTTAATACACTTCAAAATGAAAATTTGGTCATTAATCACTAACCCCAATGTTTGCTATTAGTGGTTTAATCTGAATTTTATGAACGACAGTACTTGTTGTGCGCAAAGAAAATAAGGAAAGAAAAAAACAACTTCATTCAACTACTCATTTGCAAGTTGTGTCTCTCAGCGGATACTCTCCAAACTGGTGCTAAGGTGATGTAAAGAGACACCGAGGAGACATTTTATAAAATTCAGATTGAACCTCTGATGGCAGATGGACTATTCTGACGATATCTTTCATACTTTTCTGGACCTTGACGTTGTTATTTACTTGGCAGTCAATGGGACAGTCAAAAGACTTCTGGTTTTCATACAAAATATCTGTAATTCTGTTCCAAGGACGAACAAAGCTTTAACAGGTTTGAAACGACACAATGGTGGAAATTAATTAATGATACATAAATACATTTAGGTGTGAAGTAATGCTTTAAATTAAAAAATCTAGTGTTAGCCGTTTATTCCAATCCCAGTAATGAACAGTGCAGGTTAGGAAGGGTTACAAAACACTTTGAATGAGAAGACAAGCAAGCTGTCTGCTTGTGTTAACAAACCTGCATTAGTCTGCTTTGCCTGAGGTTACATTGTTGTTCATGACTGTGCACCTGTCCTGGTTAACTGACAGCTTTAAACATCAGCCCCAGTTTCATTATCTCAGTCTATCATAGCCTCGGGCTCCATTAAAACTGAGGCAAACCACAAAGAATGTTGTTCAACTTATCCAAAGTTCACAATTTGTCAAAACAACTATGTATGCTCTTACAAAAGCTATTAATGGATCTGATACAAGCTACCTCGAATGACCAACATATACCAACTTCCTGTCAAAATTAGCTTTTTGTAAGAGGAGGGGCCAGAAGGAAATGGCATTGGGGTGTTTGAGCGCTCGCAGTGGCAGCAAACACTGGAAGTGGGTTTAGGAGGTGTTCTCAGGTTTGGCTGAGCTTTTACCCTTAAGTGGAAAAACATTAATGAAAGCTGGCTTGCACTCGTTCTCTTTCCTCTTCTCAGCAGCGGCTCTAACAGCCGAAGGGAGGGCTGGTAGACGACCAAACATTAGTCACCACATGAATCCTGCACACTGAAATATGCTTCCTGTCAAGGTTTGGATGGATATCATGAAGAGAGACCTTGCTCAGCTCGGCAGGAATTGGTCACTTAACCGAGAAAAGAAATACAAATTTACTGCAAAGGCTTCTGCTGGCTGACAAAATGCATTTTATTAGCTTGTAGGAGTTGGATGGTTAAGCAGTTTCTGGTTAGAATGGCTGCTTGGGTCCTATTCCAAGTGCAAGGTCACAATAACAACACTTGGGACAAAGGTCTTCAGTGGCTCTATAGAATTCTATAATTCAGATAAGCCACTCCCAAAATATCTTCAATAAAGGAATGACACATCGTTTTGGGTATATATCGAAACATTTTTTTCCATGAAGTTCACTCATTATGTTAGTCAAGGTTTCTTTCACTAAAGAATTTAGGTTTGTAGAATGATTTTCCACCCTCTCTCTGACTCTTAAAGGAACGGTGTGCTAAAAATTGAAAATTCATTGAAAGTTTTTTTTTTTCAACAAATGAGTTTACAGACTAAAATGAGTACATTAGCCATCAAGATAATTATTTTGTTATCTAACTCACTTAAATAAATATTTAAATAAAGCTGCCTTAGCAAACAACTAAAATAGGTTAAAGTTCAAGAAATTAAACTAAAATAAATGAATGAAACATAAATAGTCATTTAGTAAATCTTACAAAAACATTAAAAAATAAGATAATTAAAAATTACAATTTTATAACTATTACTATTTTAAAAAATGTATAAAAATAGTCAAATATATTTGGCAAAGCAGTTCCACAGATTTGTCGAGCATAACTAGAAGTTCAGTCTAAAGACTAGCTATCATTATGGCTTTCTTTCACCTTGGGAGCAGAAAACTTTGGGATTTGGAGAACAAGCTTTCTCCACCAAGCCTAAAGAAGGGTTTGTGTGTTTGCAGAGAGCTGAGTGATTGAGACCGCACTGGTTATTTTCCTTTCCAGACAAAGCAATGCATATGTGTTTGCGTGAGTGTGCGTGCATGTGCGTGTGGCTTCATGCAATTGCGTGCTTTTACATGTGCTCTGTAAAGGCGCGAGAGCATATAAATGACAGGCTGCCAAAGTGAAGGAAATAAAGTCCTTAAAATAAAGAAGTCAACTACTTCATTCCATCTGTCACCATCTCTCTCCCTCCCTTCCTTAAGGATAACTTTGGCTCTGTTCACTTCCTCCTATTCATGTGAGGATTTCATGGATGACATGCGCTGACCAAATACACACAGGGAGCACATCTGCTAAAAGTGTGTGCATGTGTATTCGTGGCCTGTGAGACTGGATTCTAGGAGAGACACAGAGGCGCTATTTTATGATTCCCACCTGTCAGAGGTGAACACACTCGGAAAATAAATGTCTTGGTACAGTAATGATCCAGGTATTCTAGCATTCATGCTTTATGCATTAAGTATACATTGGTTCCTAGAGTTGTTAGTCCTTGCTGGTTTAGCAAGTCTCAGCCTGGCCAAAAGACAGGTGCTTAAAACCCTACCCACCATCCTCAATCAGACTGGTTTAGGAGTTTTTCAGCAAGGTTTTTATAATTTCATAATTATTTTTTTATAATTTCTAATAAATAAAAAAAAAAAAAATCAACAGTCTGCATATAGAGTAAGTCTAATTCTAGATACATAAAAAATATATTAAATAACAATGTGTGTGTGTGTGTAGACACAAAAAAAAATTAAGCAGGTAAATATGGTAAAAACAGTAATACTGTGAAATATTTATAAATA
>JAUYWG010000064.1:2889073-2911708 GCA_034779775.1 Enteromius afrohamiltoni | reverse complement strand
GTGACGCAGTAATGACGATTTTCTCCGGCCAATCAGTGACCAGCAGAGTTTACACGTCACGTTTTGGTAACGGTACGTTGGAACCTTGACTGAGGTGGTACTAAAAAAAGGACCAGGTACTGTTGCCAGTGGAAACCCCCCCAAAAGTGAGCTGTACTGAACCGTACCGTACTATGCAGTGGAAAAGTGCCATTAAAATGGCTGGTTACCTCCATGGTCAAATATTATACACATACATAAGAAGACAATAGCAGGTAACATATATAGTACACTTTATAGACATTCTACAAACAGTAAGTAACCTTTAAGTATTAGTAGACTGTCTGATTAATATCTTCAAACAATTTTGATGGGTCCATAACATACGACAAAAGTATACGTCAACTTATTCTACTAACCTTAAGCCTATTCTAACAGTATACTCTGAGAGTTAGAAGACATGTAGTTCCAAATGAATGAGAATTAGTTGACGTGGTTAAAGAGTTACTTATAGTTAGTAAAATGTCTAAAGTGCACTATCAAAATAATGTGTAACCCAAAAGCAAAAGTGCTAACTTTGCAAATGTCATGATGAAATGCTTTGGCATAATCAAACATGGTTATAAAGTACTAAGTGTTTTATTGTACAGATAAGTGCACTGTTTCCTTCTAGCATTACATCATAAATAACACTATAAAAATAATTTTAAAAAGTTTGTTGTAGGCATCTAAAGGTGCTTTTAACATCCATAGAATATTTAGGTTCATTAAATTAGAAAAAAAAGATTATAGAAGATGTCATTCTTGAAAATGATTTATTTAAGAAGTATTAACTGAAATGTTATTTGAGAAACACAAAATGGTTCTTCTATGGCAGCTCCCTTTGGTCATCTTTATGTTTAGGAATGAACAGATCCTCGAGTTCAAGACTTGGTCGATTGCCGCTCTCGGGTTGAATTAGTTACGCAATCCTCACTACATGGAAGAAAAGTGCCTTCATTGTGTTTTAGTATTCCTCATTTGTTCTGGTTGACGCGCTAAATGAATTTGTAAATGTACAGCAGTCTGTTTCGTTTAAGAATCGGTTTTGAGCCAATCGACCATAGCTTGGCAATGCGTGACTGTCATGCTTACCGATCCTGAAGGTGAACATTTATTGTTCCCGCTGTTCAAAGGTCGAACAAAACACCTGAAGTTGTAAACTTTCACCACCCAGGCAACTTTTATTCCTCCTTGTCTTCCTTCTTTCACACCTTTACTCACCCAGCAATAAACCTATAGCGTTTCGTCTCTTATCTCATCAGTACCCATACTGTAAGACGCAACTACCTGCAATTAGCCAAAGATGAGAGCGAGACAGTTATATCAACAATACTCAAATGGCTCTTTGCGCTAGTCATTATCCAGGGCATGTATTATTCAAAAGATGCCAGATCCATCAACAAGCTTCCACTTGAGACCATGTGGGCGTAGAAAACCAAACAGAAATCCAGAGGTGGCTTCATCTCCTGGGTGAAGCGCTACGTGATCGTAGGCGATTGCGGGTCTCCTAAGGATGGGCCAATCTTGACCCCCCTGCCTTGGTGTCGCCGGGAACGCTCCTTTACTTCCATCACCCCGGCTCCTCAACCCTCGGCAGATATCCCCGTGCAGACTTCAAACACTGCCTGCATACTCGCATCAATTCCCTCTTATCCAGCCTGTCAAGTGCACTCAACGTTAAGGGTAAATTAATAAATAAGCCCCCCTGTTTACCCACTCACTCTTTTAGCGTGTAAATAAACATGTCTTAATCTTCTTGCTAATGAGCATTAGAGGGGGCCCGGGGTGGATTTGCTGGAGGTTCTTGCCCACGGAGCAGGAAAGGTTTGACAGAATGAAGCAAGAAAACAAATACGCCTGCATGTGCTACGCTCTACGAGGCCGTCTTATTAGACGTCTGCTTCAAGCCTTCCGGATGTTTCTTGTGCTGCTGCTGCTTCAACTTCTTTGTGAGGTGTTTCCTCCTTACCCTCTTGCTCTTCAGTCCATCCTCCAATGTGTCTTTCATCCATAGCTCAGCTGTCCTGAAATGAAGACAGCAAGAGTAAGTTGAGCGCAGGGTCCTTTATGCAGGATGTGTCAAATAGTAGTTGGTGATGTTGACTAGTGGGTTTCTTATCGACCACATAATATTCACTAATCACTATTTAGACAGGCTGTTACTTCATTAACATTCAGATATGATTTCCTTCTGGAGTAAAAACACATACTTTGCAAGACCCAGCAATTTCCCAGATGAAATAGAGTCCCAACATGCAGTCGTAGTTAATATTGTGTTTTACTCAGAAATGCATTAGCTTGTGAATCCCTGATACACATTGACTTCTCACTTCTACTAAAAAAAACACAAAATTGGTTGATATAATGGAAAAGTTTCATCTAAATGTTCTGTGAATATACATATATTTAATTAAATTATAGACATAAACAATAATAAAAAATAACAGATAATAATAACAGACTTGTTAATTATTTGAGTTGAAGGTTTATTTCTTCTAATGGTTGGTGACAGGAATCAACCTTTGACCGTAAAGTGCTTTAACCTCATGCATAGTCCAGATAAACAGATAATAGATGAACTGAGTGCTGGACTTGAAAGGCAGCTGCAAAAAAAAAAAAAAATATATATATATATATATATATATATATCCTGAATTACAACTGCATTATATTTGTGTTTGTTTGTGTGTGTGTGTATGTATATATATATATATATATATATATATATACACATACACAGTAGTCAACATTTAAAATGGATCAAAACCTTTCGTCAAAAAGTTGTTCGAAAATCAAAACAATACCAACTTTTTTGATCCACTTCAAATGTCTTTCTATCTCTCTATACATATGTACAGTATATGTATGCACACACACATGCAGGGTAACATTACAAACTGGGTATTGACTGTTCATAATTAATCACCTCAATACACATAATATGAATTAGCATATAATGTATAATTATTATGCATATAGCGTATAGAAGTTACAAACACTGCTAACCTTATGTCAAAACACTGTCAATCGTCACCCCACATTGCATGGTTTTTACTGATGCACGCTCTATGGTATGTAATAACCTGCTGATTCGAGGTACACAGACACAGCGAGCAGATCTACGAGAAGGATGTCGTGTCTTGTGTGCTCTCAGCAGTGGATTGATTAGCAGGGCCGGCCCTGTTTGTCAAGGTAATGAGGTGAAGGTGAGGGGACACCCAGGGAGCGCGCTCCACCACCTCAGGGGACCCGAGAGGAGCTCAGCCCCACCTGCAACTGATTAGCTGCCAAACTCAAAGAAAACACGTGCTGATGAGAATGGGGGGGGGGCTGGGCCGGCCTGCCCTCCCCCACCAACAGTGCTCTATGGAGAAATGCGGGGGCCTGGGCAAAGTCTAAGAACAAATATAGCACAAACAATTTTAAACGCATGCTTAAAACAGGCTGTTAATTAACTTAGTGGCAGTCAAACGTGCTAGCTCTGAAATCTAGTGAGCTGCCTTAAAATGTTAACTCTATGTGAAAAATATGTGTTGCCAGAAATTCACTGGCAATTGTGTGTGTGCAGGGCGATCTCTCTCTCTCTCAATGATTCTCAGTGGCTCCTGCCAGCCAATCAGAATCGAGTATTCAGCCAGACCATGCAATAACTACAAATGTGTGACTTTTTCAGCATTTTTTTAATTATTGTTTTAATTTTTGCAATGCATTATGGGATGCATGTTTCGGAATACAAGAAAGCATTAGTTCTTTAGTGAACTATGTTTAATGTTGCTAAGTAGGCAACTCGCTCCGTTTTGGAACAGAGCTGTTTTGGTATAGAGGAGAAAACACATGTTCTCTCACACACTGACAGACAGCTACAGACAGCTTAATTGTCTCCATAGTGTCTCCTCTTGACCTGGGGTAAATCAGGTATAAGACAGCTAGCCCTGAAGAAGAATTTTCACATGCTCTCTGTCACTCAATAACCGCAGCATGAGCCATAAATCTGAGTTTAGCAGCAGTTCACAGTGAATCATTACCTGTTCACTGAGCAGCCCGCATTAATGGCTGACTCTCTCTCTCATATCTTAACACCTTCCCAATCAGAGTCCAGATAGATGTTTTCTCTGGGCTAGAGTGTGTTAAAGTGTGTGGTACTAGGCAAATACACATCCTGCTCTATTAGTCTGGCTGAAAGTCTTAATGAAACGTAAACATCCCTGATAAGATTCCCATAGATGTAATCACACTGTGTATCCAATCAATACATACTATGCTAATGGACTGCACACACAGACAGTGTTTCATTAACATGCTCAATGTCATTAGGATTCCTGTATTGTAAGGTGATTACTGGAAACAAGATTACTTAAGCTGTTATCGTTAAGTGAAAATTGGAAAACCAATAATTATACCTTGAGGGAATGTTGCAGGTTTACAACAAATTAAGCTAATTGTGGAAGTCATTTTTTTTTTTTTTTTTTTAGATTTTTTATCATTTATTTCTATAATTTAAAGCTGAATTTTCAGTCTTCCATTCTTCATTGTCACATGACAGAATTTGTTAACATTGGTAAATAGAGAAACTAATAATACATAAATAAATATTCAGAGCATTTTATCATTGCATCTATCTGTTTAAATTTCTGGAGGCATAAAGACATTTCCGTCCTTTGTTTTGACTCATATTAAGTAAATAAATAAATAAACCATTTTAGAGTCAAAAGGTATTATTCCTTTTAGGAAAATAGCTTTTAAGCGTTTCATTGTGCCACAAACACTGTAAATCTTTTAACTATATTTACTTTTATATTCGGATATTATAGCTGGAAAACATTTGAACAGATTGCATAAAACCTACAAAAGTAATCCACGCAGAGCTGCACATTGTATTATTGGAGTACTATTTGAAAGACTCTCTTACATGTTGAAAATTAATTCCCATCTGAAGCTTCATAATCCATTCTTCAGAAATAATAATAAGCGCACAAAGAATCCTTAGGCCCGATACACGAGAAGGCGTGTTATTCTGGCTGATGGCCACCGGCCACCATTTCAGCTCTTTCTAAAGACTCATTCAATGGTGATTTGAAAATTAACTTTCGAACAGATGCACTAATTCCATTTGTACTCTGGAATGCCCGGGCACTATGTAACCCAAGCCCGGCCGGAGCTGGGATAGAGCCAGGGTAAAAGGTTACGCTCCAACTGCTGGAGACTAGAGTGTGCTCTATCTTCCTGTTAATCAATATGGCTGGGGGAATAATGGACATAATCAGTGAAAGCGATTCTACTTTTCATCTGCCCGCATTTGCCACAAACCTCAGAGGGCACACCTGTTCCTAAATCCCTGCGAGTTTCCCTAAAGAAAAGAGTAAAATAATTATCGCCATATCGGAGCTCAAAGAGAAGAAAACAAACCGCCGCAACAGGTTTCGGGTTTGTGATGTCCCATAACGTCATCGCAGCTTTGTAATGGAAATCATTAGACAGTTGTAGCAGAGGAAACGGCTTTATACATATTAAATTTAGGTAAATGTAATTACTCCTGATGGACGTATGGGCCTTTTAAGGCAGCAAACAATAGTTCAAAGAGATTGCATGTAAAATCTGTTAAAAAAACCTCCTTCTGTAGCTATTGAACATGAAAGTATTTGTGAAGGAGCTCTTTAATCATTTGTTTTACACTCTCTAATTTTACTATTACATTGCGTTTCCTTTAAGACGGCCTGTGATAATGAGTTGGGGGAAGGGCTCGCTTGTCCGCTGCCACTGTTTAACAAACCGCTTTGCTTGTTCTTGAGTTTGCAGTAATTACATCCTCTGCAGGAGCTCCACGCATCCACACCTCCATTAAAACATCAGCTCCCTGCTCCGCCAGCAGGACAACCCCCCGCCAGGCCCTATCATTCACAAATTAACCCCAATACATTAGGGGGCCCAATGAGATGGCCTCTTGCTGTATGTATAAATCTATCTATATATATATATATATATATATATATATATATATATATATAGTATCTATGCAGAGTTTCATAAAATAACGAGGCTCGGACAGCAAACATTTGCTGGTGAAATTGCAGTTGGACCCAAAGCCACAAACTGTTGAATGCTGCAACCTACATAAAACTACTTTAACAAGTCGTTAATGAATACTGTGCATGCATTTTTATGGCCACATGTTTATATGGACTTGTGATTTGTCACACAACAGTTATGCAGTTACATTTCAGTGAAATGCTAAAAAGCTCAAGGTGGTTTTGGATGCATATTTTACAGTTTGCGCAGGTGAATCACCTGAAATGTATACTTTAACTCCGCATTCGTGTAAATCTGTTTCAAAAATCGTAATGTTTAATAAAATATTTTTCATCACAAATTGCGAAAAAATACAATTTTACAGCATACAATAATGCATCTTTATAATGCAAATTATTTCATGTCGTTGTGAAGGTATTAAAATAAAAAAATACATTTTGTTGACTAGAACATATGAGAGAGAGAGAAAAAAACAGGCATATTAATAACAGTCGATTGATCCTTTTGAAAATTGTTTTGCAATTTCCCCACAATAATGCACATCTATAGACTTTTTTTATAATTAACACTGCTTGTTAACAAAGACATCAAATAACATAAAACCATACAGATTCACTGCAAACACTAATTGTATTTATTACATTAGATTTATTCCCGATCTGCCTCCTCCAGGCACAAACGCGTATCTTTGATCTAATTTGTGTTTTTCTTTTCAGAAACAACGTTCTGCAATTGTACACCTTGAGCAAAAGTGATTGACACGTCTGGGCGACCCGCCCTCGCCGCTTTGTGATTGGCGATCGGCGCAAGGGGGGCGTGTCCGCTCGGCTGTCTTTTATACTCAGTGCGTCCTACTCCACGGCACTGATTTGTATGAGAAAGGCTCTCGAGGACGGAACGAATGTAGAAAACGCGTTTACACCGGGAGTGTTTTTGTTAGCAGAGAAGTTTAGACTATTGAAACGCGGCTTTATTTTGGAACGAATCGCTGGAGCGGAAACAAGGGAAGGAAATACGAGAGGCTTGCATTTATTCCCTCAGCCATTTTGCCTGCGCCCGGCCGAGGGCTATTTATTCTCGGTATGCAACCCAACCGCGAGTCCGTGCCAAACAAGTGAAGCGGAGATGGGTCTGCTCTTCAAGATCTGAACTGAACTGTTTCCAGCGCTCGCTGCATTGCTCGTGTTGACAGGAGGGGGAGAGAAGAATGGAGTGCTACCTGTTGGGGATTTACCTGTTCCTCGCGCTCGCCCTGCTGCCCAGGTCAAGCGGCACCACGGCCAAGGAGATCACCTGTCAGGAGATAGCCGTTCCTCTGTGCAAGGGCATTGGCTACAACTATACCTACATGCCTAACCAGTTCAACCACGACACGCAGGACGAAGCCGGCTTGGAGGTGCACCAGTTCTGGCCTCTGGTGGAGATCCAGTGCTCCCCGGATCTCAAGTTCTTCCTGTGCAGCATGTACACCCCCATATGCCTGGAGGACTATAAGAAACCCCTGCCGCCGTGCCGGAGCGTGTGTGAGCGAGCTAAGGCGGGCTGCGCCCCGCTCATGCGGCAGTACGGCTTCCCTTGGCCGGATCGCATGAAGTGCGATTTGCTGCCTGTTCAGGGCGCACCAGACACGCTGTGCATGGACTACAATCGAACCGACTCCACCACGGTGTCGCCGGTGCTGTCCAAGCCTACCAACTACCCCAGCAAAGCATTCAATCCGCACAAAAAGCAGAGCGGGCGAACGGGCGTCGGACCGAAAGCGAGTAAACCCTGCGAGCCGGGCTGCCAGTGTCGCGCGCCGATGGTAGCGGTGAACAGCGACCGACACCCGCTGTACAACCGCGTCAAGACGGGTCAGATCCCGAACTGCGCCATGCCGTGTCACAACCCGTACTTCACCCAGGACGAGCGGACTTTCACGGCCTTCTGGATCGGACTCTGGTCGGTGTTATGCTTCATATCCACTTTCGCCACAGTCGCTACCTTTCTAATCGACATGGAGCGCTTTAAATACCCCGAGCGCCCCATTATTTTCCTCTCGGCGTGCTACATGTTCGTGTCGATCGGCTACATTGTGCGATTGATCGCCGGGCACGAAAAAGTGGCGTGTAACCGGGAGTACGACGTGGAGCACATCCACTACGAGACCACCGGCCCCGCGCTGTGCACCGTTGTGTTCCTGTTGATCTACTTCTTCGGGATGGCCAGCTCGATATGGTGGGTCATCCTCTCGCTCACCTGGTTCCTCGCGGCGGGCATGAAGTGGGGCAACGAGGCCATCGCGGGCTACTCTCAGTACTTCCACCTGGCCGCCTGGCTCATCCCGTCCATGAAGTCCATCGCCGTGCTCGCGCTGAGCTCGGTGGACGGCGACCCGGTCGCCGGGATCTGCTACGTGGGCAACCAGAACTTGGACAACCTGCGGGGCTTCGTGCTGGCGCCGCTGGTGATCTACCTGTTCATCGGCACCATGTTTCTTCTGGCCGGGTTCGTGTCGCTGTTCAGGATCAGGAGCGTCATTAAGCAGGGCGGCA
Source organism: Enteromius afrohamiltoni (assembly GCA_034779775.1). NCBI lineage: Eukaryota > Metazoa > Chordata > Actinopteri > Cypriniformes > Cyprinidae > Enteromius > Enteromius afrohamiltoni. The sequence goes on along the minus strand of JAUYWG010000064.1, from coordinate 2,903,126 downwards.
CGAAAACGGACAAACTGGAGAAGCTGATGATCAGGATCGGGATTTTCACGGTGCTCTACACGGTTCCCGCCACCATCATCGTGGCGTGTTACTTCTACGAGCAGCACAACAGACAGAGCTGGGAGATCACTCATAACTGTTCGTGTTTATTAGAGCAGGAGATCAAGAGGCCGGACTATGCCGTCTTTATGCTCAAATACTTTATGTGCCTTCTGGTGGGCATCACCTCTGGAGTTTGGACTTGGTCCGGTAAGACCCTGGAGTCCTGGAGGAGTTTCTGCACGCGCTGCTGCTGGGGCAGCAAGGGCTCCGGTGGCTCCATGTACAGTGACGTGAGCACGGGATTAACGTGGAGGTCCGGTACCGCCAGCTCCGTGTCCTGCCCCAAGCAGATGCCTTTGTCCCAGGTCTGAAACGAGAAAACCCTCTTAATTGTCGGGGGGTCTCTTAGTGTTTTCAGTCGTTTGCATACAAATTCACTTGTTGATGGTTTCTATTAGCGGACGAACTGGTTGAAACAATGCAGCGATGCAGAAACAATTACGTTGCGCTAATTCCATTCTATTGATATGGACACGACACGCAATCAGTCATTCTTAAGGAGAATTTGGGCATTACATTGTTCCTAGTGGAGTAACACATATGTCCCCAACTTGCAGCATTTCGCGTCGTTTACTTTTACGCGTTGTTGGAAGACAAGTTTTCAGTTGTCTGAACAATCAAAGATGGTTTAAATAAGCCTTAATGTTTTAGTGCCCTATTATTGTTATTGTTATTATATACGGGTTGTTGTTGTTCCTTTTTTTAAAAATTGCAAAATGTATTTATACGAACTTGTAAATGGTGTATAAAAGATGATTTATAAAATTATTGTACATTTGTATATAGTGTAGATGCCACATGCAAAGCAAATATGACTTTTATTTTGACAATAAAAACTTTTTGAGGAATCTGAATTTCTCCAAGTGCTGCTTTAATGCCGAGGAAGCTTCTGGTAATGAGTGCTCGGCGTCGGCTCTTTGTGGTCATTTCCATTGAAGATGCTTTGCAAAGATGCTTTTGTGGGTTCTGTTGAGAGAAACTCTTTTAGCTATCTGAGGCCTAATTAGAGACAAGGGCCTTGTGTTGGAGAATCTCCATAATTGTTGAACCCTTCACGTGCTTGCTACTTAATTTACTAAAAGAGGGCTGGGGAATGGGGTTTAAATGCAGGAAACGGGTCCTTTTCATCTTGGGAAACTTTGATCTTTCTTTTAAAGTCTAGAATAAAGGTGCCATGTAGATAGAACCTTTTAGACTGATGCGCCGGGTTTTTTAATGTCTAATTTGAGACCGTTGTCCTTTGATCGACGTTATAGAAATTTTTTTGAAGCTCGGGGGCCCAGCCATGTTTTGTTAGAGAAAACCTGTGACAGTTAATTTTTTTTTTTTTTTAAACACTATCAAAACGTCCTTTTTTGAATTTCAGCTGTATTAATAGTAGTTACACTCACAAAGATGGTGAATGAAAACCTACAGGTGGTCCCTTACGTAATCCACAGAGCCTTTCTGTGAAACTCCAATAGAGCTTCTTAGACAAAGAATGACATTGAAATTGTTGCAGAATGGTTAGTTTTGTGTCATATTACATGGCAGTTGTTTTTTTGTTATCCAACTTGGAATGCCCTGTTGAAATATTTCTGTTTTTTAGCTAATGTAAAACGGTCCGTGTACAACTGTTGCTCAGTGCTTTTAGCTAAAGGACACAAGAGTGCTTACGTGTATTTATTCTAATATATTCTGATACAATAAGGAATTCCAGAAGAATATTTCATTTTTTTAAATGAGTTATCACACGTTTTCATTTCTGTGAGCACTTAAAAAAACCACATGCCGTGGTATTTCCATCTTTACCTTTACACAAACAACTAATTTAGTGATTTTTTGAAAGAGAATGCAACCTAATAATAATGGAAGCCAGTGTAAAGTCTTTAATAATAATAATACTAATAATGCATGTCATTTAAAACGTACGTTTTTAGTTATTAAAAATGTTAGAATGCATTCCTGTTACACTTGTGACAACAATAACTGCTTATTTTGCTGTACTTTGTCTCCACCTAGCGGTCAGTGTAAAGAATTACCGTTATGTTTACCAAGATTAACGTGCAGGATTTGACCGTCGTACATCAATAGCTGCACATTATCAGATGCTTTAGGTTGTTTTCATTTACCGGTTAGTTGGGAGCTGTAATTAAGTAGCTGCGTGATATGTAAATGTCCACACATCCGAGAGACATTAAGTGCATTGCGCGTGGAAGCAGGTACATTTGTATAAGAAAGAGTGGTGTTAAAACTGTTTCCTGATTTATGAGTAAACAAACGTGGTTTTGCGGGAAGCTTGTGCATTATTTAGAAATTAAACCTCTCGTAGCCTAGTTCAAACATTTTCGTTATTGCAGTGTAATTATTGACAGAACATTAAATTCCCCTTAAAATTTACAGTCAAATGTCATAAAAGTCAACCATAGACAATGGGTTTAAAGCATACAAATAATATCCTCTCATCTATTTATTAGCCTTGTTATTGCAGAAAGCAATAAATACCAGTAGCACTACAATTTTCGTACATTTTATAGGCACATTCATCTTTCCGTACATCATAATCTTTAACATTGTAACCTGACATGCAAATGTAATTTCTATAAAATGAAACATCATCGAGTAATCGCAAAGATTTACTCAACAGTGCTGAGAAAACCCACAGATAGCACGTGACGAGCTGACCACGCGCCACTTTAAGCAGCGGTCAGGTCAAAAATCACACCTGAAAAATCAGTTTTAGATTATTAGCGATTTAAAAATAAAGTACATTGAGGAGCTAGATTACGCCTGTTTTAAGACCCGTGCCAACAATGCAACTAACCGTTTTAGTGAAGACTGAACCCAGAGGAGTGCAGTATCAACTCCTGCCAGCAGAGAGCACTGAGTCTCAGTGAGAGCAGGAACAGTGAACTCGGCATGTGTGACAGGTACGTTTCAAAACATCTCTCAGCTCTCACCTTATACATGTAACATCAAGAACAAACTCATTGTGCGGTGTTCAAATACAGCTTGCAGTTTTGTCTTACTCTGAAAACACACTTTGACCTTAAATCCGTTAATCAAAATCACGTGCATTGTCTAATTCTGTAGCCATTAGAAGACAATTCTCACACCCAAAACAGAACTGGCATTACAACTGCAAAATTGTAACTTTGGTGTAGTCTTTATAAACACCTTTAGCCGTCCTGGGACCCCGGGATGTATTTCTTAAATACATGGACATGAACACCCGTATATTTCCCAAAATCAACTATGGTTGCACATTCTGTCGTTAAGCCACCAGTAGAGTTCAATGGAACCATAGCCACCATAGCTTTTGGGCACCCCTAGTTGGTAATGCTATGCAATAGAATGCGGTAAAAGGTAAATAACATTTTAGAATGTTTACATTAAGTTACAGTAGGCCTACATACACACACAAACATTATATTTAAACATATTAAACATTCATGGCCAGAAAAAAGTGACAAAGTGTCAAAAACAGTTGAAATAAAAGTCAAGTAAAGTACACTGATGTACAAACATTTGCAGTAGTGAAGAATGGCCCATCTTAAGACCTGAGTTCTGTGCATGTCTGTCCACTGGAGGGCATGATTTGTCAGTTGTTTAATAGGATGTCCATCTATTGCAGATTTTTGTAACCCTGTTTCTGGTGGCATATCAACGCAGTACACATTTCAGTAACACTTCAGAATAACGGACTGTTGTTACAAGTAACTATGCAGGAAGTAATAGGTAGTGCTACACTAACACTGTCAATAATCCATTACACTGTGTAAAAAAAAAAAAATAACTTCATGAATATGACATCCCCAAATAAGCAGCTACAGCTGGTTGAACTTGAAATTGTGACTACTACTCTTACCAAAGGATGGATGATCTCTGTTAATTTAGTTCACAAGTACTTCTCAATGAGGATATTTTGTATATTATAATTATCAAATATGTAATGGACCCTTTTCACAAGACAGTGATGGTGTGTTTAACGATCAATCAGCATCATAAATCCTCAATTTATTTTTGTATTTCATATTTAAATTCTATGTGATATTAGTATTTTTAATACTGTTTATGGCAGATAGGGTGGATATGCACATAGCGGTGCAGGGCAAGTAATGTGTTACACTGTGGTAACATGAACCTAAACAAGAGAACCATTTCTCAAATGGTTATTTTCCATTTGAAATCCAGCTGACATCACAATTGAAATGACTTTTAAAAAAAAAAGTAAAATTGAATGCGTTGTAGGAATTCATGCAGTCTGTAATTTCTCTAGTAGTCACCAGTTTAAAGTCATGTAATATGTGAAACATTAATCAAATAATAAAGGTTATAAAATAACCTGACTTGCAAACCATTTTACATCAAACTAAAGATCCCTAACCTAGCAGCAAAAGAAAAAAAACAAAAAACTACAAATCATCATCAGTGATGTATAAGGAAACTCCATATATAGTCAATCCCAGAATTCCCTGGTGTGTTTCATAAGACACATGACTGACATTGTGAAGACAGGAGGGCTGCGGTCTAGGTGACTGTCCAAAGCTAACATGTCAAATCTTTTACATGTCGCGGCTCGCTTCTGAGAGTCTGAAAGGCACACACCACCTCATTCTCGTGTTACACCAGATTACGGAGCTCTATTTTAAGTGTTTGTTCTAAAGCTCCAAACCAAACCCCAGCGGGTCCTTGAAATAGTGTTACAAGCTACCTCCATAAATACAAAAGCAGCCTGGGCAGTAATTGCTTTATGATGGGGTGCAGTTGACTAACAATTGACAAGGTTTTTGGAGGAGACCTTCGTACCCTCAGGGCTATTCTTGTTTGGTGGCCACCCCTGTCAAAGTAAAAAGTATGTCAGTCTTAGCTTAACCTCAGAGACCCTGGGTGGTTGCAACAGACCTGTTTTTAGAAAGGCCTTCGGTGTCCCTTGATTGTTGCAAGGGCAAGGCAGGTCAAGGCCTGTCTGGCTTGTGAAAGAAAGATAGAATGCGCTAACACAAACATAAGAAGCAGGTGGATGCTGATGGGCGTAGATGATCCAAGGATTGGCATGTATCCATGACGTTGGCACCTAATAATACCCCTCATTTCACCTTGTTTCTCTGAGCAGTTAAGCGACTGTTTTCCAGTCAAGTCCCAACCAACTTGCAATGCTTTAAAATGAAAGCTTATCATCTGGAGACAATCAAACCCATTCCGACCTCTTTTCTTGTCCGTCTCCATTGCAAGTTCGTACGTCCTCACCGGTGGTCATTTCTACCAGAGTATATTGCCCTACTCTTCTGGTACACAACGCTGTTGCTCCCGAGACATCAATTGCACCTTGAGAAGCTAGTTTGTCCCTTCGCGGAGGTGGCGGAGGTTTGAGGCGACTGCGTTTGCTAACTCGGATGGATCTAGGAGTCCCCAAAGGTCCGCTGGGGTACAGTGCCACATCACTGCCCTCTCTTACCATCCCTTCTTCTTGGGTGGGTTGGTAGCTGCTGCTGTCGTCATTGTTGTTGCAACCAGGCATTCCAGCAATTGTAGGCATTCCTGCAAGAGTTGATGGTAGTGGAGGGTCATCATCCAAAAGAACAGAAGCAGCTTCATCGCCGCTTGAGTTTCTGTTACCACGTTTGCGGAACCCTCCCGTCGGGCCCATCACATCTTGAGTCGGTGGGATGCTGGTGTCCACACTCTGATTCCCATTCCCTGGCAAGTAGTACTGCTCCTCAGCGTACATCTTCTCTACTAGCATCTTTCCTTTGGTTTTTTGCCTCACGGAGCGCTTGACGGCACAGATTAGCTCGCACATGTTTAGCAGCAAGGACAAAGTGGCTGCCCCCAACATGAAGTTCAGCATGATGGTTTTCTCAGTGGGTCTAGAGATATAGCAGTCCACCATTGTTGTGCAAGGTGACTGCTGACACATGATGCGTTTGGGGATGTGAAAGCCAAACAAGTAATAATGTGCAGCTCCAAATCCAGCTTCTACAAGTATCCGAAGCAACAGATGCAAGATGTAGGCTCCTGTGAAGTACTGGACCCGTCCCTTCTCAGCCTTCATGACGGTCTTGCAAAGAGAAGCTTTCTTGAACGATTCTTGATGGATCTTGTAGATGGAGTCCGCTTTTATGGACTCAGAAGTTCCGTTGTCAGCAGGTAGACCTGAACTCACTTTGTGGATCACATAGATGACAAACATGACATAGGGAAGGCACAGGGTGGTGAGCTGCACCAGCCAGAATCGGAAAAGGGAAAGAGGGGCAAACATGTCGTAGCACACATTGGCACAGCCGGGCTGAATGGTGTTACACACAAATCTTTCCTGCTCGTCCTGGTAGAGGGGGTAACCAGCGAACAGCAAGACCAGGATTCTAAGGAATACCACAAGGACGAGCCATGCTTTCCCTAAGGACCAAAAGCACACAGTTCTTTGTTAGTTCAACTACGTTTATAATGTTCCTTTGAAAATTGGTCTGGGAATTGACTTAATTGAATTGAATAAACTAGACAAGTACTCTTTTGACAAACTTTTTAGTATATTGCTTTGCCCTTTAATAGTAATTTAGTTATTGAAATAAAAAAAAATCAATTATTGAAATAAATTTATACAAGCAAATCACAACCCATCTCACAGCAATTCATACAAGGCGGTAAATTTGTACAGACACGTAGTCTCACTCATACAAATCTGTATAATTTGTAAAATCGTATGTGTTTTTCAAGGTGGTAAATGCATTCATGAGTGAACATACCTCTCACAGAAATCATACAAAAAAATTTGTGAGGTCATACGGATTTGTACAAATGATAAACCATGCAAAATACATATTATTTGTTTGTGAGATCATCCTGGATTGTATGTATTAAATTATACATTGCCCATGAATACCGGTGGATGACAGTTTAGAACGTATACATGTCATTGCATTAGATATAAAAATAAATAATTAATGAAAAATAAGTGGCATATTCCAACCAATTATCATTTTTTAAATGAAGGCATTTGTCTAACAGTGATATTTAGTGGATAAACCCAGTTTACACAGATCTTTGTAGATGTACTGTAGTTTAATACTTTTCCCAGCAACATCCACTCACATTTACTAACCAGCAAGTGTTCAAATATTCGTCATCTTAATTTTCGACAGTGTATCTAATGTTTAAAACCTTGTCCATGTACAAATGTGCTATACTTAAAACAAATGTTTTGAAAATCTAATACAATGACATTTCGACATTGAAATTTTGCACAAAAGTGGCCAAATACTTTCTGGAGCTCCTGTATGAATTCATTCGAAAATATCAAAACCATGCACTTACCTATGAGGGTGATGTTGTGGTTCAGTGTTATGAAGATAATTTCAGATGCAGTTTGTTTAGCCATGCCCGCAGATTTAGGCCTCCAAACCCAGAATATCCCACTGGTCAACTCACAGCCCACTTGATTCCATACAAGAAAAAGATTTTACAGTCTGTATTAAACTCAGTCCAAGTGGGCAAAAACAACAAGTCCTATTTACAAGCACTCAAATTCCCTGTCAGGTCCTACACACCAGGTCGGATGAAATCCACAAGGCGAGACTCAGGCATATACACCAACTTGGCTTCCCATCTTACCTCTGCTTCAGTCCTGACAACAACTGTTCCCAGACAACAGAAGACGAGAGATGTGAGCTCCATTGTGAAGCTATTCTTACCCACCAAAGGCATGTCGGCACGCAAGCCTTGCTGTGATATTTGGGCTCTGTTTGTCCTTACAGGAGAATAACTATCAAATAACCGTATTAAATTCTCATGTGTGACGGAAAACATTTCAATGACAGTTCAGTGTCAAGTCACACTAGGTCTAGGGTGGAAGAATCCTTAGGAAATACTCTGTGTTGACGTGAATTAAATATTTTTGAATATTTTAATTTTGGGTAAAAATGAGTTGCTTATTAGCATGCATATTAGGTATTTATTATAGTGTTATTAAAGCACATATTAATGCCTTTTTTACATGACCATATTCTACATCCCTAATCCCACCCAATACCTAAACTTAACAACTACCGCACTATTAATAAGCAACTAATTAAGAATTTATTCAGGGAAAAGTCATAGTTAATAGTTAATAAGTGGTACCGACTTTTGCATACTTGTGTCTAAGTTTTTGGTTAGGTGTCAAGCTCATGCAGCAAATTAATTAAACTTTATTAATTCATAAAGGGCATTTTAGGTTGCCTTCTGTTAGAGATGCATTAGGTGGTTCTAATATTATTACATTATTAAAACGAATCCCCTCTTTAGCTTTGTCCTTGAGGGGTTTGGCATGACTCAATGCAATGGGATCAGAGTAGATCATAGTGGAATCCTTAGAAGCTTTTAGCCCTGTCTAAATGACCTCTAAATGAGGGACATCTGGACAGAGAGTTTGAAGGACTTGCGTTCTAATGAATGAAGACATATACTGGCAGCTGCTTGGGTAGTGAACATTTACTGTAAATCTTTTTTTGTCACATTAAGTGAGAAGGAAAATGTGTTAGACCAAAATTCGAGAATAAATTTGCAATCACTTATGTTAGTGTTCTTTAAGAAATATTTGCACAAATAAAAGCTGCTTTGTCTCAGACACTCTGCTTAAATATTATTATTAATCTGTCTTGGATACTCAAGTAGAGAAATTAGTTCTTTTTTTGGAACATGTTTATGAGATTGATTACTGGGAGTACAGCAAATTACATCCTGTTTTTTAAATCGAGTAGGCGAACAACGGTTTAATTTTATGCCTGCGCTGAAGAGACAATGCAAATCATACAGCATTTGCAAGTCTTACCAAATTTGTTCTTTTCAGCACACAAATACATTTCCCATTTGTGGTGATTGCCAATTTAGAACAGATACTGCCCGTCTCAGATGACTTATTACAGTCTAAAATATTTCAATAATGGTATCTTTTTCGCCTCTGTATCTCTGTAATTGGATTAGCTGGCCAGCTCAGCTAGATAAAGACATATTTTAAGGTAACCAGCAGCGGCGTAGTTCACCAGGGACATATTTAGAGCTGCAAAGCCTGAAGATTTCAGATGGAAATGCATGGCACATAAGGTTCAGAATGGCTTGCTGTTATAGTTGGTCTATTTCTGGACATGTCATTCATTTTATGAAATGAAGTGCAGCGCAACTCATGGCTGAATTGTTGGGTTAGGTAAAATGCATCAAACTTTCTAGCTCCAACATTCCATATCTTCAAACAGTAAAACTTAGTAGACCGAATTTAATCGTTGCAATGATCCAAAGTTCATAAATATTTATTCCATCATATTCGCTAGAAATGAACCCTTTGAGAAACACTAAAGAGTCACGTAAAAAGCAGAAAACCTTTATTGTAATGTGTCAAACCAACCCAATCTCACAGCAATTCGTACATATTTTATGAGGTGGCTAATTTGTACGACCTCACTCGTAGTTCACTCGTGAGACTGTGTTGGTCAAACTCTAAAATATGAAATACCTAAGAACCTAGTAAAACTCGGAAGTTTACTCAAAATTGAGACGCATTTGCTGAATCACCTGAGGAAAGCGGACTAGTAGTTTCACAGTCAAAAAATCTAATGCAAATCTGACAGAGGTTGTTTTTATTTATGCATTTGTTTATTTATTTACTTACTTTAATTCTCAGTTTCTAGACTGTGGCAGTACTGGAAACAATTGTAAAATATACATTATACTCATGCAAGGGTTTGAGAAAATGCGGTAGACAATGTAAAAATAGCAATACATACTACAAATGACAAATGATATTAGATGCTATTCATATTAACTTACAGTAATTTGAGTTCAAATAGTCACTACATTCATTCATGTATGTGCTGCTAATTTTGTTTGAAATTTTGGTTCAAATTGATTTCTAAGAAACAAAATAAATACAAAATATATATATATATATATATATATATATATATGTGTGTGTGTGTGTTTACACTCTTCAGTCTCTGAAAAGCTTTAACAGCATTTTAACAGGGCTTAGTAGAATGGACTAAACTACATAAAAGCTTCATCTTGAAAAATGTGACACAGACCTTCCTATACATCTTATTTAATGTGATGAGACTCATTAAAAACACATAAGATCAGTTCTATTGAAACTTTTAAAAGTTTATTCTTGTGGCGGTTTCTAAACATTGCTTCTGAACTGGGTGCATCAGTTAAAAATCATAGTTCGAGAACCAAAAAAAAAACAAAACAAAAAAAATCAATGCATGCGACCATTGTAGCCTCCAGCTCCTGGGCGGACGGCCGCAGGCGACTGGGTTCACTTAGTTAAACAGAAAGAAGAATCAACTAAGATCATACATAGGAGATAAGATTCAGCCTTTGGCACACACTGGAAACATACCGAAGAAGGGTTTGACCTTTGGAACAGAAACGAATGACAACAACAATGTATTATTCATAATAACAGGCATACGACCAGTGACCGAACATAAAATTAAAAAAAAGTTACAACTACAGCAGCTTTCTCTTTTTTTCACAGGAAACCACTTATAGTATAAATCTTCTGAATTTGTAATTCCTAGAAATTGCAATGAAAATGAGAAAGATTACAGAGAAACAGACAGAAAGAGCAAGAGAGAGGTATTAAATAAGAAACAAAGACTCTATGCAGAGGTAGAGTTCAGTGCACACGGCTAAAACTCGCCACTCGACTGCCTTCTATCACTAGTCTCCAACACTGGGCCGCTTCCTCACATGCTCACAGAAAATAAATAGAATACAATCCTCAAATCAGACTTTTGATTAATGATTTCGTTTGCCTCCCCAAAGACACTTTTTCTTATACGTTTTCCCTGATTTCAAACGGTTTCCAACACATATGTGCAAAGGGAGTCTAGAGCACCACCATTTGCAAAAGTACTTTGGTCAGTCTTCCTTCATCTTAATTAAGGAAATAAACCAAAACAGATATCTGGGTTCACTGCCTTACACATTAGTGTGTGTTAAACACACACACACACACACATAAAACATTTAAACACAAGTACTTTGCTCGGGGAGTGATTCACATGAAACCTGTCAAGAATGTGTCTAGGTCATATTTCACCACAGAATTAAAAGGAATAAAAAATGATATTGTAAGAATCGTATCATCCTAAAATAGGCTTAATTTTCTTCTAGCAAAATATAATTTATTTCTTTTGATTTTGCAGGAAATATTTAACCTTTGTGTGTCCAGTCGGATATGTTAGCATAACATAGCCTACTCACTGTATTGTATACAAAAAACACAAAGTGTGCACTATATTCAGATTAAACTATGTTTAAGTAAAGATGTTAAGACGCTTTTGGGCATTGGAGATAAAATTAATAGCTTATAATGAATTTAAGATTAAACACATACTGCTTGAAAATAATGGCCATTTTGATGTCATCTGAAGCAATTACAAAGGAAGAAAATGCTGTTTTCATTGCTACTAAAACTAAGAAAAAAACAAAAAGCTATTGCAGAATTACATTCATGTCAACAAAACATTGTTAAATTGCTTTATGTCACTTTTGTGATGCAGAAAAAAGGTTAAACTCAATCGAGGACAGGAAACACCTCAATGACATATTTCTATGTTTTTCAAATGTTTATCCATAACCGTCCAGAATTCAGGAATTAACAGAAGTAAATACTGGTCACATATAAATATCTGAAGATCATAATTAAATTTCTTTAGGTATGTTTAAGTATGTACAATATACAAAAGATAGTTTTGGAAGTTCTAATTCTCAAGGTGTTTCTGAGAAAACTCACAGAAGGAAATGTCTCAGTTACTCTTAACGGATAACATAACATAAATCATTTTTATCCATACATCTGATGGCATAATTCAACACTTGCTTTTAATTGGGAAGAACTGATTTTAAAACTAATTCTGCCATCTAAAATCTACAGCGGTCACATGATCAACTGCATTCAAAATAAACGTTTTTCTTTACATAATATGAGTGCTGTGTATACTTATATATATATATATATAGCATATACATACATACATATACACACACACACAATATAAATTATTTAAATATAAATACAGACATGTAAATATTTTCAAAATATATACGGTATGTGTGTGTATTTATATTTACATAATTATTACACACACATATATATTATCCAAAACTTTTATTTTAGATGCGATTGATCATCTCATTTGACAGCACTACTAAAAACATATGTTGCCGTCTTGATGAGAAGGGAAGATAAAATGGTTCATTTCAAATTCTACATCTAAGGCCATTTTCCCGCTAAACGCAGGCACCGCAGGTGTTGGCAGTGGATACAGCAGGAATTAATCTTTCTCGCCAGTTCAATTCAATCTCTGGTTTGACGCATCGTAATTGAGAAATAGAACACTGCAATAAGTCCAAACACTTGTATTGCAGTGGCTCTAGGAGCCTCATCTTTAATAACAAGTATTTTGACTTCCAGACACCAATTTTAACTCAATGTTATCTGAAAGTTCCCCAGGAGAGGAGCCTTTCAAATGTCACCCCTAATCTTTCCAGCAGGTATTGTACGGAATAGATAGAACGCACAGTGTATTGCTTTGAGAACTGGAAATGAGTGACACAGCATGTGTTTATCTGGTGTTCGTTGAGGTTGTAAAAAAAAATGGCTACAAGAATATACATGATGGAATGTCATTTGTTAGCTTTGCAGAAGAAAAACCTTTTGTTTTCAGTATTAAAACTTCCAATTTCAGTCCATTTCAACATTGTACATTTTCAATTGAAACAAATTATTTCAATGCATTCGATTAGTGAATCTTGTGTTTCACAAGGAAAGTCCCCGAAACTTTATATGGAAATCTTCTACACCGCTTACCTTTTGAAAATGCAAAGTCAGCTTCCTTTACCCTTATATAATAAGACTAAATGGTGCAAACTGCCTTTATGGAGTATTACAAACTGAAGAAAACAAAAACAAACAAGACTAAAATAAACAGACTAAACAGAAAATTGTCCAAACTGGATATTTTCCCATGAATGTGTTAGACTAACCGTCATTAAGGAGGTTTTTATTTTAAAATAAATCTTAATGTGATAAAATGTTAAATAACTGTGTAAGAACAGTGGTGATTTTATAGTTTGATCAGCTCACAGCCATTTGGAGAGAAATACTTTAAGGAATGGAAGAATAACTAGGGAATATCTTGAGAAGTGGTTGATTTTGGCTCTTGATCTTGATACGAAACATCCTTGAGCATCCAGGTGGAATTCTTCTAACCATACAAGATCAATTAAGACGAATACTTCCTCACCTAGAATGGCAAACACGTATGACCCAGAGCTGTTGGAATGCTGTTCCAGTCATTGGGCATCTTTCTCCCTCATTTATATTCACATACTCCAGTTTTTTTTTTGTTTTTTTTTTCTCTGAACTGCAGTAGCAGTGTCCTCCTCTCTTTTTTAAGCCACAGGTTGGAAAGTGATCTTTGTGTGGGTGTCTTATATATACAGCAACCATTCAACCAGGAAGGACACTCTTTAGAACAAAAACCTCTGGCTCAAGAGTCTTGTGGAGGTACTAAGCACGTATGTGTCCTCTTAGAGAACGCTTCTTCTGACTGTCTTTTTCTCTCAGTCACTTGTGAAAGTCCTCAATATCCACGGTTATTAGGATATAATGGCCGGCGACCATCTGACCACTGTCAGGTTATCTGCACTCACTGAACGCTTCTTGGCTGCTTTTCTCAAGTCTTTATATTTGTCATCACAAAGCCTGGAGATCGCCTGTGAGAAACATGGAAAACATTTTAATACATTTCAATATAACTTACATTAAAAAAAATTATATCTATAATTTATACATACACACACATTTAGATATCTATATATATATCTATATATATCTATATATCTATATATATAATTTTAGAGATGTAAATGACTTAACAGCTGTTTTCAGGCCCAGCACGTTATTTTTATTTATTTATTTATATATATA
>JAUYWG010000064.1:2865692-2887132 GCA_034779775.1 Enteromius afrohamiltoni | reverse complement strand
TCAGCTCAATTTCTTAGTATCCTGCCTTCAGGGATATTATATATGGTACCTGGATGTCGTTTCTAAAGAACGCAATAAAGTCATCATACATACCAGTTATAGAGATGCTTAGATATCTGTGTTTAACATAACATAAACACCCTTTTAATGCATGTTCCTTATTGTATATGATTTGTTGGTGATAATCTTCAAAGCCACTGTGGCTCTTTTTTCCTAGACATTAAATGGCTCGCACCTCAGAGCATTGTCATGAATTTGGAGGCACAAGAGACACACACTTACATGTCTTCCACGGTGATGTCTTTGAGGATCTGGCAGTAGTCAACATTCCATACGGCCTGATCGTCCCACACTTTGGACGCCAACAAGATAGCACCCAAAACAATCCTCTTCCAGTTAGCAGGACAAATGTCAATCTCTGCATATGTTAATAATCTCTCCAGATACACCTGACAACAAAAGAAAGTGCATTCATTTTAAGTTAAACATAAAAGAGATTTGACTATTATGACAAAAGCATCAATCAACTTTAAAAACCAATGTTTGTTTTTGATTCTGATGGCTGACCCTTGTATTTCTGTTTTTGGAGTAAGGTTACTGCATCGTCATTGCAAATATGTGATTACTGCAAGACTGACACGTAGGTCAGGGGGCATGAATGCCGGAAGACAAACAAACACATATGCTCAGTCAACCAGCAAAAACACCTGATGCCTTACTAGTAACAAACTGCTAAAAAACGCCATTCAGGTTTAACAGCACTGACAGAAAATAATTTTTTTGGACGTGTACCATGAACCTTTAAAGCTTAGCAAAAACAAAGTTTATAAAGAATTTCAGCCAGGTTTCAGGGCCCATCATAGAACAGAGGCTGCATTTAAAACTACAAATGAGTTGCTTCTGGTATATGTCCAAGACTGCATTTCACTCAAGATTTACTAAAGCTTAGAGCTTAGTGCTTTGACACTAGATTATGACATGCTCTTACATTGATTAGAAAATTGCATTGCCTTTAGCTGGTTTAGAATTGACCATTACCAATGTGTTTGTTTAAACGTGAACTTGGCAGATTATTAAGTACTGAGTGCCACACAGACCTGTGTTAAGCCCTCTGCTGTTTTCATACATGCTGCCCTTTGGAAACATGATAAAAAATTTAACTTGGGTTAGTTTGGTTCTCTTTAAGGCTTTTCTCTAACACTTCACCACCTTGACACAGTTACTTGTGACTGCTTGCTGGGCCTCACTGAGATTAAGTTTAAGGAGCCAAATAACAAAGTGCAACAAGCATTTTCTGCGGTTTTAATACAATTGTGAAAAGCACTTCAAATGAAGGTAAAAGAATTGATTAGGTTTAAAACTGCAGTCTGTAACTTTTTTTGTGTGTTCAAAATGTATATAATAACAGACTGATTTGGGTCAGTACCGCTGCAGAGTAGCCCGGTACCTGCGTGATTCATCATGAACAGAGAAAAGTAGCTCTGGCTACAATTTTCTTTCAAAACGTGCATGAGTTTCTGTTTATTAACCGCTAATGCACCAAAAGCTATGGATGACACTGAGCTACCATCAAAAAGATTTCAGTTCTTGAAAATAAGACAGATCCCCTCATTAAGTGATTTTTGGCTCTGGACCTTTTCTATATTTCATGATTATTTTTAAAAAAGGCAACAGAAATACACATTCAATTAACAAAAACTCACACTATACCACTGACTCCTAAATCACACGGATGCATTATTTCTCTAAACCTTCAGGCATTTCAATTTTATACATAAAGCGGAGATCTGATCAAACTGCTTCCTGAGGCCCTCATAAATTCACCATGTCTGCTGAAAGGTTTGCTGTGTTATGAGACTGCACAAGCTTGAGATCTACTGTTAAATACCACAGGAATTTTGAAGGAGAATAGGTAGATTACCAAGACCTTAATTCTGTTGTTGGACATGGAACATGTCAAAAGCACTTGATATGTTTAATAGCAAAGCATGAATATGATCATTAGAGTAAGTGATGGTTTCCCCAAGTAACTCCAATAATATTTCTTTGTGTACTTCTAAAGGAAAGCTGTACGCATTACTTATTGAGTGGTTGAATTGTAAGTCTGTGCTCTGTTGACGTGGTGTATGACAGTATGCTATAGCCATGGCTGTCTTTAGCATTCATAAACACTGCGGATGGATGTAGGTGAAGAAAGACGTCCTTATGAAATCAAAAAAACGCATGACATGTATGCAATGCAAATAAAAGACCAAGCAGGCCAAATACACATACACACACAAACTGGGGACAGCAATGTCAAATAATATTACTATTCCAAGTAAAATTTTGTTTGTACAAAGTGCCAGACAGAAATCACACGTTTAATTGGTTCCACGGCATCAGGGGGCTCCAGCTCACCCGTGGGCAGCTGTGCATTAAATATGTGTTTATGAGAGTATGTTTGTGAGCTAATCTCCTCTACACTGTTCAAGATAAAATAGTGCCAGCAAATGGGCAAATTACACACCTACAGTTTATAAATCAAAAACACTCCAGGGACAGCAGTCAGCAGCCGAATAGAAAACATTAACCTGAGTAGAGTTACGAAAACATAACTCGGTGTTTACTCAGCTGAGCCATAAGAGTGCAAATTACCATAAAGTGTTACCTAATTGTTAATTCTATACTATTATAGTGTTAGTAGTTATATATATATATATATATAAAAAAAAAAAAACCTACTACATACATACAATTGCAATACTTTAGCCTAAATTTAATTTATTTTAGTTTGTTGTCAAGATAACATTAATTAAGTTTGTATGTATAGTTTATTTTTCAAAGTAATAAAAATGATTTAGTTTTAGTTTAAAATAACATTTTCTATTGTCAAAATAAATAGGGATACACATATTACTCAATGTATCTGATTATGTTTAAGATGACTGCTCAATGACTAAACTAAGTTTAGTTCAGGATCATTTTCATGTATCCTAAACTATAAAGTCAATTCGTCTGAATGCAAAACTGTCCCAATGAGATTTTTGTTTTGGGCAACAATTTTTGAAAAGATGAATTGATTTTTGAATTTCAATGATTATTTGCTTGGAAAATGTATTTTTCAAGTTCACTGTGTGCATAGTTTCATAGTTTCCTTTCAATAAATGAAGCAACCAGCAACAGCCGATCAGATTTTACCAGCATCTCTGCACCTGTTGCCCCCTACAGGTCAAGGAACAGGGTCAGTCTGTCCACATTTAGAAACAAAGAAACGCACACAATCTGAGAAGTCTGTCAGTTTACAAATAACAATACAGATCCCAAACACACACAAAATATCTTCATTTCTGATTTGGTCCACTTTGCAGTTTTTAAGAAGTATCTAGAAAAGAAACTGATTGATACTGATAAAGTAATTTACCACATTTAGTGTATTAGAAATCATTGGTACTGCAATAATAATAATAACAGTGCAACGATTTCCGAGAAAGGTTTAACAAATGTGACCCTGGACCACAAAACCTTTTTAAGACTTAAGTGTTAATTTTCAGAAATTGAGATTTATACATGATCTGAAAGCTGAATAAGTAATCTTCTCATTTATGCATGATGTGATGATTTTGACATGATGGATAGGGCAATATTTGACGGAGATACAACTATATGAAAATCTAAATGCTGAGAAAAATCACCTTTAAAGTTGTCCAAATGAAGATCTTATCAATGCATATTACTAATTGATATTAAGTTTTAATATATTTTTGGTAAGAAGTTGACTAAATTCCTTCATGGAACATGATCTTTACTTACAAAATAAATTGATTAAAGCCAATTAGATTGCAGCTTATAATTGTAAGGACCCTCTTGTCTTTACACACACTCTTGTGTGTCACCAAGCATTCACAGACCCTTTTATGTCCACGACTTGTTCAATGACACCTCATGAAGGTATTTGGTTGGAGACGTGAGAAGGGATGAGGCTTCAAAAGAAGGATTTAATCACAGAGGAGGAACAGTCACACTCAGACAGCTGCTGGGCTTAGTGCCCACTAATAAAGCGCTAAATATGACAACCACAGTGATGGTAAAACCACTCCACTGAGGGTAAAACCTATTTCAACTTGTGCTACCAGCCAATCTAAAGAGACACAGATGGACTTTCATTTGTCCGCCATCAAGTCACATGACCTTTGACTCACCAGAGTGACTATGGCACACTCAGCTGTGAGCTGGGCGGCGCTGAAGAGCGTACGGACGAATCTGTAGATCTGCTTCTGTTCTGGGTCGTGCTTGTCGTAATCTGACGGCACCTCTGATTTCTGTGGAAAGAGGACGTTTTAGGATCTTCAAACTTGTAATTATACATCAAAAAATGAGCTGCAGAAGCAAAACGCTTACTGAAAGCGGATGAAGTTTTTCATCAAAAATGTCTAACAGCATTCGCCCGTCCACATTTCTGAAAGGAGAAGGGTGAATCGAAATTTGATTAGGGATACTTGTTTTGTGCTTTATTCATGTAAAGAATTAAAGAACCAGGAAAGTGTATGGTGATAAATCCTCAGTGTTGCCAGAATCTTGTCTAAAAGTTTTATTTCAGCAGCTCTGAAGCCTGAGTTTGAAAGTTATAACGCATTAACGGTTTATATGGTATTACAGGTTTAAGAGAAAGATAGAGACAAAGCCAGAGACAGAAAAAGACGGATATAATAGTATGGTTGGTTGGAAGATAGATCTCTTTGCAGAGAGAAATGAAAAACATACCTGTTCTTTATGTGGTAGTATATTGCGAGGGCAACACTGCAAACAGAATAAAATAGAAGGAAGACGCTGAAATAATGGTAGACAATATGATAAAGCATCAAATAAATTCAAGCTGAAGGAGGGCTGTGTGTGTGTAATATTTTAATAAATACAACATAGGTAATAATGTTATATATATGTATGCTTGAGGCTTACTACCTAACATTCCTAAATCCAAGGGTTAGTTCACCCAGAAATTAAAATGATATCATTAAATACCATTAAGTCTCATTAAATCCATAATGAATGTGCTGTGTGGTACTGGTCACTGGTTTGAATCATGGACTGGATGAGTTAAACAACTCTCCAGACTGAATCTGTGTGATTGAATAAATGGTTATTTATCTGTTTCACAAGGTAACAAGCTGTTACGCGCAATTTCCAAAGGCTCTTGGCATCCTTTTGAAAATCCAATTCTCTTTCCACCCCCAAGATACCAATCATAAAACTGATCACCTCTCATTCAGTGTTAAGCCCCGTTCACACTACACGCGACACGCAGCGACAAAGCAACGGGATCCCATTCATTTCAGTGGAGAGCTGGCGATATCCGGCGACAAGAGCGACAGTGGCTGTGAGTGACCGTTGGCGACCGGATGTGTTCAGAATCTCTCAAATTTATGCAAATGAAGAGCAACTTTCAGAAGCGACAGCTAATAGGAAAGAAGACGATAGTGCTCACTTGCTCATTCTCCTTTCAGCTCCAGCAGTGACGGCGTTTGTGTTTTTGCCATAGATAAACGTTGTATGTATGAACTCTGTGTATATTTATAATACATTCAGTCATTTGCCTCGACATGCTAGTGTGAACGGGGCATTACGCTGAGGGTTTGAGTACCATTTAATGGTGTATTTGAGGTTGGGTTGGCTAACGGTGCTGTCGTCCAGGAAGATCGTCGAACACGAGCTGTACTTGCGTCTCATTGGGCCAGATGGATGTTGCTAAAAGACAAGGACACACAGAGTGCAAACACGAATATCATTTATTCTCAAACACATACACACTTTCAGCAAACAGGCCACCTGCAGCCCCAGAGAATCCATTATCATCTCATTTATAATGTGTGTGTGTGTGCGTTAGTGTGGGTTAGAATCCCAGTTCATAACACGCAGTAATGTATTATGCAAGATTTGAAACAGATAAGTAACGTTAACAATGCAAATAAATCATTACAATGTCAAAACTGACACAGTATCACAGTTTAAGGAAAGTAACAAGAGCAATGAGCAAATATTTACCTTCGACTCCGCAATGTGTGTTAACTTGCAAAGTAATAGAAGACGTTAAAATAGGAACAAAACATAAGCTATTCATTGGAAATTGTCTATGAATAGCATGCAGTTATGAAATGAAGGCAATCAAGCCCTGCGTATTAAAGAAACAGTCCACCTATAAATGAAAATTCAGTCCCTCTCAGTCCATCCGAGATCTGAACAGACCGGGAGGAGATTTGCATCACATCACTCGTCAGTTTCAAACACCTAATAAAGTGGTGTGGATTATTGTTATGCTTCAATCAGCCGTTTAGACTCTTATTCTGACGGCATCTATTCGCTGCATAGCATCTATTGGTGGAGCAAGTGATGTAAGGCTATATTTCCCCAAATCAGTTCCACTGAAGAAACAAAACTCCAATGGGCTGAGGGTACATTTCCAGCAAATTGTCATTTTTGGGTGAATTGTTTCTTTACAACATTTCTACAGAACGAACAACAGCAGAACAGAAAAGCAAGGCTGTTAATGATGCAACACAAGCTCAGAGACTCGTGCAATACTGCATTCTCACGAGGTTGAGTGTGGGATTTGATTAGTTATGTGGGTGTTGTGACACGTGGGGAGATGTCTTCTTCGAGACACGGGCATGAAGAGAAACAGAAAACACATATGCACTGATGTCATGGCCGCTGCTACTTACGTGGTTGACGTACAGACTTTTCCGTTTTTCCCGAACTGTAAAGAGAAACGTATAATTAGTAACGCTTACACGACAGTCGCTACGGTTAATTAGAGAGAGAAAAAGACAAGGGCCACAATTAAAGTGATGTCAGTAATATCAATAGGGATGTTTCTAATAATCGGAGGTCTTAAACTGTTGGACGGTGTGTGCTTTAATTAACTGTTAAGAACTTGCTAGTTAGTCTCTTAGAGAGAGCTTTGGCTATAAGCATGAAGGCTGGTCCAATTTGTGTGTGTGGTCATGTGGGTTAGACATTTTATCAGAGTCCTTGGAGTCTGACGGCACACGCGCACAAATATGAAAGCTACTGTACGACTCAGATTATACTCGCATATAAGCAGTTTTTCATCAACATCTTAACTATGCATTTAAACTACAGCACTAGAGACCTACAGATGACGGAACGGTGTACATAAATCCAAACAAACAGCTGCGCAGCCAGACAAATGAGGCACTGTCAACATGCACAACCCCTTAACGGCGCTAAATTGAGCGTAAATGTCTGAAAACACTCCTGTGATTTTATTTAATGATATTACTCCGTTTCCCCATTAAGCAGGTTTACCTTTGGTTAGCTTTTAGCATAGCTCACTGCAAAGCGAAGCCTCGATGCGGTTAAATGGAGTAGCTTGTTGCTTAGCAAGCTAACGCTTCCCTGAACAAATAACAGCTCGCAGCATAAATTCAAACTGCAGACGTTTTGAATCTATAAAGCTTCGACACAACACAGCAGCAGACTAACAAACACGCTGAGATCAAACGTACCTTTCTTGTTGGGTAAAAGAACTGAAAAACAAGAAGGTTTCTAAATTAAATCGGAGCATGGATAACAAGGCTGGCATTGACTTTACAGTTCATACGCCACTAATTTTGTTTACATCATCACATTTTCCCTTTATACTGTCAGTAGAATCACAAGACATCTGAGAGACCAAACTTGGTAAGTTTGGTAAGATCAGCCTGGTTAGGAATATCGCCCACTGAGAAGAGCTGACAGTTAACAAAGCATCGTCACCCAGGGGCATCGTGTTAAATCAAACTACTATGGCAAGACTTCTTCTCCGAGGAGGGAATGTTTGGTCTGACTAAGTCAGGGCCATCTGTGAGGTGGCCTCCTTATTCGTTTGGATCAGACTGGAGCGACCCTGACCGCGTTTTCGTTTTAATTAACGTTCCCTTCCAGCTTCCAGGCTTAAGGGGAGACGTCCCACTCATCCTGTGAGTCAGAAGACATGGAGTCTCTCTCACCGTCTGTTTGAGACTTGCTGAGAAAGATGGTGCTGGCGCGCGGGTGGTCCGAAGGATTGTACTCCATGTTGAGCTCTGAGGAGAGAAAGAAAAAGACAAATTTATTATTTAAGACCGAGGCTTCTAGAACAACCCAATAAACGACCGGATATTTCTGACAGAATGATGGGAGACATGTAGTCAGGCGAGCTGCAAGTTCTTGCTGTGAACGCATACTACTGAAATACAGAGATGTGTGGAAGAACAGTGGAATTTATAATCACAACACAGTATTTAATCTTATTTTGAATTACCTTCCATAGATTGATTTAATTTTGTAATTTTTTGAACATTTTTATTCCGTTTTTTTTTTTCTCCCACTTTTACGATTTCAACTTAAAATAATGATTTCAGTTGCAAAAAAAGCAAGAATGTAACTGTTTAATTATCATATCATATTTATATAGTAAGACTTTATTTTAGAACTGATATATATGAAAAACTGAAAAAATAATTAACACGTCTACTGTACACAGCATAAATACTGTCAAAATATTAATATGTTATTACTATATTATGTCATTGTGCCAGCACTAGGGGGCAGACCTAGTGATTGTGGGATCCAAGGACAGTCTACAACACTTACTCCACCATTGGATTTAATTTAATTTTACAGTAAAATATACTGCAATATACGTCTGATATTTGCTTTAATATTTGTATTTAGCTTACAATAATATTTATTATGTGTTTATTTATGTTTTTAATTTATTTATTTTTTGGTATGTCACCAACTCAGAGAACTTCCTTCCTTCCTTCTTCAGTTTCCCATACCTGATCTTATAATATAGCAATATTTATGAAACCTAAAAAATATATTTTTATCTCTTTATTTTAGTTTAGTCATCCTGAAATACATTTAAACTTTAAACTTCCCTTCTGCTCAGTTTCCCCACAAATTCCCACCCTGAACTTGCAGCGACTAACACGCATACATGCATGATGTCATCGGAGGAAAGGGCAATGGCACACACCCTGACCAGGAAACTACGAATCCCGAGTTCGCAGACTCTAAACCCGAAACAGCCGATCCTGAAACACACCGTCATTATTTCTTACTGCAGCGTTCAGGTGTCAGCTGAGATTTGTGAAATCTAACAAACCCGTGCCTCAGAAACAGCCTCCACGTGAGCGGCCGCTGCATTGTGTTTTAAGGCTTTTGAAGCGGTGTCTTTTATGCGGAAGAGCCACTTGAATCTCAAGGGAGCCTCGACCGTGAGACGTATGGAGCACTCTGGGGTGCAGAGGAAAGACTGATTAATAAAAGATGGAGCCATGTGGGAGAGAGAGGATGAAAAAAGGAAAGGAAAGCAGAGACTGGTGAATGTGCTGCGGATCTCAGAGAAAGCTGGACACATATGCCTTAATATTAATCTGACATACACTCATGGCAGAACGTGTGGTAACAGTAGTTTTCAATGGGATTGAGTCATTTCCTCTTTTCCTGTGACCCACCCTCTGTATATTGTGAAGAGGGGCTCGAGTGTTCGGAGGGGGTCTGATCTGAACAACCCACCACTTCCTCACACTCAGGAAAGAGCTGCTTCCAACAAACACACTACAGCTTTCACACAGCCGTGTCAAGAACATCTTTCAAGCATGTGCAAAACTGTTCAGGACCACATGAAATAAGATCTCTCTGTTTATTACATAAAAGTATTTATATATTTCATGTTATTATTTAAAACCAAGTAATTAATTATGATCATTATTCATATTTTATTAGTATATTACATATGCTATTATTTTACAATAATAAACATTTATTTATTCGTTCATTCCAAACTCATTTTTAGTTTGGTCTTTTTGTTTTCTTCCTGATTTTCTTTTTAATGGCTTAAAAATATTTTAATAAGAAACATGATGTCTAACAATAACATTAAATATCAAAACTTCCTTTTGTTGTCTAATAACATACTTTATTATTTTAGGTGAGGGATTTTTTATACTATTCATATTTTAACATTATTTATATATTAGTATTATATTATTTTTTCTTACAAAACTAAACCAACATCAACAAGAACAAAATAATAATAATAATAATCGAAAGTAATAATTTATAAAACATTATTCAAATGTAAAAAAATGCCATTTAAATTAAGACATTCTATGGTTTTAATTTACCTTTTTTGTGTTTTATGACTTAATACAAAACCATTATCAGAAATAATGATAAATAACATTTAATAAATAAAATAAATTCATGCTTTAATTTGCAGCTTATATTGAAGTATGTCTGATAAATTAAATAGTACTCCTCAAAATGATGATTTAATAATAAAAACTAAATAAAATTATTATTATTTTTTTTTTTTAAGTGTAATATTTCTGTCAATTTCAGTCTCTATTTCATCCATGCACGTCAACTTTAATATGGCATCTAACCTGATGCAGGTCTGTGCTTACTCGAGTCCCTGAAGACATCTAGGATATTAGTCAATCATAATTTTCAGTTGATACAGTAAAATATTTGTGAATGAGGTCAGTGAATGTGAGCTGAATGAGGGCAGCAGCAGAGCTCAGCACAGGCTGGCATTCGGCCCTGTGTGTGTGTGTGTGTGTGTGTGTGTGTGAGAAAAGCAGAGCCGCATGAAGAGGATGGCCAATGGCCGCTCACTTAAGCACCATGGGCAGAACATTCTGCACACATCCCTCTACTATGAAGATGATTTGTGCAGAATCAGACAGATGTAACAAGAGCTCCCTGAACTCCAGACAGTCTATCTCACAATGCCAACACAAGCACATTTTTCATACATTTGCAGTAAGGGGTGATCAATATAAGCATATCATAATAAACTGAGAGGTAAATACATATTTTCATGGTACTCACATTGTGGACTTAAATGCCTTTTCACAGACAAGAGACTACTAATGTTAATACGATAAGAAGATCACTATAAGCATCCAGTTTTTAACACCTCTCTGCCTCTCAGAGACAGACGCGGCAGTAGTGTTAAAGGTTCTTGAGGACAGCAGCAACAGAGCATCTGTGAATCACATCCTCAGACACTGATGTGTAAATCTTCTCGTGGTGCTGTGCAGATGTATGAATGACAGCGAGTTAATCCAGATCTACTGAGCAGTGGAAACAAACCATCACCTGAACTGTGCAAGGCAACGGACTGTCTTTTCTCTAGTTTGAGGTAAAAAAAAACAAGCGCAAATGAGCTTACATTTGTTATACATTCCGTTTAAATGCTTTTTAAAGTGTAATTGTGGTTTTTATTTCATTTTTTTTTTTTTTTGTTATGTCTAGTTTTAATTACATTTGTATTGCAGTTTTAGTTTGTTACTTTGGTTTAGAAAGTTAAACTAAATGATTACAGTTAAATTCAAATGTATACATTTCAATTTATTTTAAGTACAATTTATTTATGGCTTTAGGTTTATTGACGAATTAATGTATCGGCCAATAATCTGTATCATTCGATAAAATCAATTGTCTACACTAAAGGTCATCTGCAAAGTGGGACACATTTTTCTTAAGAAAACCAAACCATCATTATTGGTATCAGTATCAGCAGATATAATTCTGAATAAGCACATGTATACATTTGAATTAGTTCTGAACTTCGGTCTACATTACTGATGGGGGCCAGTAAATTGTGGCAGTTTTTAATTTTTAGTGAACTATCCCTTTAAGGAAAAAAAATAAATAAATAAAAAATAAAAATGAATAAATATTACACAATATTATATATATTACAAACACACACACACACACACATATATATATATATATATATATATAATAAAGTTAAAAGGCAATCAAGTGTTCTTTTAAAAAATGTGGTTAGACTTGCAGAACCAAAAAAACAAGATAAAGTAATAAAAGAGCAATATAATTGTACAATAAATCCTCCAGTGTGTGTGTGTGTGTGTGTGTGTGTGTTTGGTACAGCTGGTGTCAGAGACATGATAACAGGAGAGTCTCTGGGCCTCATGCCCACAGCACACACACACACACACACAACACAGAGGAAAGTGCCACCTGGACATTGCACGCAATTACCAAACACTGACACAAAACCACGCGATAGAATCAAAAAAAGTCTACTTGTCACATGAGCTGCTCAAGGAAGTTGTGAAATATGTACTTTTTTTTTTTTTTTATGAAGACATAGCTGCCCTTTTTCACTGACATCCCTCTCTTCCTTGTTGAGGTCTGTTACATTAACACACAATTCTTACACAATACTTCAATCAGTGTCACTTTTACCACAGAAAATCAGTTCAACTTGTCCATTAATTGTAAGAAACCAATAATACTTTATTTCCAGCATTGCCTTTCATGCAGCGTATGCATTTGTAATGTAGCTGTATGTGAATGTAAATGATCTGCTAAGTTATAAATCCGAAAGCGCACAATGAATAAAGTTATTGTCTCTCGAAATAAAGAATCGACCCTATCCAGCCTAAACGAGGCATTAGTAACTTGAATCTCATTTCCGTGATGGCTGCACGTTACGGTGTAACAAATGTGAATAACTCCAATTAATTCCATTTCTACTTTTAAACTCTCTCAAATGCTTCACATGCGCGTCACTCCTTTGTAAGTCATTATTTTTCTAAATACAATTGTGATTTGCTTTTAAAATCCAGTTTGTGTTTTTTTTTCCCTCAACTTCCAGTTCTGTGCACTTTAAAGTCTCCAGGGTGTGAGCTTTCTGAGAAAACCGCGTTTGAGAGCGCATGCAGCATAATGGAGGTGTTCAGTGAGCTCTGCGCTGATGTTGACAGACGTCTCCCTGAACTCGCTCAACTCTCACAAGACACCAGACTGCTTCTCTGTCTCCGCAAATCTTGACTGTTCAGAGTCAGCCTGGCTATTCCTCTCGCAGCTGAACATAAACCGAGATGATGAACGTTATTCCAGTGCTGATTGCTAAGGGTACTTTCACACAAATAAAATAGAAGTCGTTGCTTTGGTTTTGAATATAGATGAGTCCATATATATAATAATAGATGGGGCTATCATTGAAATTAACTAACAACGCTGTATCATGGCGATGTCACTTTGTGATACCACTTTGCACGGACCTATAGACTAAAGAGACAAAATACTCAATATCTAAATTCACATTGTTGTAGTTTACACAGAGACAATAACGTTATCACTATTAAAAACTTACATTTTGAA
This sequence comes from Enteromius afrohamiltoni, assembly GCA_034779775.1. Taxonomy (NCBI): domain Eukaryota; kingdom Metazoa; phylum Chordata; class Actinopteri; order Cypriniformes; family Cyprinidae; genus Enteromius; species Enteromius afrohamiltoni. The sequence goes on along the minus strand of JAUYWG010000064.1, from coordinate 2,873,959 downwards.
AAATTCTGGTCCCCAAAATGATGTTGTTGTGTAAATGAAAACACATAAAAAGTTTTTCAATTAATAATAAATAATATTGCCAAGTTATAGTATTTATTAATATTTTCAGCTTAGCTGAGAGGAGTTTCATCAAAGCTGATTAAAAGTGATTGAGGACGGATCATTTTGATGAACTCACAGCATTTCATACATATTTTACGAGGTGGCTAATTCGTACGACCTCACTCTAAACCCCAGTGACGGGTAGGTTTAGGCGTAGGGTTAGGTGTAGGTCATTCATACAAATTAGCACAAATGTATGAACACGTACGAATTTGTCGAAAGACAGTGTTGGATGAACACATGATATCTTTTTCTCGGGACGTAAAAGGAAAATAAAAGCTGAAATGTTTTTATGGAACTTTACAAAAAAAGCAGTGTGTTATGATGCTGAGGGAAAATATTTTTTAAAGATTTACATAAAAAATAAATAAATACATTTAAAAAAAATTAAAATTAAAATTGAAATTCATCAATCCATCCATCCATCTATCTATTTTAAATGCAGCTTTCCATAAGACAAAATATAGTCCATATTATAAACGGGTTATTTTTTGTCTTTATTTTTGGAAAATAATAAGTGTATATTATATTATGTTATGATACTGGTGTGCTTAGAAAGTTCAGCGCAGCACAAAATCAGATTCTAAATTTAAATCCATATTCACACTTTGGCTGGCGCTATGCCAGAACAGACACGTTCTACAGCACTGCACATTATAACCAATCACACACAATTCTGTTGAGCTAATCAGTGCAATGGCCAATCAGAGCTGTTCAGACGAGTCATTGCTGAAATGCCAGTGTTTGTGTGCGCTCGCTCTCTGACGAATTCATTCTCTCATCAGAAACAACAAAGTGCAGACGTGTGTACTTCATCTGACAGTGTAAACATCTTCAGCGATTGTAACGGGAGTTTGTGAGAGTGCTTGAAATCTTAAGCAGATAATAATGTTCTTTTAAATGTAAATGATCTGTGCTCTCATTCTGTACCATGAATGAGAGCAAGGTGTTAGTCTATAGTTAGTAACTTAAAACATATGTCAGTCGTTTTAAAAATGTTATGATATAACACCCAAATTTTTCTTGCTAATAGATTACACTAGCATTAGCCCACTCCGTACCAAATCACTCAAGCCAACTCAAAATTAATATAATATAAGTTCATGACACTGCTGTATTTGTATTAGTAATATAGGTTTATTTTCCAATTAAATCGAAACTAGTGCTTTTCATTTGGATCTCTGTCATGAAAAAAAAGAAATTAAACTTTAAATTGGACTTTGTTTCTTGATTTATTTTTCTCCTTGGCTGGTACAGAGGAAAAACTTAATTTGCTTCCCAGCCCCGGAAACGAGACGGGCAGTTAATGAAACTAAATGAGATGTGCCTGAAACAAAGACAAAATGAAGCCCATCATAACATCAACAAAGCCATCCATCGCCATCATCAGAGTTAAAGGTGAAGTGTGTATTTCTGCAGCACTACAGGCACAGAATGAAACCACAATCTGTTTATTTGAATGGTCGACTGGGCGGTTTGAAGTGAGACTGCATGTCTGTCAACACATGGAAAGGAAAACGTCTAGAAAAATCTTCTATTTGATGCAGTTTAAGGAGCTTAAGGAACAGTTTATAAAAAATTTAAATAAAAATCTAATTCATTTGCAATTCAGATTCAAACATGGATGAATTAATTTTATCCACAAAATTACAAGATTATTGGGTCAAACTGCAATAAACAAATCATTCAGACCATTTCTGGGAAGTGAATTGACAGATTCACAGAAAAAAAATCTGACTAAAAAGAATGCCGAATAATTTCATTTCTAAAAATCTCACCTTCCTAACATCCTTAACAGTATTTTTTTTATAATTTTTATACCATTGTAGAATTATAAATATTTTATTGTAATTTTTAAACATTTAGTTTTAGTTGGGTCCCACTTTATATTAAGTGTCCCTAATACCTGTGTACTCCCATAGTAACTAGATGTGTATGTAGTATGTAACCACAGTGTAAGTACACATCGGTACATAGTGTCTACAGCTGTAATATTCCTGTAACTACACACATGTAACACCCCTCAGAATGGTGTGTGTGAGTACTAATGTGTAACAGGACATTGGTAACAGCACTTCTTTCACTTCACTAAGTAGTCATGTAACAGGAATTATATTTAGTAACAGCAGTGTGTATAAGAGTAACTGGAACAGGGGGTGATCGGGGGTGTAGTTGGGTAGGTTTAGGGATATGTGAAGTGGGTGGAGTTGGTGCACCTCTGTAATACCAGTGTATAAACATGGTAACTCCTCAGGAACTGCCCAATCAATATAAAGTGTAACATTCTGGACACCAACTACCATTTATATGTAAAGCCTATTTTACTGCTGCTGTGTGACATCAGAGAAATTACACGCTAAACCCATAGCAACTGTCTATTTAATATAAAGTGTAACACTGTATTTACTAAAAAGTGCTTAGTCCTGTTACACATTTGTACTTACACACACCATTCTGAGGGGTGTTACATGCGTGTAGTTTAGGGCTAATCGCTAAAATCGATAATTATCAATAATGAAATTAGTTGCCAACGAATGCTATTATCGATTAGTTGGGCTGCTTACGTTACTGAGTAGCGTGACCACAAGATGCACAAATACACACAGATACACAGCTGCTCGCAATATGGAGGTTACAGAAGCGTCTGCAGGAAAAAGCGTGTGCCCCAAGTCCTCCAAGGTATGGGAGCAATTTACATGAAATGCCTCTAAGACGACGGTAACCTGCGCGCTACGCAAGGCCGAGCTTTCACGGCACGTCAATACCACAGTCATGCACGAACACTTAAAATAAAAACAGGTTGGTGTTACAGATGGCGAAACATCAGCAGGGTAACCTCAATCACCTCATGGCGAAACTTTAGATTACCTTAAATTACACGGTGCGAATAACAGTAGAATATTACATTTAGTGATTGTTGTGGTTTTCAGCGAATGCAAATAAAAGTACATTTGTGACTACTTTTTTTTTTTTTTTATAGTCCCCTACAAAGTTAACTTGTTAACTAGCACATCTGTTTTCAAACATAATTTACTGTGGTTTTACTCATGCATATATCATTTTATTATACAAAATGACATTATTTTAGCTGTTTATATCTTAACTGAATATGCAAGTGTATTTTTAAACAATAAATAAACATATTATATAATATTCTATATACACACTGTCAACTTGCCATCTGCGATTATTGTTAAAAACAAAACAAATGTTGATTTACATAAAATGTTGTGTGTGTACTTACTAGGGTTGGCCGATGTCGACCAATTTGGCATCGTTTTTAATGGCAAATATTTGCTGCCGTAGATTAAGTGTGTTTATCGCGAGCGGGTTGCTGCTGCTACGGCGGGACGGCAACGTGATGTCTATCGGGCAACGGCAATGGACGATGGCATCATCTATCGACCCAACCCTAGTACTTACACTGGGATTACATACTAGATACACATCTAGTTACTATGGAAGTACACAGATATTAGGGACACTTAATATAAAGTGGGACCAGGCAATTTAAAATTCAGCTTGAATTTAAGGTATCAAAAACAATATTTAATAGATTTAGTTAATTAACAATAACAGCAGTGGTCCTGAACAGGCAAAAATGGACACACACAAACACACAGGGCATCACTCAACGCAAACAGCAAACAACATTCACAGACGACAGGAAGTGACATAGGAGCCTGAGACGAGTGCTGTTTCCTCACTGCAATCCTGCATTGAACCTTTCCACTGCACAAATAGTTATTTCAGTGCATGCCTGCAAGGACTGTCGATAAATCAAATATGATAACAAGTATGTGAGATTGCGTCTGCAGCTTCAATCAGCCCCTGTGCCCAAAGTCTAATGGGACAGACAGTTGGATGGCTATGGTATTTCTGTTTGAGTCATTATCTGGTGCAAATGAGCCATCTGTGGCCTGCCACATGCCCCAATCACACTTCCTGTGAGCCCAATTCCTGTCAGGAGACGACATCATATCCTCTCTTTGGATATAATGTTTTGGCGGTCATTGAAAGCTGTTGTGTAAACAATAGTGCTCTGCATAAAAAGAAAACATGGATCAGTTGTGTGAGCGAGGCATAGTCAGGGAAGGAAGACAGTGCAACAGATTGGGCAAAGCTGTGCAGACAGCATGAAAAGAGGGGTTTGTGTAGCTGCAAACTTGTTCTGTGTTGCACAAAAAGAGAGGTTTTGTTTGACATTGAATGAACGAACGAACAATGCAGGTCAAAAGTTTGGGATCAGTAAGATAAAAAAAATAAATAAATCAATAAATCAAATAAAACCCTCATCATGGTTGTATTTATTTGATCACAATTACAAAATAAAATATTTTTAGCAATATTGTGAAATATTATTACAATTTATAATATTGGTTCCCTACTTTAATATATTTTCAAATATCATTTATTTCTCTGACGCAGCACTGAAATGATCAGCCATTACTCCAATTTTATTCAATATATAAATATTTTTAACAATATAAGTATTTACTATAATTTATCCATTTTAGGACATCCTTGCTTAATAATAGTATTATTTTAAAAATATATATATATTTTAAACTTTTTATTCATCAATTTATTTATTTATTTATTTTTTCAAACAGATACAGCCTTGATGCACATAAGAAACTTCCCAAACATTTGAACAGCAGTGTATGTATGCAGCCCATAAGTTAAGTTTTTATTTTCAGATGTTCAAGCAGTAAAACCACAACTTAAATCTTAAACCGTGAAATCTTGCTACAGCGTTCTGGTGTTTATATAAGCTTTTTAGTAAACTATAACTTATCCGTGCTGGCTGAATATGCTTGTTTGTCATCTTCACTTGTTTTCAAGATTATCACTGCAATGATTGTGTGCATGTGTGTGGAGCGGAGATAAAAAATAGGGGCAAGGTACTGGTGGGGTATGGGCTTGTTTGATTTGGTGCTTTCAAATATCAACATCATTTGGCGAAGGCACACCAAGTAATCTTTAAGTAATAAAACTAATTTAAATAACTTGAATAACAAAAACTATTTACTACTACAAACCGAAAAATATAAGAAAAATATAAGCTAAAGGAATTCAAAACATTAGTATATCATCAACATCACATAAATGGATTATTGATCAACTATTCCTTTAATGAAAATGAGGATGCATCGGGATACAAACCACACACTCATTCTCAGCAGAACGGCCAACACCCTCCTCGTCTCCAGCAGTGCTTTTCAAAAAGGGTTAAATAAATCAAAGGATCGCGCTGTGAACACGCTGACGCACTGCAGCCATTAGAGAGGAAGGAAAGTCAATTGTGTTTCCCACACCAGAGAGAGAACCTAGGCTTCATTCAAACAGCTCCTCTGTATAAACTCTACAGTCGTGATTCACGGGATTCTCTCAAAAACAGTCTCTGAAATCCAAAGAGGTCATATTTCTTTTGGAACTGAGATAGTCATAAGCTATAATGTGCAATGACGTGGACAACTACCACAACAAGTAAATATGTGGTGCATCCTGACAGCAGACACCTAGATATGGATGATGAAACTGTAGTGTGTGTGTTTGAGTATTCAGCAGGGTGGAGAGCAGTAATTAGCCTGTGTTAATACTTTGTTCTGTCTTGTCATTGCGTCCTCGCCTGTCGCCTGGGCAGCAGTACCATGGAAACGCCAGATAAAGGATAGCGGGCTTGCTGTTTATTAATGGTTCAGCCAGCAGAACTGCACATCTTTAGGAGCACACATCTACTGTATTTGGTCACTATTTTGAACTTCAGTTAAGATTTTACCATATTTCTAGGTCATTAACCATTCACCGTGCAGGCAAATGTATTGGGACACACCCTTTAAAGAGACAGATAATAATTGAAATGCAGTCATCATTTACTCACCCTTAAGTTTGTTCCTTAAGCTTCTTTCTATTATTATAGATATTTTGAAGAATGTTAATCAATGGTAATTAAACAGCTGATGGTGCCATTGACCTCCATTGTGTTATTATCATTATTATTTTTATATAATAATGGTTGGAAAAAAACACGATGCCACCTTTACAATACTTTAGTTTGTGAAATGTCATCCCCGCTGGGTAGTCCACACTCGACTGCAAGTGGATGTTTTTAGGAACAGCAGCAATTAAGCCATGAAGCAGAAGACCATGTGAAGTCACAGAGCTGAGTGCTGAGACACATGGAGACACATGGTGCCAACGCTCTGTTGATTCCATAACCCAGCTAACTTCAGCAATTTAATATCAGCACAAAATCTTTGTGGAATGAGTAGCTGCATGCAGTCTTCAAGTCAACATGTACGGTGCAATGCAGAGGACAAGATTGAGTGGTGTAAAGCGCGCTGATAATGGACTCTGGAACAGTCTGATGTGTGGGTCTAGGTTTGATGGATGCCAGGGGAACGTTACCTGCCAGACTGCATTATGCTAGTAACGTTTGAAGGGTGGCGGGGTAATGCTACTGGGCTGTTTTTCAGGAGCTGGACACAGACCCTTACTAGCAGAGAAGAGAAACAAGGCCCTAGTCAACAAAGCAAGTTTCATAAAAACATGGTTGGATGACTTTGGTGTGGAAGAAATTAAACTGGCCCGCACAGAGCCCTGAACTTAACACCTTTGGGCTGAACTGGAACGAAGTTTGTGAGCCCACAAATGTTCTCCTGGATGAACAGGCAAACATTCCTACAGAAACACTCCTAAAAAGATCCCAACGATTTCTTAGCCTCTGCCACCTCAATATATGAGTAAATGAAAACATGAACAAACTCTAGAACATATTTGACAGTCATGCGCATTTTATCATTTGTTTTGAGGAAAAGCCTCATATATATATATATATATATATATATATATATATATATATATAGGCGTGCTGTCCAGGGAGCGGGCCGGGAGAGCGGCGGACTCAGACCCTAGCGAGGGTAAGGGCTCGGCGTCCGGCTCGAACTCCGTCTGCCCCCCGGAGTGGGAAGTCGTGATTAGAGGAGGCAGAAGGGGAGGAGGAGGGTTCGCAAAAGCGAGATGCGGATGAATGGGAAGCTGTGGTTTTATAGTGCTTGGAAAGGATTTGATTGGGCAATCGAATTGTTTTATTAAAATCAATTAGATTTTAACACCTGTTAAATAAGGTTTCATGATTTTTATTTAATTTAACCTGATTTTTGATTAATAAATCGAACCATTAAAACAGTATTAAAATAAAAAAATAAATAAATGAAACAAAACCATGCTATTATCCATTAGGATTAAATGTAGCACCTTGAGAGCAGTAACGATGAATGTGATGAGGAGGATTTAGAGTTCACAGCCCCGTCAGGAAACATCACAGGCACCCCTAATTGCGTCCCCTCCCATGACCGCCCTCTGCTCTATCACTGGGCAAACACACATGAAAGTGGACAGCTGGAGCTACTGTGTTTTAACAGGTGGACCCAAGACACCCCCCCCCACGTGACACTGAACACTGGAGAAATTAAATAAAGAAAAAAAAAAAAAAACAGGCATTCAAATGTTCTACAATATAAAACCTGTATTTTAAAACTGCAAGAACATTTCACAATATTACGGTAAAATGAAATAAGCATAATTTCCCTCTCTGAAACAATGATTCTCCTCATGCACTTGAAAATGAAAGGTTTGTTTAAACAGATTCTGAAATCTATGCTAGTTGTTCTACATTCTTATCACTGTAAACCCCAATGTTGTCATTAATAAAGACACTAAGTTAATATAACTTGACATTACATAAACAAAAAAAAAAGTAGCAGCAGGACAGAGGCACTAGCAGAAACCATCTGACAGAAGAAGGTATACACTAGACGCGACAAAGCGACCGAAACTTGTGTCAATCATAAATAGAACTCAGCACTACTTTCCTGAAAATCAATACAATCTCACACACTTCCAACTAAAATGCAAAAGGCACTCATTAATCTGCACGGCTGATATCAGAGAGCTTCCTGTGCGTGATGGTGAGCAGGCTGTCCAAACAGTGTGTCTGTGGCAGCTGTGAGTCGTGTTAATGTGTGGGCAGGCCAGCGGCACCTGCTGAGGGCATTAGAGCCCAGATCAGAATCTGTGCAGCGCTGAGGTGTTAACAGGTGCCTGATCACAACACAAGCTCGGCGATGCTTCACACATATGCTGAGAGTGTGTGTGCGCCT
>JAUYWG010000064.1:2848345-2859067 GCA_034779775.1 Enteromius afrohamiltoni | reverse complement strand
ACAATATTAAAGTTTTTACTGTAGTTTTAATCAAATAAATCCAGACGAGAAATTTATATAATTCCAAAATTTATAAATACAGAATACGCACCCCAAACTAGTAAGATTACTGTACTGAAACATTAAAATGAACACCAGCCTAAAATCATTTATTTCTACTAGATTTTAAATTTAAATGTGATTTAGCGAACTTGCTTTAAAGTGCTTTATAATTTCTTTAGCTAGAACTCCCAGTCCTAGCAAAGTCTTTCACAGAAACCCCATCAAACCTGTACACTTCTGCAGCTCGTAGGAAACAATCTAGCCCGCGCCACACAGACACGGGTGAGGGAGGGAAACCATTGCACTTCCTGTATGTCACTTCCTTCAGAGGACAAAATCACACTGAGAAAGGTCAAAAGCCAAACACCAGTCGGGTTCATTCATGTCTACGTCTGACAGGGATTAAGAACGATTAGAGAGCGGTTTCTCTGCTGACTCATTTTATGTAGATGCACTTTAATTTCTGCTGAGGTTTGTCATCAGCTAAAGCAGCCAGTCAGCAGTCTTTCCACATTCACAGCCGTCTCATATTCACTCTCCTGTGTGTATCCCAAACTGAAAACACTACTAATCTCCAGACCTGTGCTCCGCTGCAATATCGAGAATTAACACAAATCTCCCTATCATTTCTGGCAGTGCAAATATGAGCCCTGAATATTGGCTAAAATTAGTCTCCCCTCATGTGACATCAGATGATTTAGAACGGAATCTTCGAACAGAATATGTTTGTCACTTCTCTATATTGTCACGTTCTGGAGTCTGTATTTTTACGTTGGTCTCCTGTCAGTTATTTTGGCATCTGCATACGAGTCTAAATCTCAACTGACACCACCATTTAAAAAAATGTACTTACAAAAGGATCAGCATTTTCACGTTTAAATTCAAGAGATTTTTGTTATAAGAGACAACAAAAACAACCACTCATTTTTTAGCAACACTTGATTTTCAAAAGTCAACGGTGAAAGTAAATTTGAAGTGTATGTTCTGAGTTTGAGTCTGTGTTATTAACCACCCAGCTGAATTCGAATGTTAAATAAAATAAGTTATCAAATTATTAAAAAAATAAGCAATCCTCTCTGCTGGGGGGCGTGTCCACTCACTGCGCTGAAACCAAATCTGCAATCTCTCTCAACGGTCTTCCTCAAGCAGCTTGATTTAAATAAGGAGACCAATCAAACTGTAGGCTGTTGCATCTAATGGTAATGACGGTAACTCATGATTAAACAGACGAACCACTGATGCTTATGCGTTCTAGTTGTCATGTGTGTGTTCGACTTGAAGCAGCACTGCACAGAACGATCAGTGTCTGACATCAAAGCAGCGCATGAGCTATTCAAAGCATAACGAGCGTCTGCTCTCTATAGCTCTCACTTTACTGACGTCACACAGAGATCGGTCAAGGGCTGGGCTATATATATCGAACAATATATTATGTGTATCTTGTCTTTGATTAGCTGTAAATCTCCATCAGCTGTTTTTAAATGCAGCACCAGTTTATGAACAGAGCCGTATATCACTGATATACGCGGGTGATTCAATGGCATAGCTTCTCACTGATCTTCGGCTCTGTTTATAAGCTGCCGTTCCTTTTGAAACAGCATATGGAGATTTAGCGCTAATCAAAGAACTGGCTTTACTGAAGATATGCGCATAATATATCGTCCGATATATATCGCCCAGCCCTACATCAGTCAGCTTATAGTGGCTAATCCACTGCATCACAGTGCTACGATTTGGACCTGCCCAATAAATCCTGCTCACGAAAAACCGTTTAATGGTATAACTCCACCATTAAGTATTATGTTACAGCAGTGTTACAGCAATGCATTTCTAACATTTATAATGGGTTTATAAACAATTCTCAAAATTGACTTTACGCAGCCTTTACATGTTATTTCTTGACTAGCAGTCTCTAAGTAGTTAAGTCATGAAATAAACATTCTGCAAATTCAGCAAAAATATTTAAAACATCTTCAGGATGTATATAGTTACATACAAATCAAACATATTTTCACCGCTTATGCATGTTAGCATACGACTGTCTGACTGTCTGCTGGAATTTTAGAACTTAAAGGTACCGTATGTAAGAAACTTATTGTAATTATCATAAAATGTCTCTTTTATGTTCAAAAGGCATTAAGAAAACATGTTAATTAAATGTACTCATATCGCCGACAGCAGTAGTACAGCCTGGACATTCACGATTAAAAAGCGCAGTTGCAGCTTCAACTGATGTTTATGTTGTCATGTTTTGTTTTGGTCTGAAGCTCCACCCTCCATCTATCTCCCAATCATGAAGTCAGTAGTGTTTTGGCTTTAAGGTACCTGCCTGGCACTGAATTTGGACTGCAATACCTAGTTCAACCACTCGGTGTCAATCCTACAAACAGTACCTTTAAATCGACATTACAAATCAATCACTTCGCTGAATACACATTTACCGATAGGGGTGCACCGATCCGATATTAGGATCGGATATCGGCCTCGATACTGAAAAAATAGCTGGACGTTTTTGCAGACGAAAACGAGACGATAACGAATGAAAACTAATTTGAAATGACAAAAACTATGATGAAAATCTGTTGACATTTTAGGCAACTAATAAAAACGAGACGAAAATGTTATGGAGGGACGATTGGGAAAAGATTATTTCAGAACGAATGTGCTGCGTGGTATGGTTACATGAGGTTAGATGTGTACATGAACTGTATTTATAAGCTATCATACACTTGCTGCACGTCTCATGAAACGTTAAAACAATCTCTGGGATTAAGAAAAGAGCAGGCATGTGGATGAGTTTGGAGATGGAAAAGAGAACTCAATTCAGTCCGGTTTCTGAGCGCAGACACTGAAGCACACACACATAACGTTAGCACGTGTCACACAGCACGAGTAAGTTACTCTTGGATGGAGAATTACACACAAAATGATTTCAAATTGTCCGTTTTGACTAGCATTCAGAGTCGATTATGTATTACGGGAATGTAAACGGTACGGAACACGTATCAGTACATTGCATTCGCGTGCATTTGGTTTTAAAGGGACCGCAGTCTAATTTAGTTGCTATTGTCAAAGTCATGTTAATCACGCAACAAAAGTAAAATCCCTCAATGTCCCTGACTGAATCACATGGTACTTAGTAGTTCTAAAGATTAATAGAAATGTATTTATATAAAAAAATATATTTCTGCTTGAAAGAATGAATAATATGGTAAACAATATAGAATGCATCATTAACTTCGTGTTAGTTTTTTCTCTGGTTCAGCTGCTGTTTTATTTTGAATTCATGCAGGACTTTGCACGTAATATGTTTATAATGTTTGATTACTATTGTATGTTTGACCAATACTCTTTTGTTTTTACTACTACATTTTATTTATTTACATTTATTTGAAGAAGTTTGATTAAATTCTATTTTTGATTTGAATGCATGATTGTTCTTTAAAATGACAAATAAATAAGTATTCAATACGTCACATCTGTTTTGTCTTAGTTAGGAAAGTAATGTTTAGCTAGGAAAGTTTGGTGCCTTTGGTTTCTTCTACATGCTGGAAGGTGACAATGGTATCGGATCGGTATCGGTGCATCCCTATTCACCGATATATCGGTCGGGCTTTAAACAATATTAATAATATTTATAAAAGAAAATGTCCAGAGAATAAACACATTACTTGGAAAACTAGAACATTGCGGCCCTTCAACATGCTTCCTGTTAACAATATCATGCATAGTACTTAACGCACAAGAGTATAAATTTGTTTTTCACTTGCTGAAATTAAATCAAAATGAAAAAATAAAGTCTGACAAAATGATGTTTCATTTTCCCTTAAAAGACTTGATTGCATGATTTGGAGAGTTGCAGAGTCGGTGAATGGAGAAGAACTCCTGAAGTATGCGCTCACTGGATAAAGGGAATGAGACTAATGAAGAGGAAGATGTGAGAAGGTGAAAGAGTAAAACATGTTTAATGGTTCACTGGGGTGACTTGGGGAAAGTGAGACGAGGGGATTTCTGGACAGACGCTTCGGGGTTGAAAGTCAGCAGTTCTAATGTCTGACTTCAAGTCACACATTTGGAGGGTCACAGTTCTAAACACAAGCCTAAGGCAGTGTACTCGCAGACAAATGTGCTACTGTACTGCACTCTAAATCATGCTAGAGTCACATTGCATGGATGGTGCGGCAACAGAATAGATGTTGTACAGAATCATATGAATGAGTCAAAGCTTGTGGAAAGCGATGTGTAAACCAAGGGCATTTATATTGTGTAGCTCATGAACCGTGCGGGGTGACCGGAGGCCAACAAATCAAATAACCTGGTGATGAGAACACTTTAATTTCTTCGATAAAATCTATAAAATCATTTTTCGTTAATTTTCCAAATGAATGTAGTCAATAGTTAGCCTGGCTTCCGCGACTTTAAATCTCATAGGAGCTTAGTCTGGCCAAGTTGCCTTACTACCTGCCTTCTGGGAGGTGGGCTTAACCTGCGTCCATCAGATGCCTCTGTATACTACTGGACGAATCTACAACCAATCACACCACTCATTCCGATGACATATGCGTCGCGACGGAACCTGAAGAGAGCCCGTTTCTCACTGGTTCCCACTTTTCTGGGAACGGAAATGCTCTAAAACGGCAGCTTTGACAGACTGACTTCGCTCGCGAAATTGAATGTAGCGTCACAGGAAGTATGGGCGGGCCCAGGCTACTCAATAGTTGCTTTTTCTAAACTAATTATTAAGTATTACAACAAAAGAGGCCAAGTTCAGTAGTCCATCCTAGGGATGCATCGATTAACCAGTTTAGCTATTAACCACCCTTTAAATCGCCACGGTTCATTAATAGTAAAGGTTCCACTAAACAGAGTTTTTCTGTTACACAGAAGGGGACTGCTGCAGCTTGCACCAGCTTAAATGACACGGACCACCGAGGCTACTGCACGCATTATTAACTGTGAAAGAGGGGTCAAACAGATCCTTTATTTCCACCAAACTGCTGCTAAAGAGCGAATGCATATGAAATAACGGATGGCTAGCTGTACACGGAGCGATTTTAATGCACGACTTGAACCACCTTACGCGAAGCTACAAGAGCTTGTTAGCTCAGCATTGTGCCCGCTTCAGATAAGAAAGATCACATTCACTTAAATCAGTTATCTTCTATCAGATATCATCTTCTCAGGCCACATGTAAAATCATATAATGAATACCCTACGTATGCCTATGGATGACAGTTGATTATAATAATATCGCATGTTAATAATACTTCATAAACTCTCCCTGTTGTAGTATAAGTTAAAACCACGTGGAACCAATTTCTCTCTACCCAAGGTCCAAAAGATATGTAAAGAATGTAAAAACTGAAACCATTTGTGATCTATTTCCATTTGTTATTTTCAAAAGATAAATACTGTCATGGATGTTTCCAGAGCAGAGGTCACTTTTTTAAATTCCAATGTAAGAGACGGACTTTTGTGTCTTTTGTTTATTCATATTTTGTGCTGTATTAATGGTCCCTAATGGTTATTAATGTTGTTTCGGTTTCAAAAGCCAGTCAAAAATAACACTTTAATACTTAAAAAGTGTTAATGTGATTTTATACATTAGTCATTTTGTGAAATTAATAAATGCATAATAATCGTCATAACCATAAAACCATAAAATCCATTATTATGTCTGTCACAAATCTTGGTTTTATTCATTCAAAACAATTTGATATTTGTACATGCAGATATCATATCGCTGCACACCAATCAGTGGTTCCAAGATTTGAATATCCTAATGTTTTAGAAATAAATAAATCAAATACTTCCTTAATTCATATAAAATCTTCCAATCTGTAACAACACAAGAACATTACTATGTACAAGTGTTAAAATGCTTAAAATGTGAATAAATGCTGCTGGATCACACAAACATTTGTATAAACGGCAGTCTTGCAGTGCAGAAAATACATCTGACCAAGTGTCTGGAACTGTGAAAGCAGGGATTTTATGATTCCAGTCAAAATTTTAACAATATCAAGAACAGCAAAGGAAAGAGCTAGCAGACCATATGGCAGATAACACATAATCCTGTTAACTCTTAAGACAGGTGCCTGAGTTTCTCGCTCTTCACTCTCCGGTTACATGCCGTCTATCTTATAAGAAGAAAGAGCCTCACTGACCATCTGTAGCATGGCAAGACCTCGCTTAAAATTGCAAACTCCGATCTGAGGGATACTTCATTTTAGGGAGAGAGGGTGAACAGGTTTTAATTGGTCAACTGGGAAACAGCAGTGTGTTATCAAGGTTCCATGCTGCAGGGAAAAAAAAAACTGGATTTGCCTCTTTTACCAAAAGAAAAATAAATAAATAAAATAATTATTAATTAAAAGTGTGCCTACTACACTTTATTGTCATACTGTATTATATAAATACATTCAGTTCAGCCCAATCTGCAGAAATTTTGTTGCTTGTGTATTTGAACTATAATGAACATTTTTTGGTTTTAGCTTGGGGATATGGATTTTTTCCTACAACTTTTGACCGTAATTCAGTATCTTTGTAGAAAAGATGCTTCAAATGTGAAAGCAAATACTGCATAAACTTGTCTTAATCTTTGTGTGTGTGTGTGTGTGTTAATGTGCTTGACGGCCATGCTTGACCATTGACTCACATCTTGCATCTTTTGCCGCATCTCACACATGAAACGCCGTTCTAAAAACACATCAATTTAAAAGTAGTTCAGCTCGTCTATAATAACCTTCCTAGAAGTCTCTTAAAGGAGCAGTTCACACAAAAATGAAAATTCTGTCAACATGTACTAACCCTTTAGTAGTTCCAAACCAGTGGGAATTTCTGCCAAACAGCCAGGCTGTTTGTTTTTGGGTGAACTGTTCCTTTAAGTATTATAACAAACTGGCTCCATTCTTTTAACTCCAAACCCCACTGCAACACAGTTTCTTTTATTTTAATTTTTTAAGGAAGTGTTTATCAAACATGATGCTACAAAATGCTGATAAATTAACTTGGCAACCCGGAATACTTGACTAAGGTTTGATGTAGTAAGCAATGTGATAGCGTGACAAAAACACTGCATTATATTGCAACTACGATAATATGAAGTAGCCTTTCATGAATGAGAGAATGAGAACTACAGCTCTGATTTATTCTGTGGGATGAAGCTGAATCACACAGCAGCTGTCTGAATCACAATGGACAGTGTTAATCACAGGACAGCTCCTCTCCCATCACAGGAGACTGGCACAGACTGACCCCGAACACCAAAACAAGAGGCACAAGAGCTCAACTGCCACGGGTAGCTGTCTGTGATTAAATATGGGGCTTCCTCAGTGTGCAACGTATCATGGGTTTGTGCAATAAAAGGATTTCGATGTCAGTGTGCTTAGGGATGTACTTACGCTTCCTTAAACACACTTTTAAAATCATCCACAGAAGCGTAACCGAGACTGATTTAGAAGAGATACTAAATAAAGACGTTTTAATTACTTAATATAAAAAATCTGGAGGAAAATAATTACTTTAGATATAAACAGGACTGTTAAAATCAACTTTTTTTTTTATTTTCAAGAAAATTTTAATTAAGTTAAACTTGATATGCTAAAATAACTAAATCTGAATAAAAATAAATATTAAAAAAATCATAGACACTATTTAAAATAATAAAAATTACAAAAGCACAGCAAAACTGCTTAAAATAAAATAATAAATAATATAAAATAATAATAAATACATTAAAGAGATATATATAGAAGTGGAAAAATGTATACCCTTAAGTTTTAAAATGTATAAATGCTCATGAGTTCTGGTTCAAGAAGCAGCATCAGTTTGATTAAAATGCATTAATTGAGCAATAATTATCCTTTATTAAATGATGGCAGTGTCATGAATTCAACGTAAACCAATCAAACAAACCAACATACAAAGACTTCCCATGGCGCCAACCTAAAGTAGGATCATATGTTGGTTACTGATTTTACATGCCGCACATCTAGACGAGTATCATGTGATAGTGAGCGTAACTGGTCCTGGATCAGCTTTACCTCATAGAGCGTACATGAGCTCTGCCTGCTGTCACACGACACTCTCATCAGCCTCGTTAAATTACATTATAACATAGCTGGATCCACTCTGCACTTCAACAGATGCCCATTAACTGCACACCACAGATCAGATCTACTGCCAGATTCAGAAAACCAATAAACATGTGAGCTCTATCTGTAGTAACGATCACGCACAAAAACATTTCGCTGAAAAAAAAAATGACATGGTTCTCCAAATTACTCACAGAAATACCATGGTATTACCAACAGTGCATGTCCAAAAACAATAATATCTTACAAAAAAAATCAAGTAAGAGCATTACAATGGTACAGTAAACAATACTAGCATTATCAACAATTTATGTCCAAAAATTACTTACTAAAAGTTACTTTCACTGTACATCACATTACATAGCAGTTATGGTTAAACCAAGTTACTAGAGTTTTACTGCGTTAACTATGATATTTTCTACTGGCGGCAGAACACCATAGAGCTATTAAGATAATGCGTGACTTCCTTTGAAACAGTAAGGATGTTACCACGTTTTTTTCTTTTTAATCTACTGTACCATGATATTTACATGACACGCCAATCAAGAAATTAATGCTGTATTTTAAATCAATGCATGTGTAAAAATAGTGATGAATTATTACATGGTGCATGTCCAAGATTGCACACTGTGGCTGTGGTAATAGTACTGCATCGTGTGAATAAATACTTTGGTAAAAATGCATAGTAAAGTCATTCCTTTTTTGTGCATCACATAACGCAGTAACTATGTTTTTGTTTGTTTTGGTAATAAACACTGATAAAACTACTGGCAGCAAAACACTGTAGTGCTATTAGCATAATGTGTGCAAAAATGTCAGGGCGTTATCAGGTACTGTGGGGTAATACCATGGGACTTCTACCTACTGTATGATGGCATTACATGGTACCTAACCAGACACCTTGTAAACCTTGGAGTACAATGCATGAATATGAATAGGACAATAGCGCATGGTACATGTTCAAGGTTTGTACATTGTGGTTTTAGTAATGCCTAATGTACATATTATAGAAAACATACACAGTAAAGTTCTCACTTTTTCAGACCATGTTGTGTATCATATAATGCATGACAATAATGGTTAAAAAAACTGATTAAGAGAGTTGTAATGCAGTAACTATGGTAATTGTTGTATGACAAGAAACCTGAAGGCAAAACACCGTAGTGCTATTAACATATGTCAGATAATATAGGGCGTTATCATGGTACAGTGGGGTAACCATACTGTAAGAATGATGGTATTTACGTGTTACTTCACCTAATACCGAGGTGAACTATGCAAAAAACACCGTACTTTTTGAAAACAGAGCCCTCGCGAGGAGTTTTCTCGCCAGTGAGCCGTTATTCCGCTATCACTGGTTTTTAATGGACATAAACGAATAATAATGGAGTGTGCGGATGCTAGTTCACACCTACCGTCTATGTTCTCTCTGTCGCTGATGTGCTGCAGGTTGCAGCCCGTGTCCTCGCGGCTCAGCTCCGGTTCGGGCCGGTACGGCTCCAGCCTCGAGTGCGCGTTCCGCCGGAGCTTCGGGCTGGAAGACACGCAGCACGACGTACTGTTCCCCATGAGTCCCGGTGTGTGAGGATAAACGAGCGGCACTGATCGACGGAGCCCCGCCGCAGATGATGGGCGTAACAGCTGCGGATGACGGGATGAAACACGGGCTGCGATCCGCGAGAAGATCACTCCCGCGAGAAACGCTCGTGGAAAGACATCAGCGGGTTACAATCACGACTGCCCTCAGCAAATCAACACATAACCCACGCCGTTTGCTCTCGGGGAGGTTTATATGAATCGGTAGGTCATTCCATTCCCACGCCTCGCTGGTGTTACATCGTATCGTTCAGCTGTCAGTGTATCACCGAGCTTACAGTCTCACACACATATACACACACACAGACACAGAACGCGGAAGAGCTTCCGGTTCAGCGCCTTACGTCATTCCGAGCGATACATCTTGTGTGTAAGTTACTTGGAAGAGATTGTAATATTAATACGATACAGATTTTATCTGGCATATCTTGTCTTTTTTATAGGCTCTGTTACACCAAGTTATACTGGTTACACATAGACAATGAATGGGACTTTCGGTTTGTGTTGTATTCATGAAATAAAGTAATTTGATGTGCAATAATATAGTCAGTGTCATGGGGTTGAATAACTACATTTTATAGACTGCGTTTTTATAGGTTTATGTGCTGCGTGCAAAGTGCTGTTTACACATATTAACAATGGTTTTACTTCAGATAACCACAAAACATGGTTACTAGAAACCATGGCAACCAGAAATTAATCATGTTTTTGCCACACTAAACATAGTTTAAGAATGCTATTTGTAGTAAAACTGTGTTCATACAAATGACAAACAAAATGACTTGTTCTTTTATGTATTTTATGTTTATTGTTGATTGTAAAACACTCTTTGAGACCTGGAAAATGTTATACAAATTAAACATATATATATATATATATATATATATAATATAATTGACTGACCGATTGAAGTAACTGCTAATACAGTATTATACTTTGTGCCAGTTACTTCAATCAGTCAGTCAATCATATTATTATTGGATAATAT
>JAUYWG010000064.1:2833800-2843903 GCA_034779775.1 Enteromius afrohamiltoni | reverse complement strand
CTCCCATCTCCCGACTGCATCTCTGGAGCTCAGCCACAGTGATCTTTGGGTTCTTCTTTACCTCTCTCACCAAGGCTGAATGTTCTCCCCCGATTGCTCAGTTTGGCAGGACGGCCAGCTCTAAGGGTTCTGGTCGTCCCAAATGTCTTCCATTTAAGGATTATGGAAGCCACTGTGCTCTTAGGAACATTAAGTGCAGCAGAAATTCAAATAAGTTATTAGGGAATGAATCTACAATGAGATATTTAATTGCTAACAATTCATAAATGAACTGATATATTAACCAGACAGACTAATTGTTAGTTGCTAATGTGGTAATCATTATTGAATAGCTTAGGTAATCATGAGTTATACATTAATTCAGTATTATCTGTGCCAGGGGCGTAGCAGCCAATATAAAAGTGGGAGGGACCTTAAGGTGATGTAGTCAAAAAGTGTTCATGCTGTATAATAAACCTTGTACAGAAGAACAATGGGCATTTTACAGCACTAAAGCATTGAATTCTGCACACAGTGACATGATACACAGAACAGGTTCTGTTGACATTAAATCATAACATGGTAAGGTGTGATTGGTGTCATCGCAACATTCTGTAACACATACTCACACTGTGTGTTTGGAAAAAGGATGTATTACTGAAAGTCCTCTGTTTTTTTCTAGGGTGCATTTTACTCTAGACCAAGTGAATGAACAAACGAAAATTCACAAGAGCAACAAGATTTGAAGCTCATTGCAGATGCCCAAGAGATTTGCGCTGTGATTGGCTAAGTGGTCGTTCACTCAAATCTAACTAACAAATCAGAGAATACGGGTGGAAATATTGGCGCTAGGTCAAAAAACGTGCGGGGGACAGAATCACCTGTTTCTAAAAGTTGCTACGCCCCTAATCTGTGCAGTACACTTATTAGTGTACATGTATTGTAAAGTGTCACTCGCCATTACAACCAAATTTACTTTGGTAATAAACAAATGATATAGGCCTAATTGATTCTTGACTAACCTACAGAACAAGTTTTATCGAATTATTCTGCAAATTATAGTGATATATCATTTGTAAAATTAAGAACGGTCAACAAAATGGAAATCCCGGATGCTAGGCTACATCAAATCTGTTCAAGTTTGTGAGGGTTGAGGCTATTTGTGCTTCTCAGTTCTTCAAAGTCACCCCAAAAGAGGAACTGAAATATGACTAAACAGGATAACTGATCAAGATCAAGAGAAGGTTCAGTTGTGGTTGAGCTTTTTGCTTTAGTTAACAGCTGGTTTAGAGAGCTAAATCAGTCATGAAAAGTGGATACACTTTATTTTTCCGGAGCAGTAACAGAGTTACACAAGTGTTTACAGCATTCCTCCAGGAGCTCGGCTTTTTTTCAGAGAGAACCGTGAACTGTATCTTTCTTTTAGAAATAAGATAAAACTAAAAACTTTTTGGAGATATGAAGGTAGTGTGCTCTGTAGGTACTCAAGATTAACATGAGATTGACCAAACCTGCCTGTTTTAGGTGGGCTTCAACCTGTGCTTTAACTATACTGTATCAAACATAGGTCAAAAAAATCAGTAATTAAATAAACACTATGGATATTATTTAATATTATGCTCACTTTTTGAATGGAACGGAGGAATCATTTAGTCTAATTTTTAATCTAACCATCTACACAGCTATTTTCTCAGAGTCTTCCACTAAGGCTACTAATTAGTACTTTTAAAGCTATCTTCAAATGAGCATTAGATGACAGCCAAAGTAAGCTAAATGTAAAAATAGAGAAAATAATCATGTCCAGTTAAATACATTCAGTACTGTTGGCCGATATCGTACTGATATATTTGTACTCCCATTATGAAACATATGCATATCTGTCTTGTTTGATAGGTTAGGGCTTTGATTGGAGATGTAACCAGTTCGGTTGAAAAAGTGACAACAGAAAGTGCCTGCTGTTCAGAACACAAACTCTAGCAGTCAGAAAATGTCAGCTCAGAGTCGTATATCTTTGCGATTTGTGGGCCTTTCCCATCAAGCATCCGGTCCATCTCTCTCTTCAGCAGCACAGATTCCTCCTTGAGTTTACATGGAAAGGACATGAGACGCCTTTTCTCTTCCCATTTAAATCTTGACTGACATTTATTGAAATCAGATTAGCAGGCTTGCATTTTCATATCTAAGTGAATTGCGCTGAATAGCATGAAAATGTCATGAAGAGTTACACGTCGTGATAGGTCGTGGCTGCTGTTGCCTTGGCATTTGAAACGGCGAGCCTGATTGGGTTCTGTGGCTGTTCTGTCGTGTTGTCTTGTCCTAATGGCTCGCTTCATTGTTCACTGCTTTTGCTTGATATTTCACTTCTTTGTTATTCATATTGTGTTTTAGGACAGAGGACGTGAACCCTTCAGCTTAATAAAATGATAACTTTCTGCCTTTATCCAGTCTGTCACTGATAATGCGCACCTCAAAAGCCTCTTGTTGTCTTCTTTGAGACGTCTGGGCCTGCTCGGATGTCCGCGTGGTGCTGCCCCTCTGCTGGCCACAGAGGGGCAGTGTTTGGTTGTGGGATCCGCCTCGATCGACCAAACCATAATGCAGCAGCTTCTGTGGAATATGGCCATAATGTTGTCAGATGAATATTAAGCCAAGAGTCTATTGACTTCATTTTAAAAGCCCATACGCACCAACATAGGCAGCCTTGCGGATGATTTTTAATCGTTATTGCCGCAAATGTAGCAGTTATGAGCAGGAAGGGTTCTCAGATGTTTTATTTCATTTATTTATTGGTCTCCTCAGAGAAGTTTCGCCTTGGGAAACAAGGTTGCTGTCGCGTTTGCAAACTCAACAGCACAGCATTACATCCAATACCATACACTGCTCGTTATTTAGTAACTTTTCTTAATAATGACCCACCATAGAAAGTGTTCCTGTTCTTTCCAGTGGCATGTTGGATATGGTCAGGTTTTCTACTTTGCTAAACCACCACTTCATCGTATATACATATTACAAAGAGGAAGGGTGCAAAATGACTTTTACTACTGCTTTATTCTGTTTTAGGATCTGGGATTTTTTTGTAGTAAATTACCATACCTTGGTAAAATCCCATATTGGCCACAATTGCTCGTGAAATATTTGTGACATGTTAGTAATTACTTAAAAAATATGTTGTCTACACCAGAAATGCAAGCATTTATATTTAACCATATGCATGTGTGTTCATTGTAATTGATAACACTAAATTAAAAATAGAGGCAAATCAGACAATTGTTATTATACAGTATAAATGTATAGCTATAATTACAACAATTACGGATTTTCAGTCTTAATCGATATAAAAATGTAATTTATTGCTGTGATCAGAGCTGAATGTCACACGATCCTTCAGAATTCAGCTTATATGTAATATGCTGATTTGCTGTTTTTGCTGATTTGGGGCTTTTTTCAGACTAGTGGAAAGAAAGCATCCAAAAGACACTGTTAAGTGTTTCATTTATAGCACTTCATCTGTTTGTATCAATCGATTTTATGTTTTTAAAGGCTGTTTTCTCATACGCTGAGCCACATATCTTCACTTCAGTAGTACTCAAGCACACCAAGCTTTCCATATTTATCCCTGTTTATCCTGAAGGTTTTTACAGGGGCATTTGGATTTGGATTTCATATATAATTCGCTTGATAATACATTTTAGTCCCCCAAAAAACTGTCAAAACGCATGGAGAGAGTAAATAAGATACCCCAAATTGTCTTTGTAAAATACTTGTGACTAAAAAAAAAAGTATTTGAATTTATTTCATTAAATGATGCCTAATTTGCATATTCTAACATAATATTTTTGAAGACTTGTAATCATCAGTGTAATCAATTAACTAGCTAAGTAAGGTGACAACTATTTTTTTTAACCTATTCACCTGCAGTGTCTTTTTAGACAGGTATGAAACTAAAGACGTCACATCGCGCTTTTATATGGAATGACTCACCAGAACGGTTCCATCTTAGTTGTGCTTTCCATTTATTCAGGTAAGCTGCTATTCAGGTAAACTTCATTTTTTAGAATGTTCAATGAATATTTTGAGCATCATGGGAAAACATAAGCATGACCTCATCAACATGGCGATATGAAAATCTGAATTCAAATGAAATTGTTGTTCTAGTAGTGCACTGTTTTTCTTTCCTAACAAGATTTGACGTTTCCTGTTTTACACTGTTTTGTTTAAATGTGATGAACTGGGTAAGTAAACGTTCTCAACGAATGTCTCATCATTATTCTTGCATTTATTAAATTAGGATGATTAATGGCCTGTTCTGCTTGCTGTAGTGCATTACGTGAGTTACTGTTTCATTAACTCTTGACCTCCAGTGCACAGGTTATATTGTCTTTTCTGAACTTGAAGGTCCAACTTCTTTCAAACCGCACAGTTGTTATTCTTTTTCTGTCCTGAATGAATCAAAAGTCTGAAATGTGCAGTTTCTAAGACGTCTTGTTAGCGCTAAATTGAGATTTGGGTTAAAGTGACTGCTACTACATTTGAAGTACAAATATGAATTATGAAATAAATTTAAAAAAACACCATTTATGATATGATTTGTATTATAAATGATAAGTAATATGAGTAAATATATATTTTTAAGTTGTGTCTTGCTGTTCTTTTGTGAGTGACAGCCTAGACACATTTTTGCTGAGATATGAGAAACAATTTTGTCTGTCACATTACGTAATCACATTTTGTATTATTTGATATTTTTATTTATGCAATCTCGATTTGCTTAGACATTGTTTGCTAAGCTTACAATAGAACGGCCCACGATTTTCTCATAATAGTTATAGATTCCAAATCATTTCTAGACATCGATTGGTTGTTAGAGAGCTGGAGATGTGAGATTTCCAGCTCGGCTGCCTGATGTCTCTGAAGGAGAGCTGCTGGGAAGGAAACTAAGGCGCTGCAGCCCGCATAAATGAATATGAATGCTCCACACCTCTATATAATCAGCCAGCAAGAGGCACTGATTGTCCTCCTCCAAGCACCCGGGTGAATTTTAAACAGCAGTTTTAAGCTGGGTAATTCACCTGGGAGAGAAAATCTCAACACATTACCTGGAAAAAGCCATTGCGCTATCACTCAAGTTTTCCTGGTGGGAGATCCGACTCTAAGCCCTCTTTCTGTAGCGCACTCCCGAGAGCTTAAGAGCCAATCAGATAGACAGATGTGGATGTAAAACTAAACCTTGTTTAACCCTCTCCGGGGTTCAACTGTAGCAGTCAAGCCTTTGCTCTTCGCTGTAGGTCACAGCCCAGTCAATAAAAAGACATTATCTTCAGGACAGACGTTGTCTACATGTTTATTGCATGTCGGTCGTGAATGCGCCAGACGGTGAGCTCATGAATATCATAGAGTGTCTGTACGTATCAGCGGCTTTATGATTTTGCGCTCTGTCGTTCTCCCTCCCACATGAGTTTCCTATCTGGCCTTGAGGAGTTTCACCCCGCCGGGGAATCTGACAGAGCTGTATATTCCCATTTCTGAGATGATGGTAACATTGCTCATTGTATTGGCAGCTGTCAATGTCAATATGCAGCAGTAGGCCGAGCCAGTGTTTTCACACAGTATTCTAATCTAATTATGATGCTTTGCTTCCTGCGTGTATCTTGTCACAGAGCAGAGGACGTTTTGGAAACGGAGAGAGTACATGCCCTTTACGGTATCTGAAACTGAGGAAACTGGAGACAAAACGAGGTATAAAGGGATGGTTAGCCAAAAAATTTTATTTTCTATATTTTTGATGTATTTCTTTTCACAATTGAAAAGTCACATACATAAAAGTTTAACGTGTTAGAGTTAAAATAGATGGTTATAGCCTAAAAATCTAAGCACATTCTTGGGAGCTGTAAAATATATGCACGCTTTGACTGTACATTTACTGAATTATGCGTAAAAAGCCCAAAGTTGTATATATATATTCTTATATATTCCTATAGCACTATTCTATATTTCCTATACATGTTTTATGTATTTTGAATCGTCTTTTCTGTTTTTAGTAAACTATGTTGTTTTTTATCACGTACTGTTTTTTTGTCGGTGTGTTTAGTACAGATACTTTAGTACATCAAGTTAAGCAAAATTATTTGATATATTTTGGCACTATTCTTCTTATTCTCACACTGTTCTAGTTTTTAAATAGTTTTTTGTATTTTTCTGTTTTTATTCTACTTTTAGATGACATTTTAGTAACTGTGTGTGTTTTTGTAATTTTATACTTGTAAAATATAATTTATGTTTATTAAGTTTTTTTTTAATAATATGTCTGCATTCTTTTTTTTTTTTTTGTATAGCAGTTTAAGTACATTACCACATCAAGTTAAGCTAATTGGAAATGGGAAATGTTCTACTTAAAATGTTATATTGAGCACATATAATTAAATCGATTATTTGAGAGATGGTTTATGGAAATTATAGTTGTTGGTTCAGTGGAAATCACAAAATTATCCATGTATTTTCACTGCTGGACACTGTAAAATGAGATGAACAAGTGTAAGTGTTATAAGTGAATTTATTTTCCAAAGGCCTGCATGACCGTAAATGGCCAAAGAAGAAACACCCATACAGAGCAGAGTCTTGGCCAGCACTTATGTTGTCTATTTTATCGGTTTCCACAGAAACATGACACATAACTCCACAATCTGAGCCTGAAATTACACTCATTCACAGAACTGAATTACACATCGCCAGAACACCCAGCACCTCTCAGCACATTTCAACTAGTAGAGCCAATACAGAGGCATTACAGATATGCATTTAGCTGGGATATCAGATCACTTTGTTGCACAGGGCAACACATCTGTCCCATGCAAATTGCCCCATTTGCACCGAATGTCTTCACAATCCGCAAATGCTATGTCATTGGTCATAGGCTATGAGCTGACAATCCACAGGCAGCCAGCCAAGTTCCTCTATCACGGCATAAATCTCTTGCATGCATATGCCGCTGTCTAGCAGGGATTGTTCTCGTAGCGCATCTTCGTCTGCTACGTGACTGCCATCTATTTAAGGAATCATTTATGCAGCTGTATTTAGAATCACCTTCTGTCTTAGGGATATCTATGAGGTTTTAATTTGGCCTCGGTGGGGAATTTCAAACCAGGATTAATCTGCAGGGTTTGACAGGTGTGCATGCGTCATTATTTACCCTTGATTATGAAGGTTTAGTATTCAGACGACTGCAGCGGTAATGTGGCCGTGTGGCATGGGTCACTCACGGTGGTGCTGGAGTATTATTGACCGACTGAGGAGTCGTAATTTTAGCATATCATGCAGGGGAATTCCACTTACTGTACTTGGAAGCAGTCCATTCAGGAAGGGAACAAACTGTCAGAGCTTCACTCTCATCCTTCCCTCATTCACACATGGCATTTGAAGTAGAAATGTCCCCCTAATTTAGTAGTGGAGAAGATCACAGAGGAGTCTTGTTCGCTGTCAACCTCAATCTGAACTTTATCATTTGATATTTATTTTATAAATGTATTCACCAATATCTAGACCCTTTCTGGTCTTTCATGCAACTGACACATCCAACCATACAGGACAAATTTAAGGAAAGAATGCAAAAAAACTTCTAGTAAATGTCTAAACCAGATGAATTAGGTACACATCATATGAATGGAATTCTTTTTTGAAGATTCTTCTGCAGTAACCTAGTTAAAAAAATGAAACAATCATTGGATATTACAAAATGAAAACAGGAAGTTAGAGGACTAAAATACGAAAAACTTTTTGCATGACCTTTGATATACTCCAAGCATATTTAAAAGTCAGACTCAAGCTTACTGTAACTCACTCCTGGGCTATTTCTGTCACATTCCCGAGGCTATGAGAAGTATACAGACTATCAACTAAACTTTATACAGTGTGGCTCATCATTAGGTGATTTAAAGCACTCTCTTTTCCAGTAAAACCAGTAAGATGTTGTATGTGTGCAAAGGTTATTTTTCCTTTCCAAAGTTTGTAACATTGGTAAATCAGTGGCTAATTTGCAAGCATTTATACAATTTTCAAGCGCTTCCTCAGTAATAATAAAAATAATAAGCGAGTTTGGCGTGCTGTTGGGGGCGAGCCGGAGGTTCGATGAACCTCGAGCCCTAGTAATGATAACCCTAGCTAGAGCGAAGCTCGAGGCCGGCTTGAACCCTGCGTGCCCCCCAAGAAGGTGCGAACAGAGAAGGGGAAGGTGGAGGGGATGTAAAGAATGTAAAGCGAGATACTGAAGGGTAGGAATCTGGTTTATTTATAGTGGAATTGGTGGCCTGATTAGCTAACTATGGAGGCGGTAATAGTTAGCTGATTGTCGGCAGCTGGGATGTATTTCGACCACGCTTCCTCTCGAAATTGTTTACAACTTCATTTACGCATATTTTTCCATAAAGTGTTCTTATTCCTTGTTAGTGGTTATGTTTAAAAGTGGGGTTAACATTTATGGATATTTCCAAAAAACACAACACAATGTAATCCATAATTTAAAATAGGTGTAAATTACATGTGATTTTTTTGTATATATAAAAAAAAAAAAAAATTACGTTTATTGTTTACCTACATTCATTTTTATTTATTTATTTATTTATTTTTCCTTTTTTTCTCCTTAACAGTATACAGTGCTTTTTGGAAACACAACCATGATCTGTCATTTTATAATAAAGGGGAAAATGCCATATATAAATATAAATACGCAATTTAACACTTATTTGTTTGTGATATGCATTCAATGCTTATTGAAGTACTGTATTGATAGCACAGTTTGCTGTGGGGCACATCTTAGCATGGTGTTTACTGCCTACGTGTATGAACAGTGCTCTAATCATTCACTTAGAAGGGTACTTTCAAGTTAAGATGCTGGCTGTTCATGCTACTGAACTGGAAATTTCTACCTATAATTAACTAGATAAATCATGATTCCCTGCTGCCATTTGTCCAATATAGACTAGGCAAATATAAATATTGGCAAACAACAATAATTCAGAAGCAATCTGCACAGTGCACACACATCTACCAAATATGTAAATCACATAAGCAGTTTGTCCCCTCTTCCATATTTCATATTACGTGAGTTCTTGCACCTCTAATTGAAAATGAAAATTAATCAGTTGAAAATAAAATGAAACTAAGGAATGCTGCCACCCCTGAGGAAACCTTTTAAAGAGTTGCTGAGTATAGTTACATAACCTTTCCAGCCAGAGCCCAAATGGAACAAACACAATAAATTACAGAGGGCAGCTTGAGATTTCCACCAAGGCAAGCATTTTCACTGTTATTTTCCAAGTATCTTGACTAACACTGAGTCATATTGCACTTCATGTAAGTGCTCCTTTCTCTTTCTGTCTTTGTAAGTGGTTTGGCTGAGAGCACAAAGGTTATTTACAGTGCTGGGATGGTCAGTGTATCTCCACAGGGTGTGTCCAGCAAAGAGAAGGAAGGGTGTGGATCTGGCTCTGTTACAACTTCACTTTTAGCCCACCGGGGCACTCCTAGTGAGTCACCAGCCCTACAATGTCTACCACACATCTCTCACGTGGACAGATCTTCCACCATATGCCCGTCATCTTTACGCGAACTCTTTGGATTGTCTCTGGAAGTGAACTTCCTCAGTTATCGTTGACTCAATCTTACCAAATCATATGTTTTTTTTTAATGTGCAGAACACAAAAGAAGTTAGTGGTTCTCTCTACTAACAGTCTGAATAACTGAATTAGATGTTTGATTAGCAAGACATCCAAAATGTGCAGTGTAGGGGGTTCTCAAAGACTAGTGTAAGGAATCATTGTTTATGGAACCAAATATCTTGCCAAAATGTCCAATGCACTTTCCAAAAAGCTCCAAAAAGAGCCCACTGGTCTCATGCATTAAATTTTTCTGAAGCCATATACCGTAGACTTGTGAGAAGCACAATGTAAGTTGTTTTACACTAAAAATACAAACCGGATTCCAAAAAGGTTGGGACACTAAACAAATTGTGAATAAAAACTGAATGCAATGGTGTGGAGATGGCAAATGTCAATGTTTTATTTGTAATAGAACATAGATGACAGATCAAAAGTTTAATCCGAGAAAATGTATCATTTTAAAGGAAAAATATG
>JAUYWG010000064.1:2781973-2795906 GCA_034779775.1 Enteromius afrohamiltoni | reverse complement strand
TAGATATAAAATATATAACCACACTCAAATAATGAATATCCATTAATCACATCCGAAATAATATATATATATATATATATATATATATATATATATATATTGTAGACTAAACAGAACAAATTGTAAATGTATAATATCAAATAAAGTGACAGTTCATTATGCTGTCAGTTATATTGGTGGTAGGTCATGGGAGAACAACTGGCACAGTTTTTTAAGAATAACCCCAAGAATAGACACAGAAACCAGTGTAAATGTTACTACATCTAACTTACAAAAGCACTGAAAGGGTAGAGCAAGAAGAAAAAGCAATTTGGCAAACATATCATAAAGTAGGAAAGTGCACGTGGGAAGGCGGATAGAAAATGCTCTTTGATGCTGGTGAGCGCTGATGGCCATGGAGGGCAGGCTGAAAGAGGAGACGTGGAGTACAGCAAAAAAAATTTCCCAACTGGGGTGATTTTCTGCTTACTGAACACTTTGGCTGTGCATGTTTTCAAGTGCTGTGTAGTCGTGTGCTCCCTTCCCCTTACATGTGGCCCCAAAACTCTCTTTCTGCTAACGCTTTCATTTGGAATTGAGATGAAAAGAATGTTCCGGACTTCCGATTTAGGCCCCTTTTTTTCAATTACTCGGGCGCCGATAAGCAAAAGGTGTTTTTCTCATGTAAGAGAGAGTGTCGTTGTAAAGTTCAAATAAATCACGTTTCTCTGTTGGACTTTCTAGTTAGTATCTTGAGCCTGAGGGTGAGTTAGATTTTCCATATAACGGACGTACGCATCATTACTATCCTGCAGAGTTGAATGAAGGTTAATGGGAAATTTCATGGCCTTTCAAGGAATTAAAACAAAGAAATTCTGGCTTTGGTGTTATGTGATATGATTGTTTGCTTTGGCTCACCGCCATACATAGTTATTGGAAACCGCTAGCGTGAGCTTGTCTTTACATGCTGCTTGATTTTCTGTCTAAAGCAAAGTAACAATTGCATGAACTGAACTTTTCAACTGTAATTTGATGTGCGGCAACAAAACCCACATAGACACAAGGTCAACATCTCAATGACCCTAATTTATTATACTTCATTGGAGTAGAGAATTCATTTCAATCAGTAACGGTGTCTGAAGTGAATTAGCACATGAGATGACCCGTCACCGAAGGGTCTCCTGTGCTCTAGTGTAATACAGCACCCACTCATTCCAGTAAGCACCTCAGAAGGGTCCTTAAAATCAAGTATCATTTGGTCAAGTAGTCTGGATGGACAGTTAGCAGCCAAAGCACACTAAAATAATAGCAGTCACGCACAGGCTCTGCACCTGCAAAATTTTGCAAGATAGGACGTTAACACTTTTTAGCTGAGTATAAGCTCTGTTTATGGCTTTTAAAATAGGAATATATTAATTTCATCAATAATCAATTTGCGCAATTCTAAAAAAGGTCAGTCATTGGAGAAAATGTCAGGTTCCTTTGCTAATGTTTATGATGATATTTTTCAGAACCAGAATGTGAAGTACATTCTTGTGGAAATTAAGCATTTAATGTTTAGGAAAATTGTTTTACATTCAGTTTTTACAATCTTTTACTTATAATCTGCTTATGATGTGTTTAAATCATGTCAGAAAGATTGTATTTATGATTTGAATGCCAGCACAGATTCGTAATTATGATTCTTTTCGTAATTAATTATTCTTTTTCTGGCCACATACTGCACACAGCGTGAAGTTACAAGGGCTATAATTACTCGAAAAACTGTCCAAATTATAGTTTTGGGAGTGTACAAAGTGGAACTCATTTTCTCAATTGCACAACACAAACATACAAACAAATCTTTGGAAGGTACATGTACAAAACAATGGAAGTGTATGATTACAATACATCATAGAATATATTATAAGTCCAACTGATACGCCCATACAGGTCATTTGTACATAGCGTGTGCTAAAATTGCACCCCTATCGGCAACAGTTAATTACATAATTTTTGGGGGGAGTAACCCGAGTTCTTATTAAAAAAAAAACAAAAAAAACAAAAACACTTATTTAAATTTAAATAAAATATATATATATTAAAAAAAAAAAAAGAATTTCAAATCATATTTTAAATCCAATTTTATTTGTGTGTGTGTTTATCAAAATAGAACATAGATAGCATAGCAAATTACAAAACTCAAATTTCTAATTTGATGCCCACTACAGGTCTCAAGATAGTTGGAACGGGAGTTTATCATGTATTTTTATATTTTTTTTAAATCAGTTTGTAGACGTCTGGGCATCAATGTTGTGTTTCTGAAGTTAGGGGTTAAAGCAACATGCTTAGCTTATTTTGGCTTTGTGGAGTGGGGTCTTTTCACTTGGACTAGTAAGTAACTGCCGGGAACATGTTTTAATCATTTAGTAACACCCTGGAAAGCATTCAGAACACATTATTAACAGTGCGTTATCCACAGGCATCTTCAGAACATCGAGCCTGTTTGTGAAGTTGGTTTCCGGCAATCATCCCACGGCCTTAATGTTGTATGTAAACAAATTTACAGAACTGCTGTGTTAAACTTTGTAACTGCTGCGCTCGGTTAACTACATGCTCTCCTGGTTCTCTCAGGGGATGTTAGGGGGGAAGGGAGGAGAGACAATGGCTCAGATAATCTGCAATGCATTAGCAAACATGCAAACAGTATGTTACTGCCCATTAGCGGTTAACAATGAGTGCAGCTTCTCAAATGCTGCAGATAGCCATTACTGTAATACGCCCCATCCTGGCTTCCCTCTCCCCAATGACAAGGTCCTTCCGGCACTGACATTAGATCAATAATGCAAAAGCCTTCTTAAGCTCCCTCCTTGTGGTTCTGTTTAAAAGGGCCCTCAAACTAATGATGCAGGTTAATTGGCTTGTCATCATTTGGGAGTTTACCCAGATAGAGAGACACGGAGAGAAAGAGATCAGTCCGGCTCCTTAAAAGGTTTGCTCTCTGTGACTGCTCTTGTTGTTCATGTTTTATGTTTTTTTTTTTCATTTTCCGACTGTCCACTAAACAGTCGAAGAGCCTTTTTTAACCAAAGTTGGGTCAGCATCAAACAAACTAAACGCCCTCTTAAGAGTAAAGAGTCCTGCAAATAGGCGCTCTTGACAGATTATTGAGGGCAGACTGTCTTCTTTTGTGTTGCAGGGCTTTTTTATACTAAAACCAACACATTTCATCAATTTTTTTTCATTTGTTCAAAAGAAAAAGACATTATTATTATTATTATTATTTATTTATTTTACATTTACCATCATTTTTTATCATTATAATGCAATCCTGTAAAGTATGGACAAAAATAAATACAAAAATAAAATATTTATAATAATATAAATAATATTTTTTCCCATGACAAAAACATTCAAATCCATCAAAAGGGTGTGTGTGTTAAATTCTCATATAATATACTCTAACTTTTAAATATGAAATATATTGAGAGTGTGAAATACTTTAATCACACTGATATTTTTTATTTTATATTTAATTTTTATTGATTTAACCCATATATGAAGTCCTTTTTCCAACACAACCAGCAACTGTAAAAACCTATTTATTTGTTTGTTTGCTTGATTTTTTACTTATTGTGTCACAAAAATAAATACTTGCTAGAAATTGACCAGTGAGACAACTGTCAATAAAGAGCATACTGAAATATAAGACGTGCGGTGTGATGAAAATTTTACAATCAAGCTATAATTGTTGATTATTAAAAAAAATAGTAATAATAATAATAAAAATAAAGTATCATTATTAAAAATAATAATAATGTATGTGATTTGGAAACATAAAATATATGTTTTTTAAAAAAATAAAACAAAATTTGTCCTTTGTTGCAGAATGAATGACTTGAGATATAATGGAAATTACATTTGTTCATGACAGTTTGGTACAGAAATGACATAATTCTCATGTGATTCAAGTATGTCCATTTTTAGACACTGTTAGTAGACAAATCAAATGAACTAGCATGTGATAAAAGTGTTTTAAAGACTTTAAATTGGCCACAGTTAAAGAAACACCCTGTGATTTCCCTGTCACGGATTTGCAGCAATTGGCTGTTGTCTGTAAGATAAAAGCGAACATCTTAAAATCACCGGCTAATACAGGAAGGGTAAAGACATTCTACCTCGCCTCAATGGTCTCTAAGTGCACCGTTTGACAGTCTGAACCTTAGCAGGGATTTGCTATCTAGTCACATGGGCAACTTCCTCTTCATCAACCCTGTTCCTGGTCAGTTTTACACCTTGAATACCCGGCACCCAATCGATTGACACGAGTCCAGCTTATTAATCTACCAGCCGGCCACTTTGAACCCGCCATCCGTTACAGACAGCATCAGGAGCCATTATGGTGACACAGCACTACATCATGCTGAATAAGTCATAAGGGTGGGTGGTTAAAGCCCCTCCCCCAGTCCCTATATCAGCATTTAGGATAAATGACTTAAGCTAATGATAGAGAGATGGGGTATAGTGTTCTGAGAGACCTTGGGCTGGGATGAGGGAAAGAGACACATTTTGTCTACGTGTAATTAAACAGCGTTCTTATGACTCATCAACTGGACTGACATTTAAATGTGCTGTAGTAAGCTGTTTGACAGATATACAGAATTGGAGGAGGAATTAGGAATGAGTCTTTAGCGCTGGAAAATCCATCTCCTCGCAGTCTGTGTGTGTGTGAAGGGTGGGCTATTTGTGTCAGTCTTTCTACTTAACCCAGTTGGAATGCGAGAAGAAGGCAGTTTTGGGGCCCCCCACACACCCCGTCCCCTGACACACACACACACACACACATGTTAGTTTCCTATAAGGATGTAGGCAGATGAGGTTCATCAGTGAGGAGTGGGAGAAGGAAGTTGACATGTGAAAATATCACCGTGGCATTTGGGAAAGTTTTAGCTAAAGGTGGATCTGTCTCTGTGGGGAATTCATAGATTGCATAACAAGCCCGTGGTATATATAGTCAGAGTAATATACCCTAGAGCAACTGTACATACTGTTGACTTAGCTGAAATCCATATTTTTCTCAAATCTAGTAGAGATCTATAAAGTTATTTATAAATAAATTAATACACAATTCATACATTGCATACAGATTAAAAAAAAAAAGATATTTGAACAAGCCTCTTTTATGATTACAATGTTTTTAATTTCTGAAAAAAAGACATATTACATCGACAATCAGAGGTGGGTAGAGTTACATTTACTTTGTTACATTTACTTGGGTAACTAATACTTTTAGAGGAAATTTGGGTACTTTTACTCATTTTACTTAATTTTTCAGTGAAAATCCGGTACATACATTGTGCATATACAGTATACATTAAATACAGTGTTTAAATTATACATTAAATAAGTTGATAAAAGTATGAAATGTTTCAGAACGCTTTTGCCTAACGTTAGACTAAATGAATATTTATGCTTACAGATCGTGTTTACATTTTGCAGAACTAACAGAAGAAGGGCTGTAAATGTGCATTTATTTAGTTATGTTCAGATGTTCAGCAGCGGTATTGTGAAGGGTTTTCACTCTTCTCCGTGTCAGAGGTTAATTAATATACTTTAAAATATAATTTAATTCAGTAATGCAAATCAGAACTTTACCAGCTGTTACTCCAGTTTTCAAACGGATAACATCCTTCAGAAATCATTCTAATATAATGATTTATTGCATTGTTTTGCTGCCTAATATTTTTGTAACCTGTGACATTTTGTTCTGGATACTTTTATAAATAAGCATTGATTGTAAATCAATTGGAAGGATATCTGAAGGATTATGTGACACAAGGCTGATGAAAATTCAGATTTGCATCACTGAAATAAAAAGAAAAAAAACTAAAATCTGTGTGTGTGTTAGGGCCGCACAATTAATACATTTTCTACTTACGTTCCACTGTGGTTTTAGTATAACATTATAATACAATTAATATGTTTTCTCTTTTTTCTAATAAAAAAAAAATAGGCCAATCCCATGTAGAACTGTCATTTGAGGCTTAATACTATAGAAAAGCAATAAAGGTTTTTTTTTTTTTTTACTTGAGTAAATATTTCTCTAAGTACTTTTACTTTTACTTGTGTAAGTATTTCTCCAAGTACTTTTACTTTTACTTGAGTACAGTTTTTGGGTACTCTACCCACCTCTGATAATAATAAAAAGCTTTAAATAGTTTAACAGCTTTAAACAGCATACCCTTTTTCTTTCTAAAATGTTTTGGGTAGTTGCTAGTGTATTAATCATTGCTTACTGAAGTCAGGGGAAGCCATTATCAAGTTTCTGTGATATTCTGGGAACTATAGATCAGACTGGAGCTGCCTCAGGCCTCCCCATATGTGGCATCTGTACATAGCCAACCAAGTCAAAACAGCCCACCCTTGAGTTTCTATAATATTCTGGTCTCTAGGTATGGATGATTTACACCTCAATATTGAGCATTTAGAGTCATGAACAATGCCTATGCAATGCCTTTGTATCACTAAACAGGCGAGAACCATATACTTGATTAGTTAAATAAGTCACAGCACACCTCTAAATAAGACTTCTTTCTCATTTCCATGGCACAAACTATGGGATGAGAGAAGTGAGCAAATAATTACCAAAACATTACCTTTATAAATACACCCAACATAACCTAGCAGGTTTTTAAAGATGTTTCAGAAGATCAGAGCATTCTGAAAAAACATTACCATTCTCAGCACTGCACTGAGATTATGAGTACAGCAGTAAGACAATGTGTGTGACAAGATAAATGCATTTTAGGCAGGCTTCTCAGAGGACTCCTGCTCCTTTTATCATTGTTCGAGAGAAGGACACACATCACTTTGTTGTCTGAAAAAGAGTCAATCACAAGTGAAGTGGGCTCATTAGAATTACTTGGATGCGGAAACTCTTCAGACAAGGACACCAGCGGCATTTGCAGCGTGCACACACCTGCGTTAAGGTTGAAATCTCAAACGGAATAAATCAGAGCAGCGTTGTGAGAGCGAGCACTTTCAGCGACACACCATCATTTATCTCCTCCTTTTTGAGAGCTGCAGTTTTTGCAAACACAATGAAATGCAAATGAATGCCGCATGTGTTTTTCTCAGAAGCCTCTTTGTCACATTCACAAATGCGGTGGCAAACTCATGCTCGCTTGGACACCAGACGATAATGCCCCTTGTCTGAGGTCCTGGCAAAGATCAGGTGATTGCTCTCCTTTCCCGCCAGGCTTGATCGTCTCCAGAGTGCCACGACACATGCGTAAGCAAATCAATCAGACCTCGTTCTAATCAGTTCCACTTATATCGCCCTGAAAATAAATGATCCGTCCCATGAGGGAGGGGGCAGGAACAATCAATACGGGATAAGGTGAAGGTCTGTCCGGTTCCGGGCCCTGCAGGCTGAAGGTAGGGTGAAGGGACACTCTGGCTTCAGAGTAAACAGGTTGCTCTTTCCATAAAGTGATTTGTCACCGCTCCAGTTACTGCTGGCACACAGCCACCTCGTCTTTCCTGAAATGTCAGTCAATAAACCTCCCGAAAGTGCAAGGAACAAGGGGGAGGTGTTTGCAAATTGCAAGGGGGTTGGAAGGACACTGGATGCAGGGCGGAATGCATTACACCTACTTAAATTCCATCTCCCATCCTCCTGTTCCAGCTAAGGTCCCAAAACATGAGCCCCAACCCTCGAGCAGCTGTTCTTCATCACGACTTGCTCCAGCCGTTTGGAATAGGACATAACAATGGCTAACAGGCCACACCAAGAAGCAGGGTTGTGAACGTGCTATCAGCATATAGTCTGGTCCAGTGTTTCCCAACGCTGTTCCTGGAGGCTCCCCCACATTACACTTTTTTGAACTCTTGCTAATCAAACACATCTGAATCAACTCAGCAGTTCATTAGTACAGATTCCAAAATATAAAATGAATGGGTCAGATGAGGGAGACATGCGTACTTTTGGAGTGCTCACAGGAACAGGGTGGAAAACGCTGGTCTGGTCCACACCACAGCCTATTCAAGACCAGAACCAATCATTTACGTGAGTCATGTAAATCAACCAACAAAAGTTTGTCCATCTATCTTTGGCAAAACCAGTAATGAATCCTCAAATCCTCAGATGAGACCTTTCACATACTATACAACGTTGACCGCATATTTGAAGCAGTTGAAGTTGCCTTCAGACGGTAGGTGAACGAACTGTAGGTGGTCCATGGCCATGCCTTTTGAAGTTTCAACTAGGTCCACCACCCAGAAAGGGCTCTCATCCACCATGGTTAATCTACTCGGTGCTGTAACCAGGAACGGTGCACCATTGTTTTCACAGACCACATGCTCTGATTCATTTTTGTCACATGGCGAAGGCTGGGTTTGGTTAGAAATCCGAGAGTTCGAAAATAAAAGGCTGGCAGGATTCAAAGTGACTCAAAGATTCGCAAGTGACTCATGTTTCTTTTTACTACCATCAAACACTGTTTACTTTCTTATTCATTCTTCAACTATGCTGCGGTCCTAAGCTACGGAAGATGGTGCTTGTTATGCTTCTAGAAGTCTCAAGTAACTCTAGGGAACGTTTGAGGAGTGTCCAATCACTCTCACTCTCTATTAGTGATAAACAAATGACGGAGGGGTTAGTCTGAAACAGATGTGTTATGTCAAAGACTTTTCCTCCGCAGTATGCTCTCGACAAAATTCAGCTGTGATACTACATTAAAGTTTCATTAACGTTGCATAGTTTTTCACCTAATCAACATTTCTGGAAAAAAGAATGCACGTGACAGGGACAATTTCTTAATGAATTGTAAGATGTGCAGCTTTTCAAACAATGTTTCATTGTGCCAGATGTTTGCTGTGATCAAGCACATGTGCGTTGTATAAGCAGCTTCTCAAAGTTTAGACTTCCCCGCTAACATGGGAATACCACCAAATACTAGTCTCGGGCGTGTTTTTATGTTGGTGTGGTTTACTCAAGCATGCAAGTGTTTTATTACAATATTTTATGCTCATGCAGTGCTCAGATAAACAATCTTGAAATATATTCATATACACATCAGGGTGTACATGGCATTGTGTCTGAAGACTTGTTGAGTTGACTGGCAGCATATTCCAAGCTATTAAAAGAATGTGTTTGCGAAGCCATGTTTCATAGCTGACATGCAGACTGTCTCCACATTATAAATCTTTGTTGTATTGGTGAGCTGTTTGAAAGGTCTCACATGCCCAGGCTGCATAAAGCACAGGTTGTGATACAGCGTTTAAGACAGTGTTATATTTATTCAGCTTCTGATAATTTTGGTCTTCCATTAAGTGATTGGATCTTCAGACATGAATAAATGGGACTGAGTGTGTTAATTTAAAGGATAAGATCAGTAATGCATTGTCTATGAAACTGTAAGCTTTTAAAACTGCCCAAACAAACAAAAAAAACAATAACAGAATTGTTCTTGTCATTAATATTATTAATATTTTTAACAAAGGCACAGATATGCAAATTTTCTAAATGAACATTTATTTTAAACTGTTTTTGTAACCAATTTAAGAACAAAAAAATACTTCCTGAACAATTTGTATAATGCACTACAAGCTAAAATATCTATTAACTTTAGCCTGTGGCTAGAAATAGGCAAGAAACTAAATGAAGTCCTCAGAGTAATTCCTTATTCAGTCCAATATATAGATTTTTT
This sequence comes from Enteromius afrohamiltoni, assembly GCA_034779775.1. Classification (NCBI taxonomy): domain Eukaryota; kingdom Metazoa; phylum Chordata; class Actinopteri; order Cypriniformes; family Cyprinidae; genus Enteromius; species Enteromius afrohamiltoni. The sequence continues at coordinate 2,786,238 of JAUYWG010000064.1, read as the reverse complement.
CAATTTAGCTTTATTCAAAATATATATAATATATTCAGAATATCAATCAATCAATCAATCACTTTTATTTATATAGCACTTTTAACAATACAGATTGTAGCAAAGCAAAGCACATGGTATACATGGTAATGTATAATGACGAGATTAAATTTTATTTATCAAATGCAGAGACGGTCTGTGCAGTCAAGTTGATGATAATCACTGGAAATCAGGTGTCCCCAACTAAGCAAGCCAGAGATGACAGCGGCAAGGAACCAAAACCCCATCCAAGAGAGAATAGGGAAAAAAAACCTTGGGAGAACCAGGCTTAGTTGGGTCCAGTTCTCCTCTGGCCAGACGCCCAGCACCTAATTTCCAGTTCATTTTTTTTAAGCACATTTCAGATTGTGTAAAGGACTAATAGTGTGTGTGTGTGTGTGTGTGTTTGTGTGCGTCTGGTAGAAAATCTTTTGAAATTTCATTTTTGAATGAGTGACAATGTTTCATTTAATGGTTTACTTAGATTTAAATAGATGTAGTAACAGATGTAGCTGAATAACTTCACAACGACAAACAAGCATTTATTGATATGAAATCAAATGATTTATTAGGATGTAGTTTTGCCCCGTATTCCATTCAGTTCCCATGATTGGATCATCTCAGGTCACATTCCAGCTGGAGGATATCTGAGCATTTCCGCTTTAGCGTATGCGGAAGCCCTATCTAGTCAGAAACTCCACTCTGGTTGGCTGCACAGAGGGAAACCTCAGAGGACAAGTGGCCCTTTCCCATGCATGCTGCGGCCAATCAAAACAGAGGAAAACAACACATTCCCATCAGCCACAAGTGGCGACATTGTGACCCCTGGAAAGTATGAGTAAATCCCAACATCGTGCCTTGAGTTCAACATAGTCTCACTCCAACTCGTCACATTTTGACGTTTGGTCAAAACACTTTTCCGTTGCTTTTTGAGGCTCAAGGTACCCCTTTTCAGTCCCTTTATAATGTGAGGGGTCCTCCATAGTTTTAAATAGGAAATCCTTAGTGTCAATATGCCGGCGCAATATTTTGTTGTTTTAATTTATCATCAAAATTAAAAGATATATTGGGCAAAAACGTTGGAATTATTGCATCAAAATATAGGGGTGTGATTTTTCAATGTAAACAGTCAAAACAGTTTTATTTAAAATGATATTATTTACACATTTATGAGTACGTAACCCAACCCCTGCTTCTAAACCTACCATCTGTCAATAAAACACAAGATATAGCAACCACCGTCATCATTTATTTGAAAGATATTAATATTCCAAGTATTTTGATTCAAAACGATAGATTTGTGAGAGGAATAGACGCGGTCGCTGTCTCCGTCTTGTGTGTACTTCCTGTGGGTTGCTTTCAAAAAATGGCACTTCAAGAATCCTTACATCAACGTTGGTAGTGAAATGTAATTGGCTCTTGCGCGTGAACAGTGCGGGATAATTTTTTGTGATTAAAACCTTGTGTTTTACTCTCTTCTTAAAGACTTTGTATGGCTTCAGAAGACTTGGAATGTGACACAACTTGTTTGTAATGTATTTATACTGCTTGTTTATGATTAGTTTGTGTAATAATTACCTGTACAGTAACTGCATTTACCGGTATGTGTTTATATTGTTTAGAGGTGGGTAGGTTTAGGGTAGGGGTGGGGTTTGGTGCTCCAATTAAACAAAAAAATTCTATAATAAATTTGTATGTGCATGCAAGCTATTACATTAAGCCAAAAAGCTGGACTGAAGGAGTGACTGAAAAGGGGTACCTTGAGCCTCAAAAAGTGACAAAAAAGTGTTTTGACCAAACAGGTTGGAGTGAGACTGTGTTGTTGAGTTGGACGCTAGTGTTGGTTTTTGAGGGTGGCCAGCATGGGTGATGGAATATTTTAGTGCAAGAGTATTGGTATCTGTTGATATCTAATCCCTGCTGTTTGCACAATTACTAAGATGGCTTTTATTGTTCAGTATTCCGTGCCCTCTTGAATTGAACTCATCGCCCTCAAAAGCTCTGGATTCATTAGTCATCCATTAAGTTCATTAAAACTTTATGAGTGTTTTCGACTTGCATTTCATAAGTATGCTGCTACAACAAAAGTTTCATTCTTTACAGATCTGCAATTGTTCCTCTTCCTGACTTCAAAAGAAGTTGCATAAAAGATAGACGTGCGAGCTGAGGGGGGCATTGGAAACTGAGGACTAATACAATGTTTAAATGTGAGACCTCTAGCCAGGCCGGACAGGAACAGATGTTTCTCATTACACATTGGCCGGCTCTGGGTTTGTTTGTGTTGTTAAGTGCCAAAAAAGCTAATTCATCCTTTCTGTAGAAATAAAAACTGAAATTTAGCTGCTCTAAAATATTGTAGGTTGGTTAGATTTTAAAAAATTGCCACTGTAACTTCGTCGTTCAGGTAAGCGCCAATATTTTTACATTAGTGGTACTTTGAATTGTGCTGAAGAGCTTTTTAAACAACAAGGCCATTTCGCCTGGTTGATAAAAGCCTTAAATAGAGTCTACAGACTTGAGTTTGGGTTAGACCTGTTAACAACCTTCCAGAAAACTCTTTAAATGATCTAACAACCACATAAAGATGTGCTAAAATCATGATGTGCTAAAGTCATTTTAGAAAATAACATAGCATATTCACTAAATCCGTAAGCAAGCGTTAACAAAAGCTAATGTGAAATAAAAACGTATTTACTGAAGTAATCATACCATTTTAGCTATGAGCTGTTATTGTGATCCAGGTTTCATGGGACTTCTAAAAACTTTTATAAGTTTTATATTGAAAGTGCAGTGCTGTACCGGGTGAGGTACCGAGCAAGTTTACTACCTCAGAACGGCTATAAATACAAACCTTTTTTCTTTGCATCTAATGCAAAATTCAGCATGTTAAGGCCCGTTCACACCAGGGACGATAACTATACAGATAGCAATAAAGATGTAGTTCTAAAAATCATTCTCAACGTCAAGGCCACACCACAGCAATAACAATAAATGCAGAGAATCTATATCATTGGAATCATTCCAGAACGATTCTTTTTTTCAGCTGATGAACGATACATATTTTGACAGCCAAGCTGGAGAAGAATAAACAGACAATATCCACTGGTGTGGATGCTAATACCATTATAGTTATCATTATAATAGTCATTCTTAGTGTGGACGGCGCTTTAGTCTGCAAATCATGCACTATAGTAAAAGCATTTAAAGGCCATGACATACTGTAGCATTGTGCAAGGAAAGTTTGTGTAGTGTGGTTAGCAAAGTCACGTTAAGGAGCTTCTTTGTGTACGTGTGCGGTTTCATGCATGCATATTTGTTTGAGTGGCGTGATAGTGAGGCATTGCTACATCCTGCAGTGGACTTCCTGTGGTAACGCAAACAGGACACGTTGTTCTCTCTTTAAGCAGTGGCTTGAATGACTCATACTCATGCAACCATGGAGGGATATCCCTGCTCTGGCCCTCCCACACACACACACACAACCCCAGCTAACCCATCCCAACCAAACCCAGACCTGCCCTGATGATTCAATGCAAAGGCATGGAGCCCCCAGTGAGTGGTGGGTGTGTGCTTGAGTGTCTGTCTTTTGTTTCATTCAAACTCAGCTTTGTTTAGGGTTGTTTGCAGTTGGCTTGGTTTCTCTTATGTAATCAATGATTAATTCCAACAAATTAAGTTTTTATTCTCTGAATTTTTAGACTTGTGCCTCTTTGGGTGAGCATGCCATGTCCAGCTGCATGACATGCAATAGTTAATCTCAAACAGCAATAATTATGCGAGCAGTTTTAAACATATGGACATTTAGTGTGTTTATCTATGTATGACTATAATTGCGGGTACATTTGGGTGTCCCCTGTTACCTAGGTAGACTAACAATGCTGACAATAATGTAACAGAATTTACTTTTTTTTTTTCCAAAGCTCCACTTGCTGGTATAAATGCTAAGAACACAATACTTGTGTAAACAAGATTTAAAGAGATTTAAATAACCAAATGAGAGATCAGTAATACATTCTCTTTTCCTTTTGATATTGTGATAAGGCATATCGAACTCTTGGTGTAAGACATTTTTAAATTAAATATTTTCTCAGAGAGAGCACAGATACTTTTCAGTGCTTCAGATCTTATCAGTGAGTGAAAGTGACATAATTTCCGGTTACTTACATAATTCTGAGAGAAAATTTCACAAATTTAAAGACCGTATGGTATGGTATGGTAGTTGATGTGAGATTTAGGGACACATTTTT
>JAUYWG010000064.1:2758236-2780529 GCA_034779775.1 Enteromius afrohamiltoni | reverse complement strand
ATATATACCAGACTGTGTTGGTATTTTAAGTGAAGGATGCTTTTATGAGTGAAAATGCAAGTGGTGCATGCAGAACCATAGAGTGTTGTGGGTGGCTGTTTTCAGTTATTTATGGTTTGGTGGTTACCAGGGCAATGCTGTTTGGTTATTTATTGTTATCAGTATTTTGCTTTGTGTTTACATCCTTGATAACTATTAAACTGTTAACAGTCAGTACAGAAGGAGTACAGCTTACAGAACGTCTATAAGCAATGCTAATGTTTGTTAGCAAATATTGTCTAGACTGTTATGTTTTTTTTTTTCTTGCCTTTCTGTGGAATTAACATGCATTAGCTTTTTTGGTCATTTATTGCTGAAATGAATATTAAAATTAAATTAATAAATCTAAATAATAATAATAATTAAAAAAAGAAGAACCAAAACGTAAACAAAAAACATATATGGAAATAAACAATAAAAATAAGGGGAGGAATAAGCTTAAATAAAATAAATTAAACCTCAATAATAGCAAATGCACAGTGCTAACCAACTACCAAAACTTAAACTAGAATAAATAAATAAATAAATAAATATGTATACAAATAAATCATTAACCAAGGGACATATACAACAACAATGATAATAATAATTATTATTTTTAAAACTTTCAAAATTACAATGCAAAACAACAACTTAAACTAGAATAAAATAAACAACAACAACAACAACAACAATAATAATAATAATAATAAACTTACATAAGCACAATGCAAAATTTATACAAACTTACACTTTGAATACAAGTAAGTAAACAAGAGTAAGTAAGGGTAAAATTTGTCAAATAAATTAAACCTACATGTACAAAAAACTTAATAGTAGTAGTATATAACTATAGTAGTATTTAAATATATAAACAATGCTGATTCAAGAGCTAAAAAAAAAAGAAAGAACACAAAGTAAAGGTAATTACACAAGATGACGAAGCCCTGTTTGTTTAAACAACAGACAATTATTTGCTTTGACAAAGTTGCCATGGTGATTTCAGCACGCTGCTACGAGGTCTGTTTTTTTCCCTTTTTTTTTTTGAATCACCAAAGCAGCGTACGAGAGTATGAGCAGCAGCAGACGAGTGTGAGCAAAGCTTTCCACAGAGCTGCCCGCTCACACACACGTGTTCCTTCCTCAGACCTTATAAATATACATTAGTGAATGAGACTGTAATTTCTGGACGGGTGTTTTGTAACAAACACACATCACCATGGAGACCTTTGTGTTTCACCGCTCTGATGGACGATTACAGTAACGAAGGGGAAATCTCGGGATTCCCTTTCACATTACCGCAGTCACATGCTCGGAGGTTTCCCTGCAACGGTTGTCATGTTTATGAAATCATCTAGTTTGCAGTCAAATGCTAAATAGCAACACTAGAAATAGCTCACTGCCAAAAATGAGCTAAACTCGCAGTCCTTCAGGAGCGGCGCTGAACATGCCATTTGAATTTTAGACCGGAATACATAATTTGTTATGATACAGGCTTTGGTTCACAGAAAGCTCAGAATCAATTCAAGTTTTGCTGCTGAAAGGGATTTCAAGCAGCGCTGTACTTCCCCAGTCACACTTCAGTTATTTGTCTCAAGGCATTGGTCCAACGTGGCAGATGGCCACGGAATGGCAGACATGAGTGGAGGAACGGGACTGTGGAAGAAAGGAAGAGAGAGAGAGTAGAAGGAACAGACAGACGTCTGAATCTCACACTTAGTTTCTGTGAGGCTGATGAACTGAACTGAACTGATAACAAATATACACAGTACACACACACATACACACATTAAGTAAACAAAAATCGTGATTAACTATATATATTTACTTTACTATATTTACATTATTTATTAAATTATTAAATTAGTGCTGACTATGTAATCTGGGTTACGTAAAATGACTTATAGTTGGATTATATTACATTTAAATGCTCATGATCAGATTACAGTTATTTATTTTAAATACCTCTTAGATTTAAAGTTAATATTTCAATAATTTAACACATTCACATGTTTTATGATGTCAGTTATATTATATAATATTGATATGCATCTACACAAATAAAATATTTCAGATTACAAATATTTCAAAACCATGAATGAACACATGTGGAGTTATGTACTTAACAAAAAAAGGTGAAATATCTGAAAACATCTTTTATATTCTAGTTTCTTCAAAATAGCCAACCCTTTGCTCTGATTACTGCTTTGCACACTCTTGGCATTCTCTCGATGAGCTTCCTGAAGTGGTTTTCCAACAGTCTTGAAGGAGTTCCCAGAGGTGTTTAGCACTTGTTAGCCCCTTTGCCTTCACGCTGCGATCCAGCTCACCCCAAACCATCTCGATTGGGTTCAGGTCCGGTGACTGTGGAGGCAAGGTCATCTGCCGCAGCACTCCATCACTCTCCTTCTTGGTAAAATAGCCCTTACACAACCTGGAGGTGTGTTTGGGGTCGTGGCCAAATAAATGATCGTCCAACTAGATGCAAACTGGATGGGATGGCATGTTGCTGCAGGATGCTGTGGTGGTTCAGTGTGCCTTCAATTTTGAACAGTGTCATTTCAGAGGCTGGTGACTTGGATGAACTTGTCTTCGGAATCAGAGGTTACTCTTGGTCTTCCTTTCCTTGGTCGGTCTTCATGTGTGCCAGTTTCGTTGTAGCACTTGATGGTTTTTGCGACTCCACTTGGGGACACAATTAAAGCTTTTGCAATTTTCCGGACTGATTGACCTGCATTTCACAAGTAACTTGTTTTTCTTTAGTTAGCTGATTGGTTCTTGCCATAAAATTAATTTTAACAGTCCAATAGGATATTGTAGTAACCTGACTTCTTCACAACACAACTGATGGTCCCAACCCCAAAGCAATACATTCCACTTATTAACCCTGATAAGGCACACCTGTGAAGTGAAAATCATCTCTGGTGACTACTTCTTGAAGCTCACGGAGAGAATGCCAAGAGTGTGCAAAGCAGTAATCAGAGCAATGGGTGGCTATTTTGAAGAAACTAGAACATAAAAGATGTTTTCAGCTATTTCACCATTTACAAGTACATAACTCCACTTGTTTATGCTAATTTAAACCACAGTTTCACACTACATGTACTTACTATAAATAGGTGCTTCTTGTTAATTACTCAGTACCTATTTGTGTAATTACACCGTAGCAATTACACCTCCAAGTTAAGTGCAACTTAGTTTGATTTATTTTATGGAAAAGAGCAACTTGTCATTATTGTTTCATGGAAGAATGTAAGAATCATTACAGTTTCATTATGACATAACAGTAAATAAATGATGACAGAATTTGAATTTGCTCATTTGATTGGTTTTGTGAAGTCAGCATATCAAACGTCACTTTAACCAAGACAGTTTTCTATTTTTAATAGAAACACTAGTCCAAGATGGAAAATCCCTCATGTTTGGCCTGTAAATAGGCCCAGCATTAGTGACATCATTCCTGCCTGGAAGAAAATGTACAGACCCAGAGACCCAAGAATGAACCCTCAGGAACTGAAAAGCTCTTCTCTGCTCCAAAACAGTCAGCTGCCTTACTGCCTACTGAAAAAAAACAAAAAAACGCATTTAACAACCCGAATACCTCTAGCCATAAGAATGCTACATATTGAAATAAACATGAACATTTGAAGTTGTCAACTTCTGAAAATAAAATCCTTTTTACAGTGTATTTTTTGAAGCAAGTGCACCTGTGTTGCCTTAAAATGCTGTCAAGATAGGCAGGTCAGTAGGTTTTGAAACGGAGCCGAGTTCTTGTCTATTCGTTTATCTAGAAGCGCGTCAATGACAGCGTCCTCGGTGAAGGAACTCCAAATATTCTGTGCATTTGTTCTGAAGATAAAATGAAGGCTGGGGGTTGGGTGGAGGTGGATGCGGGGTGGGATCAGCAAGAAATTGAATCACCACAGCAACTTTAATAATATCTATTTTGCAGCTCACATATGAAAGGAAATGAGTTTCAAAGGTGAGGTCATGCTTCAACTGTCACTTATATTTGATAGCTTCCACACATCAGAGACATAAATGCTACTTTATACACTAAAGAGAGATGCGTTAATGTGCGCTATACCCTACCTCACGTGCAATGTAAATTCTTTATTGCTTCTACCCAAGAGCAATGTGGAAATACAATTAGGGCACATACTTATATATTTCTTTTTTCACTGGCCACAAAGGAAATATATACTCTTCTTATTGGTTTGGGTATGAATATATGTAAACGAAATTGCTTCTCATTGGTGGAACATGTGCATGTGTGTGGAACAGAATTCCAGTTGCTCGGAACAATAGCTGATTGCTTATAAGGAATGTCCATGTCATATTCCAACTAAAAATAAGAAAAAAAAAAAGAAAGGGAGAAATATCTCTCTTTTTTTTTCACTGCATCATAACATTATATTTGTGGCAAATTTTCAAGTACAAAATGATCATATAAAGCTCAATCATATAAAGCTTAAATGTTTATTTCTCTTGATTGTGGGGTGAAACATGATTCAAATATGTTCTTGGTATTTTTTGTGATAATTATTTAATATACCCCCCCCCCCCATCTAAAAAATAAATAAATAAAATAAATAATTAATTAAAAATAAGATAATATAAATAAAAATCATATTATTATACTTTTAGTATAGTATTTGAAATTTACATTATGATATAATAATTGATTTATTTATTTTCATTTCCATTCTACAGAAGTAGAAGAAGAATATATTTATATACATTTATTTCTCAATACAATAATATCCTATGAAGCTTAAATGTTTTTGTTTTTTTTAATTGTGAAGTTGAATACTTTGAAATCTGGTCTTGATAGCTTTTGCGGCATTCACATAAATCCCTCCAAGTTTTACCAAATACTAAAAAATCTCTGCAAAGATCTCTCTGTCTGCTGTACAGCACTCAATTTGACTACATTTAAATTCACTGCATTAATAATGGGCCAATGATTTTGATCTATTTGTAGATATTGAATAATTTAATACAAGACATAGCTTTAGGGATCAGGTTTCCACATTTTAAAAAAAACAAAACAAACCACCCGTGGTATAAAAAAAAAGCTGTGCTTTGCAGAACACACAAACACCCTCATTGCATATTTGTGGTAGTTTGTGCTCCCGGCACATTTTTGTAAGTTTAAGAGGGCTGCTGTAGGCTTCAGTCAGCAGTAAATGACAGACTCTGAGCCTCTGCACTCTGCGGTGTGACACCTCCTGCGTTCCTCTAATGGCCAGGTAGGCTCTTACAGGCCATTTTCCAATGTAATACACAGTGTGACCCTGTAATGGCTAAAGATATCCGGTGGCCTGTGTTTTGAATGCAGTATAAAACTACAGTTTTTTGCGACCTCCTGCCGATGATCAGAGTCAAAAGCGGCGCTGCTCAGTTTTACTGTTTCCTTTTTCTCTCTCAACTATAAAAAATGCAAACAAGCTCCTCTGGAAGTCTCTATTCTGAGATGCCTTTTTAAAAAAGCATGTTGTGAGCCATATAAATCTCAAAACTGGGACTTATTTGTCAAACATACCCAGAACAAGAGAAAGAGAGCGAGATCTGGTGGTTGAGAGAACAGGAGTCAAACTGAGAACTACAGGAATAACATTCAGGATTGTTTGCACTGCAGCTCTCTGATGAAAGGCCCATGCCTCTAAAGCAGTCAGAAGGAGGGGTCAGTCCGTGTAGTTTTGTGCTTTTGATCTGGCGTGTGTCATCTACAAACATGTCGGAAGCTGGCAGAACTTGTTCTCTGATCATGATGTCCTGGAATGTGCTGGATTTGTTTGGCTTGACTTTGTTTCTAGAAACTGAGAAGTCATCCCAGGAACTCCTGCAAGCTTGTAATGTTCACATGTCAAGGTTTATGAGATTGTTCATATAAGCTATATATGTCTATGAAGTTTGATATATTATTGGTCAATTACATATATATATATATATATATATATATATATATATACACACTTATACACTTATATATATACAACAAAGTTGTAAGAGAAGAATACATTTTGGGTTTAGATTTTGCCATGTACATATATTTGTCATGTATATAAAAAATGTAACACATCCGCATTATTATTATTATTATTATTATTATTATTATTATTATTCATACTATTTATGTAGGTGTGCACTTTCCTAAAATATATTTATATATATATTTCGGGATATGAAGACTAAAACTAAAAATAAATAAATAAATAATTAAATGAGAATTGTACATTTTACATTCTTTTTTATTTAACTTTTTTATTTTTTTAAATCAATTAACCACATTTATTTATTTATTTATTTATTCATTCATTCATTTTTCCATTTATTCACTTCACTGTATGTGGTTTGGAACAAAGTGAGAGTGAGGAAAAATAATTAGCTTCTTGCTGCTCAGACTGCTTGTTCAAACTGATGAGATACAAATACAAGCATAACTGGAGTTTTTTGAAGCGCAATCAGTGGTCTTCCGTCACCAAAACCAGCTCAAATAAAGGTAGACAGTTAAAAGAATCTGTCTATAGCAGTCCTTAAGTTTAAACTCAAGCATGGTTTCTCCTTTAACCTTTAACCTCTGAGAGCATGACCTTCACCTCAACACTGACAAACCTCTCCACAGGAGGTAGGAGACAATAAGATGACAAAACACATGCATTCAATCTGTCTGAGCGCTGCACCCTCATAAGGGAAAAATAATGGAATTTTACGTTCATCTGCTGCTTCTTATTAGAACTTTCTCCTTTAGTAAGTGTCAGATATCGTACGTGAAACAACCCACATTTAATGTGATTGTAAATTTGTGCATTTTAGTAGATATTACAGCTTATCCTATTACTCATTTAACAGATGTCTTGACATGTGATTCAACAATGGGTGGAGTCAACATTGCACTCCCTTGATGTTTCATATTCTCTATTATGCTATAACGCTTTTATTCAGAAACGTGGCGCTGAGGGAGATGAGGTGATGTCAGGAGGTTATGAAGAACAGACCTCAAAATCTGGTTTACATAGTCTTCATTAGACAGACCATCCCCACCCACAGTGCACTGCTGTCCAAACAAACGCCTTGGGCTTTGACTACACCAAAGGCAAGATGTGTGCTTTCAATCCCATTTGTTTGGCTAACATTGGTTTTATCAGCACTGTCATGTCAATAACTTCACACCACCTTGTTTTTTTTTATCCATTTTGTATTTATTCTAAACTTCATCGCAATTCTGATAGTTGACATATTTATACCTCACATCACCTCATCCCCCTCAGCGCCACGTTTCTGAATAAAAGGGTTTCCTCTTGGGAAAACTACTTTGAAACTGTAACTTGTCAAGCTATAAGCTAATAACAACTAAAATATGCTATTAAAGGAAAACTCCACCATTTTTCAATATTTCAATATGTTCTTCCCTCAACTTGCTGATACATATCTGGCCTGTCTCAGTGGGTGCACTTAATCGCTCTAGCACGTGGCTCCACTATATTGGCTTTAGCTTAGCTCCATTCATTCAGAGTAAGTATGGGGACTCAAAATAAAACGTGGTGATTTTCAAAGCGGATAAAAGATGATAACTGTAATGTATGGTGGAAGAGCACTTGGCAGCACTTCGACCTCGGCAGGTAATATCATCACTCCTGAAAACGCATTCATCACCCATTCCCGCTCCCTCTCACTTCGTCAATACAACCAATGTGACTTTCACTTCAACCTGTGCTACTGCAAAGCTGCAAGAAAACATTTACAATGTCATAGATGATGATGGGTACTTTGTAGCAGACCTAGAGCCATACAGTATCTATTTGAACCTGAATTTACAGATGAGAAACTAGCTACTATGCACCTTGAGAGGGAAGAAAGATATGAAACAGAACATACCGGAGCCAATGAGAGAACATGGGCAAACAGCAACTGGGGGTGCAAATGTGGCAAACACACAAATTCTTCAGCATCTGTACTGGAGTCAGTGGATCCATGTTCAAAGAAGCTAGCCATACCAGCGTTTGTGGTGAGTTGGAATTCTGTGAAACATTACAGCGTTATGCACTTCGCCTTGTTATCGCAACCATTTACAATGCACGTAAACACCATGATTATTCAAAAGCTACCTTACTAATACTACTACTAGCTGACTGATACTTCGCCAAGACTGCTCAAACTACTACTGGTAGGTGTGAAAATAATGTTGGTTGAAGTATTTGGTAGCCTTTAAATTATTGCTTGTTTGATACCGAAGGAATGAATGGAGCTAAGCTAAAGCTAACATAGTGGAACCGTGCATGCGCTGAGATGGGACAGATATGTATCAAAGTTGAAGGAAGAACATAGTGAAAAAAGAAAAAACACATTTCCTTTAAAGGGGAAAATGTCTTGCTACCGCAGTGTTCTTGCTGACACTGACACAGTTCAATATCTTACTGTACATCTAATTTTGTCAATAATATATTATCATGGGATAAAAAAACAGCAATATCAAAGTGCAAAAATATAGCAATACAAAGTGCCAGAGCAATATATATCTGTATATTGGCACGGCTGTAATTTGTGTATTTCTAATGAATCGCATATTTGAAGTCTAAACAAGTCAATTATTTGCTTTTTATAAAATGATAGTAAATTTAAGCATTTGCCATGACACCATGAGTGGTGGTGAAATGGTTGGATTTCTGTTATCAATGGAATATCGCACACCTCTCGACCAATCAGGCTCGAGGGCCAGAAAGAGTTGCTAATAATAAATCTAATTAGAGATAGAGAGAGAAAACATGTAGTTTATTAATGATGATAGTTATTCCCAAAACTACAACAGTTTCATACTTTCCATTATTCACTACAATAAAAAAGCCAAACTTCTGTTCTGCAAAAGCATGTAGGTACATTTTGATGTTGACAAGGACATGTACTAGCGATGACAAATGTCAAAATGTGCTCGAAAGCGAGAAAGAAGAAAGAGAAGTAACATTCAGTTAATCGCAAAGTAACAGTTTTGAGGCCAGGGAAACTATGAACGCCATTGTTCGAACCTGTCAGTGTGTTATGTAATAGTCTTTGACCTAGATTGCAGCTCTCTGGAGTACTTTTCCACTGCTCTATTGTGCCCTGGGCAGCCTGTTGAGCTCTAGAGTTAGGTGAGCTTCTTGCCCGTAGGAATGATAAAACTTCGGTGCAAAATGCTGACACATGAAAGTTGAAGATATGAGTTATTACAGGCTAACGCAAGTCACAAAGAATAGATCTTGAGTATCTCTCAATCTGCTCTGCATCAACCGATTATGATGGATTGGCCCTCAGGCAGAAATCTAATTAGTATATCAGAATAGTAGAACAGAGTTTCTCAACATTTCTTGTCCCCTACAGCCCTCACCAGTGAAGTTTCTCTTAATTGACACCAAAACAGAAATGTGTTTGTTATAAATGTGTATACTATAACAATCTCTCAATAAAAAAAAAATTCTTGCAATGATATTAAAGCAAGATTGCTGTGGGTTAAAAAGAGAAAGAAAATGCTCAAGAAGCAACTTGTTCTTACTCTACAGTGTTTCAGAAAGCTACATTTAGATTAATTGTCTGGGCCTTTTCGTTTTTGGGTAACACTTGGTACCTTCACTGGCAAAAGTGACTGAAGCATTGAAAGGTAAGTTGTTTTCAATCTATTTTTTTTTTCTCCAGTAATTTGATTATTTATGTTATGTACCTTTAATATATATCATGTCCATGATTTTTTATTTTTATTTTGTGTAGGTTCACATAGCTAATACAACACATTAACCAAGTGTCATCCCATTCCAATGAAGCAAAAAATAAGTAAATAAATAAATGAATAAAAATCCATTACTTTTTGTGTATGAAGGTGATACATGGCCCTTTAAGATATTAAAGATTGACCCACCAGACTGAGTTCGATCACTCTACAGTGTTATAAAACATAAGGACAGATTGGGTAAGTCTATAAGACTATATTTTCATGATTTTAGTCTTGTTATAGACTTGGGAGTGTTTTGACCTGGTCTCGACTCTGACTTTTTTCAGAGAAGTTTTGTCTCTGGTACAACCACACTGTAGATGCATCTTGTGATCTGTGATGACTCTCTTTGGGTCTCCTGTTGAGTTTGATTCAACCATCTTCTGACCTCAGTCTTGGCTTGGACTCAACCTACCTAATGAGCTGGTCTCGAAAATAACAGCACCAGTCAGGCTGTTCAGATTTTATGGTTTCAGAGAGGTTTCAGGGTTCTCAGATGAACATGAACTAGAGCAACTGAAAACCAGCTTGACCAAACTGAGAAACCAGTTTGACTAGATTAAACCAGCAAAGGACATATAACCAACTATGGTTGGTTATCACTGGTCTTTTTTGGATGAGAAAGAAGCACAAATATTACTACCTCCTTAATAAATCACAAGTGAACAGCAATACTTTAGGAGTCATTCATCATTCTCTTAAAGGGTACTTGCTCTTTGTAAGGCACCGAGGTTATGGGGTCATGGGGTGAGTAATGCAGCCAGATCTTTCTTTCCCTTGAGGCAGATTCCAGACATCCCTTGAGGAAACCTGAGAGAGTGAATGGGGTGAGAAACATTGGGGAGCCTCTTTTACTCTTTTGTTCCATCCCTGACCTTCTTGTGTCCAACCTGCTGGTATTGACCGTGTTGGGAATGCTTACGTACATACAGACACGCTATGCCCATTTGTCTTGCGTTGAGTGACGGCTCACTTCCTCATCATGGCTTTTAATCCAGACTCACTGTACGGACACAGCTGTTTTTCATGGCGTAGAAGCTTCATGTCACATCCTACCTGGTTCCTCAGCACCATTTCTCACTTGCCAATATTTCTAATCAAGGTTCGTTGATGAATGAGGTCTTTGATGTTGACCTTGTTCTGGGGTTGATGGTGTAGCAGAATTGGTTTAGATGTTAAGGAATATGACGCCTAAGGGTCCTTAACAGGATAGTTCGGTCATTTACTCTGCCTGAAATCGTTCTAAATCTGTATGATTTGCTTTGTTTAGTAGGAACTAAAAATACAATATATTGAAAAACATTTGACGAATGCTTACTTTTTTTTTTTTGTATTCCAAATAACAAAGAGTGTCTAGAATTGGCATTTTTAGGTGAACCATCCATTTAACTTTTGGAAATTGTTTATGTAATGTGTATATTTGGATCAGTGGAGTGTAAAAGTATTTTCCTGGAAATGTACTTTTTGCGTTTGTGTTGATTGCAGGTTGACACACTTTATAAACTTTTCAAGGAAAGGTTGACATGTAAAAGGCACCAAAAATGTAAAAAAAAAAAAAAGATAAAAAAAAAAAAAAAAGCTGTGTGTGTATATATTGTAGAGTGTGTTTATATTGACCTTGATCTGGAATGGTGACCCAAATTGGTTAATGTATGGGTCTAATGTATGTATTCTACACAAGAAAATGTGCAGATATTTTATAGCAATTTTAATTGAGTGAGTATAAAAATGACATATGGCATAACCATCAAATTAAAAGGAATAACCTTTTTTAATTAACTCCCAGAAACCCAAATATAGAAAAAACACTGCAACAATTGTCACAAAAAAGTGACAATTAAAAGTTTATTTGTAGTTTACTGCTCATAAAGGCCAACAGAAGTTTATGTATCTACACAATAGCATTGGTATAATAGAATAAAGTATTTTTATGAACAATTTATTAAAAAAATTAATATCATATTTAAAAACACTGGATCCAGGCTGTATGTGGAAATCGTGAAGGAAAAAACACAATAAATGTGCAGGTTTCATTTGTTTGATTCAATTGTGGTAGTCCCAAAAGCAGTTATTTTGATCCAAGTCACTGTCTCCATTCTGGATGGCCTCGAGAGCATCCTGGACACTGTACCTGATGTGGCTTTTCCTGGTTTCAGGCATTCTGAAAGTTACAATAACAGATTAGTTTCCAGGCCAGGTAATTGCAATGCAAATTAATTGTAGCTATGCCAACACAAAAGATTCACACATTCCTGAGATCAGCAATTGTATCAGGTATACCTATTGCTCCCTTTGTCATGCTATGAGCACTTATACCCCCATCTCCCAGAACATTATCACCTTATCATTCAAAAAGCAGCTATTTGGCCAGCCAAGCAGAGCCCAGGAAAAAGAGAACCAGCACTACAGTATATTTCAAATCATGCTACATAAATCTTTCAGTCCTGAGAAACTCAATTCATTACTTATTCTTATTAGAATGTGTCTCCTAATTACTATGATGCATTAGTACAACAAAAAGTTGTATTTTATGGAAGTTCTAAGCTGTCATGTATTATAATTTTTTTCCGTCTTGTTTTCTCGTGATCACGTCTTATTTTTCTCGTGATCTTAACATAACAAAAGTTGTTTTCTCGTGATCACGTCTGAATTTTCTCGTTATCTCGACATAACAAGAGTTGTTTTCTCGTTATTTCGACCTAATTTTCTTTGCGTGTCGGGCATAAGAACACCAGGCAGCATTATCTGCATGCTGCTAAAATTACAGAAATATACTATTTAAAACATATTTTTTGTTGCCTTGTTATGTCTATAGGCAGCCTAAAAGGTCTACTTCAATAAAACAATCGAAAACAAATTTGTGTTTATTTAATACGTATAAATCCAACAAGAGGTAGTGTACAGTCTTCCCCATCTGAGCTCATTATGCTCACTCCCATGCAGGCCAACCCGCAGCGCAACCTATTCCTAAAGCCTGGAATTCAACCCAGAAGAACAACGCGAGGCCACGCACAGCTTGAATCAACTAAATATATAATTTAATAATAAATAATATGTAATTGAAATATAATCAGAATAAAGTATCAAGGCCGCCAAGGCATGTGAAATAAATATGAAAGCAATAAGCTCATTTGTTGTACATTTCTCAAACAAAACAAAATAATAATAATAGGCTAAATTATTATTATTATTATTATTAAATCTATTGATTTCTTTCTGTTCGCATTTCGATTTGCTGTTAAATCAAACTTCATTCAAATGAGTTTTTAGTTGAGACCAGAAAAAAAATTAAGTCGTGATAACGAGTAAACAACTTTTGTTATGTCGAGATCACAAGAAAAATATGACGTGATCACGAGAACGCAAGACGTAAAAAAATTATAATACATGGCCGCTTAGAACTTCCGTTGTATTTTGTATGTTTATCTAACATCAAATTTGTAAAATAGGTAAAAATTGTTGCAAAATTAAAAACTGATCAAAAACATTACAAACTGATACAGTAATATTTATCCTAGTATTTTCACCATCAAACAAGTGGAAAGTAAACTTCCTCAAGTGCATGGTGCACACCCAAATTTTGCTACCCTAAGACCCACTGTTGTAAAATTACAACATGAACCAAACAAGCTCAAAATCACACAATATCAGTATATTCCACAATGTCATCAAATCTGCATGATCTACACATATCAATTATCGCAGAAAAAATACTTTTTACTTGAGTCTTGATTTTTCCTGTTCAAAACAACAAGTTGATGTTCTCCATGGCAGGCTCCCAGGTTGTTTGACATCATGGCCAGATAAACGGGTCTATTTACACATTTTACCATCCAATAGTGTTGTAGAACTGAACAATAGGACCTATTAGTAATGTAGTAATCTTAGTTAAAATTAGTAATCTTAATATTTTTCTTCTTCTTCTTCTTCTTTTTCTCCTGACTTTAGGTAACATCCATAAATGTCAGTTTTTCGAAGTTGCACCACTTGACATTTTACTACCTGAAGTAACTTGCCTTTTTACAATTGTATATTCTTATTTTCAAATGTTTAAACAATTGTCTATTGTTAGGCCAGTGTAGTTTGTGGAAATAAAAAAAATATATATTTTTTTAAAGTGGTAATTTTAAAGACTTTTATATATCAAGCTATTTTGCAAATGTGTTGGTTCACTACTTATTGTAAATTCTGGAACCTGAAGCAACACTAATTGAGAACCAGTGGTCTAAATCTCGTTTTGCACAAATTAATTCAAGCCTAAAAAGTTAACGTGCAGACTTAAACCAAATGCATACCAATATCTGAAGCTCTTTAATTCTTGAGGGGTGTTTTGCAGGTTCTCTGTGATGTATAATGATTAGCTGAGTGGGGCTTTTCCCCTGCTGGTAGGGTCATCGCTCTGATCAAAACCTTCTTGTAGAGCACACACTCAGTCAGCGGGACTGCGGACATTCTGCATAATCAGCATTTCAAAGCAGCGCTGTCAGTATCTCTCCAAAGCTGAAGCGCATGGCTTTCATTTGTCTGGGCCACATGGGGTCAACATGAAGACTGGCTGCAGATGACATCACCTTTGCCAAGGGGGTTCCTGCAAGAGGAGGTTCTCTCTCTCTCTTGAGATGACAGGGTAAGAAATATGACCTCAAAGCTTCCTAGTACGCATCTGGATATCGGTAAGTGTCGCAATAACAACAGTTCTTGAGAAGGCACAGTGACTCCACCAGACTTATTTAGAATGGAGATATTCCACTGAGAAATTTCAGCAGCATTAGGACTCAGCTGCCAAGCTATTTCAGGCCATCCGTGGAGCTATTTCACCAGAAATTGCACTGGATGTATAATTCAGTCGGTCCCAGTAATGTGGACCTGCTATTAACTTGGGCTGCTAGGAGAACATCATGAAAGGAATTGCCTCTCGTTTCTAATTCATCGTGATCCATTGTTCCCTGCTGCATTCAGTGCCATATGTAAAACAATCCAGTCTTTTTACTAATTTATTTTTATATGCCTTCAATATCAATAAATGTTTAATGGAAATCTCTACAGTCACAGTAGAGTGATTTTAATGGGTAGAATCTCTTTAGGATGTTATTAAAATAGTAGATCACTTCAGCCTGGGAACCTCAGCCTTCCTATATTATTGTACATAATACTTTTTTAAAGTCATAATTTGCTTATGGCCAGAAGGATAAGATTTGGTTTGAAGCAATAATGGCTTGGATGATTAATCTGAAACTCAGCCTTTCTACTTTATTTTGTTGTTTTATGTAAAGTCTCATTCTGGCACTTTCCATGAATATGTAGTTCCTCTGGCACCTGATGATTTGTTGAAGCACACTCTTATATTTTATATTGTGATAACTATAGAATAAGTTGGATGCTCGATTGAAAAGTGAAATCCTATCTTCCTTTAAAGAGAGATTTTGGCCTGTTCCACCTCAGGCGTCTTAAATGTTCCTGCTGTATCCAACTGTAAAATAATCTGTTTAATTGATAATTGTAGAACAAATTGTGCTAACACTTTATTTTAATATGTCCATAATACAGTGTAATTACCTAGTTAGTACTTAGTTGTAACTGTTGTACTTATATGAATACAATGTACTTATTATGTAACTAAGTTAAGGAACAGTTTGTAATTATGTAGATGTACTGTGATAGGCGGCTACTGTTACTGTAACAGGCAGAGTTTGTTACACAGCTATTTGTGTAACCAAAAGACTGTCACATATGTGTTGCAGTCTTTATGCAATGTAATTATAAATTCAAGTACACAGGCATAAGATACTTAAAATAAACTGTATCAAGATTGTACTTAAGTGTAAGCAGCTGTGTAACATACTCGGTCTGTAACATGTATGTAACAGTAGCTGCCAGTTACATCTACATAATTACAAACTGAAATTACAGGCTGTTTCGTAACTTAGTTACTTAGTTGTTGATTAAAATCAAGTTTTTAAACTGCGTTTAGACTTTATTTCTTAAATTCAGTAACAGAAATACAAACAAAGCAGCTCATGTAATATTTAGTTTCACCTCCCAAGGTTGATGTTTAAAAAAAAAAAAAAACTTTGTTTTGAGCACTATTCTGTACCCTATTTCTAAAAGCACCTCCTGCTCATAATTAGCATTATGCAATAAGCAAACAGTACTTAAAATGGTACAGAGATTATGACATAATTTATTATCCTTGTTTCATCACTACGTTTTTATTTAGTTTCCAGGATTTCTGTGAAAATGCCAAAACTGGCATCACACCCTCATCATCCAGACTTTACTTCCTTATTAGGTGGCGGTAGTGTAATTAAGATGTTTGGATCTTTCAGAGGAAACCCATACTCCACCGGCATTGTCAAATAGATGACTTGTAAATAATAGATGGCGCTGGCTGTATAGACTCTGGCTTATATGGGCCCATCAAGTAATATAAGAGAGAGAAAGATGAAAGCGATTTTTACCACACATGCACACTCCTGGATTCACTGACTTTGAGTTGTCATTTGATCTGAAAGTAAGGAGATGATTTTGACATCTGCTGATGATCAAAGCATTGGTTGGTGAATTGTTTGCCTTGTAGTTCTCCATGTGGCATCCCCATCTAAACAGGTATTCCACACTGTACCTGCTATTATCATTAGTTAAGGTTAAAACTGTTCCCAATACATTCCATGCATTCAAAACCTATAATCACATGCAAGTACTGCAGTCCAGTCTCAGCTTTAATACTCAATCAAAACTTATTCAGAACTAACCTTTGTCAGAATGATATTTGCTTCACTTCTAAAAACACTTTCTTTTTCGACTGATATCGTCTAGGCCAGATCTTATTTTGACTAGTAGCTAAATACCAGGCACCAGACTTCCATATAATGTCAGATTGACGATGGACAGGGCGTCAGACAGACACTGCATTTTGGTTGCAAATGAAAATCAGGTTGATGTCAGTATTTGACGTCAATTTGACGTTGGATTACAAAACCAAAAAACAACAAAATATCAGTATGATACTGTAGGTCGGTATTGGACGTCAATTTAACATTGGCATTAGACAGATCTCAACAAATAACATTATGAAGTTGTGTGCCTGCTGGGATATTTCTACAATATGTTTGACTACTTTTGTAGGTAATGATTCAAAAAAATATCTTGCCAAAATCTGTATATGTAATGACATTTTAATAAAAAGTGTGTAATGCAATAAAGACCAAAAATAAATTCAAATTATATTATTAAATATAAAAAAAATCATATTAAATCATATTACAGACATGTTATATAAATAACTATAATATATTTTTTTGTTATAATAATACTATTATTGTATTAAATGACAAAAGCATGTAATTGATTATATAAAAAAGCAGCTTTAGAAATAAATATTTGTATATTTTAAATAGAATTTATATAATATAAACCCAGTTTTCAGAATTTTGGGTATATTTAGAAGACATGGGCTCTAGATGTGGGATGAATGCATTTACACTGCAATTATACTTTCATAAATAATGGTATGAGATTAATGGGTTTCAAATAAGCATTCATTATATAGGCATATATATATATATATATATATATATAAAATCGAAATACAAAGTAATTTTTAGAAATATTTATTTATTTGTTCATTAGCTTGAATTTTGTGTTAGCGCTTCAAAAGAACAATGAACATTTTCACCAATTCATTGATATTCACATAAGCTAATCTAAATTCTCCTTGCTTCACCAAGATGAAGCTACGTTGACAACAAATAAGCACATTTATTCGTCATAAGTCTCTTTCCGTCCAAAATGTGCTGGCCAAGTTTGGCACGCCACACTATCAACATTTGATATACGAGCAAACTTGGTATTTACCATCTAAATTGCTTCTCCACAATGCTCAGATGATGACAGTGATTAATCCGCTAAAGAACCGAATCTTCCTTCTTCAGTATGCTTCTACATTTTCAGCCTCCCATCTAAGACTTAAAGGCAACATTTGTATTCCCCGTGAGTGGTTCCCCCGCCTATTTGACGATATTACCTCCAAGAGCGAAACCGTTCGGACAGCCGCTCGTGCTGGGTGGGCTCCAGTATTAATGTCATATATTTCTCTCCCTATCTTCTCATCATTAGGCAATTTAATAAATGTGGTGTGAGCACACTAATGTTCGATCATACATCAGAGGCAGCTGACCCAGGGTCAGTACGCCGGACAGCGTCCAGGATCCCGCTCCTAGTCCTCCCCCCACATCTCTTTATTCCTCTGTTTCTTTTTCCCTTAGGTGAGCACATTTCCATAGCTCTCTCCTGGACTTTTTATATAGTTTGTAAAAAAGCTGCTCCAAGTATAAAGGTCATTCAGCAGATTATTCATCAGACCTTTGCCAAAAGCTCAGCAGGAGCTTGTCCTTCTTGAGAGCCACGTGTGTTTTACTTTTTGTAAAAAATGTAAATTGTTTGATTTATTTGTCCAGGATAGAGATATAGCGGCATGAGGATATGTACTGGACATTCTTTGTTTATTTGCAAGTGTGTAAAAAAAGCTGAAATCTTCTACATTTCACTAATATCCCAAAGGTTAAAAAAAATAGTCTATAGAAAAGAAAAGGAATCCACAAGTTGTTCCAAATGCATTTTTTTTTGGCTGTGACCACAACAGAACTAATTTGTATGATTTTACAAAGCCTTAAAATGTTGAACTTTATAGTTTGTTACATCAGGGTCATATGTTCATTGGAACTTGTAATATTTCTTGGGATTTCACCATTATGACTTGTGACTTTTTGACTTTTCTCCTTGTTTGTTCTTCTTCAGTAGCTCTTCAAAATTTCTCTTGCATGGCTAAAAACAAAAGTATGTTAAAAACTCTTAAATAATGGCAGAGAAGTCATTTTTGGGAGAAACGATTCCCTGAAAGGTACTAGAGAAAACTTAGATGCTTGCCTTATAGGAATGTGTAAGAGTAAATCTGAGCGTGAAGAAAGAGCTCTGTTGGTTATCTATGCATTGTATTTTTCGTTTTTTTACTCTACATACTTTTTTGCAGCTAAAATTAAAAATTATTTCGCGATATTGCAAACACTTACAATTAGCTATTAATTCTATTTTCACTGGACTCAATAATGCTCAATAATGTTCTATTTTCCATTATGCATTAAAAGACATTTTAATTTAAAATACAGATAAAACACACACACACTAAATACGTTATGTGTCAAGTATCCAAAAATAGGCGTGCGTTTGTCAGTGTGTATGAGTGAGTGTTCCACCTCTCTGCACTTGATTTATGGGAAAAGTAAAACACTCATACACATCCATTCACACACACACTGAACATGTCCTGCTGCCTTTTCATGATCAGTCACCAAGTCAATGGAGACACTGCATGCATGTGTGTGTGGCAGTTCGTCTGCGTCTTCACCCTCATGCGTCTGTCGTGATTGTCTAAGGACTGGAACAAGGCAAGCAAATCAAAGAGACACGGTCTGCTACATCGCCGAGTACAAGTGCCCACATTATAGGGCGAGCTTAAATGTGTCCAAGAAAGAGCTTCAGATGAAAGACAGCACTATTTCAGTGAGAGAGAGAGGGAGAGAGAGAGAGAGAGAGGAAAGAACAGAGGCAATGAAGAAAGGATGACAAGCTGCTCAAAAAAGCTGTTCAGAGAGCACAAAGCCACCTTAGTGTCTGGTGCATCTCCAAATCGACAGCAGATAGAGACAGAAGTAGAAATTATTTTGATATATGGATACAGGTTTTTATTTACTGATATAAAGTGCTGTAGGAATAAAGGAAAATATATTTTTTTATGGTTTATATTTTATTTCTATATATTTAGATACTGAGTACTAAGAAGTGCTAAGGCATAATTTGTTTTTTGGTGTTTTAGTAAGAAAATAAAATCAAAGAACTGTATTCGAAGGGGTCCTATAGACTTGTGGTACACTGTATACGGTGTATATTTCTTGCTTTCTGTCTGTTTCTCTTTAGAATGTATTTGGCACCACACAAGAGACAGGAAGAAATCTAGCATCCCCTTTTGTGTGCGTTTGTTACAAGTAACTTTTAGTCCAAAAAAACATCTAAAATATTTTCAGTAATTGTGCCAATAGTGCATAGAGAAGTTCATAGAGTAATATGTAATCACATTCAGATGAAAACACAAGCACAGGCAGTATTTAGCCAAATAGGCCTTGTGAACTGACATCATGTTCGTTATTCATCGGCACTTTGAGACACGTCTGGAAATTCTGCTGCTCTTTTTCCAGTCCTGGAATCACATGCTCATAAGCAAAACATCTGTTTTCCTTTACAAATGGAGTAAAAACCATATTCTGTGGTTATGGAGAAAAGTGAATTTAGGAATTATTTGTATTATAATCATAATACGTGTTAGCGTGTTTCTCCATGCACTTTAAAAAGGATCCAAAATGAACACTCATCAAGTGCCAAATTCAAGTAAAAGTTTGGCTAGTTTTGCAAATCTTGCTTACAAATGTATAAGAAACTGCAACATAATAAGTCAAGCTCTGGTTTGTACAAAACAGTCGAACAAAGTGTGAAAACTCCATAAAGGGTTGTTAACAAAGAACATATTTTTGCATTTTATTGTGCTGCATTTTCTCTATGTCTATTCTCTATGTACTCTTCTGTACTGGGTCTTACATTTTTTGTAGATTCTTGTGCATAACACAGCATATTGTGACTCTAAAATTAAACATAATCAAAAAATAGCATTTTATAGTATATTTTAGATTACTTATTATTATTATTGTACTGCCCTCTGTTTTCTCTGGTGTGAAATTAGCTTTGGAAAACAACTTACAGTACAGATTTCTAGCTTTGATGTGCACACAATTTAAAATTTGGTAAAAGTGTTGTAAAGTAAAAAATAAGTTTCAAATTATATGGCCAGTACATTTTTAACTGTCGTTTTTCCCTAGGAGTTATTTTGTATTATGTTTCCTACATCTACGTTGGTGGTCTTTACGTTTTTGTTTTTTTTTCAAGGATGTCACTGTGTGAAATGTCACAGCATAGAGAGGCGTGTGAATGTTTGGCTCACCCTGTTTTCATGAGCTAACATGTCCTCGTATACCCTGCTTCAAATGCTGCCAAACTAGCATGTAGTAAATTCCTTCATGTCGCATGTTGATTTACAGGTAAGATTGTGCTCGCAGCCAATTTCCCTCAGTCTGCTAAAGTTTGAGTCCCTCTCAACACTCTATGAATCCATTCTTGGCTTCAATCCCTTGCCAGCTAATCTTAGATTACTCCTTTGCAAATTTACTCTGAATCCACCTCAGGCTGGGTGATTTATGGTTGTTATTACCCATTTTATCCTATGTGTGCTAAAGCTCAGTGCTTGCAAAAGCTGTTAATTGCTTAATTCTGGAGATAAGACAGTGAGCATGACTGGAGTCGCCAATCATGCACTAGCCAAGACATCTTTCAACGCTGCTGCAAAGGCGAGTCCTGCACTAAATATGGTGCATAACTCGTCCTGCACCGTTTATGCTACAGACATGAATGATTGTGCCATACATTTTCTAAAAGATCAGGCTTATTTCCACCTAGCAGAAAATGCCACCGACAGACCAAAAGCTAAACAGGAACACCCTTACAAACGCATAGCAAATCCCTGGAAAGCAACCAGAACCCTAGCAACTGAACAGCAACTCCTTAGCAACTAACAACATTACCCTAGCAACCACATAGTAACTCCCTGGTAACTGACAACAATAGGTTAAAAACCATATACTGTACCAACTTCCTAGAAACCAACCAGAACACCCAAGAAACTGCATAGCAACTCCCTGAAAACCACTGAGAATAGCCTAGCAACTGCAAACAGACTAAGCAACCAAATAGTAGCAAGCGCACAACAACTCCCTGGTAACCAACTACAGCACTCTAGCAAAGAGGAGGCAAGTTTTGACTCATATTTTCTTCATAAAGCGTAAAGCTGAAGAGACGTGGCCTCTTATCAAGGCTGTTGTGATGTCTTGTTTCTTCAGCGCTGAAAGCTATCAATGCTCTTATTGTCTCTTTTTTAATCCTTTGTCTTTTCCCATTAACAGTCAGTTGAAAGGCTGAGACATACACGAATGAAGATTTATAACATCTCTCTTCTCCCTTCCTTCCCCCACATCATGAATTAAAGAACTGCATAGTGTTCCATGATGTGACTGGAGGATGGGTGATAGTAAATTAAACACAGTGTTCCAGGCAATGTTCCTGAGAGAGAGAGAGAGAGAGAGAGAGAGAGAGAGAGAGAGAGTCTTGTTTGAGCCCCGGCTATGAAACCAAATAAATAAACTGATAAATAATAAAGAGCCATTGAGGGCCTCTCTCCTTGTCCATGACATGACCTTCCTCAGATTTTCGCCATATATTCACCAACCTCCAAAAACACTCTGTTCTTCAGTTTATGTTTGCAAAACATTATATTTTACATTATATATATATATATATATATATATATATTGTGGGCCGTGGCGCTAGAGAGCACAACAGACAAGTGGATGGTTGAACACAAAATCCCCGAA
>JAUYWG010000064.1:2691417-2754493 GCA_034779775.1 Enteromius afrohamiltoni | reverse complement strand
CAGGGGAATCGCTTGAGCGGGGATCGCTTGGGCTTCTGCCAGTCGGTTCTCCAGCTGCTCTTGCCGTTCCAGCAGCCGCTCATAACAGTGTTGTTGGCGGACGCTGACTTTGGTGAGCTTCTTCAAAAGTTCTTCCATCTTGATGACGGGGAGAAGCGCTCACTGAAAAACAGAGAAAAACGGCGGTGAGTGACAGTGGGGTTGGTGGTGGGTGCAGCGTGATGCTGTAACTTTCTGTCTCAGCTTGTCTCTAGGCCAGGTGTAATGCCAGCATTCTCCACCAGTGTTGCCCCTGGCGCTAGAGAGCACAGCAAGACACGAGACAGAGTTGTGAAGATTGATAAACAGTGCAGGTAAGTGATAACGTGCAAAGTCCTCCTCGTGGTGCTCTTATCCCCGGGGCTCTCCTCTTCCTTTCCTCTCAGGTGCTCGTGATTGGTGATCCGGTGCAGCGTGAGTGCAGGCTCGGGCAGGTCGAACATACTACATTTGCTACACATGTGGTCATTTGCTATGTGGTAGGTGACCCATCATCAGTTGTGTCACTTTACTATTGTTCACTTTACTATCTTTCACCACTCAAAAGTAGTAAGACTTTTTTTTTATAAATACTGTGAAAACTAATCTTGCCTTTTGCATACAATACAGCAGAGAAATATGCTTATGAAATATGATTTTAAAGATGGGTGTGATTTTTTAACACTTATTTTGGTTAAATCTATCATTCATCCATCATGAATCTGCCATTCCAAAAAGTACATAGAAATATCTCACTTCAAAGGAAGCATTATAACCCGACATGCATTTCATTTTAAAGGTTAAGTTTGTGTTCCAATCAAAATGTATCGAATCACAAGGTTCTTTGTGAGCGATCCAGGTCACATGTTTCCAAAGAACAATCATAATATATGGATATTTTTTGATCCGTTTCCACTGATTAAAGGTCCGTTAATGATGGTGAAATGGCCAAGGATAACATTTGAAGAGATGCTCTTTGAAAGCTGACCCTGAGACATGCTCTCTGCTTTCATCTCTCCATCCTCTAGTACCCTATTTCTTTTACTCTTCTCTCAAGCTGTGCTTCGGTAAAGTAATGACAGCACTCCCAACAATGCAACCAGGGTTTTTTTACGTGGACCCGACTCTCTGTGATCCATATACATTGTCTTTCTGTCAAGTGAGAGAAGAGAATAGCTGGTGATTCGTGACAATTTTAAAGACTCCGCTGCCAGAGGCCACTTTAAAGGGAAACGATGCTGCATTTTTGACGGCTCTTAAGCGGCTGAATGTATCTGAGATGAATTGATTTGCATGAATATTTCTGCTTTATTGTCAGAGGGCTGTATGAGAGGTAATTGCATTATGAGTCCACGGAAAAATGATTGTGAGTGATAGCGTTCTGTAACCTCCATACGTGCATGCATATTGAGGTAGCGGTGAATAGCGGCAATCAAAATAGAGACTCACTCCAAGAGACGATTTAAAAGCATATTGAAGCATTACATAAATTTTTATGTGTCATAGACAAGCGAGGCGGGAATGTTTCGAGTCCATCGTTTGGCTGAAATCCAACGGTCATATCAGCGCTCATTAAATCTCTTTAAAAGGGTTTAAATCAAAAGAAATGCGCATTTTTCTGATTTATTCATTTTTTGTAACTTAGAGGCCCACCGTATGAATGATAACTTGGTTGTGCAATTACACAGTGACAGTCAAAGAGAAAAGTTAATCCGACGCATCCCGTGCATCACAATTAGATATCGTTCACCTAAAGGGACCTGAAAGAAACACTCCCGCTTAGGCCATTCAGTGGATTCAAGTACCTCCACTTTCCACTCAATTGATGGAGAACTGACTTTCAATCCTACCGATTATAATGACTACGGAAGAAGCTCAAAGCGTTCCACGCTGTGGTTTTAAAGTCAGGAATTGAATCTGCCTCGATCTGACAATGCTTCACTGGGAAAATGAGCCACTTTTGGGTTTAACAGAAAGGTGGTGCACTCGCTAGTTATCTGACGGATCGATACAGCCAATCCCACTTGGAGGAAGGCTGACTTGTAATGAGAGAATTCTGTAGGAACGACTGCCTAAGAATATAATATATGCCGTCAATAACATGCAAGCAGATCGAGTCCAGAGGAGCAGCGGTGAAACCGTGTTAAATAATGAGCAGGAACCATGTATTCCTGACCCATATACTGTTTACCTCATTCTGTCTGCCTAGTTTATGCTCTATCCGTGATTCCCATCCTTGTTGATAAAGGGCCAAGTTGCCTAATCCACTTTTGGAGGCCGAGCCACATTATGCTGTCCCGTTTATCAAATCCAAACTCAATTTTTGCAAAGGTTAATGGCCAGGCTTGCAGGAAAAAATAGTGCAAAGGCAAATGTTTTAAGTGGAGCCCTTTGCAATTCCAAACAAGGGATAACATTTGCAGTCTGTATTTCGGATGCATCGAAATGACCTTTGTAAGAATCTTGCCTGATTAAACAGGTGAAGATAGCCGGGCTGCTTTGAGGGGAGCCAACTTTTCCACAGTCATTACCGTAAAACAAAACAAACAACAAAAAAAAACTTTTCCTGAAGGCTTAGAATGAGTGTAGTTACTGCAACAAGCAGCAAAACAAAGGGACGCGCTAACAGAGAGCGGTTCGTCCCATAACCTTTTCTCTAGAAGGTCACACAGCAGAGGAATAGGAAAATGTAGTAATTTTTTATTGAGGTGAACCCAAGTCCTTTACTGCTTTGATGATGTTGTTAGTTGAGAAAGTTATCCTGTTTTTGAGTGTCACATGATGGGAATTGTTGAACTATGACAGCGTTTTCCAGGGAATGTCGACATTCTATTGTTAAGCATGAGTGATACCTCAAAGGGCTAAAGAGTGTGTTATTCAAGCTGGGCTACACATTAATGTGTTTGTAGACACATATTTCTGGATGACATAAGGGCTTGCACGATGTGAACATCAAGGTTTTAGGATATCCAGGTGATGTAATGTCCTGGCATTGTTTGCTAAGCAAGGTACACTACGCTCATTGTACTAGTCATATTGTACTGATGTGTGTAATGTTTTTAAATATATTAAAATAATATGTAGGGATAAGTAAAAGTAAGCTATTTAATTGGTCTCAATGTGCTTTGCTATCCAAGCATTGACTGTTTGATTTACTATCACTATTTCCATATACTATGACTTTAGGGCGGGACCATTTGTTTGTTCAACCAATGGCAGATGGAGGAGTGTTTAAAAGCCTGTTTAAAAACAGAAATTGTTTTTTTACAAGTTCTGATTGGTGACTAAAAATGATGTGTCCGTACACAAAAAGGTTTTCAAAAATTTAAAGGGAAAAATAAAAACTTTTCTTTAACTGTACCCTAAATATCTTCACATATAACCTTAGAATTCTTGATGGTTTCTGAGCTGTATACGTTGTAAATGCAAATTACCCATACAGTGGAGAAGTTTAAAGTTTCTTATACCTGTTTACTGAAATAAGTTTTTTTTTTTTTTTTTTTTTTTTTAAGTCTTTAAGACTTTTTTTTAAGACCTGACATAACGAGAAATTAACAGCTCTAGTGGACATGGTGCTTCCTGGTGGAAAATGTTAAGCTGTATTTAATACAGGCAGGTTGACCCATTCTCAGGTCCCGCTGTATTAAAAAGAGATTCTGAAGCCGCTGGCAGGCTTTGTTCTTGCACATAATTTATTCAGTGAGAGTGCTGCGAGAGTGCCGCTATTTTTCTGCTTCATGTTACCAGCGATGTCCCCCTGCCTGCTTCATTTGTATTGAATAATGTCATGCTGTCCCAGCCACTGAAATATCGGCCACAAAAAACTCTTACGAGACTCATTTAATTTGCAAGCCGGTGTTCGCACACACTCCATTATCAATGGGCCGCACCGCAGTTTTGTGGTCATCTCATGTCCTTTAATCATGGAAAGGTCCATCTCCTACAAAAACCCAGTGCTTTGATTGACTGGAGAGAAAAAGACAACTATGACTTCAATTTGAAGAGTAATTTTTTTCTGACAGGGATGGTAAACCAAGTACGAAATTGGGGAAAATATGAAATTGTCAGGTGCAAAGACCACACTGAAAGTCTGGGATTTACTTACTATTATATTTTATTAAAGGTAAAAAAAATTAAAAAACAAAGATTAAAAAAAACAAAACAGATATCCAATACACAATAATGAAAGCATTTTTTTATTTGTTGTATTTATTTATTCAAAGATACTTATTTTAGTTTTAATTTTCACTTTTTAAATACAACAAATTATAAATGTGCAGAACTTTAATTTACAGGGTATAAATTTACAGAAAAACAATGTCAATTTATGATATTAATAATATGTCATGTGTTGTGACACCTATATACTAAATAATGTCATTTGTAAAAATAGAATACATATATATGTATTAACAATATAGATTTAAAATAGTGATTCACACAATGCTTGTTCACTCCACACACTGAAAATGGATTTTCAAATGCACTTGCACCGCTGCAGAGATCATGTGGTGTGGTTTTTACGTTCTGCTCCATAGCATCTGTTTAGGCCCTGTCCAGTTGACATGCATGACGTGCAAAGCTAAGCAGTCCATAAATGCATTTCATCAACTTAACATCTGTTTCACTTTTCTTTCTTTTGTCAGTCATCCAACGCATTACCAGCTCGATCAGTGCCTGTATAAACACATGAGAGTTGGGGAACTAACCATGGCAGATGTATTTATAGTGATGTTCTTGGCCGTATATGTTCAGGAGCCCATCCGCTTGAATATGTTGTAACACACTACATACAATCACTCTCCTGGCAGCCCTAAAAATGATTGATATTAGAAGGCGGCCTCCTATTTTATAACCCCTTGTGTTGGCGTTCCAGCCTTGGCCGCCCGCCAAGAGGTTCCCGTGGATCTTTGCTTGTCCTTGCTGGTGTACTTTACTACCAGGAGAACAGACAAAGGTGACAAATTACACCAGCTCTTAAACCGCTATTATCCCATGCTTACGAGTCTAGTAAAGCATCCATCTCTGATGACCACCTCATACATCTATGCCTAATTCATGGGAATTTTTGGACATTTATAAATAGGATTTTTCATCATTGCAGTAAATGTTAAGTAAATGTAATTACCGGTTTACGGATACATTGGCATAAATAGATTAGGGACAATTCAAATAAATGCCTGTATTAAACAGCTTTCCTTTAAATCTGGGGCAAGATGTAAAATTTGATCTATGTTCCTGCAGGCCACCTGGTAAAGTTTAAACTTTATGGATGTTATATAAGGGAAAGAATTTATGATCTGCCCTGAACTTCACCTGTGTTTAGGAACACTGCTTATGCGCTTGTTTTTCGTGTGATGCTCATGGCAGCTTTAAAGCTACATTAAGCAATAGGCATAAAATGTGCACCAATTAATTTGTGGTTATTTAGCAAGAACACTAACCTCACAAGAAGCAATTTATGACTTATGCGCAGTTCTACAGACAAGTATGTGTCTGCCACACCTCTGGAAGCACCGCATTCGTTCATCATCACATTTCTGATATTTAACATCATTTAAAACTTTTAATAGGGATTACAGATTTAATATAACGTATTCTGAATAACTGGATAAAAATGAGTTCTGACTATCGCTACAAACGTAACTTGACACTTTCTTCATTGCACAATTTTGGGTTTAGCTGGTGACTAGCCTAAAAAGTTTGCTTTTCTGCTTCCAATTTATCGGAAGAGACCCCAGATGAATTGTTACAACATGTAGAGCCTTAAACATTTCCTGGACGTCTAGAGTTATTAAGAAAGATACAGTGCAGAGCAGGGGTTGCCTCCTTTCTCTAGCTCGATTATGACAATGACTTGCAGAATGACGGATTTTGTGAAGCTTACAGGGCCAGAAGGGGATGCTGGGATAAATTAACCTTGAGAAGTCATTGCATACTGAAAACCTAGTTATCTGAGGGAAAAGCGCAGCCCCCGTGGGAGGTTCAGGCTTAGGTAAGGACAGGAATGGACAGGGGCCCGATATCAAGCGTGTGTTCTGAATGATGTTGGAAGGCTTGCCGTAAGTCGGGTCAAGTGTGTTTCTGATTGAAAGTGTTAATAGAAACCGCCTGTTGAACGATCGACGGCGCATACGTCACACATGTGAGTCAGATCTCCCAAACGCGAGCGCACGCTCTTATCAGCACTAAAAATCCAGTAATGATGACAGTTCCACATAAACGAGAGCCTGCATGCTGATGTTATTGGGTCAAGCAAAGTTAGAACGGTTCATTTTACCAGTATATGACCAGACACACTCACTCTTTCACCTCTGATGCAAAATTAGCCTTTTCTTTTACTAAGAATTCACTAAGGCTGACATTACATTGATAATTGGGAACAAACAGATTGTGTGCTACATCAAAGAACTCAAGACCTGTCCGTGGCGAGCTGATTAGTTCCCAGCAGAGCATTGATTTCCATTGAGGAGGACCTGATGCTGTGACAAACTATACAGTTGATAACATGTGTGAACAAGCGGCGCATTTTAAGACCCTCCCCCCGGCAAATGGTTCAACAACCCACGCACTTCCCTTAACAAATATGTCCACCAGCCCAACACCATATGCAGTCTGAATGCTGCACATACTCCCCATGGGAGTCAGTTCAGAAGACAGAAGATATTATTAGTTGTGCTTGTTAAAGCACATTATTGTTGCTTAAACTTGTGGTTGGCATTTTTTAAAGTAAACTCTAGAATGTAACAATTTAGTACACTTTAATTTTGCATAAATGCTTGTCGGTACACTCAGCACTTTAACTGTACTTATTCCTCATTTCCAAAAAGCAAACATTCCCCTTTAGAGTCAGAATTGGCGAATAACATTTGCACATTTTGATCTAGAATTGAAGTACTGTACTATATGTCTGCATATTGTGGTAGGGAATACAAGTAAGATATTACTGTACACCATATTAGGAACTGCAGTCTATTTTATTAAGTATGGCATAAGTATGACATTATGGCGGTTTAAAAGAATAGTGAAAATTCTGTCATCATTTACTCACCCTCAAGTTGTTCCAAATCTGTACGAATTTCTGCCATGTTTTGGGTCACCATCGACTTCCATAGTAGGAAAAAATACTATGTGAGTGAAAAAACTGCATATGCTGGTTAAGTAGGTTTTGAAGATGGGATGCTGGTTTAAGCTGGTTTATGCTGGTCCTTTGCTGGTTTAAGATGGTCTTGTGCTGGTTTATGCTGGTCACATGCTGGCAAAGGACCAGTTCTCAATTTTTCTGAGTTACGGAAAAACTGAAGTGCTCCTATTATGGAATTTTGAAAATGAGCTTTCATGCGGTGTGTAACACAGCTCTAAGTGAATGAAAACATACTGCAGAGTTTTAAATCTGAAAGTGTACCGTGTATAAAGTTATTGTCTCTCAAAAGAGTCAACTCTGAATCATTGAAACAAGTCTTTTTCTAAAACGAATCTAAAGCTGTTTTGTGTGAACTCAGCATTAAAACATATTACCCGCCCACTTTCACGTTGATCTGAAGGAAAATGCTAATTAATTCTTTGTCACTATAGTGGTTGCCCTGGTAATGCTGTACACAAAGCAGCACAGCACTCACAAACACTGCTTTATCAGGCATTACAGGCATGATAAAAATAAAAAACAAGACCAACCGAAAAAATAACTGCAGATTAGCATCACTCAAAAGGAAGGGGTTTGGAAAAATTAATCATTAGGCTAATTAAAATAAATAAAAATAAATGCATATTATAAGACAGTGTTTTTTGACCTTGCATGCATGTCAACCTGTTGTTGGGGACTGAAATATGCACCTTTTACTACCCATTTAACAATGGCTTTGGCTTTTAAAAATTACTTAGATTTGCTATTTCGATTATAAGTTTTTCACAATGGACCAGAGCTACCGGAATAACACAGCGAGTGAAATGGAGTAACACATCAGGGTTAACCCGAACACCAAGCAAACAGCTAAAAACACTCAAACGCTTTTACAGCTGTATGATTTATCAAAGATGACTGTCTCCTCTGACTGGGCGTTAGCCATATTCACATCCTAATAGACCATGTTAATATTTGTCTTTCATCCAAAGTTCACAATGTTTATCAGAAAGTGTCTATTGTATTTTTGAAGACACACCTTTTTTAGAGAAGAAAGAGGTCATGTGTCAGTGCTAGCAATTAACATATATTTGTTTAGCAGCTTTGGCCTTGGTGAGCCCTTAAACCTTCCACTGTAAGAGTGTTCAAAAGGGTTGATTGTATGTAATAGCCTACAGATATACATTCAAGTGTATTCATTCTGTAATAATACACACATATATTTTTGTACATTTATTGCATGATAAATCACAATGGCTATTATAATCAAAATGTATATTACATGTATTGGCCGAACTTTAAAGTATATATTTATATCTCATTTTATTGTGTACTGTTAAAGAGTGTACTTCTTTAAAACATAATATTATTAAAACATGATGATTTAAAATCTGAACATTATAATGTGCACTTTAAGGTCTTTCTTTTCATTAATATTACATTTTAGCTACAATCTTTTAAGCATTTAACTTCTTTACATGAGGAAATGTTTACATTTTAAATGAATATTGTACCTAAATATGAACACTTGGTCATCATCTACTGTTCGTGATGTTTTTTCTCTGCTTTTTTCTCCCAGGTAATAAAAGCATACATTAGCCAGGGGTTGTCAAGCACAAAAAAAGCACCATAAAAGTGCATAGTCCAAGTCCAGAAGTTCAGAAGGCTTGAGTCTTGAGGAATATGAGTTGATGAATCATACTGACCTCTTTTATGGTGCTTTTTTGTTCCTTTGGAGCTTTACAGCCACTACATACTTTCATCTGTTAAAGAGCTGGCAGGATATTCTACAAAATATCGCACAAAATCTTCCACAGAAGAAGAAAAAGTCAAGTAGCAGCACAAGCTTCTGTAAATAATAACAGAACTTTTTTTTATTGTAAAAGCAAGCATTTCTTATGGGAATTATGTATTTTTGAGAGCTTAACTTAACTCTGGGAGCTCAGAGGCTTGTATGTGAATGTTTTCACACGTTTTAGGTGTAGACTTAAAAAGAATCACACAAAAAAAACCCCTGTTGTTTGTTTGTTTGCTTCGGCAAGCATCACATAGACGTGTTCTATTCCTCAGTGGCAAAGCCATTCTCTGTACTTTTAATCGGCAAACAAACAGCACAGGGCACCTTTCACAATTCTGATGCTATTTGTTTACATTTACACTTTTCTGTCTTTCTCTTTTGCTTTCTCTCGCTGTCTTTCTCTCTGCCTTCATAAAACTGGCACGGCTGAGTCCCACGAGACAGATTCCACCTTCACTCTGAAAGGATACCCATCTGCCCTGCAGCCAAATTCCTGCCATGTTTTCTGGGAACATTACTCTGCTTTTGAAATCCTCCCATGGTAGGGCAGGAGCTTCTCTTTTCAGGGCCAAATGCTACAAATTATTTAAAAGGCAGACACCAAAGTGACAGTCTCCAGTGGGCCTTTATCTACACAAGAAAAAAACTCTGTGTGAGTGAATGAGAGACCTGGGAGAGGGCAGCAGTCCTGCGAATATTTGTGGAGACATGAAAATTGCTCTGAGATAAAACCACACTGAAAAGATTACATAAGAGAGATTAATAGTTACTCAGTCATTGAACTCTTTGTAGTAGCTAAACATGCTTTTAGAGAAGATACTCTGATTCATAACTGGGCCTTGATGTACAGACTGTGCTGGATGTTTACTTGCAGACAAATATATTTTAAATATAAATTATTATAATTTTTTTGTCCTAAAGGGGTTGTTTAAAAATCACTCTTGTACTCTCCCTTGTGTTGTTCAAAATCATCTTTCAAACTTTTTTTCATGCATTTGTTTTGATGAATGTTCCTGTTGAACTTCACCATATAATGGAATAAAAGTTGTCTGTTTTTGTCTGAGGAGCAATGCATTCAAATTTGGTATGTAGTTTATAAATGTGTATTCAAAATTGCTACATTTCAATAAACACAGATTTCAGAGCTAATATATTTTTGTTTGTTCATGATATAAAACTATCATTTGACTTGAAATATAAACTGTACTATAAAATATGCAATATGTGACCAGTCAAATAGTTGTTTTTTTTTTTAAATAGAGATTTATATATCAATAAATATGCTTTCCACTGATGTGTGGATAGGGCAATATTTGACTGAAATTAGAAAATGCTAAAGATATGCAAAATATAGCAAAAATTTACATTAAAGTTGTCCAAATGATGTTCATAGCAATGCATAGTAGTTAAAAATGTATTTCGATAGGAGGAAATTTACCAAATATCTTCATAGAAACATGATCTTTGCTTAGTGATTTTTGGAATTAAGTAAAATCAGTTATTTTTAACCTGGCAATGTATTGTTGGCTATTGCTACAAATATACCTGTGCTACTTATGACTGGTTTTGTGCTCCAGGGTCACATATATACCATAAATGTAGTTTATACAATATATTTACCTGTTGAATCTTGTACTTATTATTTTTTGGACTTGATGTACCAGATTTAAATAAACACAAATGAGATTTAAAGCATTTTATTGAATAATGACATATATTTCAGTCTGTTCCTCACACAAAGTTATTATTTGATTTGGAATATAGTGGACAAGTCATCTGGACTGCTTTTTTCTTTCTTTTATGGTGCTTTTATTTATTTATCTTTTTTATGTTAACACCACCCGTGTTTGCTTTCATTGCTGGGAAAAGAGCAGCTAAAATATTCTTCAATGTGTCTTTATTTTTCTATCATTAATTCCCCTTCATGGCTCTTTCTTCTGTGAAACACAAAGTAAGATATTTTGAAGAATATGAAAATTCTGAAGAAATGAGGGAACATCTTGGTTACAGTGCTATACAGTGAATACGATGTATTCATTTGTGGAACAGTAAAAATACATTATATGCTGAAAATCGTCCATATTTTCAAGCTTCTTGATGTAGCAGATTTTTCAGAGTTATGGAGGCATATAGTTCAGTCTGTTTCTCACACTGGTTTAACTTGATTTGGTATATGGTGCACAAGTCATCTGGACAGCTTTTTTTTCTTTTGATCATGCCTTTTGTCATTTTTGGCTACTGTTTGCTTTCATTGCCTGGAAAAGAGCAGTGAAAGAGGGTGAGTAAATGATGACAAAGTGAACTCTCTATAATTGCTGTCATTTGGATGAAAAACAAAGCTGTACAATTAAAGCTATTGAAGTCTGTCTGTGTTCTTGTGAAAGTGTCTGTATGTGTGTGTGAGATAGCCTTCACATTTTTCCTGAGGTCAGAAAGATCTCAGGGATTTGCCTGAGGTTCTCCTGGTTGGCTTCAGTCTGCAAATCTTATCTTCCACGTTGAGCCCTCCTGACTTTGACCTGGCATACATCAGCATACATTCCCAGAGATGTCACCACGTCTGACCCCTACACTCATGATCGGCACCCTGTCGTCCACACTTATCCAAGTTGTCCTCCCTCATGTATGTATACCCTCTGTGACAACCTCCAGATGTATAACAGCCATGTCGCCGCTTCAGTAACATTTTCAGACAAACACACATAACAGGAACATCCAGTGGTCCAAAAAGTAACAATTAAGGCCAAATTTACTAAACAGGACAAATTAGCGTGAGACCACAATCCCATAAAAGTACCAAAGGGAGTGGAAAATTCTGCTGGTGATTTACTAACAATGAACAAATTAAAGAACACTGACTTAGCTAGATTGTTTCCATAAAAACCAAAAAGAACAGCACCAATTAGCAACTTAATCACAGCCATGTCTAACAAAAAATTTGGTAAGACATGCTTATTTTTTTTTAACATCAAATAATACAGCAAATAACCAATAATCACCTTTCATGAGTAGTACCTATTAACCGTCAGCGTCCGGCATTCTTTTTTATTGCCTTTTTTAAAAAAATGTATAGCAGTCATCCTACAAAGAAAAAAAAGAAGAAAAAAAAATCGGATGTTACACACACAGAAAAAAAAAGGAACAAATCTGTAAAATGTACGGTAAAAAAACGGCAAGTAAACGGTTTTACTGTTTTAAATTAAATTTACAGTTAAATACTATAATTTCTAATAAAAACTGATATAATGTTTATACACCAAGCTTAATTACTTAATCGGTTTTGTGAATTCAAAAATACACTGATAAGATGAGAAAGTCACACGATGAACCAAAGCTAATCACAAGCAGTTTTTAAATATGAACATATATATAAAAGAAGCTCAGTGTCACTAAACACCATCATGGTGACTCATTAAACTGAAATATGCAATAAACATTAATTTAACAACATTAAATGCACAATATCATACAACCTTAATGAACGTAACGGATAAGAAAATCTAAGAAGAAACAGTTATTTCAAAGAAAAAAAAAAAAACAGAATGCAATGCAGAGAATTCTGGAAATTTTAGTTTACGGATTTCCCCTGTAAATTTTACAGAAATTCACCATTAACTATTTAACAGGTTTTTACCGTAGCATTTTCACAGTTTTTAACCATTAAAATCATTTTTACAGTGCAGTCTCACTACCAATTTGGATGCATTTTGCAAGGTGGCTAATTCGTACGAATTCGTAGAACCTCACTCAAACGATTTTGTACGATTTGTCTAAAACCTAGGTGACTAGTAGGTTCATGAAGAAACTGTTCTGAAGAAATGAATAAATTGGTACAATTATTATTATTTTTAAATTGTCACAATGTGACATTGCGGAGTGTTCAATAATGTGAACATTTAATAATCAAAACAAACAAGGAAGGCTGACGAAGGCGCGCAGACCAACGCAGACGATCAAAGACTCACAAAAATTACAGGACATGGGGCATGGATTAAATACCGAAACATTAACAGGACATAACAAAGGACACCTGGAACACACAGCTGGCAGAGGATAACCACTAATGGCAAGGGGCGGAGTAACAGATTGGCAGAGATAGGAGGGA
This sequence comes from Enteromius afrohamiltoni, assembly GCA_034779775.1. Lineage (NCBI taxonomy): Eukaryota > Metazoa > Chordata > Actinopteri > Cypriniformes > Cyprinidae > Enteromius > Enteromius afrohamiltoni. Next base: position 2,741,452 of record JAUYWG010000064.1, on the reverse strand, counting down.
ACAGGTATGTAAACAGACATAGAACACATGGACAATGAAAGCAAAACACAGAGCATGCTAGAACAAGGACAATTAACACATAAGATTACATAAATACATATGTCATGTACAGAGCTTTGAATAAAATATCAAACCAAGTGGCATCTGTAAACAAATGCTGCTTAAGCTTTTCTTAGAACTATTGCATTTTGAGTCATTTTGTAGTTACACATCTAGTTGGTCCCAGGGTGATATTCAGTGGATGTATAAAGTCAAATCTCTTCTTACATTCACAAGCATCATATTAACTATTAACTATCCAATTATACTCCATGCACACAGATGTCTTCATTTTGCTAAGATTTTTGCTGTTCATGCCTCGTTCTTGAAAATAAAATGTCAGTTTTGATACTTTATATCTAATGCAATGAAATAATTTTTTAAGTGTGACTTTGCTGTCCAAATAAATTTTGAGGCAAATGGAGAAATTAAATCCTAGGGAAAAAAAACTGTTCCTACATGCGTGAAAAGTGAATTAGGGACGATGTTTCAGCGAGTTTTAATTGATGGATTGCCTGCTTGTTGGCAAAACAGCCCAGCCTCCTCCAAGACTCAATTTTTCATCTAGTATGTGGTCTCCTGTCAAAAAGTTTAGCCTTCCCTGCTGTGTGTGAAACCTCTCCTTTGTAATTAGTACTAATGGTGAAATGTTATTTCTGCTTGTGCAAATCCACACGTCACACAATGATTTCCAATAATGCATCATGCATGTGCTTTTGCTGAGCTGCATTGGGTTGCACATTAAAGGAAACAGATAGTGAAATCATTTCCTGTTATGGAGTTTCGATAGCGTATTGTTTGGTCTCCTGGTGACGCTACTATGACAACAAGAGAGGATGCTTGCTTATTCAGTCTTTTTATTTTGTAGTTTTGAACACTATGAAAGCCGCTTGTGTGTTGAATTTCAATTGGTAATTTCAGGGCTGCATTCTAGATTATAGGTTCTAGATCTATAAACCTGTTAATTATGTAATACTGTTAACTAAAACAATTAAAAGTAAGTTTTGGTAATTGAAATAAAGTTGGAAATTATATAATTATTATTATTAGTAGTAGTAGTAGTATAATAATTGGTATTAGTATTATTTATACATTTCAGCTTTATTTCAGTTACCAAAAATACTTGTAATTACTATATAAATATATTTATATATATATTAGGACTCGAATAAAAAAAATAATCTAATTAATTAGAGGCTTTGTAATTAATTAATTGAAATTAATCACGTTTTAATCACATATTAATATTTGACCTGAGAACCACGCTAGCTGCTATATGTTTAGCATTGAGGTGATACTTAAGCCTCGATGTGCTGCAGTGATATGCCAATTCCTTGTTGCAAATCTTGCACACAACCATGCTCTTTTCCAGTTGCGACTAAAAATAAGTGCGATTAAAATGCATAACAAAAATTTGACGCGTTACTTTTGTGTGATTAATTAATCTAAATTAGCGAAAATTACTAAAATGTAAATTAAAATGACAACAGAAAAAATGTATATACATTTACATATAATCATATAAAATCAGTCATTTTAATGTATACTTTAATAGTATTTAATACAAGTAGGTAGATATGCTTTTTTATAATTTACATGTACTATGCAGTACTGAGCGTACTGTCTATTTGACAAATAAGCTTTTTTTTATTAAATAATACGTATGTCAAAATTTTGTTTACAAAAAATCTAAAAATGCTATTAGCACGTTCTTTCACTATTATTTCTGTAGATTTAACTTTGGTGTACTTTGGTCTACTTACTGTAAACAACAGCAGCTTGCTCCTGTACTTTACATGCTATTGTGTTGTTTTGTACTTTTGTTTTTTAATGAAAAAGACCGTTCTAGTAGTTGCTGTTCTAGACTAATTGCTGAATAAGATCGGTGTGTATCAGTGAGTCGGTTGAGAAAGAGTCAACAGAGCCCTCGTATCTCTTGGATCGGAGGCTGATGTCAGATGCGTTGCGAGAGAGAGAGAGAAATACAGACAGATGAGTCAGACTCAACTGATGATCAGCAGTTCACCGGAGCCTGTTCTGCTTGATCAAGAACTGGTCAGGATCATGATAGAGTTAAGCCACACAAAACAGTGTATGTGTGTGCATCATGGAAAGAGCACAGGGTCAGATGTCATAGTCTTCAAAAGTCATGAGGTGCAGAAGAGCTTATAAAAATTTTAACAGTAACATCATTTACACTGTGCGTGCTCAGCAGGAAAACACAAGTTTGGTGGCAACACTGGGGTCGAGGGAGGTCAAAAGGTCACTATAGATTACATGTGTAGGCAGAGAAAAAAGAGAGTAGGAGTACCTACTTATCAATAAAGGCATGATCTTGTGCAGAACATGGAAAATCAGAAAATAAGCATGACCCTGAAAGCTGATATACTTCACATTTTAAAGTATAAGAGTGACATGTTTAAAGGGGTCATATGACACAATTTCGAATTTCCCTTTCTCTTTAGAGTGTTACAAGCTCTTGGTGCATAAAGAAGATCTGTAAAGTTTCAAAGACTGAAGTCTCAAAACCAAACAGATATTTTTTATAAAAGTTATAACGTGTACACACACCTCTAAAATAGCTTGTTTGAACACTCCCCCACTTTGCTACATCACAGAGTGGGGGCGTGTTTTTATTACACCAGCCAAATGTTTACGCAAAAAAAGAAGGTGGAGCTATTGCTGGAAGCGTTGTGTGTCGTTGTGAAATTTGTATTTCCAACACTGTTCCAGAACAGTTGAACACAAATATTGGAGTGTGTTCAGCACATTTACGGAGGATTGATTCCTGAACCTGACAGAGCAGTCTATGCTGGCTGTGCACAGAGACTAGAAAGTGAGGCAATTCTACCTCTGCTAGAACAGTCGGGTGCTTCTGAATCACACTCTTTAAGTAAGTTAAAGTAAAAGCTACTTCTGCTACTTACAGAGGCGGGGCTTAGAGAAGCAATAATGTATAGTATGTGGAATTTTTTTTTTTTTTTTTAACTTAAAAACTTTGCATTACACCAAACGCACAAAATAATGTTCTTTTTAGCAACATAATATAATATAATTTAATATGCTCAGGCAAACATCACCATATGATTTAAACATGAATTGAATGCATTGTGTTTATTGGATTATTAAAAGAAAGAAATGGGTAATAGGAATAGGTGAATGACAATGTCAGTAAAACTCTCTTCAAAACATGATTTCCAGGGAATGTTTCATCATCCGTGGAGCCTTGAATTCAATGGAACTGAGATTTGAATCAATAACACAGCTTCACGGTAGGCAGGAAGTCAAGCGGCTTCAAGCAGGTGCAACTTCCTGGCGGTGTGCAGCGGGGGGGCGGGTGGACTTCTGGAGGGGAGGCAAAAGGAAGTTTGTCTCCAGAGTTGAGAGGCAGGATACGCGAGGAGGATGGGAAACATAGTAGGAAAGGAGGAAGGATGTGGGCTGAACCTCTGACAGAGGAAAGGATGGGGTCGTTCATTAGTGCCAGGGCTGGAGGTCCACAGGAGACTCATTGTCTTACGGTGGGCCCGATGATGTGGAAAGAGAAACAGTGAAGCCATCAGCCAAAGTCAGGTCCGAAAGCAAATGAAAAGGAAAGATATGGATGGAATGAAACTTGAATATACTGAATGAAAGTTTGAATCTATAGAATTTGACTAGTTATCTAGTTAGTTTTCCAAATTAAAAGACTTTAAAAATTGTATTTGTGCTGTTCTTTCAAGGAGGAGATAAAATATGCAATAAACACATTAACATATAAACATTGTAAAGTAAATTCTATAATTAATCAGCATTAGTTCATAAGCAGTTGTCTGGTATAAATGTGTGCTATTCATTTAATGCAAACCTTTCTGAATCAGTTTGAAGCGCTGTTGTTCGAGCCTCTAACAGTGAAATTTCCAGCGGTTTCCCAATTCAAGTTTTGTCCCATATATTCAAATTTTTACTCTATATATTCATACTTTTATTTCATATATTCAAGTTTCACTGAATTCTTTATACAAAATTTTTCCTGAATGGAATTCACCAATATAGTTTTTTTAATCATTTAGTCATTTATGCACATTTTATGTTAGGATTTTATGTTACTAATGTTTTTAAATGAATGTTTGTGGCATTATTTTAGTGTCATGATGGCACTCTGTATGAATGTGGAAAAACGTCTAATGTTTTGGGAACAACAATATAATTTTAATATGATTTAACATAATACACATTGTAAAAAATAATATATATACTAGTGCTGTCAAATGATTAATCGCGATTAATCGCATCCAAAAAAAGTTGTTTTTTTTACATAAAAAAATGTGTTTATTTATTATGTTTATTTTAAACACCAGGAACACACACACACATACAGTATATATTTTGAAAGTATTTATATGTAAATGCAATTATATATTTATTTTCTTATATTTGAAATTATATCTAAATATATTTAATATATAAACATAACATATTTTCATTAAATATATTCATGCATGTGTTTGTATTTTTACATACTTAATAAATATACACAGTACATACAAATATACTATGTAGAGAAAAACTTTTATTTTGGACGCGATTAATCGCGATTAATCATTTGAAAGCACTAATATATACATATCAGTAAATCAATATAGAAATATATTAATACTTTTGTGCCAGGAAATAATCCATTTCCATTACATGCCATAAAATATTCATATATAATACATACATCTGTAAATATTTTCCTAAATAATCCAGGTGTAAACAAATGCATATACAAAATTAAACATATTTAATCCTGTTGACCTAATTCAATTCATAAGCAGCAAGAATCTTTCGATTTTTATTTGCTTATGATGTTCCTGTAGATATTTGTGCTATTGCATGTTTGCTAAACACATTAGCATGTGTATCCTGTCTATAGCTGAGATGTGTAAGATGACACAGCAGTATCCTGTTTATTGACTGCAAACAGGAAACTCACACAAAAGCAGAGGCAGAGCGAACAGACACACAGCTATTAGGCTCTCTATCTCTCTCTCACTCTCTCTCTCGCTTGCTCACTCTTTATCTCTTTCAGTCTACATGCAAAATCTCCATTTATTGAATTAGATTGATTGATTGATTTTTTTTGTAGAATGTGCAAATGAAAACAATTTAAGGGAATTTGATTGAATTTATGTTTCGTTTTTGTTTTTCTAAAATGCATAAATAAACAGTGGGTCAAAACTATTTGACCATTTCGGTTAAACTTTCAAAATGTCAATGCATCTGATGGCAAAATATCAAAAGTGGCATGTATTGTAAAGAAAGGCAGCACACACTTTTAGAAAAATAATACAGAAAACAGACGGATGTTCTGGTGACATTATGTGTACCTTTCTTACTTGAGCAAACAATAAATCATATGATGCGTCTCCGGGCATGGAGGTGAAACACATCTAGGGTTTAGCGATGGCTGTTCACAGCCGCTGTGACAGACCTGACATTAACATTATTGGAACAATGATCTCTTGTGTTCGCCACAGGACATCAAAACTTCCTTTGAACATTTCTTTGAATCAAACCACACTGTGGAAATGTAATTTTTGTGTTGACATGTCACATTTTCTCTATATGCTTGGAGCATATAAAAACATTTATATCGACTCTAAACTAACGCGGACAAGGCATTTGTCTGGTGGAACAAAATATCGGCTTTGGAATGACTGGCTACACGTATATCTCAAAAATAAATATGTCTGTGTACCAGTTTCAGGCGTTGACTTTTTCTTCAAAAGGCAATATTTGCTCCAGGAGCATTTTTTTTACATTTGTAAGGGCAGTATTTATCTCATTAACTGTATCCGTGTTGCCTTTAGTGTTAAATACTTGCATTTAACCTACTACTTTAATCATTTCACTTTACATTCATTTCAGTTTAATCGCACGGCAGCCAAAAATAGATTTAGCTTCTATTGTGCAAGAATAGTGCTTTTATCTTAAGTTTGTGGCACATTTTGTTCATTTTTGTTTATTTTGACCCTGGTTACACAGTAAAAGTATTTGGTTAGTATCATTTTTCACAACACACAGAATCTCTGTATGGTAAACTAGATGCGGCTTGATTGTTTGCTCTGTGTAAAAGTACATTACTGTTATTGGTGGGAAAGCTAATACTGTTGTTTGCCAAGCTTAGTACAGTAGGCCTAGAGAAACTACAGTCAAGCAAACACTTTGAAAAGTGAGAAACATTACAGGTTTCCAACAAATAATTCGAACAAAACAAGCACAATTATGTAGATTATATAAATAATGGTATGGTGAGCAAACAAACTGACTATATATGTGTATATATATATATATATATATATATATATATATATACACATATATATATTAAACACTGTTCTGTATCATTCCAGTCCAATTTTTCCTCAAGTTTTTAACAAAATCACACACAAAAAAAAAACAGCCTTGCAGGAGACAAACATCAGATGACAGTATTTTGTGAAAGTTTGTGTGTGTGACAGAGAGAGAGGGAGAGAGTTGAGATGAGAGGGATCTTTGTAGGCAGTTTTAGCTCACTGACTATGAGCGCGAGTCTCTTGAGAAGGGCTGTTAGAATGAGAGACCCCCCACATGGACTGCAGGAACACTTCTTCCTCTAGCCTAAAAAAGAAGAACAATCTCAGCTGTTCCAAACATAATCACAGTGCTGGTGTAACCCCTCTAAAGAGTGGGTGAGATGTATCCGACTAAATGAGGATAAGATAAATATCCTATTTTATCTACTTTCTGTTACAAAACAAATGTGTCTCTGGGAATATAAATGGCTCTTTGTTTAAAAAAGAACCACATATTCAGAAAAACACCACACTGAAAAGCTTTTATTTCAAAGAAAATGACTGCCGCTTGCCTGTGCAAAAGTCACTTACGTATTTTTTAGTGCATTATGGGAGCAGTAATCCTGTTATGAGTGCATTTTAGCTAGATGCTAAGCGGTTGGGTATTATTTCTTATGCCTTTTCCTAATTCTCTACTTTGGAAAAATGTTTGCAAACGTAGGTAGAAAAATAGGTAAAATAGGTAAATATACTGTAAAATACATAGTATAATAGTTTTGCAAGTAAAACCTTTGAATTGCTATGCGGTTTATGGTGACACAAACAATATGTGATGAGTTGGGAGTGAGAAAATAAATAATAAATAATAAAACATTTAGTGTTTTCTCATTTTTGTATAATGTTTTATTGTCATCTGTCATTTTAAGCTAATAAGCAGATTTTGACATATCACATTATATAATTATACATCATCAGGCATCCCATAGTACTGTAATGCAAGAAATGGTGAACTATATATTTTACATGAAATGTTTATAAAGCTGAATAACCTTTTTAAACAGTCTATGCAATTTGTTCACCTGTTTTAACACCCACAAGGAAAAGTAATAGCACACCACTTTTCAACTAGCCATATAGGTTGAAGTGCCATTCATCTTCTTGGCTCAACCAGTGCTCCACAAAACAAATGCCTAGGTTTAATACGTAAGGTTGGGCTCTTGTAAGTCACTAAAGCAGAGTATGAGCCACAGTAAAAGTGATGCTAGACCAATGAGCTCCACTGGAGGAAATGTTCTATTATCTCCAACATATGTTGGGAATAGTGATATTGAATTCTAGATAGAGGCCAAAAGGACTGTCAGGTGTCCATATTTCATTTTCACAGCCACGGGTTCTCCAATTTCAGCCCACTTGTGTCTCACGTTTCTACTGAGTAATGACAAGGGTTAAAGGTAACAGGCTGTTTCCTGTAAAAATCTGTATTTGGAAAATTCAAATCTTAACAAGCTGGATGTTTTGCCACCAACAAAACATCTAAATGCTGATGAAGCCCATGTGGCGAAACTTTTTTTTTTTCAAATGCTTGTGAAAGCAAGGATTACAAATACAGTATTATTCAGATGCACAAGACGTTTGTCAGGTTTTCACCATCATTGCTCAACTTCTTGGGAATCTGCAACAATGGGCATTTGCAAGCCACAGAAATTTCTCAGAAATAATAGTTTAGCGTTTATTAAACATCCCCCTCCCTGTGTGTGCAAATCATCCTAGCATATCATAAGCCACAAAAGAAAAGAGGAAAAGAAAAAAATCAAGACGCATTTCAGTGAGCAGATCGCCTCCCATTGATCTCCAGCCACCGTTGATTCCTGCTTCATGAGAGCATTTTCACGGAAAGCTGTCTACCGCACTCAGGCGTGTAAGGAGACGATGGCAAATTGATGCTCCTTGCTGCGAGCGTCGCTCAGCCCCTCAAATGCATTTTATGTGTAGAAGGCCTGTTTTCTCTTGTTTACCAAAAGCTGTTCTCTCAGAGTGGATAACAACCCTGAACAAATATGACTCTCAGCTGATGCACAGGCCACACGGCGAGCGCATGAAGATGATACTCATTACTGCCTCGGCTCACAACGGATATAACAGTGACACTGTTCAATCCTTTACCGATGTCTGGAAAGTCCTTAATAAAACTCCATGACTATCATACCATATCCAACAAAACAATCAGCTGCACATGCTACTTTGAAACTGTATTTTGCCAAGATACAAGCTCTATACAACAACAGCTAGACACTGCTGAATGGATGGCATATTTTGCAGTATAAGATTACAGATTACACAATTCACTTTAAAAGCAGTATTCAAGGTTACACTGTGAAAAAGATAGTGATTTTAACAGTAAAAAAATGAAAACGCTAGGGCAAAACCTGTCATATGGGTAATAGTAAATTCCTGTCAAATTTACAGGGAAAACTGTAAACTGAAATTCCCCGAATTCCCTGCACTGCGTTAAAAATTTCTTAGAATTTTATGTTTTTTGTTTGAAATAACTATGTTTCTTCTTAGTTTTATTTTGTATAAGTTATGTTTATTAGGGTTGTATGTTACATTAAATTTTGTTAAATGAATGTTTATTGCATATTTCAGTTTAATAAGTCCCACCATTATTGCGTTTAGTGTTTGTGTGAATGACACTGAGCACCTGGCTTTGGTCCATTATGTGATTTTCTCATAACCACCGGCGTTTGGTGCTTATCAGTGTATTTCAAGGGTACAAAACAGATTTCAGTGCTTTAGTAGGTTGGTATATTAACATTATATCATTTAATAAAATTACAGTATTTAACTGTAAATTTGACTTAAAACTGTAAAACCTGAAATGCAAACCACAGAATTCCAGCAACCACAGCTACCAGTTTTTAACTAATAACCAATTTAAACAAGTCTGTATGATATAAATGTGATGACTCAAGTTTTCATATGATGTACAATTTCATAGAATGCCTAAACTTCATGAATTTAGGCCAAAGGTTTCTGCATTTCTTCAACATTTTAAAATGCCCTGGAAATTGTATGCCATGTACTTCCCTGCTTAACCACAATGCATCATTGTAGTAATTAACTACCTAGTAATGATTGTTTCCCCAAATGGTTGCACCGCTGTCATTTGAACCACACTGGTTCAACAATACAGAACTGTTGTTAATGGCGTCTCACGCAGATGGTGGAGTAATCATTTCTGCTAATGAATTGCTTCAAGATTGCCATTAATGTCAGATAATTACATTAATGTCAGGTTATTAACATTTACACAAAAAACAGAGAGCCATTCATTTTTTTATCATGTTAACATGCACTACACGTGTACTAACTCACATGTTCAGCGTTTTCATTTATACACATGCACATTTTACTAACCACTGATCGAGAGCTGTATCTCCAACCAAACAATTATACCATGCTGTTTCTGAATGGTTTCAGGATACTCTGAATCATTACACCATGTTGGCAATGACAGAACTTGTCATCTTAGCTGGCTAGAGGTGCTTTTGTGAAATGCTTTGCAAATTAGCTAATATCTCTCACAAGATGCAAGCTTTTGCAAAAAACAACTCTTTCCACTGAAAATGGAAGATTACCAGTCAATCAGCTTTATAAATGCATGCCAAGTTAGGTGGGGTGGAATCTACGATCTCTGACCCATTTCATTTGCTGGCTTCCATGTGCGGTGTTTTAAATCAACTGGCAACCCATGGAGTTAAAATACAATTGGATAAATTGGAAATGGGCAGAGTCAAACAGACCTAAAAAAACATTCTGACACTGAACACACAGCACAGTATGTGAATTTAGCATGTTTCCTGATATTACAGTATTTTTATGCTACAGCACAGTCAAGAAATAACCTTTAAAATGTAGTTGGTAGGAAGCAGCATTGCTACATACAGTAAGTGGCTCTTACAAAATAGCATTGTGGCTAGAAAGAAAGAAAGATAACAGTCTATGAATCTCGGTTGTGCAATCAAAGAAAGAGATTTCCTTCCCCTTTAGGTGACCTTAAGGAACAATTCAAGTATGTTCAAGCACACTAAAATCCACGACAGGAGGGTGGGGGAAGTTTCCAGTGTTTTAGATGATACTGAGATTGCTCCTGTTTTTAATATGATGTCCCTTATGCTCTCTTAATATGCAATCTGGTTTTATCTTTACAAACGTCTCGCACACTCCGCCGCAGACTCGTTATGAGTGATAGGAAGTGAACAGCAACAGTTGGCTCGGGTCCAGCCCCGGCCAAGGGGATTTAATAAATATGATCTTTCCCACTGTAATATTTCATTTCTCCTATCGTGTGCGCCATCGCATGTGTACGTCCCCATGTTCTCTCGCTGCATCACAAGTGAAGGTGCCCTTTAGAGAAGGACAGCAGAACCAAGTAAACACTCACAAACTTGCTGCGGAAAGTAGGGCATCCTGGGAGTTTTGTTTGTGGGGTTTTTATAGTACAGAGGAGTCGTTTCAATGAATGTCACTGGAGAAACATGGATTGCCTACTAATAATTAGAGTCAAAGCAGATGACTTTGTTTGCGCTCAAACATTATTACAGAGAGGAACAGACTTCAGGCATATTAAATAACCCTGACGGCACCATCAGTCAAACTAGACGTCAGAGATTGGAATCCATCCAGTTCATATAAAAACCATATGCACCAGGCTTATCTACATATTCATACGGGTACTTCATGCCTTGTCATTAATAATCGCGTAACGTGGCTCTGAATGTCTCCATGGCAATGCAATATGATGCAGCGGCGTCCTTGCGGCCAGGAAACAGAGTAGAACGACTGATGAGAGAGAAAGAGGATGGGAATATTGATAAGACGATGTGGAATCAGCCAGATCTGAGGCCTCGTGGGACGAATCGGGACTAAGATGAATATGGATTTCCATTAGGGACTGAGACGCCTTCTATGCAGGTGATTTGCTCTGAAATATCTGGCAGCGAATCTCCTTTGCGTGCGTGTTTCCGGCTCTTTCACCCAAGTCATTTGCGAGACGAGGTTTTCTTTTCCGTTTTTTGTTCCCCAGGTGATGTTGAAAATTAAAAAGCAGTTGAGTGAAGTGACAACTAGCAATCACCCCATCCTTTCTGCACACCTCTCGCTATCTCATGGCATACTACACTGCTTTTTATCAGGGAAAAACAGATAAAGCAAAAACGTATTCAAGAGAGCGAGGAGACTGTTGAAGCATCAGTCATGACCTGGTGCTAATGATCTCTCATCAAAGCCAGAGTTAGATCCGTGCTTATGAACACGCATGGTGTGTGCCTGCAGCAAGAATCACCAATGAGCCGATAACGAAGCTCTGCTTGCAAAATATCACCAGTCTCCCTGCTCTCCGGAGGACTTGATGTGAGCCTGACACATGCACATCATGGAAATTCCTGAAAATAGCTCAGGATAGCGGTGTTTTCTTCGCAGGGTGTCTGCATGTCAGGAAATCGTGGCAGTTGAGGTATTTCTGATCCCAAATACCATGAATTACAAATTAGCCAGCAGACGTGCAACCTGACATGGCAGCAAACGCAACGACGCGCTTGTTGCAATACTCTAGAAACAAGTCCTAGCCAGTCTTCTCCTGGTGATGGTATACATTAGCCCTTTATGGATACTGACAGATTACACATTCCTCTCTAAACACCAGTGTCTGATTTCATAGTCCTTCACTAAGTCAGCAATCCCTGTGCCGTGCCATGTTTGTCTTGATTGCAAAATAGTACAATAATTTGTTCCCTCAGGTTTGTTGTTTACTACGGAAATAGTTTCTTAAGTAATATATGAGGTAATGTAATAATTACCGGAGCTTCTCTGTGATTTTAATACCATCCAAAGTTACAGTCTTTTATATTCAATATCATTCAATGTTATGAAGAAATAAGGCAAACTAACAAGCTTTGACAAATCTTGTTAAAAGCTTGTGAACCTACTCTCCGTGGCCTTGTCAGGCCTGTAGGTATCATCAACTGGACACTGACTAATAAGAAGACCTGAAAATTACAAGATGCACTTGGGGGGGGGGATTTTTTTCTGTAGCATATGGATTTATGAAGCAATTTTGTGCAGTCACATTTCATATTTTGCAATGGACCATATATATATATGGGTGCGCAGTTGTAGTAGACGCCCATTTCTGTATTCTTCAGACATTACTGATCCGGTGCAAACTGATAAATAAATATTACATGTCCACAGTAACAATTACTTTACAGACATTTGTCCTGAAAACTAATCCTGGATTTAGATATAACAGTTATTTAAGTTTTTTTTTCAGAAATCAGATTGCAACACCTGATGTTTCTGCTGCCAAACCTCCCAAGTGTTGACATCTTTCAATGTCATGTTTCTTAGACACTCAGAGGTCAAGCAGCCTTTCAGTTAAAACAAGCCGAGGTCAAAAGTTTATCGCAGAGAATCAAAAGTTGCATTTAAGAACCAAGTTCTCAACGGACAATGGCTGACGATGTAGATAGAGCATAAACAATACGCTTGGCCTTGATCATTGTTCAGAAGCAGGAATTCAGTGTAATTTTCAATAGATTCTGTCCTGGTGTTCAGAACAAAAGCAGTGAGCAGAATACTAAGAGATACTAAAATGGATAAGGAGTCATTGATTTCATTTGAATGTAGCATTCCCTTCACATCTAGTTGTACCATTTCATATGATAATTACTGTTTTATTATCATTTTTAACAAAATTGTCTGATATAATCTTGTAAAGAAGCATGGTTTTGTTCAGACAAGCAGAAAAAGGTCTTTAAAAAACTATTTAGTTGAAAACTAAGCCACATACTAATGTGGTTTAAAAATCCAAATTAAGTTTACTTTTTAGATATTTCAGGACACGTTCATACGGTTGCAGTGTGAAAACAATTTTGTGACCACTGGCATGCTTCAACACAATTTCTATCAAGCACATTTCATCCAGTCCTGGGCATGTGATGTACATCAAACAGAGGCCTCATCGTAAAACATTCCTGCTTGTGATGGCTACCTGACTGACATGGCGTGAGAAAGATAAGACATACGTGTTTGACATTATTAATTGCATGGCTGTATGTTCACAGTGGAGCATGACGACAATGATGACCAGGAATGTTGGGAACATTGATCATCATTCTCTATCTTCATATGTTCATGCCTGTGGATTCAGAGTAAACATGCTTAAGTAAACACTGACAGCATATGGTGATGAGAGAAGGGAAGACATTTTTACATAAGGCACTTCTCATTTCTGCAGGATGTCAATGGAGTTTTTCTTACCTGTCTTTTGCAGAGCACTCTGGAGAGGTACAAAAATGAGGGATGGATTTTTAAAGCTGTCAAACATGCTGCATACTTTGGCTCTGTTCCAACTTAGAATTTAGTGCAGGAGAAAAGCAACTACATGGAGAAGCTTTTCTGTAATACTTGCATTGCACATGGTGTCCGTTTGACTGAGAGAGGTGATGACAGACAAGATTTTCCAAGCATTTGTCTGTCAATTTTAACTCTGAAGGTATGCAGATCGAAGATGGTGTGGAGTTTTTCTCCTTCACCTAGGGACTGAGTAAATTGTCATTTGTCATTGTCATTACATTGCCTAAACACCGGCGTTGTGCAAAACAATCGCTTCTGATTGGGTTCATGAACATTAATTAGCTGTTAGCTGTGTTTTAATCAGCGTCAAAAACACAAAGTGCATTATATTGTGTGCATATGTGCTTGTCAGATGCCCAAATTGTATAATTAACTACATAAATTTAAATGTATTAGCCGACAGAAATACAATGTCATAGTCAACATTAACGATTTATGAAAAAACAAATTCAGCTATCCTTACAAAAACTGCAGTATTAATGCATGTAATGTTCCATTACAACAAACCATTATATTTTAAGAAAGGCATTAGATTTTAAACAGTATCCAATGACGAAGCAGAAGACCCAGCTAACCGCCCACTTACCTGTCCCTTAGCAAAACAGTTCTGTTACATCAAGTTACATCACCTAAAGTAATTAATATTCATAATCTGATAGGATTTAAAATATGCTTCCGTATAAACTGAAATCATATCTTCACTGTACCAGTAGCAGTTTCCACATGACCATAGGACCATTATGGCACTTTTTTTTAAGTCTCTAGTAGACTGTGATGTACACTGACCTTACCATTCACAATTAGATGGAAATTGTGTCAAATTCTTTGCATCACTAGTGCAGAGTTGGCAGAGGAGAGTGACTATTTTTACTTTTGCACTTCTTTCTACCCTCTGGCCCACAAGTAAGTCCCTTGTCAACCCAAACAGCATTGACATGCATCCATTTGGCAGCGTCTGCAAGTGTATGTGTGTGTGCATACACACTCCCTTGCTCCCACGGCACCGCCTGGCACGCAAACACACTTCACATGTCTTTCCAAAGTGATCCTTCTGTTTTCTGACCACCCCACGGAGGAGAGAGAGAGTCAGAGGAGGGGAAAGCGGGCGAGAAGGGGGGTCTCACAAGCAAACACTAAAGGTTACTGCACTCATTCCCCATTAAATATCAAGGACAGCGGTAATTGCAGCACCCTGTTGTCAGGTTCCAGTGGCACGGAGGGCCATCTCATCCATCTGACCTTGGGAATGAGAGAAAATGGCTTCTCCGTTGATGGGGAACCATTCCGAACAGTTGTTGTGACGCTGTATTGTGATGAATTACCTTGCATCGACTGTGTCGCTAATAACTGCCTTGTCAGAAATGGCCCTTGTTGCTGAAACACATGGGATCAACAGGTGATGGATCTCTTTCAGGTTGTAACCTGTGGTACACATGATGGGGTTTTCTGAGGGAAAGCTGCAGCATTATTGAAGCAGGGGGCAGTTAATGGGAGCGAACCCCAGCTTACATGGAAATCTAAAAGTGTAAAGATAAACTGTGAATGGTGGAGTGGCAGAATGAACAAGAAAAGGTGGCCCGAAAAACAAAAAGGTCGACATGTAATTAGCACCATTCCTTTGCATGGCTTCGTCGGTAGGATGGGACTTTGGTCGTGCCGATGCAAGTGTGCAAATTGTTGCTAGGCCATTGCAGGAGTTGCTCTCTGTTCTAATATAGTACCCAGCAGAGGAATGTGGCTGGTCTCTGGTTTGGTTGGGCAGGGGACAGAGTTAAATACCAGGATTAGAGGGAATTGATGGGAATGCTAACTGAGCCGGCCAGCTGCAGTAACCAGGGCCAAGGTTTGTCCCTGTCTTATCGTGGAGTCTGTCAGTGGTTGATAGTGCGAGAGTGCGAGAGGAAGCTCAGACCCCTGGCACGAAAACCTCTGCGTTCTCCCAGCCCCACTGACCCAGATTTTCGCACCTCCACTCAGAAAGTCCCAGAGAGCTGCTTCATTGAGCTTGGCCTGTGCCGCTAATTAAGTCACACAAGGGAAGCCAATCCAAAGCCGACAAGTCTTTGTCAGAAAATTCCATGCTGGTAAAGCTTGATTTACTGATCACCCTGACACTTGATTATTGGATTCTTTATCCTACCATTTCTGTAGTCCGTCTGGTGTTTAACAGTATTGCTAGCCCCATACAGCGATGACATCATCTGGAAAGTGAGAGAAGGAACAAAATTGTCAGCATATCTAATGCTTATCGGCTAACTATTAAAAGTCGCACTAGCTCTAACCGGAATCACCTCAGCTTATCTAATTTGAGGAAGCCATGATGTCTCTTCAGCCGGAACGCTAGCCTAAAATCCTTCAGATGTTGTCTGCACCCCAAAGTCATTTCAGGTGACTGTAGAGGTTAAGAACAAGTGGTTGATTCCTATTAGAACTCACCTGGGTATCTGTCTGTCAGTAATGATTTGTGTTGTTGTCGTACTTGTTGTTGTTTTGGAGCAGAAAAAACTAGGCCTGCTGGGAAACTGAGTTTAATGTTCACTATGTGTTTCCTCTTTTTCCCTCTCTGAGGACAGCTGCGGCGTCTTCATCCATTAGCGCTTGGATGAGTGAGGTGTGCAGCGCTGTGTTGACACACTCGGCTTCCTTCCGGCCTGCTTGATAGGAAGCCGTGTCTGGCAGCTCTCTGGGGCATAGGCGATAGTCTCCAGCAGTCTCCTGTCTGCCACTCATCATGGCTAGAGCTCTGTCACAGTAAGCTGTCAGTACCTTGAACGATGAGGACTGGTAAAGTGTCTCCAGAATGAAAATAGGTTTTACGCTCAATGTCGGTCAACGTGCCGTCAAGATTTATTTCGAGTAAACTTACGTGTGACCCCTATGATGTGTACCACTGTAGCATCAAAATAGAGAGATCTTTTTTTTTCCCTTAGATGTTAAGTTTACTTTTTGCTTCTTTAGTGAACGTATTTGGAATGCTATATTTTGTCACTTAGGTTTTCAACCCTGTTCCTTGGGACCTCTTTTGCTGTTTTTTTTCCCACTTTGCTTTAGCACACCTGTCTTTGAATTTTCAGGTGATCCTAAAAACCCTGATTAGCTGGTTTAGCTATGTTTAATTAGGATTCTAGCTAAACTCTGCAAGACAATGGATTCCCAGGAGAAGGGTTATATTCTTGTTTGCAAACTGCTATAATTAGTGGTATTTGCTATGGCAATACTCACACTTTGGGCTAAGGTTTTCAATATCAATATTTATTTTTGGCATTTTACATTTATTAAAATGATAGTGTAGATGCGCCAGGAAGCGAATACAAGGAGGGATCAGTAAAGGTCCTCAAGTAAGGATTCAAACTCGGTATGCCCACAACACAATGGGATTATATGTTTTCCACATATGTGGCAGGTTTTTCGACATCGGCCGCTTGTGCCTTCGACATATGATCTAACTTGTGATTTCGGTCTGGTGCTAATAGCTAATAAGTGCAATTATTGTCATAGACTAATTCAAGAGGGAACAAAATAATTTCTAGGAACCAAAATTTCAGCTACTTAGAGATAAACACTTTTGGCTGCTACACAGCCACTCAGAACACATACACACCAGCTAGCACACTCTAACATTTATTAAGCATTACTGTAAACAATGTTTGCATATTATATGTAATGGTAAACAAACCAGCAGTTCAACCAAACTAGAGAAAATAACAGAGATGCATCCCCAACATGAAGTCAATTACACGTAAGATCCTATGAAAGCTGACCCTTTCCTTGTGACCCAGCTATGCTGTGTGTTAAGCTAACAGTCTGTTTTATATCTGTGCTCCTGGTTCCTGAGGGGTTGTGTCTGGGTGATGGCACGCATCATGCCTCATTTCCTGGAGAATGCAGGACACAGCGCTCGCAGCACTGAACGACGGTCATGAGATATGGGTTAGTCATTCTCAGGTGTTTACACAGAGAAATAGAGAAAGAGAGGGATCTAATGATACTAACATTTCAGTGGGGACTAGTGAGATTTTAACCAGTCTTACCAAACTTTTAAAGCAACAAGTGCTTTTACAATACCTGTACAAATTTTGCTTTACTTTGTGAGGGGCAATGCTTTTAAATAATGCTGTTACAATTGTGAAGAAAATTATGGGACCACAATGAAATGCCTCATTTGACTTGTTCAAGGGATTCTAGGGCAATGAATTATGATATACAGTCTATTTTTGCAGTTTTACACACTCTTGCAGCAATAGCTTCACGGTTTATACTAAAGCTATATACTATTTTACTAGCTATGTCTTTGCCAATCCTCTATAAAGCGCACTGTTAAACATGTTTCTATTAAATGGACACTGACTCATGCAGTCTCTGGTGAGTCAACAGTCACACCTGAATCCCCGGCCAATAAGATCATGCACAGGTGTTTGCAAAACAACTCTGATCCGTCTCTGAGTGTGCTGACCCGGCTAAGGTAAAACAATCCAGTCAGAGAATGCCTTAGTCATGGGAAAATGACATAACCAGTGTGATGGGAAGATGGGAGCAGTGCAGGAAACTGTCGATGACACACTGCTCAAACATATGATATCATAGTCTAAAGTCCATAAGAGGATGATATCATGTGTGTGGTTTTGAATTTACAAACAGAAAACAAAACACAGAGTCAACACACACTCACAGTTGGAGGTAACCTTCAATCATGACGTACATGACAACCACAACCTCATGCAAGCAGCTTCATATGCTTGGGGGAAACCAAACGTGCCACGTTTTTACCGCACTTACACGGTAAATACTTTTTAGTTGCGCAGATACAAGAATCAATAATTCTGTTTAGAAAACCGATTTGAATGATTTGTTAATGAATCTGGTTTTTGTATGCTATTTTTAAAGTTTTTAAAGATTCTGTCCCATTCATTGCAATTGATTTTTTTTATTGCGGATATTATGAGGCACAGCCTAAAACAAGAGAATAGTTTAATAGTTTTTAAAGGAAAGCACCGTTCGATATGTTTCACTGTCCTAACAGGGCGAGACAACCTGTGCAAGTCATACTGAAAGTATCAAAAAAGAAACTTTCCTTGATTAGAAAGCCCCATGAGAGTGCAGACGTGGAGTTAGTCACTTAGTATTCACTATTTCAACCGCTCTATGTGTGTACTCACTGTTGCTATTGTTACCATGACAAAGGGCCTCAAAATCCCTTTTGAATGTCTTATCATGATTGGTTAAATTACTGGCCATGTTAATACAAATCCAACTCGCTCCAAAATCTCATTTTCATTCTGTTTCCTGTCATTATTCCTAATTCTGCCTCACTCCGTGGATTTGGAAGCTACGTTGCCATGGTGATAGAATTATTAATTTGCGTGTTTCACCCATCCAAAACTGAGTGAATGCACATGAGGAGTACATTGAACAGATAAGATGAATGTGTGTTATTGCAATGCATTTACAAAATGTGATAATGTGGCCTACTAATGAGGCAAAAATAGTGCAATTGTAGATTATGAGTCTATTTAGTCTTTTCTGTCTGACATGTTTCGTCACGGGTTGTTGCATTTTGCGCACACATCCTGAACTACATTATAATGAGCATGTGTGCAATAATATAGTACATTATTCACAGACCTGTAGTTCAATCATTTAATTTAAAGGTGAAATGTTTAATTTCTACACCACTTCAAGCACAATAAATACCTCCAATCTTTTCAAGTCACATAGACAGCTTACATCTTCTATTAAAAATGTAAATAACACAGTAAAAGTGTTAAACATTATTACGATTTAAATAACTGCTTTCTTTTTTAATATATTTTTAATTTGTATTTATTCCTGTCATGGCAAAGCTGAATTTTGGTATAATCAATCAGTGTAACGTGATCCTTCAGAAATCATTCTAATAAATAAATAAATAATCTTTTTGATTGGCAGGACACTATAAAAGAGAACTACTGAAAATAAAATGAAATAAAATAAATACATTTTATAATAAAATAAAAAAATAATTACATTTCATTAAATGTAATAATAAATAGCCCTGCTGCATATAGCATATTATTCAAAAAAGAATAGTTGCTTTCTAATTCTTTTCTCTGCTCTTTCTTTTACCAACAAGCATGTGTGGGGTCTGCCACACTGAAACTCAGTGATACACATTAGATGTGGAGCTAAGATAAGAGATAAGACAGGGAGACGCATTGTGTTGTAGAGAGAGGAACATGGACCTCCTGGGCACTGACCTGACTGCCAGAGATCAGCGTCCCTGATGGGCTGGACAGACTGGAAGAGGTGACGGGGGAGGGCGGCTGACATCCACTCCACCTTGTGAGCCTTGGCTCTGTATCAGATTTTAGTGGAGGACAAAAGCGATTTTCTTTTATTTGCCCCAGTCAGTAAGACAGTAGGGTGACCCACTGTTAATATGCACAGAATACACAGCTTAAGCACAGCTAAAGTCATGTAGTGTCAAGCCATGACTCACTACAATGTCTCTCAGTTGTCATTCTCCACATGCAACAAGAAAGACAATGTAGAATTTTGCATTTACTGAAGATAAAAATGAGTGGTATTTGAGTTTCTATGAGTACTAGGTAGCTCTGAATTTCAGTGCATTTTTATATAATTAATAAAAGCAAGACACAAACAGTGAAATGTAAAAAAAAAATAACAACATGATTTTATGCAAAGATGCTATGGTATTCTTGTGCAGCTGATAAGGTGTTCTAGATGCAGTCAGTTAGGGTTTTCTGTCTAAAAAAGCTCATCTTTAAAGTCTCCATAATATTCTGGTCTGTAGATATGGCTCCTTCAGCACACGGTTATGTGATTGTAATGTTCTTTTTATAGTACACCAGGTGAAAATGTAAGCAATCATGCACAAACGACAGCGAATGCTGGTTTGGCACGACTGAAAATCGGGTGTGGGAAAAGCATGTTTTTGCCTCCCACTTTCACACTGAGCTTGTGAAAGTTCAGGACTGAATCACAGTCTATCCATGTCATTAATGGTCAAGGTAACCTGATACAGGGTCTACATGCTCAACTCTCTAAAAGCATCATGTATTCATTCACCCAATCCTGTAATCAGAGGGTTGGGCTTCTGTTTACATTTTGTACCAGATAAACGCCCAACCCCCTTCTGAAAAAAAAGAAGAGAGGCAATTTTCCCACAGAGTTCCAGTGAAAAAAACATAAAATACTTAACATTCCTTGTCGTGGAATAATGGTAGCAGCCTTTAGCATATCAAATCACAGGGGAAAACAACCCTCAACCACAGAATGCTTCACACTGTGAAACAATGACCATTCAGCTGGCCTTTAAATTTTCCAGCACATTTAAGATCTTCCTTCAGAGTTTCAATTACGCGAATGCCACCTCATCAATATACCGCTCGGGTGCATTTGATGTGGTTTTTAGATACCCTATTTTTAGATGGTAGTTATTTCCTTATTTTATGGTGCAGTGCCAAAAATTTGTGCAATAAGTGTCTAATATCAGGCAAAAAAAAAACCCGAAGATGTAACTGAGACGTACTGGATTGTTTGCTATTATGAGGTTTGATGGAAAAAGCAACTCGAAATTCAGTTCTCTATTCATGAGGACAATATGTACTTGCAAATATATATTCCAGTATAAATGTATACATGCACTGCAAGTACTTCCAAACATTTTTACTAAATTATATTTACTTTACGTATAAAATATATATATAGTTATTAATAATGTGAACATTTTGTGGGAGTTGAACTGCATGACATTTGGCAACCCAAACTATCCTTGCATTGTCATAAAAAGGAAATAAATAAACAAAATCATCTCACACAGCTTTCACATTGTTTTTCACATACTGAGCACACTACATGACTTTAATATTGTGGATAACATTAATTATAGCAAATCATAGCAAAATAGTGTTCATTATATTGTAATTTTTAAATACATTAATAGATCTGGACAAAGGGGAAATGTCATGATTAACTTAAAAAATGGGGAGATTTCTGTAAACATTTGTATAAGTGATACTAAAAAACAATCCATTTCATTTCAATTATGGAAATGAATCAAACTTCTCAACACTAACAGCATATAAATGAGGATTAAATCAGAAATGCTATTGAGTATGTGCAATTGAAATTTAGCATTGGTCTTTAGCAATTGTGTGGTCTTGTAAAAAAGGTAATTGACATCGTAATATCCACAATGTGTGTGTATGTATATATGTATATTTATTTTATAAAAGAACCCTTCAGTGCACTCTGCAAGGTCAAGTGCCAGCTGCACGGTGACCGACTTCTTTACCCGTCAATACACACAGTGCTGAAGAGAGACACACACCGATCGTTTAATGCCACCCTTGGCTGAATTTCAATGAAGCGTCCGCAAGACTGAGCAAACAGAGACAGACCATGTGTAAAGACTAATGAAGCCAATGATCACTTTTGCGTCGCCAGGTACCGCATACAGTAAGACGATTCTGATTTATGACATGGTGCATTAGAAAGAATATTGATTTCTCCTTTTGTCTCTCTCTCCTGCTTTTTTACCGGCCAAAGATTGATGTCACTGCATTGATTCCCAATCAATCAATTTATTCTCATTTTATTAATGCCTCAGCAATCGCTCAAAGTCCTTATGAAAAGCGATGCATCTCAATTACACGCACCTGGTAAAATAAATTGTTTAGGGATGATTTGCTGGATTGCAATTGGCTTTTTCGCAAGTTTGCCAAGTTATTGGCCACTCAAATTGGTAATTGCTACACAAAATGCGTTAAATAAGCCATTGAGGAACATGAACACCAAATGAATTGCATATAAGTGTGCTTTCATATACCCACATTAGGCGAGAACAAACAGACATGCAATATTTTTTGTTTGTAACCATGAACAAAACAGCCATTGATGGTATTGCTGTCACTTTGGGGACTCGGGGGAAAGAACGAACAGGTTTGGCACACGTCCAGTTTTAGTAAAACACAGCTATTGGTGTGCGTTTCCTCGCTTCAGCAAATCCAATTGGAAATGCTTGGCCTGTTCCATGTCTGCGCTGTATTAAGGCTAATTAGTGTCTCAGTCTATTTGCATAGCGACTAGTTTCCGGCTATCCTCTGCCCGCTGACCCGAGTGTGCGCGCTGCTCACAGGATCAACTTTTCCTGAAAAGAACGGCCAATAATTGTTTTCGTACGCATCAAGGGATGGGTACTCACGGGATAAATGGCCCTCTATATGGTGCATCGTTTAGAAGGGAAAAAGAACAACCTGCAACAACTTACTGATTGTAGTGACATTGATGTATTAAAATGGACCCTGTGTGTAATTGCTCTTTCCTGTGGCTACTGTGCAGGGAGGGTTGCATAATGATGATAGAGTTTAGAACCTTGCTAAAAGAGATAAAGCCTGCCAGGGCCCACCGCAGAGTATTTTCTGGACACTTCCTTAATGAAACATCCCGCTGTATAATGCGTTCAGGCGATATGAATTGGGTTGAATGGAGCATCGAGTGGCAACTTTCCTTTGTGCTTTGCTTTGTTGTCACACAACATCGCCGCCGAGTTGTCGTTTGGTTCATTAGTCCATAGCCACGTGCTCTCATTCAATCCACATTGGGTACTCTCGCTCAGTTATGACAACTCGAATGCTCAGATCAGCTTAACACAAGGCAGTGTAAAGCATGACATTAAGACACACTATTAAACGGCAACTCATTGTTGAATTTCAATGGGTTTAAAAGGACAGACGCTGAGGTCCAGAGTGACAGACTGTCCTCAATGGCACTCTTTCAGTTCAAAAGCAGGCTGGACAAAGCCATTGTCCGGAATGTCTGACCTTTGACAATGATTAACAGTTGCACCACTTCCCCTATGACAAGCAGCTCAAAAATTCCTTCGAATGACTATCATGGCCAGGCGCTACAGCTCCAAAGACACCACCATATGACTGAATCAGATGCTACGAGTTACAAATATGGCCCCAGCTGAGAGCTACAATGGGGACTCAGTTCTCCAGAGGTTAGCACCAGACTATACTGTGGCGCTGGACAATGGAACTCTGTTCTGGAAATGTTGTTTGTAACATCTCTACTGAATTCAGAGGACGGGAGGCTGGATCGGCGTGTAAATTAACTTTACCCGCATGTCTTATGTAAGTGATAAAAGCGGTATCTCTCAATTTCAGAGCCATTCCGTAAGATTAAGTGATTACTTCGTGAAAAGAAGCAATAGACCATGTACAGAATAAATCAGATGTTGAAAAATCAAATAATCTGAAACAATTATCCATCATACATATGGGCTATATATGTACATTTGTCTATGCATGGTTCAGTTTGAGCAAAACTCTGAATAAAGAATGCTAGAGTGGAATCTGTGCAAGACAGTTTTGATTTGTTTTACTCTGAACTACACATCCATATCTTAAATCCAATGATTCACTCTGTAAAATGTGACTTTATTCAAACCAAGGTAAAATGAATGAATCCCTACAAATGTCACATACTATAATACTCTTATTGCTTCAGGAGTATACAGTGTGCAAACTGTATGCTTAACATGCCCAAATTTCCTACTGCATTTCATAAAATGTGCATTTTTAAGCATGCTGCACAGAATATCGTGTCCCACAATGCAATATCCTCCACTTCACCATTCATTTCCATTTATGAATAAACCATAACACTTATTTTGGCAAGTTATCTCTAGAGTATTCTTTTATTTTAATATATTATATATCAGTATATTATGTGAATGTATTGGCATGAATTTTTACACAAAATTTGGTAATGAGTTCATATGACAAATTTGTTGCACTGTGAAATGTTTTTTTCATTTTTTTACTGAGCAGTATTAACATATAACATTATTAATAGGAACATAGCCCTGACGTTTTGATTCAATGTATCCTGTATTAAATATCAGATACTTTTTTTTAAACACTGTTTATCGCAGTTAAAGTATTTTTAAACTTGAACCCGTTGCCACATTTGGCCTACTAAATCAGAAATTCAACCTGAGTAACTAAACCAACAGATTAGGTTCATCATGCACCTCTTGCTTAGCCCAGACAGACCCCAAACAAGTGGCTATTTAAAGAGTGGACACAAGTCAACTGGGCAGTGCTGTGCTCACTAGGCTGTGTTGATTTACCAGAGTGACCACGTCCTTCACGTATGAGTCATTCGGACAAATTTCACTTTTTTTATCTACAACTGCAACACAAGTGATTTCAAGGAAAAAAGGCTTATTTTTTTGATTATTCAATGTATCCTCCTACTACAAATGGAGCACAAGAACCTTAAAGTGAGGTCTAAAATAAAGCTATCAAATTCAAATAAAGCTATCTGTTAGGATTCTTATTCGTTTCAAAGGCAGCTGCTTGGCTGGCACATGACACTCAGAAGAGGGCCATAATGTGATATGTAATTTAAAATACATTAATTAACATATTTTCATAATTAAGAATAGACTGCAACTCAATTTTCTATAATTTCTAATTAAAGTGCATATAATATATATATATATATACTTGTGTGTCATGGCACCCGGAACATCTGAGTAATCAATCATCAAAGACAAATATAAATATTAATTTCACTTTTAAGAAGAAAAAAAAAAACATGTAAGCCAACATTACGCCTGGCATAGACACAGTTTATCTTGGCTACATTTTCTAGTTGCTTAATAAAGTTGTGTGCTGTTCAGAGATTCTTTCCCAGTGTTTACAAGGCCTACAGGACAATTTCATTGCAGTATGAAACACTGGCTTCACTGATATTTGTCAAGTATAAGGGACGTTTTTATTTGTGGTATTTAAAAAATGCTCTCCAATCCTTGCTTTTGTTTGTACGAGTTACTCAAGAGAGCTAAAAGCATGTAAGATGGAAAAGAAACCTATTTCAACACACTAAAGTTCTCCAGGAGAAGCAACCGATTGCACACAGCGCTCGCACTGGCCAAACAGAGGCGCGTGCGACACTCCGTCGTCAAGAAACAGAAATGAGTGGTTCGAGCACAGAGCCTTTATATACGCTTCTAAAAATATCGTCCAATCAGCGCGCAGGTCCGTTCGCTTGAATAGACCAATCAGAGCTCTAGGAGGCAGGTCTTATTTCCGCACGCCGCTGCGATTGGCTTAAAGTGATATCATATACGCCCGCGCAACCTGTTCGCATCTGATTGGGCGCGCTGTGAGGGAACGTCACGCTATCACGAGGGAGTAGGCAGGCTACAAGGTTTGAATAGGGGAAGTTGACAGAGCGCAGCGCCTTGCGTGAGTTCAGTGTTTGCAAATACAGAGTGATCTCAACATACGGACTAGCGGACTCTGAGCAAAGCGACGGCTGCACTGCGTTGCTATTGCACGAAGAGGACGCTTGCTTGTCACACTTTATCTTTGATTCATCAAGATACACATATTTGTCTGTCTTTTATTGCCTGAAACGTGGGATTGCAATGGATGTTCTACCAATGTGCAGCATATTTCAGGAACTTCAGATCGTCCATGACACTGGCTATTTCTCTGCATTGCCATCGCTTGAAGAGTACTGGCAACAGGTAACAATTTTTTTAAGTGAAATGGAGAAAACTTCCGCTGTGTTTGGCGAACGGATATCTTGTGGCTCGACTTCGCTGTTTTTAAACTGGGAACGAAGGGTTATTTAATCCCGCGAAGCGCTGCACTGAGTGAAACAGTGTAACATTCTAAGTGACGTATTTGAATCGGTTACATGGTTGCGCGGTAAATGCTGTCAGTCAGCGTATATAGAATGTGTCTGTATGTCTGCATTATTAAACTTGCTTTGGCATGCAGAGTATGTCATAGTTTTTCAAGAGTCGCGGCTGGCGAGTCAGATCTGTATCGCGTTGCAAACAGTAAAAAGCACCATGCAATGAGGAACATAATTCAGCTTTTATTTTCTTGTGCTTTTCCTACTCAAACGTAGACTGTTGGATTTGACAGTCTGTAGCACATGTTCTGTCACATAACGGGGTTTATAGGAGGTGCTTATTAACTGTCATAGCAGGTTCTGCTGCTTGATACTGATATTCTTGTGATCGAACTGTTGCAGTCGTATTCTTGGCATGGATGTTTCTCCTGAAATGTATCCAGGTAGTTTCCCTCAGGCTTTTTGGGATTCTGGCATGGTGCCATGTGAATGTATCTCTTGGCATTTAAACATGCGTTTGCGTCTAGTTTCTTATTTTCCTCAGTATATGCTGTTAAAGAGAGAGTTCCTGTCATTTCCTCGCCATAATGCCGTGTAATACCCATTTATTTTGTGGAAAATGAATAAAAAAAGATGTTTGGCAGGATGTTAGCGACTGACAGCCTTGAGTCACCGTTCACTTACATTGCATCTTTTTCCACGCAACGCAAGTGAATGGTGACTTACACGGTCAGCCTGCTCAACATTTCGTGGAAATGGAATAATGTTGAATAAATGAAAAGTCTGAACCATCGCTTTGAGGAACAAACATTTTCCCTCATGGAGAGCCTGTAAAATTATTAACTTGAGATTCTGCAGGCCATATTTTGCGCGGTAAACATCGTGGTTATCGAGGATGTGCAGAGCTAAACCGCACAACTAAATGATCACATCGAGCGCAAAAAGTATTTACCTCGATACTTCTGCTCTCAAATGCAGTACGTTCACACTTAATACGCCTTAAAATCGGTTTTAAAAGGCGCCCAGATGTACGCAGGCTTTTTGAATGAGGAAACTCGACCGAGGAAGTTCTGTGGCTTCCTTAAAAGGACTCTGAAATGTCTGCATGACTCACTAGGGGATAACTGTTCCAGAAAGACAATATACAGCTCTCAAAGCCATATTTAAACCTGAAATTCGGATTATATTGCTCTTACATACTCTGTAAACTCTAACGTGATATAGTTTTAGACGTTTCAGCAGAAAATGTGTGAAAGTGCAGCGTGTGGTTAACCTTAACTAACCCTTGGCAGACATGTTAACGTTAAAGGAAACTCAATGAATCGGTCATGCGCATTCTAACATTGTGTTTTCTTTTTTTTCAATCAGACCTGTTTGGAGCTGGAGAGATATTTGCAGAGCGAGCCATACGTCTCGGCATCTGACCTCAAGTTCGAGGGCCAGGAGGATCTCTGGAGCAAGCTCATCTTGGCTTGTGGAGATAAGGGAGATGGGAACGGCAACCTTCCCAGCGTCAAGGAGGACGACAATCAGGACTGCCAAATATTAGAAACCAACAGCATGAATTCGGATGCCAGCAGCGAGGCGTCTGACAGTTCGGAGGAGCTCTCGCCCACTCACATCTTTACCTCCAACCCGCTGGGCTCGGTTCTGCCCGAATCAGCGCATCACTTGAGTTCCTCTATCATCAGCACGCCTCCGTCCTCGCCAGAGACGCCCCAGGAGCCCGGCGTCCCGCAGGTCTGGGGCTCCACGCAGACTGACTTGCACGTGCCGATGAAGATCCGGCAAAACGGACTGGGGAAGGCCTCGGATAAGGCCTCTGCAGGAGGGGACACCTCTCCGGACGGCAGGAGGAGAGTGCACAGGTGTCACTTCAACGGCTGCCGGAAGGTTTACACGAAGAGTTCTCACTTAAAAGCACATCAGCGGACTCACACAGGTAAGAACCTTCCTGTGACGTCGCTCTACGTTGTAGTTCTACTAAAACAGAAAGCGGAACTTTGCGCGCTTTCCTGAGGTTTCACGTCTCCTGTGAAGTTGTGTAATGGAGTTGAGTTCACACATGCTGTCCTCAGCTGCAAGGCTAATGTCAGTCACTCTGTGAATATTTGCCTCGCATGACTGCACGCCTAAACGGTGACCTAATCTGTTTGGAATGCGGCCGTGGACAGGAAGGGGGGGGGTCGGTCGGGGAGGGGGCAGGGTGAAAACAACCTGTTCTACCAAAACAGTTTTGGTTTCGTCATGGGAAAGAACCAGGCTTTTGAATGGGGATCTGGGTGGCCCCTTTTTTTTTTTAAAGGGCCCCATGGCATTCAAAACAGGCTCCGTGTGACGTGCTTTGTTCGGCGCACTGTTTATGCGCACACAGCACAGAGACAGACTTTTGGCATACCGTGCATTCCCGCAATCCTTGAGAGCTTGAGGGATCTTATTAAAGTTAAGACTCGTCTCGTAGACTGCGTGACCTGATGCATAAACATGCGTCCTGTTTACAGATGCTTTTTTGAGAGCGTTAGCGAGCACGCTGTTCCACATTCCTTTCAGACCTGTGAATGTATCCCAGCCGAAACCTGCCGACTAAAAGGTGTTTGTGTTTTTATTTACAGGTGAGAAGCCGTACAGGTGTTCATGGGAAGGCTGTGAGTGGCGCTTTGCGAGGAGCGACGAGCTAACCCGACACTTCAGGAAGCACACCGGTGCAAAGCCATTTAAATGCAGTCACTGTGACAGGTACGCTCAGTTCTGTCTCGCTATCTCTCCCTGTGACAGTCATCAAAGCCCGTCTGTCTCTCTGTCGCTGCATGCCTGATCCTTTGATGTGTGCGTCAGTGAAACGCGACGGATTCTGCATTCGACATTGATTCCGTTTTATCGGTTCATCGATGGGAGTCGCCCCATAATGTTTGGATTTTATCACTTAATTAGCTAATCGCATTAAATGCTTGAAAGCACAATAGTCACACTGTCGCAATACTTTATGGATATTCTCTGCATTTTATGACTAAATGCACCTCTCCTGTTTGTCATCACTTCCTCTGTTAATCATTTCCCTGTCTCAGAGCTTTGCGCTTTGAACACCATTGTTTGCTCAACTTCCCTTTTTGGCGTTTTGTTTCCGTGGTTACTGGATGCGAAACATTTCATAGTTCTCCTTTTAAAACAAAGCATTTGATCAAGTCTTTCCTCATATCCAGACCCACACAGAATCTGTGCCAGCAGTTCTATTTTTGCAGAATCGGAACACTTAGCATTCATAAAGTTCAGCAAACTTTGGATGATTTAATACTTTCAGATAGCAATGAATGTTTACTATTCTCAGCTTGAGACTTAAGGATACAGTTTTGGGCTGGTGCTCAGATTTTTAACATTTTATTTTTATTTTGTTATTTTATTAAGTGTATTATTTTTGTTTGTGTAGTTTATAAAATAAAAAAATATTTTTTAAAATCAATAAATAATTATTTTTTTAATTCGTTAATTTATTCATTCATTAATAGTGGACCCCACCAAAAAAATAAATAAATAAATAAAAAATGTTAAATCTTTGTGTCATTCTGTGACTGCTATAAACTTCTGCTTTTATTAAAAAAAGATGGCGCATTATGTCTATCACTTTAAACCCAGTCTACAACCAGTTTAAATCTCATCTGCTTATTTTCACTGATTTCTAATTTCTAATTCAGCTTTCCTTTCATTAGCTTTCACAGAACCTATTTCTGTTTGACAGATTCACCTCGAGGGCCACTAGGGGCCTCATCAGTGACGCAATGCATATATCTCTACCTTTGATCACACTTTATGGCTTCGGTGGCCTCTGCCTGACCTTGTTTTTCACCTTTCCTCTCTCTGTTTCTTCCTCCAGGTGTTTCTCCAGGTCAGACCACCTGGCCCTGCACATGAAGAGGCACCTTTGAGCGGGCCGTAGCTTCACGCTAGGGATATGTTGTGTCCTGACCAGCTTCCTGGTTGACCTGGCCCTGCAAGAAATGGGGGGAGTGTGTTCCAGCCAAAGCATGCCATTTTGCACCATATCCTGTGCCTCCGTGAGCCCCGGGATAAAGGCGGACTGACTGGTAGTTGAAACGAAGAAAGGAAGGGACAAAATCACGTATGAAGTACCGAGGATGATTTATAAAAAAAAAAAAAAAGCAAAAAGTAAAAAAAAAAAAGCAAAAAGAGCGAATGAATGGTGTGTTGTATGGTGCATGATGTTTCGGGACAACTCCTGGACTATACACTGGTACTTTAAAACAAATCCTAAAGAAAGCCTGTTTGACGTGAGTGGATGAATGTCCCGTGTGCAAAGAAGGGTGGGAGGGGGGTACCAGTGTATCGCTGTGGGCTGAATGGTGTCGGGGAACAAGTTTCGTTTTTGTTTCCATGCGGTATGCGAGAACCGTGAGTGAAGCCGTGAGACTGAGAACTCCTGCCTGACGCCCCCGGGCTCCGGGATTCTGGGGGGCGTAGCGGCCGGGGTTTCACCCCCTGCCCCCATCTGAAGAGGGGGGCGGAAACTCTGTCCTGAATGAAAGTGGCTTTTTTGGTGTTCGGTGCAGCTACTAAATGTGCAATGTGTTCGGTAGCTTGTTATTTGACAGGCTACAAAAGCTCATTTGTAGTCCGTTGTATAAGCTGTGTGCTTAGAGATGTAACACAATTATAACTTCACTATCATAAACAGGTGTTGCATGGTATTGGGGTTTGTACCTTTTTTTTTTTTCTTTTTTTTTTTTTTTTTGTAATTGGGACTGCAAATAGATTCCAATAAAGCGCAGCTAAATACAATTGGGTTAAATGTTACAATATTGTACATAAACGCATTGATCATTCTTCACTCTAAATTCCCTCTCTTTTTTTTCTGGTGGAGGGAAGAATCCTATCATTCAGCAACCATTTCATACAAAATTCGTATTGTCATCTTGAAGACAGAATTCTCTCTTTCTATCTCCATTAACCTGTTGTTAATGCACTGTTGACCTTAATGGTGCCTTATGCAAGTGACCTTTCCCATTGGGGAGGGGGGGGGGTCACAAAATTGTCTTGTATAAGTGATTGGAAAAAAAAGGAAATAAAAAAAAAAAAAAGCTTTATTAAGGCTCTGTTTCACCTGAACATGCACCTTTCCTATTTCCAAGGCCACTGTAGTCAAGCCCTTGTAGATACGTAATATATTATTATTCTTGAGCATGCGATTTCATTATTATACTTCCCTCACATTTCTAGATCTGCGATGTAGAGCACTTAAAGTAAGGATTTGGTATCTACTGAACGTTTTGAATACGCTTTAGATGCAAGATCTCTATCTGTGGAGGTGTGTGTGCGCGAGACAAAAAGCTCTTAAAGTGCGAAAACAGGCTGTTGTATAACACAAGGCCGAATGTTTGTGGAATGCCAACCCCCCCGTCCCCTGTAACCAAGAATAAAGGAAAAAAACGGCTAAAGATTTATTGTAATTAACAAGCTGCAGTCAGACAGGCCTTGCCTTGTACTGCCTCTCTGTAATGAATTGCTGAAGGCCCTGCCTGCTACAGACTGCTGACTCGGGCAGTTCGATATTGACCTGTCTGGATGCCGTTGTTTTAGTCCAGCGACAGTATTGTGAAAACCGTGCACAGCCATCCAGAAAGATAAAGATATATCACCCCCCTTTTCAACATTTACAATGGAAATTTACACACATGGGGGGCGAAAGTCTTTCGGCTGGCCGTGCGCGATTCTTTGCGATCTGAAATGTAAACTGTAATGTTTTCAGGGACCAAGCGATTGATTAAATTTATTGTACATAGTTATATGCTTGAATTATTCGAGTGTAATTGCTCTGGTTTTTTGAGCGATGGAGGTTTGACACTGTTGCATGTTGAGCAGCGACGTGGATGTGGATCGTTTCAGTGGGAGAAAAGTAACTTGAAGCAGCTTGTGCTGCCATTAAATCAGACCAGCCAGGGTTTTGTGGGCAAAGAACATTGCGTCTTTCCAACAGTGGCCAATATTAGTCGAGTGGTAATGGAGCCTTAATCAAGTTTTCCATTTGCTTGCTTCAACCAACACTTTCTATCACTTATCTTCTCTCATGAATCCCTCTTGTCTAAAGAATATTTGTACAAAAGAATAAAAACACATAAAAGTTAGGATGAAAAATACAAAAGAAAAAAAAAAAAACTTTTCTAAGATTTTTATTTGTTTTTTTGTTTTTTGCTTTATATGAATTTTATTTGAAATTGTTTTGCAAAATTGTTATATTTCTGTATGAATGTATTTTTTATTGGAATAATAAGAAATTCTTATCAGACAAGTTTGATTTGTTGTTTTGCTTCACTTTATTTCACTTTTAGATTTTAGTGCTTCACAATGATGGTTAGCAAACTTCAACAATGCAACTAAACCTAGAAGTATGAAACTTTGGGTTACAGACAAGATGTCAAGTTAACCTTATATGAACAGACTTAAAATACCAGTAACAACACCCAGAACACCTTGCAGCCACATATCTATGCTATTTCATAGTAGCAGTAATGACAAGCACCACTTCCTCAGAAAAAGTCTGAAATATAATACAAACACAAAGAGGAATCTTTGGTAATGACTACCTGAGATCTTGCCAGAGTGAAGGATATGCTGATGAATGACCATTAACTGCATTAGTGGTGAAACACTCATGTTCAGAAATGACTCGCTCTCATTATGTGTTGTGCAAAAGTTGGTCTCAATACCTACTGAAGGGGATTATCTACAGGCTTGTCAAAATACACGAATGTGTTCCCACAGAAAAACATTGCAAATTGCCGCTTTTGTGAATTGCTAAAGGGGGAAACATGCCTGAGGTGATTCGTGGCAGGTGGAGCGCTGAAATACTTTGCCAAGGAAATGTTGGCTTTTCTAAACATTTAAAAATGGCCACTCGTCTGTTTACTTCTCAGCCTCATGTATTCCATGCGTAATCCTTAATATAAATGTATTCATCTAATGTCAATTAACAAATAAAGAAATGTATTTAAATATATACGCACATACTTAGGAATGTAGCTTTTAATTAAAAAATAATATTGATGCATAAATAACTGAAATATTTATATAAGCACATGGATAATAAAACTTTTGATTGATAAATGTTATCGAGCATGATCTTATAGGCATAATGTTCCAAAAAGCATCTTGGTTTCGATGGAAGCTGTAAAAATGACCGTCTGTGCAAAGTTCACAGGCATTTAGTAGATCAGTTACCTAGAGATGTTGCAGAATCTATATATGTATATATATATATATATATATATATATATAAAATAACACCATTATCACTATTTTTACAGCTGATGGAAATGGAGAAAGAAAAAACTATTTTTAGTTTTTATTGTGGAAAGTCATTTCGTCCAGACACATCATTTTATTAAGGGAGATGTTTCACAACATGGCGGGTTCACTGAAGGTGAAAATCGTGGGAAACTTGTTGCATTACATAACTCAATTACGGCTACGCCTCTGATAATACAGTGTTTTCCGTGTTTCTCAGTGCTATGCTGATGTTGACGCTACAAAACTGAGCTGCACTGAGAAGTCGCTCATTATTCTGTGTAGCTGACAGATCCTAAAGTGGAAGCAATTATATGCAGCCTTGGAAAGTCACACAGCGACATCAATCCTTTAAAGGTCAAGTACCCCCAAATCCATCATTAAATTTAACTGAAGGATCTCAGTCCATGCTTTATGATGTTTGAAAGTCAAGATCAATGCGCCAAAAGATCTATATTTATGAACGGCATTGTTTAATATGCATTTAATAGGCATAAAATTAGCAGGGCATGCTCAAAGAACTAAATGTTAGATGTGAGGCATTAGTCGGTATGAGTGCGTGCTTTCCCACTTTTACCCTCAGGGTTCCCCTAATCCTGGATTACCAGATCTAGATAAATTGCTCTAGCATATGACACATGCCCTACCTTAATGTACATTTAGTGCACTTGCAGCCCACCAATAATTTACAACATGCAGATATTCAAACTTAGCTTGTGTGTGTGTGTTTGAATAGAAACTTAAAGGGACTTAAAGTGCACCCAAAAATGAAAATTCAGTCATTATTTGCACTGTATTACTCTACAATACCCCACTGACTTTAATTGTATGGACAAAAACAGATCTTACAAATGTATTATTTTGCCTAATTGGTTTGGAACGATTCGATAGTGAGTAAATATTAAGTTTAATATTTAGTTGTGGAATCCATTAAAACACTTTTACATTTTAGATGCTGCAAAAATGCTAATATTGCACCTATGAGTGTCTCTAAGCATAAATAATATGCATGTGTTTTACTACCAGACATTATGTATGAACACCAACGAATACCAATGAGATCTCATCGCTGAACTACCTTGAACTTTGCATGCAAAGTCAGCAGTCTTACTGAATTTTGGGCATTGTGCTTTCTTGAGAAATTCCGAAGGCAAAGTATTGTCAGGCAGGCTGAAATTAAAAGCAATGTCACGACATCAAAGGCTGCCGTTGCCAGAGGGTGAGGAGTGAGTGTGAAACTGGAGCTGTTTGAAGCCAATGGGGTTGAAGGAGAATATTCAAAGAAAGACACTGGAGCTTGGTTTAGAAGATGGAATAATTATTAGTGGTACCTGGAAAGGCAAGCATCGCTATTACTATTGTTCATATACAGTACTGTTAGTCATTTAAATAAACTCTTAAAGTAAGTATTAAACTTTAGAACGTACCATTCCGTACTGCTGTGCTGTGGACATACACGATAAATCCATCATAGCATTTTTGTATTTGGTTGTGTTGTACTTGCAGTTAATTCCTGTATTTTTTGTATGTGTTTGCTTTGTGAGGACTTGCAGCACGTTTCTGTATTTTCCTGCATTTGTTTGCATTGTATTTGAAGCGTGTTTCTGAATTTGTTTGCTTTTGTTCGTGAGGTCTTGAAGAACATTTTTTTACTTGCTTGTGTTGTGAGTTTTTAGAAAATGTAGTTTTGTTTGTATTTGGAAAACATTTCAGGTTTTTTTGGTTTTGTTGTGAGTATTTACAGCATTTTTCTGTATTTGTGAGCATTTGAAATGTCTTTCTGTTTTCGGTCGAGTTGTGAGTATTTGCAGTATGTTCCGCGTTTCATTATTTGTTTATGAGGTGAGTGTTTGTAGCGCATTTTGTTATTTGCAGCACATTTCTGTATTTGTTAGCATTGTGAGATTAGCAGTGCCTTACTGAATTTGGTTGCTTTCTGAGTATTTGCAGTGCATATTTGTTTGTGATATTTTGCAGCATGTTTCTTTATTTGTTTTCTTTGTGAATATTTGCAGCACATTTTTCTATTTTTCTGCATTTGCAATGCATGTCTGTATTTGTTTGTGATTTTTTTTTTTTTTTGGTTGCATTGTGAGTATTTGCAGTATGTTCAGTGTTTCTTCATTTGTTTGAGAGGTGAGTGTTTGTAGCGCATTCTGTTATTTCCATCAGTTTTCTGTGTTTGATGCATCAATTATTTGCAGCACATTTCTGTGTTTATTTCATTGTCGGACTTTCTGAATTTGGTTGCTTTGTGAGTATTTGCAGAACATTTCTTTGTTTGGTTGTGTTGTGAGTATTTGCAGCATGTTTCTGAATTTGGTTGCTTTGTGAGCATTTGGAATGTCTTGTTGTATTCAGTCATATTGTGAGTATCTGCAGTACATTCCTCATTCACTTTTTTGGTGTTTGGTTGCATCGATTATTTGCAGCATGTTTCTGAATTTGGTTGATCTGTGAGTACTTGCAGTGCATTTCTGTATTTATTGTGTTTGCAGATTCTTTGTTAAGTGAGAGTTTGCAGTGTGTCTCTATATTTGTTTTGCTTTGTAAGTTTTTGCAGTTCATGTCTGTATTTATTTGCACTGCGACTATTTGCAGCGTCTTTCGAACTTCGGTTGCATTGTGAGTATTTGTAGCATGTTTCACTTTTTTTAATGGCATGTGAGTATTTGCAGTGCCTTTCTTTCTTAGTTTAGTTGCATCAATTATTTCTGTGCATTTTTTGGCATGTGGTTGCATTGTGAATGTTTCAGTATGTTTTGCATTTCTTATTATTTGGTTGCATTGTGAGTATTTGCAGAATATGTTCTCAAACTAATGAAGATGTTTCGTAATTTGGTAATTTTTTTTCATTGGTTGCAGTGTTAAGTTCACCTCAGCCACCATACTAAACACCTTAGCAACTACATAGCAATATGCTAAAAACCACTTTGAATACCTCAGTAACAGCATGGAAACATGCTAAAAAGCACTCTCAACTACAGTAGCATAGAAATGTGCTCAAAAACACTGAACACATTGGCAACTGCACAGCACCCTCTAAACATCATGGAAAAGTCTTGCACAGGCAAGCACAAATAAGAAAATCGTGTCATATCCAGTAGTTTTTCTGGATTTGATTGCTGCAGAACAAGAGAAATAAAAGGTTAATAAGTCCACAGATGTCGTTTATGATGATCATCCTTCATTGTGGCTCATCATCATGCTCAGGGTTTGTCTGCATCCTGTCCGTTCATTAAAAATAGAGCTATTTGTTTTCAAAGCGGATACTCACCCAATTAGCATCTAGCAGTTAGTGCTTATGAACACTAAAATGCATTAAAAGGGAAATGGAGTGAGGGTGAGGAGAGATTTGAGAGTACGCCACAAACACATTTTTTGTTGGTATTTTCATAAAGAAAGCAAAAGCTGCATAGTCTTCCTTTCAACACAGATTAATTTCCATCATAACACCCGAGAAAGGCTTAATGGCTCTTTTGAACATTGAGACGCAGCCCTCTAAGAGCTCATTTCACTCCGATCTTAGGCAAACATGAGATTTACTCAGATTTGTTGTTTGCTGTTTGAAGAAGAGCAGTTGTTGACGGTAAAGAGCCAATTGCCCTCTCTATTGTGACAACACTCAAGCTGACCATGTCACATGACTGCTCAGAGCAAGCTTTGGTCAACTTTCTATTGACTTCTGAGGGACATTCATTTATGTCCTAATTGCATGAAGACATCTTTTGTCTGCTGACTTCTGACCTTGTGGGCTAAGAAATTACAAATACACAATAAAAACTTAATATGTATACTACTTACATTATAATCCATAACTTTTATATTGTATAAACAAAAACATTAAAAACTGGCAGGTACAATATACAGTTTCAATAACTTTAATTTAAAAAACTTAATTAATTTTTTTTTTGTTTTTAAGATATTTTAAAAACAATATTTTACAGTAAAAACTGTACTTTTTAATTGAAAAGTGTCTTTTTTCCTCTAAAGGTTACATTTGATGTTTTTCACATGTAGTAATCTTAGAAACCACCCATAACACCACTCCTTAGAAAATGTTTTGCTACACCCTAGCAACCTTACCTTGACAACCATTAAACCCTTTAAAGTAGATAGATCATAAATAAACAAAAATCTAATAAATATATATATTTTTTTATTTATTTAAATTATATATACATTTCACTGAGCATGTTTCAATATTTTCAATAAAATAGCTTTTTTTTCTTCTTTTTTTTCCAGTGTAAAACAATCTGTCCACTGCAGTAAAACAAGTTGTTGTCTCATTACTCAAAGGTATGTGGGTATATAGGATTCGCACACAGAGTGAGTCATAATCTAAGAAAGGGACTATCTCAATGTAAACAGTAATTAAAGCAACTCCCATGATTGTTAGCATGAGTCACGGCCATAAATGGGAGTATACACTGGTGATTACACATCAAGAGCAAGGCTGTTATTTAGCACTTTAAGCTCAGAGTTGATGGGTCAGTCTGTGCATTGGGAAATTAATGCATGCTTCTCTTTAATGATCCTTAATATTATGTTTATCTTCATCTTCCATTTTTTTTATTGAACCCCCATAATCTTTAGCAGTAAACAAAATGTTCTTCTGCTGGAGATAAAATGTATTACTACTCACTTCGTAACAGCAGTCATCGTGCAGCTGTGGTGGGGTGACATAATTTACAACAAGTTGCCTTTGTACAGAACAAACACATGCTTCCGTTTTTAATAATATATACAGTGATTTGGTTACTCTTACTTTTTAATTACTTTTTTTACTTGATACTTTTAGCCTACAAATAGTAGACAACAACGGATGAAGTACTTTTTAACTGAAGGAAGCATTATTATGGATTATGGACTCATTATGGATGACTTTTGGAGTAAAGTTGTTTATTATGATGTTTTGATCAGCTGTTTGGACTCATTTTGATGGCACCCATTCACTCCATTGATAAGCAAGTGATGAGGAAACTAATCTACATCTCAGATGACCTGAGGCTCTTTTAGATTTGTTATGTTTTGTTTTATTTTATTTATAATATTATTATTATTATTATCATGACTATTTTGAATGAACCATCTTACTGTTTTTCTGTGCAGTTTTTAACCATCCAATAAGGCAAAATTGAACATCATTCATGTTCAAGTAAGTATCAGCAATAATAATAAAGATTCCATTTCTATTAAAGGTGGAATTGCAATCAGCATAATTACAGTATTAATTACAGTTACATGCAATTTTTGTACTTGTACTTCCTCACTCATAGCAGCAGGTCTGAAAAAGTCATTTTAATGTACCTTGTAGGTTGCGTCCCTACACCTGATGCAAATGTGCTCTTATCAAGTGAACTCAATGGATTTCTTCCAGACACCTATTGAGATATTGGCCTCTGAAAGCCGCTATGGCTAGCGGTCTATGTGTTCTCAGCACCCGAGGCGAGAGCGAGCCTCTATTAGTTTACGTCAAAGATTGAAATGCTTTCAGAAATCCCCCCGCATGCTTCTCTTCTGCAGGTTAACTTTCCTGCTGCTACATTAATCACCATGACAACTGCCTCCACTCCGACTGTTATACGTGGCCGTAAGAGCGAGCGAGGATGTCTTGATAATTTTGTATTCCAATTTCACACTTTGTGCTTATAGTCAAATCTGCTCAGACAACCTCGAATGCAAAACAGTATGAGCTTGCAAAATAACCAGTTCATTATACAAGCGTTTCGCAAATCTATGAAATCTCCCTCTGCTTTCTTAACCGAGTCCTTTGATGTGATTTAAAAACACATTCGTTATTTGTCACTGGGATTGATAAAAAAGTCTAAGCAGCATAACAGCAGGCGCTATTGATTTTCCCTTAGATATTTTTCAATTAATATCTGCCAATGATCCTATACACAATAACTTTTCCTTTCCTTTTTTTTTGCATGTGCTAAGACTGTTTCATATGTGTTGATTTGAACAGAAAAATAATATATATTTAAAAAATAAATATGTGCTAATGCTAAGTGGCTGTCAGTGTTTTACATTGCTAAACAGTTTCTAGAGTGTTGTTTTCTAAGATTTCCACAGTAGATTTTATTACAGTTGCATGATTTGAGGTATAATGGTGCTGGACATGTTAATGCCGATGTTTTATTTTAAATCTCATTTCTTGCTGATTCTTGAGAAAAGTGGTTTAGGTCAGTAAATCTCTGATCAATCTTCATTTTGAAGTGTCTTTTACTCCTGCATTCTGTGAGCATCACTGTAAAGCTGCAATAAAAAAACGGAAGTTCAGGTCGACTCTCAGAAAAATAGCAAATACACCAGTCGTTTGAGAAAGGTCATTCCAAAGTTTCTCTTGAAATGTAAGTACTTACCCTTACACCTGTCTATTTATCCCTGCTACGGATTAAGACTGAGTGCTACTGAAAGAAGAACATCTCTAACGCTTATTGTTGTGTTCTTTAACCGCCAAGGCCTCGGGTCAAAGATGTCTGCCATAAAATATCTCCTACATTCCACTGTTTAGACTAATGTTTCATTTAAAGCACTTAGGAATGTTAAAAGCTTACCTAGCCAAGGCCTGACCAGGCAGCCGATAGCACTCATCCTTCCGTTAAGTCCAAACACCATTTTCCTATTTCTGTGTACTTCCAATATAAAAAACAAACTTTTATTGGTCACTATTTATGATTTATTATTCTTAACATACTTAATAATTAATATATATATATATATATTTTTTTTTTTTTTTTGTTTGTTTGTTTGTTTTTTCAGGTTCATCATTATATAGTTCTGTTTGATTAGAAAAATTGTGCATTTCTAATCAATCGACTGATTTGAGGTAGAGATATGAGGTCAAGTAATCAAAAATATAAATTAATAAAATAAAATCAATAATGTATTTGATTGCATTTCATAGTAAAATGTGGCACTGTGTTTATTTACACGCGAGCAATGATGATCTGGTGTAATCAGTGGCTCTGTTCAAAAATCAAAGTCTTTAATGATGGGACTCTATATTGAATAACATTAAGTGTTATGTAATCGAAATTCACAGTGTAATTAAATTACATAAAGTGTAAATCAAGACCAAAACATTTGGTAATCGTATATTGAATGTATTCAGAAATGTATCACCACGGTCAGTCAATTATTAATTCATAATGCACTGTTCTCATTTTTATTTACTTCCATTTGATCAACTCTATTTCTTACATTGCTTGATATTTGTAAATCAACATGAATAAGGTTCAAATGTATGTCTTTAAATGCAATGACAAATAAATGCTCAGCAATAAACAGAATTCAGTGGAATTCTTCCTGAAATGAATTCCACTTCCTGTAATTCCAATTCAATTTCAATTCCATTTCCTGTCAGCGGCATGCAGTTCCAATTCCATTCCAGGAAGTGAATTGTAATTTACCATTCATTCTCAATTCAATTCATGAATGGCCCCAACCCTGCCTCACAGCACCCAGAGTCCGAGCTCGTTCTTGCGAAGTGGACAAACGCTTCAGCTATTGCAAAGTTATACTTACCAGTGAACTTACCTGTTCTCTGTCCTTGTGTGCTCCTAGAACTCTGTGTCTCCCCCAGGTCCCGTGGATTCCCTTGTCGTCTCTCCGTCCGTCTGTGGAGTGTGGTCGTGGTTGCAATCGTCTTGTGTACTCCATCTCCTCCATTCACCTGCAAAAGGAAAGGACTGTAATTTTCCCTGATGATCTCTCTCACATAAAAATTGAAATAGCTTTCCCCCTCCCAAATTGTGCAGCCCTGATCTCAAGCATTATTAACGGGTTAAGACTGTAATGTAGGTTTAGAGGTTTGTTCTAATTATAACAGTCACACATGCCTTAGCAGACACAATAAATAAAAACTGCACGATGCTAATCAAACAAACAGATCCCGAATTAACTTTTTATATGACGCCAACTTTTTTTCACAGTAATATGTTGACAGTAAACACAGTAGGGTGAAGTGTGACAGCAGTTGCCATGTTGTTTACAGACAAAAGCAGGGTGTGAAGTGAGGTATCTAAGACCCCATGTCTATCTGCATCCGTGTTTTCTCGGTCAAAGAGATAAAAAAAAAAAAAAATGAAAATAGCATCAAGCCTGTCATCAAGCGACATGCTCCTCATGCTGTCAGCGTCTGAAGGGGTGAAGTGAAGGTAAAAATGGGGGGCTGGGGGTTGCAACGGGGAAGCAATGTCAGATCGAATCAACGTGTGTGAACGGCAACAGGTCATTTGCATTTTAATCATTGGAAGGTCAGGCCGGCCTGCTCCGTCATGTTTAGCAGACTGTGATTAAACGCACATTCTGTCGCAAAAGTAATTTATGAAACACGAAGGATGCATTGACCCCTGTCACGTTTTACACATCTCCATGTCCCGTGACAGCATATGCGTGTCACACCGCTGTGATATACAGATATGTGATGAGCACAGAGCAATATTAAAGGTGTGAAGTTAAGCACACAATTTTGTGGAGGTGAGGATGAGGTGACACTCCACCGCCATCGTCCATGTGTCGTTCATTAGAGAAGTGCAGCGAGTCCAACCCGAGGCATAAACATATGTTATCCCACAGTTTAATGTGTGTAAGAGTATCTCACATTATCTCTGTAGCTTTTAGTCACATATGTCAAGTGAATACTACCAGCACACACACACACACAAAAAAAAAAACAGTAAAAAAATGGTATTGCTGTAGTATTTTGTTGGCAATGTTGTTGTCTTAATTTTTCTTCTCAGGGAAAATTAATTTCAGTATACTAGAAAAAAAATATTCCCCCCTATTTTTGCCCAGGGAAAAGATGCAGATCATTTCATACACGCTGAACACAAAATAACAGGCATGTTGTGCATGTATTTAGCCAACCATAATTACAATTAATGAGTATCATAAAATTTTAACTTAAATCAAAATAAGTGATCATTTCAGAAATCATTTTATTATGACACTTATTATATATTTATTTTTATTATTAGAGATGTTGAAAACAGTTGCCTAATATTTTTGTGGAAACTGATGTTTTTTCAGGATTCTTTGATGAGTACAAAGCTCAAAAGAACAGTATGTAAAATACAAATATTTAGTTTCATTCTAAATGTATTTAACGTTACTTTTGATCATTTTAATGAATTCTTGCTGAATGCAAATAAAATCAATCAATCAGTCTCTCTTCAATTTTTTTATTATACCTACACACTGACAAATATCCTCTTTTGAAATTGTACATTCATAATTATTTTTTTTACCAACCAACTATAGTTTGCATAAATGTTATTATCATTTTAAAATAAATTATTAGTTTATTCACAGTATATTATTTTTATTTTTTCGACATAAATGTATTTGTATTAGTGGTCAACTGATTAATAACGTCAAATAAAAGTATAAAATATAATATTTATATTTATATTATATATTTATATTTATATTTATATTCATATGACTTATTTTAATTATTTATATGCAATATATACATACATGCAATATGTACGTACATAATAAATATAAACAGCATCATGTAAGCAAAAACATTTATTTTGGATGCAATTAAATGCGATTAATCATTTGACAACACTCGTTTTTGTAAATATATTTTTTCTTAAACATTTGGGACAAACAGTGCAGGTCATTCGACATTATGTTTGACACACACCATTAAATTACTCCGAGGTACTTCGAAGAACATCACGATACAGCTATGTACCAGAACACTGCACATTGTATTGGTCTGCACAGGCTGGTACGACAAAACAACTCCACAAAGGAGGTTGTTAAAATTCCATGTTCCCCTGCAGAGTAACGGGACCCCAGGTCAAACGGGACCTTTCTTGCCTCAGGGCCAAACCCCAAATGGCCAAGGGGTGACTTTCCCATAACAAACAGCCGAGGCCACACTGTGTCGTTCACATAATGTTTTTAGCAGA
Organism: Enteromius afrohamiltoni; assembly: GCA_034779775.1. Classification (NCBI taxonomy): domain Eukaryota; kingdom Metazoa; phylum Chordata; class Actinopteri; order Cypriniformes; family Cyprinidae; genus Enteromius; species Enteromius afrohamiltoni. Next base: position 2,697,813 of record JAUYWG010000064.1, on the reverse strand, counting down.
CTGTCACCAACTAGCCAGTAAATGTGGCTGCACATGCTAAGCATTCCTCCCCATTTCCGCCGACTGCAAACAAGTACACAAAGCACTGCGGTTAACTGCCATTTAGCTGATAGCTTCATTATATCCCAGCTCTCCAAAGGGAGAGAGACGGTATCTTTTCCCATGGAATACTGCACTCATTCCCAGTCAGAGTTTCAGAGTCTCTCATACTTGGGCTCACAGATGTCTCCTGGCCTCCCCCGGTCTTCATTCGGTTCTCATACATTAGTAGTTTAGCATTTGCATACTGTATCGTTCCTGCTTTGCCTGTGTGTGTACTCAGAGAGGAGGACAGGGGAGGGACGACGGTTTTCTTTTTCTCACATGGCAGCCCAAATACTGTAACATAATTGTTCTGCTCCAGCTCATTATTAACAGTGACTTGCTGTGAATGCTCCTCCCATGCTCGGATGGGAATTATGGATGGTGTCAAATTAGGGGTTGTTATTTATACAAATTAACTCCTTTCCACCGCATCTAAATATTTGGTCACCCATGTTCAAAATATGTTTCTTTTTCACTAATGAAAAAAAAAAAAGTATAACATTTGTGTACTATTATGTATGTTGTTGCCAAACTTTTTCCATTATCAGTGTATATCAGTGTATAATTAAAATTATAATGGTGAGTTGTGTCACAATTTGAGATTTTTATACAGATTATAATTAACAATGAATCTAAAAAATAAAAAAAATAAACCATGTCACTTCTTGAAAATGATCTCATTGGAATTATAGTCTATTTTGGTAGGTGAGGAAGTACATCCTAACAGAGACACGGTAAATGAAAAAAAATGTACAAAAATAAATTTACTTTCACATGATTTATATGTGTTTATAAGTAGATGAAGTTTAGCCTAGTCCATAACATAAAAATATTTTTAGGTTTTTATAATTTATGGTTTATATTTCTAGTGGAAGCTAATTTGCACTGAGGACATGATACAATTGAATGCATATATCAGTTAAAAGGTTTGTAAATAACCTAATAATATTTTTTTATTTGTTATTCCTATGCTTTCTGGCTGATGTTTTGGTCACTTTTGAATGCTGGCGGTGCTTTCTCTCTAGTGGTAGCATGAGACGGAGTCTACAACCCACACAAGTGGCGCAGGTAGTGCAGCTCATCCAGGATGGCACATCAATGCGAACTGTGGCGAGAAGGTTTGCTGTGTCTGTCAGCGTAGTGTCCAGAGCATGGAGGCGCTACCAGGAGACAGGCCAGAACATCAGGACCCTGGAGGAGGCTGTAGGAGAGCAATAAGCCAGCACTAGGACCACTACCTCTGTTTTTGTGTAAGGAGGAACAGGAGGAGCACTTCCAGAGCCAATGTCACAAATGTGCATGTATCTGCTAAAACGGTCAGTAACAGACTCCATGAGGGTGGTATGAGGGTCTGACGTCCACAGGTGGGGATTGTGCTTTCAGCCCAACAACGTGCAGGACGTTTGGCATTCCCCGGACCTGAATCAAATTGAACACATCTGGGACATCATGTCTCGCTCCACTTGAGGCCACACACACTTCTGAGCCTCATTTTTCATTCCATCAAAGTTGGATCAGCCTGTAGTGTGCTCTTCAACTTCAATTTTGAGTGTGACTCCAAATCCAGACCTTCATGGGTTAATGAATTTGATTTCCATTGATAATTTGTGTGTGATTTTGTTGTCAGCACATTCAACTATGTAAAGTACAAAGTATTTTATAAGAATATTTCATTCATTCAGAACTAGGATGTGCTATTTTAGTGTTCGCTTTATTTTAATAGGGCATTAATATCTTCATGCTGAGGAAAAGAGAGAAATGTATACAGTTTTGGATAAACTTGAGGGTAAGTAAATCTTGACAGAACGTTCCTTTTTGGGTGAACTGTCCCTTTAAGAGAAACCGATGGAAAAATTGTACTTTTTGTCCACTTTGCAAATTTAATGTATATTCCTATAAAACGGACTGACCTATCAAATATCACGTAATTCCCAGCCTGGCTCCTGACTAGCACCCCTCATTTCCAAGCTCAGTTCCATTAGTTATACTACTAAAGAGATAGCGGCTGAATTCCCTGGCCACCTCTGCTGTTTGGAGAGGTGATTTGCCCACTCAGTGAGGTCAGGTCGGTGATGGTTCAGCATAATTAGGCCTGTGATCAGTGCATCCATCTCTCTGCAGCTCAGCAAGCGCTGACCGAGCCGGAGATCAGCTCTCTGCTCCGGGAAGCCAGCAGCTAACACGGCAGGCCGGGTGACGGATTGAGACTGAGGTGTTGTGAATACTTTGGGCCAGACACAAAAAACTGTCAATGTGACTGAAAGAGTTGCAAATTTTCTCTGAGCGAGAGGGCAATGGGTGCATAACGTTTTGAAAAAGCAAATTTGGACTGAGTGCGAGTTGTTTATGTTATTCATTTCAATCTCTGTATGCTTAAAAGCCCCCTGAAAGCATGCAGAATTAATGATCCATGCTGAATAAAAGTCACATTTGTTAAATTAAGAAAGCAGAAGCCAAAATAAAAAAAAAAAAATTAAATAAAATATGGGCCTGTACAAAAAGAGACAAATGTGTTTCTTCCAAATTCAAACAAATTTGTCTTCATTATAGATTTTGACTGCGCAAAAGTCTGTGTGCACTTTGAAAGTTTATTAATCATATATGGATGTTTTCACAACTTCGTGCTCTTTTATCTCCAGTGGGGATGATTTGTTATTAAAACTAACAGATTTTTCTTTTTGTTATATGAAGGTCACATTAATATTGTATCAGCATTTTTACCATTACCATTTATTTTTGCAACATTACTTTTATGTATAGATTATATTGATTTAGCCTTGTCTCAGAGTCAGATTTTCAGTTGTAATATATGAAAAATATTATGTTTATATAATAATATAATATAATATATAATATGATAAAATGTATATATATACATATATATATATATATATATATATATATATGCAAAACGAATAATTGCAATTAATCACATCCAAAATAAAGTTTTTGTTTACATTATATATGTATGTGTACTGTGATTATTTATTATGTATAAATAAGTACACACACATATAGTTTGTACACATATATTTAATATATAAACATAACTTTATTACACATATAAATGCATGTGTTTGTATTTGTATACACATAATAAACATACACAGTATACATGCATATATTATGTAAACAAAACCTTTAATTTTTAATGCAGTTATATACATATACACAATTTGTTGTAATTTAGTAAAAAGAAAAAAAAAAGTTTTTTGCATAACATGTTGTGCATACATTTTGTCATTTGTATATTGTTTTATTTTTTTTTTAAATCAGATAACACTTTTAATACTTGCATAGTTTACATCAAATTAATTGCACTTCTTCAAAGTATGACAAAAGTTATGATTTAGATTTTTTTTTTTTTTAACATTATTACAAAATGCACTTTCTGCTAAAGTGGTCTTTTTCTTTAATACAATGTCTGTAAGAACAGTTTAATATATAATGACAATAAAGGCATTTTCCTGTGATGTGCTGTAAATTAACTGTTGGACTTTATTAGAAGAATAACAAATAACATAATCTAGTGAATATGTGAAAATATGTTTTAAGAGCGCTTATTTTTTAAAGGTCCACAGGAACCAAAATAGCTGAAGAAAGACCCGGATATAGGATTCCAATAATAATCCTGGCAATAAAGACTCTGAAGCGTCTGTCTGTGGCCGTGTCTGCATTTCTTGTCTGGTTTTGGTGTGGTTGCTCAGATATGGAATCACAAGCTCTTGTGCCAGACTGCTTAGCATAGACTCTGTAGTACCCACAACCCCCCTGTCTTCCTCTGTACCCCCGTGGCTCAGGCCGAGGCTCTAATGAAGTCTATGAGATACTGTATGCCTGTCATGCCCCGCTGCTCGTCTGATCAACAGAGTGAGAACATTTACTTTCCCTGCATGCCAATTAAGCCCATCGCCTTCCTCAATGCTTTTCCCACCATCATTAAATCAACGGTAGTGCAGCACACAGAACCACGCAGAGGACAAAATATTATCAAAACCTGAGCATCTTAGTGATCGCATCTTAAGTTGGAATCAAATTTAGGATTAGACCGAGAAGCTCAATAAAGAGTGAAAAAAAACCTCAGTGTTTCTGCTAGCCATCAGAAAATAACCAGGGCTCAGGGCTAAAATGTTCCAGATATTTGAAATGTTGAGTTTGCTTTTTAGTATGCACAACATATAACCATAAGTAAATAACTGTGTGTTTGTGTGTGTGTTTTACCACATTAGCGTTACCATTTATTTATGTAATATTTTACTTTTATGCTTAGTAAAGTAAAAGTAAAATGTAACTGTTGATATTTCTAACAAAAATAAGTATTTTTGGTTTTTTTTTATAAGTTTGTTGACTTGTACTAAATTTAAAGGTGCAGTGTGTAATTTTTAGTGGCATCTAGCAGTTAGGATTCGAATTTCAACCCCCCCGCTCACCCCGCCCTTTCGAAAGGCATACAGAAGCTACAGAAACTGACACAGGACAAAAATCTCGCCACACCAATATTTATCAGATTTTTCTTCTTTTTTTTTTCTTCTTGCGCATAATACGCATGATCCTGCATTTTTTAACATTTTTTAAATTTCCTTTATCCTCTTACTTCCACCAGAAAAACATTACTGACTTGCTTGCTTATACTACCACTACTACTACTTTGAACGCATTTCAAGCAAGAAGTAGAACAACGTACTGACAAAACCCACTCTGTAGAAGTTTGTCCTTTTAGGGCTATTATAGAAACACGGTGGCACTAAATGTTGACATCCATGTAAGGGGACCCGAGTTGTATGTAGATATAAATTGCTCATTCTAAGATTATAAAATCATATTATATAAGGTCTTTACACTCCTTTGAAAACATAGTTTTGTATGTAATATTGCATTTCTGCCAATAAGTTCTCCTAAATATTACACAGTGCACCTTTAACAAAATAATGACAACTTTTTAGCACTGAAAGTTATTAAACTAAATTCAAGTAAACTGTACTTAAAATAATGAGTATTTTGAAATAAGTGGTTATGCACAGTTCCACCACTAGGTGGAATACGATTTGCAGCAGTGCATGTGAAGAAGACGGCAGGAGCACATGGAAAGGTGAGTCATCTGGCGTTTTTCAATTTGCTTAATATGCAGTAATCGACCATGTAACAATCAGATTATGTAAGGTAGAGTTACATAGCAACATTAGATGTTATGTTTTTTTAATCAAATTGTTGGATTGTGCTGGATTGTGTTCATCGAAGTGAGCTGGCTAGCATTTGCTAATCACGGCATCTTTGACTGTGTTTTTTTTTTTTTTTTTAATTAATCAGGTTTTTGTTTTGAATGACCTCATTCTTGAAAATTCCCCAGAATTAATGTGTACGTTGTAGGACTGGGCAATTTAATCATCGATTAATTCATGCGCATCTCGTCAGTAAAGCTGGTTCTTTGACTGGCGGTTAATCTCAGTCAGCTGTTTTTAAAATGATATACAAAGCCATAAATCACTGACGAGCTGTGCCTTCAGAAAAAACTATTAATTTCCGATTTTCAACGGGATATTGTGTACAGTAGCTCGTCAACGATCTACGGTTCTGTGTATCAACTGTCGCTCGTTTTAAAAACAGCTGATTGAGATTTACCGCTAATCAAATGAACGACTTTACTGACAAAATACGCATGAATAAATCAACGATTAGTCCTAGTAAGTTGATCATTCCGTTATCCCAACTAAAAATGAATACTCGACTTTATTACATTTTACAGTGATGTTCCTAATAGTGTGTCAATAATATATCAATATTATAAAATATTTTTCAAAATTAAATAAAAACTTTCCCCCAAACACTACAGTACTTCGATACAAATATCATATAATAATTTAGTCAATTAGTCCAAATTTTTAAACTTATTTTCTAATTAAAATATCTATCAGTCATCTTAAATTGTTTAAGAAATTAGTGCTTTTAATTAGCATGTTTGTTTTGTTTTTTTTTCACTTTTTTTTTAAATAAACGCTTTTCTTTTGAACTTTTCACTCATCAAAGAAAAAAATATGGTTTACACAAAAATATAATATAAAAATAACTAACTAAATACATATATACATAGGTGCATAAACACCAAATCATCATAATAATTTCTGATGGATCACGTAATACTAAAAAGACTAGAGTAAGGATGCTGAGAATTGCTTAACAAATCTCATATACAGGTCCTTTTAAAAAAATTAGCATATTGTGATAAAGTCCATTATTCACTGTGGGTACTTGACACTGGACTTCAGGCATTTTGGCATTTCCCTCTCCCCAGTCTTCCTCCAGACTCTGGCACCT
>JAUYWG010000064.1:2673368-2691317 GCA_034779775.1 Enteromius afrohamiltoni | reverse complement strand
ATTATACATTACTATTACTCTGTTGTTCTATTTGATAATGTTCAGTGCTTTGCTACAATCTGTATTGTTAAAAGCGCAATATAAATAAAAGTGACTTGACTTGACTATGACCTGCCTGGGCACGGCCAATAGATGGCTACACTGTGGGAAAAACACCAGTCTGGAGTGTGCCATGGTGCTGCCCATCTAAGGACCCAATCGTGTAACCAACACTGAGCAGTCTGATATGAATCAGCCCAGCAACATGTTTGTATGCGGCCGAGTTGTCATATGCCCCAGGAGCCTGTTTTACCGCTGTCTTGTGCCTGACATATCTAGGCAGTTCAGCGTGGCCTGCGTGCTCGGTGTGAGACGGGCAGAGTGATCGAGTCCAGAAAAAAGAGAAAAAGAGATCCTCTCCTCCCTTTTTATTTTTCGGGGAGACCCTGAAGGCTAAAGTGCCCAAGCACTATGTCCCTGCGCATCTTTGTATAAGAAATCCCACGAGTGAGCCATTATCAGCCAGCCATCGAGATAGCTGTTAGGATGTGGATGTCCCTTTGCCACTTCAGCGGGGAGAGAACCGTTTTTAAGAGGGACAGGCCACAGGGTGTTGTACTGATATGCTCGATCCTCGAACGAAACCAGCTTTATTGAAAGGGGTCTGGTTCGAGGCAAATTGATGCATAAAAGCATCGATGGCTGCGGACCAACCCTGGCTCTGCTTGCACGCTTAGCATGCGCTTCGGAGCGAGTCTTTTGACCGACTGCTTCACTAGGAAGGGGCCGTTTCAAAGCTCGTGGTTCAGGATGGGTCTCAACCCAATGCTCTTTCTGGGCATGATGGAGTGAGGGCTGCAAAACCCCAACTTCATCTTGGCTGGAGGGACAGGCTCGATTGCTTCCTTCGCCAGTAGGACAGCAATCTCTGCACGCAGTACGGCAGCTTGGCTCTCTACGCGGACTGAGGTATAGCGAATGGCGCGATACCGGGGCGGGCGTCTGGCAAACTGGATCGCATAGCAAAGGCGTACCGTCCATATCAACCACTGCGAGGGGCTGGGGAGTGCTACCCAGGCTCCGAGCCGCGTCGCTAGGGGTATCAAGGGAACGTTGACCACCGTGCCAGCAGTGGGGCAGCCCATAGCGGGACAGGGACAGGGTCTGGCTGCGTTGAGCAGCGCCTAATTGTCTCCCTGGCTTCCGTGCTGGCGACACAGTGTCCCGGGTCAGCATCTGAGGAGACAAAAAAGTTTGGGGACCTATGGGCACTGGGCCCAGAGGTGATGATATTTTTGGTAAGACTGGCTCTCTCTGTGTATACAGAAGCTCCTGGCCCTCCTCCAGGAGTGGGGACGGAGATGTCATCGACGTCACCCGAAGAGCAGTCCTCATCACCTCCGGGCTGCCTGTGTCAGGAACGCTTCCTGCCCCTCTGGGTGTAAAGGCCCGCGCCCCTCGCCCGCAGCCAGCTCAAAGACGCTGGGGGTCAGAGCAGGATTCCTGGGTGCCACGGGGGGACACCCTCGGCGACGAGCAGACGGAGGTTGTGCACTCGGGGACGGGCTGGCCAGCTGAGGCAGGACGTGAGACCTCGGCGTGAAGAAAGCAAGCTCTCTTGGCGTCCGGCACCTGCGTCAGATTCAGCCCCTGAAGTCGCTCCTGGACCATCGTGGTGGACATCACCTGACCAAGGCACGTGCTGCGACCTTCATCGCACAGAGACCGAGGTCAGTCACAGCACGGAGTTCCTGCATAGCCCCCTGGTCCGGCCCACTCATGTGCAGGAGCTCCAAGACCTTAGTCTGGTAGACCTGGAGTGCTGCGAGCGCGTGCACGGCAGTGGCAGCCTGCCCGGCGGCGTAGTAGACATCACCAGCGAGAGTATACGACGGGAAAACGCAGAACACTCACCTGGAAATCCCCCAGGCGCCTCGCTGCGGCGCAGCAAGGACACGAGGCAAGCTGTCTCGCGAACGAGAGGCGGGACTTCAATGTAGCCATGGTCATACGATCGCAATGAATGCATTGACCATTCACAAAAGCTGCCTCAGCGTGTGCTGAACCCAGACACGCGAGACAGCGATCATGCCTGTCAGAAGAGGTTAGGACTCCCGCACCCAGAAGTGCACGATCGGCTCGACATTCCAGAGAACGCGTCACCAACCGTGGGAAAAATTCGCTCTTTCTCACGGTTGCCCAGGGAAGACCTGCCGCGGCAGCTCCGTGCACTCAAAAAGGTCTTTGCTCCCTGGATTTGCAAGATGACTGGCACATCCAGCATTTAAAAAGTAAAGTGTACAAATGTAACCATGCAATTGTACTTAAAGTCTGCTAAATTGGAACAAACGTGTTTGTACTTAAATTGTGCAGAAGTAGTGCTGAAGTCCAATCAAAGTTGGACTGAAAACTACTGAAAGTATACTTTAGGTGCACTTTAAATATTTTGCATTTAAAGGGCACAAAAGCAACAAAAACACACATTTTATGCTTAATAATAAGAAATATGCATTGTGCACAAGTAATACGCCAAAAAAGTTAAAACAATTTTTTTGGAGTTATCTGTCAGTAATTGATTTGAACTATGCTTAGTATGAAATACTAATACTAAACATATTTGTGAATATGAAACACATTTATTTAGACCTATACTTACTGAATGAAAAACAAGTATACTACAGTAATTATATTTTAAATTATTTAACATTTCTTGCTGATAAATGGGTAAAACCAAAGTCTCTTTACTGGAAGTCATGTCACTCAGCGGCCATCTTTTAAATGCCTCTTGGCCATCTAAGTGAAGCTCCTATCTCTTTGTGTTGGGAAATATCAAATTCTCCCAAACTGTTCACTAAGCTTTTGAATAAATTTCATATTTGACATTTCTCAGTGAAAATTTCTCTTAGCCCTTTCATTTCACCAGTGAAATTTGATGTGCAATAACTGTTATTTCTTTTGCACTATTTTATTCAGAAGGTGGGACTTTCTTGATTGATTGGCCAGTTAAGCATTGCATTTTTCCCCATTCAAAACTATACCAGAGACACGTCTTGAGCGTTCTATTGTCTTTTGTGAAACATAATGCTTTAAATGGTTGTGGCAAAGATTTAAAGGAATAGTTCACCCAAAAATAAAAAATGATGCCATAATCTACCAAGTCATCCTAGGTGTGTATGACTTTCTTTTTTGAGACAAAGTCTGTCTGTTTTGTCAATTTTACAAATATTCGATTTACGGAGCATTCAAATAATGGCCACAAGATGATGAGTAAATTTTGGTGTAAATTTCATTTTAGGGTGAACTATTCCTTCAAGATTACGATTAATTTGTTTTACACTGAATTACATTTTATTGGGTGTTTTCTGTAAATCATGGTTTTATATTATGATGTTTTATCAGCTGTTTGTGCACCCATTAACATTATGTTTCAGATGGAAGTACATTTTCATCAAATTCTAATTTTAACGTAAAGCAAGAAAGTCTATAGGAATTTTGCCAAATAAACATTGGATGTTTAGATAGCTTGAAAGCTATTCATATTAAATTATTAGATTGCTTTATATTATTATTGAAGTCAAGAAGTGTTAATGAAATTTCACTAGTATCAATATTGTGACAACCAAATCAGTACTATCCCTTATATAATAAGAAATAAGACTAGGCAGAAAAGAGAGAGGAGGAAAGACTGGTGCCAAGCATTAGCCAACAATCCCTCCTGCAGCCTGCGTTCATTGCATCTGGCAGAGGACGCGTTTTGGACAGCACTTGCATTCTTCTTCGGTTTATCCCAGGGCACTCACAATTAAACCCTAATAGCCCCTCGCACAAAAAGAGCACTCAGAAAACGGAAACGAAGAACAGTGCAACCACTCATGTCAAATTATTTTCAGGACTCTTTATAAGCAAGTCTGTTTTGGGGGAATGCCTAATATGCCATTACATAGAAGCTGTTGGCTTGGGATTTGCCTCTTGATCTCCACAGCAGATACAAAGCTGTTTTTCTCTGCTTGGACAGCTCTCAGCTCTTTAATTGGACATTTAGGACCGGTTTTAGATGGGATGAAGTATTCTCTCTTGAAGTCTGCTTTCTGAGTGCGGTTTTAGGATTATATGTGGTTTATCAACTAAAGTGGTGATCTATCAGCAACACCGTAGATGAAATGAAAACAGGCTGTATTTACTTTCTAAATGCGCTTTCCTGATCTAAATGTACATTGGCCCACATAATTGCAACAAACAAAAAGTTTGTGTTTGCAATCATTCATCGAAATGTGATCAGCCTTTAATGACTGGTGGCATAGCAGCACGCTGGATTGTTGTTGTGACTGTTCTTCTAGAAACATCATGTTTAGTGCCAAGTGGACACAGCATAAACTGATACAGCATTTTGGAGATAGCTTTTCTCAATATTTCCAAATATAGGGCTGGTTTTAGGTAACAAGCCATTCTACCTCTGTTAGTTCTGTAGAACACAGTATGGGATGACAATATTCCGGTCTTGCTGTAATGTAATACTTGCATACTGCGTATAGTCTGCAGAGCCGCCTCAGTGGGAGAATCGCTGTCTTAAACAGCATATGGGCAGGCAGTGGTCCAAAAGCCCATGCAAACGATTTTCAGCTTCAAAATAAATTAAATCAATGATACCGCCAGGCCTCCCTGACCCCTGCCGAGAGTGAGAACATGACTTTAGTTAGGTGTGAAAGCCAAAGCAAGGTGAGAAACCAAAGGAACTTTCTAGATGAAGGGATGTTTGGTTTTTTTTTGTTTTTTTCTTCATTTGGTTCACTCAAGGGAAATAACTATATATATTACTATACTACAGCTCATACTTACACACACACACACACACACACACAAAATCTGTCAGTGTAGTCTGTGAATGTAGCGATTAATGATTTGATTTAGGTATACATTAAGGCTTTCGAGTTGGATACATTATTCCATTTTGAAGCTTAAAAGGTTTGGAACTTTTATCACATTGGCTTACGTAACATTTTCTTTCATAACATGGAAAAATAAAAACAGCTTTAAAAATATCTCAGTCTTACAGGTTTGGATCGACATGAGGGTGAATGAATGATTGCAGTATTTTTGTAACAACGGTTCCTTTCATATTCACATTCAGTCTTTGGAAGTTTTTTTGAACATGGTCAGCCCATGCAAATATTATTTGACAAAACTTATTAAATACTACCCCTCAAAGTAACCATAATTCAATATTCACCTGGCTGATTCTAAAAGTTGGTGGAAAAAATCCTTGAACCAGTACGCAACCACATAAATTGCCACGGTAAGCACCCTGAACCTTCCCCAAACATCCAGCACCAGCAATCATCCATAAAAGTGGTGAGTAGATCTGCACAGGCAAAGACTTCTCACATTTTCTTTAGAAAATATAAAAAATGAGTTATATTGCTCCAACCATGGTTGGACTAGGACAAAAAAACGTCCCTGGCATTTTTTGGTCCAGGTGGCCCACCAACACATATCTAGGCCTGCTATATGTACAGCCTAGATATAAAACCGTATGTTATTTTTTTATGTAGTACTGTCCTGAATAAAAATCTTCGGAAAATCCACCTCCAGCACCTGCACATTCTTTGGTTTTCCAGCATTTTCTGCACATTTCAACCCTTTACAACACTGACTCAATGATTTTGAGATCAATCTTTTAATGCTGAAGACAATTAGGTAACTCATAATTATTATATAAAGTGAAAACATTAACTCAAAACATTGCTCAAAAAGGCAACAAAATGCATTAAGAGGTAGGGAGTGTAAACCTTTTGTATGATCTGGGTAAATTGTACTTATTTACTCGTACGTCCTGATTTTGCTGAGTTAGGCATGTTCCTGGGTTAACATATTTTGTTGACCCTGTAACAACATTTTATTCCAAAATATTAGTTTTGACCATATCTCTACACCTAAACCTAACTCTACCCATGAGTAATGCCTAAAATCAGAGGAAATGATAGATGACCGACACTGATGTACAAGCGCCAAACAATGATTTTAAGCCTAAACTTCACAAAAACTATAAACTGGTTCTTCAAATCTGATTGGCTAATCACAATGTTGTTCCAGGGTCAACAAAGATGTTGACGCAGAGACACGCCGAACTCAGCAAAATCACGTTCTGCTTATTTAGTCATCTGGGAAACATTTAAGCTTTTATGTAGCTTCTTAAGTGCTGTACCAAATGAAATAATGTGATATTTAAACAAAATAATAACATTTTTCACATAGTCATCCTGTTTAAAAGTTTACACCCCCTAGCTCGTAATGCGTTGTGTGCAAAAGTGAATATATCGTGCACTACGTGTTTTTATGTGTGTTTTTGTTTAACTTACAGTAAAGGAGAAAGAAAGGAGTTCCGCTCTCCACACAAATTTAAAAGCCGCTGTTGTTAATGAAGGTTTGAAAAAAGAACTTGTAGCTTGATTGGAGCGTGATACTGACTGTGGGCCGGTCTGTCTAAAAAAAAAAAAAATCCTTTTTTTACAAATATATTACACAGCGGCAAAGACCACAGCGCCGTCAGCTAATTAGGCAGAAAATAAAAAAACTATAAGCTACTAAGATTTTTATGGGTTGATCAGATAACTATGGTATGAGAAGATGTATCCCAAAAAGTTTGTCGGCACAGCTGGAAAAATCCCCGGTCTGACAGATGGTCAGTCCACCCCTGGCTAGCCAGCTAGTTAGTCAGCTAAATTTGTTTTTAAGACTGTTCAAAGTTTTTAAAAATGTTGTTACATAAAAATGTATGCTAACACTTTATAATAACGTCCCGTTGAAAGTCATTTATAAGTGATTAGTTAATGATGAAATGTTCATCTACAAAACATTGATTTGTAGATGAACGTTATTATAAAGTGTTACCAAATGTATTAGTCTAAGGTAAAAGAAAAATATAAAACAGATAACTTTGACTAACTGCTAGTTGGTCAGACTAGCTCTTAAGACACTGTCTTAACATGAAGACTACATTTATGCAACTGGCCCCAGCTGGGCTTCTGGTTTCTGAGAGCTAATGCTTTGCCAACTAATGTGCTGACTGTCAGAGAACTCTCCAGTGATGATTTTTTGTGAACATTTTTTGGTGTCCACTTTAATGCTGGTTAACAAGCATGACTACACTGGTCAAGCTGGTCTAGCAACAAAAACCAGGTTTTGTCAGGTTAACATTGGCCGTTAAAAACAATTAAAGGCCTCAATCGAAAGGACTAAACTGGTCAGTGCTGTTTTCAACAGGAAAGGCACTTTGTAGCATATATTAAGGACGATGCTGAATTAACATGTTTGTATTTCAGTGAACTATCAGGGTCCCTGGAGGTCTACATTAGCAGTCCATCAGCCCTATGGGATATTCATGCTCTGTTTCAGCGCGGTTAGATTGGTGGGCGATGAATACTAACTGCAGACATTTTTAGAGGTCCACTCGAAGGGAATGGAGACAAAGAGCCCATTTGACATACTTTACCATGTCAACTTCAGATGAGAGCACTTTTTGCCTTGAGAGCATTGGTCACCACTCGACAAAGTAGGGTTAAAAAAAATGTGTGGCAATGCAATCTCAAACATTTTGTGGCTTCCTAGAACACATATTAGGAAACCTTTCCACTGACATAACATTACTACAGGAAACCCACTACAGTAAAACAAAGGAAGTTACAAGATCTGGGGTTGGCTTTTAAAGAGCTGTTTATGCATTACTTTGGCTTTTGAAGTGGAGTGGGAGTAAGGACATATGAGAGGTTTCATGTGTGGGAAACCACAATCACACATTTATAATAGTAGACTAAACCACCACATTGGTATTGTTGGCGATTACTTGCTTGGTTGCACTCTTGACAGAAAAACGGATCTAAAAACACCCATGTCCCCTTTAGAGGGTATTTTGTTGTTATTAGATGGTGCCCCATTACATAATGCATAGAAGTAATCCTGAAACCTTGCTGTCAAGACCTCTGCTTTTAAGGGTTTGGAGTGAGGCTTTCCTCTTTCGCCATGGTTCTGTGTTTTTCTTCCTTTCAGGCCATCCTGGGAACCTGGAAAAGTAATTACATCATTGTGCCCGGCCTTTCAAACTCCTCCGAGTTGAACTGTGGGAATTGTGATACAGGAAGGAAAGGATTGCAGGTGTGTTTGGAATTACTGCGCAAGAACAATGGAGGAACTGTAGAATAGGCCACCGGCATCATGCAATTTCAGACTTGTGTACACGTTAAAGTACAGCATTTGTTTTGCTTTTAGCAAAACTTTACTTTTCGCTAGAGGCCTACAGAATGTTATGTACAAGTACACAGCTTCTGATTAGCTGACATTTAGAACACAATGGTGGTTTATTAGACTGCATATTTGTAACCCATGGTTTAGTCTCAGCCTCAGACATCATGGCCACGGAACGTTGGCTAAACGTCTGATGCATATGATATACTTTACTAGAAACACTTAAGGAATGTTGAAGTTGTCAAATGAGTGGTTGAATTTTATCGGATTTCCGAGGGACGTGAATAGCGCGTTTGTTTTCGGGTCCACCGGGAAACAAAGCGCAGACGTGTGGTTGTGGAAGAAAACCTGTCGTGTTTACATGAGTGACAATGAGCCGCTTTTGCGGGCAAACATGAAACAACAGATGCTGACATCGCAGCTGGCTGATTTAGTATTGTGTTCGGTTCTCCAGAATTGCTTGTGGGTGTTAAAAAGTGGAGAAATATGCTTCAAACTGATGTTTACCGCTGACTGACTTGTTGCACGTTGTTCTGTTGTTGTGGGGACATTTCCACGCCCACGAAATCGGTCAAACGGCCTTATGGCCTTGGCCAAATAAAGCTGCTATGAATTCCAGACCTTCAGCCGTCAGTCTTATTTACACATTTACAAGGGTAAAAACATTGAGTCGTCAAGTACAGTATGCGTCAAATGTTCAACTTTTTAATAACTACTTGTCCATCTGTTAGCAAGTAAATCTGCTTTGGAAAAAATAAATAAATAAACAAAAGGAAAATGCCAGTACTAATTTGGGACTAAGATGGCTAAATCACCTGACTTGGTTTTATGAAAAGTTATTAATTTTATACAATTGTTATACAATTTCCTTATATATTAATGTATATTATATATTCCTTGTATATTAATGGTTAGGTGAGATAACGCTTTAGGTTTGGGCAGTGATGGGGACTCGAGTTTGAGACTCGAGTGTGACTTAAGTCGCACACACAGTGACTTCATATCCTCGAAAGACTTTAGACTCGACTCGGACTCGAGCTTGTGAACTTGTGACTTGTGAACGATGTTTATTTTTAGGAAACAACTGATGAGCTCGCTGTTATTCCCCTCCCTCCGTTACCTAACCTGCCCATGTAACACGTGACGTGTATTTGCTGCATGCGTAATATTACAACAAAAATGGTAAGAAATACGAAAAATCAGAAAATACGAGAAAAACACCTAGGTGTTTTCTGCCACAATGACATTTAAGGACTTATATTATGACGGGTTGCTGTCTGTAATATGAGCAGGGTGCGATTTGTACTTTTGAAAACTTTTATTTTTTTTTCTGATTAATCATAATACATAATAATCCAGTCTTTTTATTCTAGTAAGTATCATGTAATGAAATGTTTTTAATATGATGGAAAATGTATCAACAGAGCTTTGAAATTCTGAGTCAGTTAAACCATTGTGTCACAAAATGATTTGAAGGGCTCCAAGCGAATCATGTATTGCGAATTTGTTTGATTTAAAGCGTGAGTTCAATTTGTTTCTTTTTCAGTAATGGCAGGGGAAACAATGATACATGTTTTTTCAATTTCTGAATCTTGTACAAATTCTTGTGACCTAACTTTTTGAACTGTTTCCACCATACGCTGAAACTAAACAGAGTTGTCTATGTAATGTTTAAAACTGTATTTTAATCATTTATTTAAAACTAAATATAATTAAATGGCTGAAAAACACATTTCAATTGTCACTCATAGTTAGGCTACAATATACAAATTAAATTAATTTAGAATATTAGAATGTTTTACAAGTTTTTTTCTACTTCAACAATTGAACATGTTTCCGAGAATTAAAAATTTTGTCAGTAATTTCAGAGATAGTTCAACAGTTTAATTTGACTCTAAAGAATGTTTCTTTTATGATAGGTTAGCTTAACTTGCTGATAAAACTCAGGGTTAACCTAGCATGAAAAAGTATTTATTAATAAAAGAAACTATAGCATAGTGGCATACAAAGTTAATGTCAATCATCTTAGTTGATGTTGACCGTGAAAAAGAAGAGCAGCAGACAAACACAGTAAACCTTTAACTTAAAAAAAAAAAAATTTAGTCTTTGTTACGTCTGTTCACATTGTGTTTATACTAAGTGCTAAAGGTTACCTGCAATTCATTTTTATATTCAAACTACCATTATATAGAAATATAATAATCATTCTCCCCTTCTACTATCAATTACCCCAAAAATAGTTCTAGTTCCAGTAAGGTTACAGACAAAAGATCATTTGCTCCAATGCATAACCACATACCATTTTTCATGTTTTCATGCTTTGTGTGCCTTAGCAGCATTCTGCAGTTCCCCTCTGACAGCTATATAAAAGGGTTCTGCTTTGAGACAACATGTGTATGAAGATCCGTCCTCCAGTCAAAACATCTTAGCTTTATTGACTGCTGCTGTGTCTTGCTAATAAAAGAGGGCACGTCTTTTGTTTATCCACAACACCCCTCTTAGCTATGAGCGTTGTCTATTGGATTGCCTCGGAAAAAGGAAAGGAAAATAAATCAAGTGCGAGCCGTTTCAGTGCCAGGGAGGTATTTATCTCACAGATGCACGGCAGAGCACATCTCCCTCAACGCTTCTCTCTTGTACCCCTGTAGGGTTCACATTCTTGTTTCTCATAAACTCTGTATAGGTAAAAAAATAAATCACGCATATAGTAAGAGTCTGGCTTATTCGGCATTTGAGAGGTTGTATTCTGCAACTGAAACATAATGAAAACTCCCAGGTTTTTACAGCTGTTTAGAAAGTTGTTGATCTATAGGCATACAAATTGTAACTTTGTGTTTGCTTAAAGAAGCATCTCTGTTACTTTTGCTTATACTGAAGGTTAAGGATCGGAACAGGCCTAAAATAGGTGAAATCATTTTGTAGACTTGCACTTAATATGGTACTTGAGCTGTGTCTAAAGATTAGAATATCTAAGAGACTTTGAAGGGAGGGAGCCAGTAATTTACCACCTAGCAACCAACTAGAATGCCCTAGCATCGGTATAGTAATCAGTGCTGCCGGGTAGTAACTGTAATCTGGATTCCAAAATGTATGTACTTGTAGTTCGATTACACTCGTAATCAGACTACAGTTACTTTTTTATTGATTACATGATTATATATTAGTTACACAATAGCAATATGCTACTCATAGTTTATTGAGTCTCTCTAATGTGTCTTTTTCATCTTCTAATTGTTCTTTTTTAAAACAGTCTACCGCTCATATACATTCAGATAGTCTTACAGTTCTGTGGGCATTCAAATAAAGACCTGTCAAATTTTAAGAAGCGTTTTCTCAATCTTTTAACATTACATCAAGTATTGATGAATGCTTTAATTTATTATTTACTCAAAAAAAAAAGCATTTATTTATATAATTGTTAACATGTTACAATAAGGCTCGTTGACAAGATTAGTTAACATGAGCTTCTACAGCATAGTCTTAGTTAATGTTTATTTCAGCATTAACTAATACATTGTTAATATCATAAGTTGTATTTGTTAACATTGCTTAATGCAACGTAAGCGGACATGAACAAAAGATGACTGATTGTATTTTTATGAACTAAAGTTAACAAAGATGAATAAATACTATAATAACACACGTATTGTTCATTGTTTGTTCATGTTAGTTAATACATATCAAATCACACCTTATTGTAAAGTGTTCTTATATAATCTATGTTAAAACGTATCAGAATTTCATTGTGTAAGCAAAAGCATGCTTCATCTTTTATAGTTTAACTAAATGTAAAATTTCCCTAGCAATGTCTGATCTTCTGCCCTTGCTTCAAATCATTTGGAAAAATAGTACTTTGACGTTTAAGCTCAGTTGAGTGTAAGTCACAATCATGATCACACAGGTCTTCAGAAATCAAGAGAAACCGAAGCTTATCTGAGGTCACTGAGGGATGAAAAGACACAGTCGACTCGCTCCATTTATTACAAAATTTAGTTCAGGTAAGAATTACTCAGCCGAACAGTCAGACAATTGGACTCAGTGCCAAGACATATTTTACACTTCAAAGTATACACTAGGGGATTATGGACGTATATAAAATACAAAGCGATCAAGAAAAAAAAACGTTGGAAGAATTGATCCCAGATATTGTAACTGGGATGTCTGCCAGGTTTTTTTTTTTTTCAAGGCTTTTATGGGTTTTTGTATCCCTGGATGAAAATGATACTGAAGATCTGATCTCTGCTGGGCCATGTGTCCATATTTTTGATGTATTCTGCATGTCATATTGAGGATAAGTGATAACGGTGCGGCCGCGATATCTCGTTCCGCAACGTTCACGCAGACAAATGGTAAAAGGCTGTGTTTAACAGCGGACATATGTTTCACTGGAATGAATCATCATAATTTTATTAATCGTAATGTGATTACTGAGAGACTTCTCTCCGCAATTGGATATCAGGTATCCTGTTGATGTTACCACTGATTTACAGAAAACAATTTTGAGTGCCTGAAACCCATTATTTCTGAGTTGTGCCATTCCTAATTTGTAGGGGCGGATGTGAATGAGTGTGTGTGTGTGTGTGTGTGTGTGTGTGAGTGAGAGAGAGAGAGAGTCTGCATTGTCTCCAAGGGACATTGACAGAAATCAGATCTTGCAGACTCTTATTTGTACAAACCTTTCCCTGCTCAATTATACAAAAGCATTGCTTCACTTCAGAAGGCTTTTGTTTTTATGATGCATTTCAAAATCTGGACCCCCATTCACTGCCATAATAAAACGTAGAAGAGCCAGGACATTATTTTTAATATAATTCTGAAAGAAAAAAAAATATATATATACACCTTTACAGTATCTTGATGAAAGTGATATGTATTTCATGCTGAGTGTACTACATATACATTTACAAATGTATGCACTTAAAATTACACTGCAATTGTACTTTTAGTTTACTTAGCGTTTGTTAAATTTATACTACCTTAGTGCTACTGTATATGGATGTAATGCTAAATGCCAACTAAATGCCACAACTGCTTGGTTGTGTAAAGTGGAACTTTTGTAAGTATACTTTAGGCACACTTTAAATGCTTTGCATGTTAAGACAAATATTATTCAAACATCAAACAATTTTCATCAATAGTGACATTAAAAGTCTCATATCGTACACCTTTTTATCGTACAGTTTATTTTAGGTGTTGATGTCCTTAAGAATATAGTTTTGCAGTATAATAACCATCTCAATATGTTTATGTCTAAATACTATTCATGATCCTCTCTTCTGATAGGCCTTTTTTTCGATGCATGACTGGGCCAATCAAATGTAACAACTTTACAATTATGTCACAGCGCTAGGATGAAAAAAAAGGGAAGACAGAGGTGGCCCATTCAAGATAGAGGTGGCCTATTCAAAACAGCCTCAAATGAGAAATATTATCGCATACCCGATGCCACTGCCAAACAAAAAAACAATGACAGCTGTGGTTAAATGCAATAAAATGAGCGGATTAAAAAAGAAAGGTTTCCGTAAAGTATGGTCTTTTGTGGTTATGGGTGTTTCTGAAGTTTTATTGCATCTCACAACTATGTTTATGAAATAATGTTAGTCTGTTAAAGTTAAGTTAACCTTTTCGACATGTTTCCGTGTTGTTGTTGCTCAGTAATGTCATGGACGGTACTTTATGCAGGCTGTGTGCAGTTTACTGTGGATTGACCGTTTTTAAACTTATGTGGTATTTACATCGCCCCTAGAGAAAAAAGCCTGGAAATTTCAGATTTGACAATATAGGACCTTTAAAACTAATTTTAGGTGTAATATTGCGCACAAGTACTATAGCAATGCAAAAAGGTTCAATTATACCATAGTTTTTATATCAGTAAGTCTTAATTGATATGTCAGTAAATATATTAATAGATTTGAACTATATATATTTTAGCAACAGGCTAACATCAAATGACTGGAATCATAATTTTTAACTTTGCACTTAGCTATATATAAGACATTTCTACTTACACAGATTGCACAGATTTCAATGACAGTACTGCTTGTTTAGTATGCAGCATGACATCACGATTTAAAAAAAAAATACAACTGCGTTAATAAGCAATGAAAAATCACTGCCGCACAGAAAACTGACAGAAAAAAAAATGCGAGGCGATGCATCACAGCACAGTGCTGAGTTCAATATCTGATCTCCATTCCTCTGACGTTATTGTCTTAGTCAGGCTGAGACATTGAGCCGTCTGATCAACTCATCTGCATGTACGCTCACATGTCCACACAGTAATGGACAGTGACAATCAATCTGCTGTGAAACATGCTTACAATGAGGAAAAATAAAATCCTTACTCCTGACACAACATTATTTTTCTTGAGTCTATTAAAAAATAATGACATTTGCAACGACGGGGGAAGAATACGGAATGGGCAGTTAAGCAAAACGACACCATGCATTACGTGGTGATTAGTTTACTCAGTGGCCGTTAATGGATCTAATCAGAGCACATTAATTAACAAGACATGTAACTCTGTCTCCACCTGGACGGCTCATTTGTCTCCAGCAGTGATATGTCCTATGTGCAGAGACCCCACGGTTATGTACCATTCATGGACGTTTATTTCCTGTTCATTTCCTTGTGATCTGCTTAACATGAAGTTAATTGCTGGACATCGTATTATTAAATAGATGAAAGCACTGATTTTATTTAAAGGTGAAGTGTGTCATTTTTGCCACCACTTGCAGATTAGGTATTTAAAAAAATAAATAAGAAATACAGTAGGCTAGGATATTGCTGTTGGTTGTTGGGACATTTGAATACGGTTTGTAACACGATTTGTAACAGGAAGTGGCATTAACAGAGAGAGTTTTGCACTGTTTAGCAACAATGGTGATATGCAATGAGTGGTTCTACTTTTAGAAAGGTTTTTAAACAATTGCGTCTGATGTTGCAGGTGCTAATTGTGATTTGTAGAAGGTTCAAATATTTAATATGTTTATAAACAAAATCAATTCAAATCAAATATGTCAGTTTGACAACATGGGATAGACTTTATCACTGGGGGAAGCATTATTATAATAATTTTTACAGACTATATTTTGGCCAGAAACAATGGTTAAAAAAAATGGTTCTGCCTCACCCATTCTCTGCAGAGGATCTTTTAAGGAGCAAGTAATATGATGCTAAATTTGTCCAAATCTGTTTAATAGATAAATAAATACATAAATACGCTAATAAATAAGTATTGCATTGCAAGTAATACAAATATATGAGTATAATATGAGTATATTTTCAGCAAAGTTCCAGTTTTGGGTGAACTGTGATCCAGTTTAATTTGAGATTGTACTGTATGACTTTGAATTTGAAAACGACATTTTATGACATTTTAATTTGAATTACTTGAAAATTATTAAAAAAGAAACAATAACATTCAAAAAATGTATTATATGTAAACAAACCAGTGTGTTACATGAAAATGTCATATCCATCACTGTATTTTTAATAATGTTTATTTTTAATAAAATTCCAAGCCGCATGTACATTTTACATGTTATGTTGTATTACTTTATTTTAGAAACAAAGAAAACACATCCTAATGTTCTTGCAGCGTTTCTATGCAGTAAACTACATTTTCAAGTAATAAAAGTACAATTTTTAACACTGAACACATTGCTTTTGTGATATTATTTTGTGAAATTATTCACTTTGTGCTGCTTTGATGTGCTTGACTTTCATCACAGTGGATCAAATGAAATTGATCAATATTAAAGCAAATGCAAATTTCAAAGCCAAATTTTGTCTGATGATGTTTGTGTTATTTGGTATTCCTTTATTGAGAAATACAAAAAAAGATTATAAAATATTAAAACGTCTGATGAAACTAGATACAGAAGTATTCAAATAAAACACAAATAGGCATTTGCACAGTCCTGCTGTAGATGAGCTTAGACCTATAAGGAAAGTGAGTGAGTGGAATGGTTGGAGGTTTGATTAAAGAACTGTGGGAAATTCTCCAGTGTGTGTGGAGTGTGTTTCAGTGCAGTGGATGTTCTCTGGCCTCAGGCTGTTCTCAGCTATGACTGTGATAGAGCTGCATGCACAGTCTCGTCCGCTGCTGTAGGTGAGACGAAATACTGTTATAAGAGACTCCCACATGTACACACATACTCTCTCACCCACACCCATTTACAACTACACCAGCACTGACAATAACGAACATGCCCACATTTTATAAATGATCCACAAAAAATAAACAACAGTGTATATAAACCAAACTCTCATTTTTAGAACTGTCTGCATGTGCTTGTGAAAAAAGTGCACTTAACTCTATGAATGTGTGCTTGTAATGTACTTCAAATCTTTAAAAACTGCACTTAATAACTTATCACTGTATCTTAAGTTCACTTTGAAAAAGTACATTTTGTTATGTTAAATTAAAACTTTTGCTTTAAAGTATATTTTGAATCATTAGTGTGCTGGTTAACGCAACGAAAATATGCAAAGAGCCTGATAAAGATTTTAACTATATAGTGCATTATAAAGTAAGTTCATTTTACATGTACTAAAATGCAACATTTTTAACATAAAATGTTCAATATTAAGTCATTAAAGTATATTTTAAACAATAAAAGTAATTATGAAACTGCATATACAGATGTCTTAAGTGCCGTGGGTCAAAAATCACTCAAGTTCAAGCTGCACTTAAAATTATTAAATTATTTTGTTTTTATTTAATTGAAAATAACATTATATTTTTATTTTAAAATTGTAATCTTTTATAATATCTATTTAAATACATTTTACAAAGTAATGCAGCACATTTTGTTAGGCTAGAGGTAAAGTTGCAGCACATTTTGTGAGGCTAGAGGTCAAGGTTTAGTTCACCATATTTTATTCTCAACATTCCAAAATAGCTATGCGTGAGTCCAAACATTCTTTTATAACAGTGCATTTATTATATTATAGTCCATTTGCTTGACTATATTGTGCAGGATAGTTTCTAGTCGGTGGTTTGTGCATTCTGTACGGCACGCTATGTAAAATGTATACAATGTATAATCATGCATTTTAATGTTTACGTATTCAAAGCGCAGCTTGATGTTTGCATACATGAGCATCTTTCAACTATACACGTACAGTATACCCAGAGGAGACGAGGTGAGAGCATGGGAACAACAAACCTCTTTTTCCCTGGAGGGATCATGTATTCATCCTGAAGCAGAGCTGAGACATGATCCATAGCCGCTGCTCTCACATGAACCCATTTGATCATTCGCTAATGTTGCCTACGGTATCGGATGCGACGGTACAGTAGACTGCTGACTTTAAAGAGATTTTTCTGGCTTCCTACGCTCGCATTAGAAGTTTAGTGTCACTTGCTCTACTGGTGCCATTGTTATTCTCCATACACTTGAGTTATTGTTGTCCTCTGACAAAGGAGCTTTGTGGCAAGAATCTTCCTGTTGTTTGACCTACAGTTGTTGTGACAGTCTTTAGCAAATTCCTTCTTGCTTTTAAGCTGTGTTCAGCACCTTAGCTGTCAATGAGATGGTCCAGATTATGGCTCAAGGGCTCAGACAATAAAACCTCAGTGGCAATTCTGTGACGGCTTACAGACTTACATACTTCCAGGCAAATCAGTCCATTTTTGCTAACACCTTTAAAGAATTTGAGTCATAGGAATGCTGGTAGTGCTTTTGTCCTCAAAACTAGAACATTCTACCAAAGACAAAAAAAAA
>JAUYWG010000064.1:2583597-2663183 GCA_034779775.1 Enteromius afrohamiltoni | reverse complement strand
TTGAACTTTTGTATTGCACTTCCAGCCCTCTTGTTGTATGTTGTATTTTTCCACTCCTTGTATATTCTGTCACATGTGCTTCCTGCCTCCACCCACCTAATGTGTTGCCCCAGCAACTGATATGTTCTCCACCGCTTTTTTTTTTTTAATTAACCCCTGTATTTATACCCCTGATTTCCCAGTGTTCCCCGCTCATCTTCGTGTGTGTTTCGTGCCACCTTTGTAAGCATCTTCCCGTGTCTATTCCTGTTTGTTGGACTTGCTGTTGTTTGACTCCGCCTGTATTTGACTAAGAACTGTAAATAAAGCTTGCATATGATTCCGCATGTCCTCCCGTCTCTGAACCGTGACAATCTTTATTTGTATTTTTGGTACTTCTTTAATTACTTCTGTTGTCTTTTAAATATTTACTGTCAAATTTGACATGCCATGTATTTAATTATTTTTGTGTGCAATTTATTAAATGTAATATCAAATACTTAACTATTATATCAAATGTTACAATGTTGCATATTTTGCATTTGCTATAGTATGTTAGTCAGCACATCAAAGTAAGTCTACTTTACAGCATGGCAAACTTACTTACTTATGCCCTTCACCCCTCCCAAAGGAGGATCTCCAGAGATTTTTATCCTGGGCCATTCTTTCAAGTTGACTCCAGGTGTAACCCATCTTTTTGATGTCTGCTTCGAGGTCTCATCGCCATGTGTTTCTCAGGGCGGCCTCACTTCCGCTTGCCTTGAAGGTTGAGAACCTGCCTAGTGATGTTTGTTGTCGGTTTCCGAAGCGTGTGTCCTTTCCAACCCCATCTTCTCTTCTGGATTTCTTCCTCTATTGGGAGCTGGTGGGTCCTTTCCCATAGGGTGGTGTTACTGATGATATCCAGCCAGGGAATGAGGAGAATCCTTCTAAGATAGCTATTGATGAAGATCTGGATTTTACTGTTGGTGTCTTTGATTGTCCAAGTTTCCGTTCCGTACAGTAGTACTGACTTTACATTAGAGTTAAACAGTCGGATATTGGTGGTCAAGGTCAGTTGACACTTTCAGTCGAATCACAAATTGCCTTTTAGCTTCAAACAAAAGGCCAATGAATATTGGCGTGCACTTGATTGTGCTCAGGTGCACCTCATCACTACATGAGTATAGGAGGGCACGAGCGTAGTGCACATGCAGTTTTTCACTTCAGAGCCTTCGCCGTTCTGAGCTTAAGGAGACCCCTCAACTGTGGAGCGTCCTGATTTCAAGAGTTCCTGTGATCTTCCTGCTCTCTCGTCTGACAGCATTTTCTGGGCAGCTGCCAGCAGATCCTGCGGGCTGGTGGCCTTTTTAAAGGTCGGCTGTGCCAGCTATCTTGCATATCCAGTGAGCAAAGACCTTTGAGTGCATGGACTTGCCGCGTAAGGTTTTCCCTGGGCAAACCAGGAGAAAGCAAATTTTCCAGGGTTGGTGAAAACGTTCTCCGGAATGTCAATCCAACCGTGCGTTTCTGGGTGCGGAAGTTTCCTTACCTCTTCGGACGGACATGATGACTGCCTCACATGTCTGGGCCCGAGAACACGCTGAGGCGGCTTTCGTGGATGGTCAATGCGTTCATTGTGAGACCCTGTGCAAGATCAGGGAGGACGAGGAGCAAGTCCTGCTGGTAACGCCTTACTGGCCGCAGTTGTGCTTTCTTTCCTGCAAGAGAAGTTGGAGCGCAGGCTGTTCCCTTCGACTCTCAAAGTGTATGTTGCTGCCACAGCTGCATATCACGATGCAGTGGAGGGTGCGTTCCTCTGGAAGCACCAACTCATCGTAAGGTTCCTCAGAGGTGGGCGTAGGGTTAACACCTCGAACCCTCTTGGGACCTCACCATCGCCCTCCATGGCCTGCAGCAGGCCCCATTGAAGCCCCTCCAATCAGTGGACTTAAAGTTCCTGACGCTGAACAGCGCTGCCTCACGACACCCAAGTTCTACGACCTTTGCGTAGAGGCGGTGTCCTCCCATGTCTTCACTGAAGACAGTAGGTGAGCGGGAGGCCGGCTGGTGTCGGCTTGCTGCGCCACTCCCACGGGATCCATGCGCATTTTTCTCAATGTTCCCTCGAGTCTTCCCTGCCCCGCAGTCTGAACTACAGCGGAGTAGCTCCGTACTGTGATCCACTGGGTCTCCTTCGCCCAGTGGGTTGTGGCTCAAATCTCAATATTCCACAGTCAGCCAGAAAGCTGTGTTTCCTTTCAATTATATCCATATTCTTATTGATTTATTGAATTCGTAATTCGACATGCAGAAACTATGTGTTTAAATCATGTGCTCCGCTCCTCCAACCTCATGCTTCAGTACAACTGGCCCCCAGGTTGTTGGGGAAGGTTACGTGCAGACTCCTCTGCTGACAAAGTTGAAAAGTATCTCGCCTGATGGCAGGGGGGTCTCCGCGTAACACGGCCTCAAGGGTCGTGGCCTGTTCCATAGGTGTCCCCATATGTAACGTTGAAGTGATTCAACTAAAAGGGTAACATCTAGGTTTCAAATGTAACCCACGTTCCTTGAAGGAGGGAACGGAGACGTTACACTTTTGTGCCACAAAAGATCCCAGATCTTCTTGAGCTGAATGAAGGCAACTCTTGCTTTACCTATTCTTCGGTATCTCTTCCTTTTCCCAGATCATCTCGAACAGTGGGTATAGCATCTCCACTGATGAGTTCAGGTCTGCTTTCAAGGCCTCTGCTGGTAAATCATAAGGTTCAGAGGTCTTCCAGTTTTTCAGCAAGGTGATGGCTTTCCTTATCTCTTCTCTGGACGGCTTGCAGCAGTTGATGGGCATTTTTAAATTTGATTTAAAAATGTGCTTAAGAAACAGAAAAAGGAACACTTTCAGTGGACTTCAGTTTACTATTGTTTTATTTATATACTGTCTGCAAGTATATATATATTTCTGGGTGAAGTTCGTGTGACTGTGAAACACAGTTGGAATCAGGTTAACATTCAGAAGATCATCTCATTAGAGCAATACCGACTCTGGCTGTTCTCTTCCGATTCTTAACATGCCTTAAGCAAAACTCTGGTATTTTTTTATATCAGTTTCAAATATGATGTGCCCAGAACTCTAAGCACTCGATAATAATAGGAGAGGGAGCAATATTCGATACACTGCTGAAAAAACTGTGACGCCTGTTAGAAAAAAAAAATCCCCATTCTTTATTCATGCTACATCTCCAGCAATATCGTTGAACAAGGAAACTTTATATCACCAAGAATAAAAAAAAAAGGTAAAAAGAAACAGAGGGGTATAAATCGATGTGGGCTGTGAAATCTGACCCAGTAAAACGTCTTCTCATTGACAAGAGGGGCGGCCAGTGTACGCAGTGTTTCTGTAGTAAATCGTAGCAGATTTCTCCCTCGGGGCATGTGGTGAAGTAGAGGGCTAGCGTTTGACAGAGACATTATTCTAATCATCCTCATTATTTTTCTTTTAATATATATTTTTTGAGCTCATGAAATGCAAAAATCTGATATTTAGCAAATACAAAGATAGGAGCTATATTCTGTCATGGTCCGAGGAGTATTACGGACTCCCTGAGCATGTTTGTTTATGAATTAAATATTTAATTTGGACACGTTTCAATCCCAGTTGCCCAGCGCTCGCCACAACAATGAAAAGGTCATGTCCCATCACTCTAATCACTCTGAACATGTTCCTATGCGGTTCCTGTGTATGCATTTGTGAAACTGAGAGAGATACAGGTTAGAGTAAGAGCACAGAGAAAACATTTTAACATCTAACAGCCTGTCCAGTGAACACATTATGTTTTGACAGGCATCACAGTGGTTATTTTTTATTTCTTTGTCTCTGACAGCTTTTAGCCTAACACGTCCTTTGGTCTTCACTTGATAACACAAGTGGAGTAAGAAGTAAATTCTGTGTATATACAGAGGCATAAAAGGCAAAATGGCAAAAATCTCTTGGCAAGACCAAGTACCAACACTCTGGTCTCCTTTCAATTAGGGACGTATTTTCAAAATCTTCTTGTCTGTGAGTGTTCACAAGACAACAATCAAACCAGGGGCGGATCTAGAAAATTATTCATGGGTGGCAAGGGGGTGGCATTAAAATTATGAGGGGTGGCAACAGTGAAGCAAGCATCCTTGCATAGTTTTTGTAGATTTAAGGAACGCTATTCTTATTTGGTGTATACACTAGGGTGCACGTTTTTACATTGTCCTATTGAATGAAAAGAAGGCTGATGTGTGATTGACAGTGTTGGGAGTAACGCGTTACAAAAGTATTATATTACTTTTTGCTGTAACGCAGTAGTGTAAGGCATTACTAATCAAATTCCAGTAATATTTTACTCGTTACATTTTCAAAAATGCTTGCGTAACAACACACTCTTAGCCGAAATTTTAATTGATAAAAAATCAGCAAGACACCACATTAACATATAAAAAATGCCGCAAGTCAGCTTTTTTCTGTTCGTGGGCAGTTATTATCCATGTGTCGCCTTGTATGAGTGAAGCGGTCAAGTGAAGGTATATTTAGGGCAGGTTTTACAGAAGTGTCGCGAGACTACTGTGGAAATTATTTCAGCCGTGTTACAGGTCCGAGGCTATTAGATCCGCTCGGCTTGCACTGGACAGTGGTCCTTCTACCAAAACAGCTTATACTGTTTCAGCTATTAAAATAGCCCAGCAAACATTTAGACGTCCAATGACCGTTGAAAAGACGTCCCTCCGTCACGTCCCGTTATGGTTGAAAAATTGTTCCGAATTGCTATCTTGCTATATGCTATCTTCTGGAGGTTTTTAATGTCCTGCTGCATAATTTAAGTGTGTACTTAAACCTGCATTTAAAATAATCAGACACCACACACTTTTTTAACATTGTACACATCTTCCGAACTTCTCTAAGGTTCCAAAAAGGTCCAAAACCAGTCTTACCTGGACGTCTATACAACGTGTTAATCACGTGTACATCACAAACTATAACACATTACTCGTGTACATAACCAAGAACCACAGTTCTAATTTAGTACATTTGTATTAATATTACATAAAAAATGCATGTGTTTAGTAGCTATCATTTAGCAAAACGAAAACATTCTTAATCTAAATATGTGGCAATGACAATTTTCTACACAAAAACTGTTTTACATTAATGTTAAACAGGCCCTTTTTTTAAAACAAGAAAATAAAAATACAGGTTTACAGTTAACACACATGTATCTACTTTTACAGTCTTTTAAGTTTTCTCTTTAATGCGTTTACTCTCCTTTTCTTGGTTAATGAGCACCAGCTTGTGATTCATGTGTCCCATCACTGATGCATGAAGTCAGAGCTGTGGAAGTACATGTTCACCGCCCAACAGTCTAACATTACTGTAAAACAGCCACAAATCAAACAAATGAACTAAAATACTGAATGATGAAAACACACGTGTTTCAGAGTCTATGAAAACTGTTTATGGGTCAGTTTTATATAGAGCACCCCCAGCTCTTCCTGAAGTGTGTTTCAGGTGTTCTGTCGTCGCTGCGATCAATGTCCGAGTCTGTAGTATTTAGGCTCCAGCATCTGAGGGAAAAGAGTCTGAATATTAAAAAAGAAAAAAAAAAAGACAAAGTAAAAGGTAAATGACACAGTTGTTTTTAAAATGTATTTATGGTCCTACAACTAAATGTAAAATATAATAGAAGACATACTCTATGTCAGATTTTAGCTGTGTTTTCAGCTGCTTCTCCACTCCCTCTTCAATACCACTGTGTGCTCTTGAGAAAGGTGCCAGGTGTACCTGTGTGAAAGTGAACAGGATCATTTCTGATAAAGACAGGTATTCTTTTAGACAATGTCCCCCGAAAAGATAAAAGGGTACAAATGAAAATTGCATTATAATAAACAAGACACAGGAGATTTTTGAATGTAATAATGACAAAATGTTAAAGTAAAATGGATTTGTGGAGGAAAACTAGATTAAATTCTGAATTATTCTATGAGGTGTGCTCCTGTTTTTTGTACTAGTGTTTATTGCTTCCTCTACAACAAGTGTAATCATCTCAAACCTTACTTCAGTTCTGATACATTACTCACAATGACTATGGTGATGTGACCTGAACTGTACCCTCGGGGTATCTATACAGTGTCGTTTAGGTTTTAATCTACTGATAACTACTACAACATTTTAAAAGTGGCACTATGACATTTAAAATCAGAATATATTCTTCACATTAGTCTAGATGCTGGAGCTGGTATTTCAGAGCAGTGTATAGTTGTAATTAATAGCACTGTGTTTATCTTGGTCTGTAACAGGGCAAAAAAAAACCCTAGTTGGATACTTTCTCAGAACATTATCAGCTGTGCCTCAACATGTGTCCATAGATCTATATAGATTCAGGGCTTCTGTGTAGTTGATGTTGATCTACAAAGGTGTGCATCCACTCTTGAAAAGGGTAAAACGAGCAATGCAAATACAATTTTTTCTATGGAAATTTAAACATATTTATAAAGAGCTTTGCAACAACTATACATTTTATCCATTAGGACACCATGAAAATAAATGAAAAGATGCAGGGATATACTTCTGGGGTAGCCGTCATTGCTTCATGAGATGTGGCCCTTTGCCTTCGTCGTACCTGAAGATCCAGCAGGCTCAGAGTAAATTGTCCTTCATGGAAATATAAAAGACATGTTAGTTTGAGAATTTCACCATCCAGTTTAACTATTAAATGCTATAACAATAACACGTGTTCGTCTTATGCGCCTACATAATGGAGGAGGACTGATTTATCTGAAATTCAAGCTAATAAATCATATCTTGCATTCAAAACTAGCATTCCTGCTGAATAATATATTTCAAGTACTTACTTTTCCATTTAAGGGGACATTACTTCCATAACCCATTAATGATTGTATAAAAATCAGCTGAAAATTGTACTTCATTAACAGTACTTTTGGTGGCATACCTGTTCTGCTCCTGGAAGAGTGACAGCCCAGCTGTTTATTACAGACTTCAAGGAGTGATGCTGTTGGACTGATGGGATGTAACTGGTCATGTGTTGATCTCTCTGTGAGGGGGATCGTCCTCCCTCATGGAGGCTGGCTCCACTGACCCCTCAGATTCAGAGCTGCTGTCCAGATCCACATCAGTCCAGGCCCATCCACATCCTTTGGTACTCAGAGGACATGTTTAGCAAATCTGAAATTACAAAATTAAAAAAAAGCAGTTACTGAAGACATCCATGTTTAATTTCATTTACAGACTTCAGCACATGTTATTCTTGAGCCCTTCCTACATTTACTTAGCATTTCTGTATCTGTCAGGTAATTTACTTTGGGAAAGAAACTACACCAGGCAGTAAGTCACTAAATGTAGCTGTCATTGAAAAAAGTCTAGCAGTTACAATAGCACCTACGTTAGAAAATGAATTATTAGCTAGAAGATTTGGAAAAAAAATGCCTGATTTATTACACCATCTTGCTAAGAAGTTGCTTAACTGCTTAAAACAATAACGTTACAACTCAGAGACTCAACGTGTTTTGCCAGTGATGTCACACCAGCAGAGTTTCCTTTTAGGGTAAAGCAGTTAGCCCAACCAACTTTTAGCCTAGCTAATTCTAGCCAAACTCAAAATACATCTCAGCTGACAATGTCCACATGGTTTCTTTCATGTCAAACAAGTAAATCTCAACCACGTTAAAGCAAAACGTACTTATCCAACAGTAGACTTTCAAAAAACTTTACACGCAAGCACAGAGAATCATAGACATGTACAAACGTATCGGAATGCATTTTAAGAAAATATTCTGTGTTACAATTTTTTGCATATTTTGTCGTCCTACCGTGACTATTATTGGCCAGGGACAAGATGTTGCAGTCGGACCAATGTTTGCTAGGTTCGGTCCCCGAGAAAAGAAATAAAAGCCCGCCCACACTGGAATGCTAATTGGCTTATTTTGCATAGTAAACCAATCAGGATGCTCTCTGTCTAGCACGCACTATGAACCGGCACACGCACAGTTTCACATGCACACACGGTCGATCTCTCTCTCTCTTTCACTCAGCCTTTTGTGCGCATTGTAAGATGCAAGATGCAGACATTAATGTCTCGCGTGCACGCATGTGCCGGTGTTCTATAAATTCATCCTACCCGTGAATTTGTCCTACTTACGCTCACTGCGCACCTCAATATTGCATTCATATTTACTATATTTGCATTAACAGTAAGGGTAGGTTTAGGGTTGTTTGAGGTGTAGATATTAATAAAACATCATTTAACAGGTAGCATTTTCTGATATCAAATTGTGGATTCCGGAATATTTTGTACAATTTGCGGGCATCAGGGAGCCACTATCAATATACGGGGCACTAGAGCTGGGGTTCTACCCCAGTAGATCCACCCCTGTATCAAACACATTTTTAAGGGCTGTTCGCATACTATACATCCCACATTCATGTTTTTATTTTAAACAGTTGGATGGAGTCCAAAAGAATGCAAGGGTTTTGAGTCTTTTAAAGCTGAACTTGACATGTCATAAAAAGCAGCAGTGAGAAACAATGGAAAAAAAGGTCAAGAATCCCATGTGAGTGTGTACATAGAACTTTTTTTTTTTTTATTTAAATTAACTCAAACAACTAGTTGGTCACTGTGTGCAAGATTATTATTTTTAATAATTAATCATATTTTTTTTTATTATTTAATTTTTCTTAATAAATAATACAGAGGTATTATTATTAATACCATGTATGTCAACCCATAAGTACTAGAATTATTTACAATTATTTAAAAACAGAATTATTTAATATAGCTAATCATAATCATAATAATGTAAAACTGTAGGACTCCTGGAAAAGGCTTATTGTACTGACTGAATACTGAGTTTTCAGTAAAGTGGAACAATTAAAAACTAATATGCTAAAATACTGTGAACTTATGTAAAACTACAAACACATTCAATCATAAAATACAAGTACTGCTACTGCTACTTATAGTAATAATACAACAATCATAATGAAAACTAAAATGTAAACAATAGATTAAGAATAAAGTATAAATAAACCTAAAACTAATTAGTTATTTCACCTATCGATAAAGTGTTCTGTGAAGGATGAAATTCTGTTCTGGTGTAACAAAACGTGTGTTCTGCTTGGAGGAAGATCTCTGTAATTCAATTTGCAATGCTTGTGATGCAACACTGAGCTTGTGTCATTCATCAATGCTTTGACACAGGAAGTGGATGCAATCCTGCCTTTCAGACAACAGGGTGGCACAAGGCCATTTTTCACAGCATCAAACAGTAATTCACCGCAAGACAGCAGTGAAGAGTCATCCCCGTCACACCCTTACAGGTACTGTACATGACATAAACCTCGGAATGACTACATTTTGCAAAACATTACACATGGTCTTGCTAACCTATCATCTTGCATATCAGGTGAGTCACAGTTCTGCCAGACAAGTCAAAATGTGATGAAATCGTAAAGTGTATAGTCTGCCTTCTACTGAGCAAACTGTGAGTCACTGTTGCCAAATCATCACCACTTTGCTCCAGGTTTATAGTTCAGTTTGTACAGTTTAATCCTGCATCGCGCGGAGTGAAAAGGACAGAAGACCCTCACAGTGCAGCATCCAGCCCACTTATCTACCATCAGCATAATCCGTACACATAGACCATTCAAGCTCTGCTGCAGCACAATGCCTTTGTTTGCCTAGCAATAGAAACCAGTTGTCCACTGCTGAGTCAATATTTACACCCTATTGGAATGTGGGTTGCTCTGCCTCCCTAATACTAGAGCCTAAGCTCATATTCCATCTCCCTCTCTCTCCTTTTTTCTCGTTTTATCCATTGTTTCCATCATACTTGTAAAGTGCACAAACACAAATTCTAATGGGTGCAAAGTGAAGGCCTTTTACCTCACTTGCATAATGTTTCAGAGTGGTTGAAAGTTAGTATGAAACCTTTTCCAGTTCCAAATCCATTTTTTTTCTTGGACGATTTTTACCGTCATGTTCTTGAATCCACATCCTAAGTCTTTAACCCTGCCACTGTCCTGCGGATTTTATTTCCAAACTGCTTCAGCACACCTGGTCTTTATTTTTTTTATTTTAAGTGATCTTGAAAACCTTGAGAGTTTGAGGGTTTTAGCTCTCCAGGAGCAGGGCTAAAGATATGTATCTACATTCTTGTTGGTTCTGCAATGACATTCCTATCTACCAGACAAAACTCTAGAGTTTATATAAATTACAATAAAAACATTCTTATCAATCTATGATTTAAGTCTTCTTGTGATAGTAAATACAGGAAAGTGTGTACGGTTGAAACGGTAATACAGTTCTCAAACAGGTTTCCTAAACAATCCTCTTCCTCCAAACAAATAGTCGCTCCCCAATGTGTCAGACAAAACAAGACTGTTAAAATGTAAACTTTCAAACTGAAGGTTCCTTGATGGGACACATACATCATCTGCAAGACATATTTTTGCTCATCTGCAGTATGGGGCAGTCGTGGATAGGGAGTTGGACTTGTAACCCAAAGGTCGCGGGTTCGAGTCCCAGGTCCAGCAGGAATTATGGGTGGGGGGAGTGAATAACCAGTGCTCTCTGTACCTTCAATACCACGACTGAGGTGAGACCCTTGAGCAAGGCACCGATTCCATGCCACTGCTCCAGTTGTTTGTTCATGGTGGGTGTGCGTCGTTGTTCACTTCTCCCTGCTGTGTGTGTGCACTTGGATGGGTTAAACGCAGAGCACAAATTCCTAGTATGGGAAACCATACCTGGACACATTTCACGTCCTATGGGATGTTGCCTATCAGATGTCACATAGACATTTAAAAAATACAAAAAAATACCTATTTAAGATAGTAATGTGTGTTAAACTGACTGACATCTTAGAAACATCTATCATATGTACAAAGAAGATGCCTTCCAGATGAGGCAACCTTTGACAGGCATCTTGCAAACATACAGTACGTGTGCTATCTGGGTCCTAGGGTCTAAGGTAGAGCTAAGAATTAGGATAAGTATTTTTTACTTGATTTGGAGAAGCAAGGATTAGAACCAAGTCAACAAGTCAGTGCCTGAAAACTACATCGAAAGGGATGAAAATGAGCAAGTAATTGAAAGCAGCACCAACAGAAGGCTGTTCTGATGTTATGTGATCATCAAGCCTTTACATGTTTTATCCATGATGATTATCTACGCATATAAACACAGCATTCAAAATCCCATTGACGATGATGGAACAAGTAGTGCTAACTTGTTTCTGGGTTTTGGCCCATAAAACTGCATCATCCCTGCAGCAACTGTAACTGTAGGAACTGTTGGAACTGTAGTCTGCATGAAGGTAGTTCTCCAGGGGGAGTAGGGTTGGTTACTCCTTAGCTAAGGTCTGGAATGTATGTCTTTGACCGGAATATTGAAGCAGGAGCATTAAAAGATGTTGATCAAGGAACACATCCTACTTGGCAAAACTCACGGTCACCATCTCCTGACTGCAGGGAGATATAGAGCTAGCAATCGAGCCAAGGTCTTCACCACCCAGCGGATGCCTCTGCCATGAGCTCACTACATTCTTGCAGAATGACCCCTTTGTTGCCAGGGCTGCTTGGGGGCAGTGAATGGATTACGGAAGGAATGTGCAACATTGCTACTGCAAAGCTGATAAACTGGAGCTTGTCCCAGTGCAGTTATCCTTCTGACCATATTACCCTCTTCCTCTCCTATCAGTCCAGGTGTAAAGAGGAGGAAACAGGATATGGTTATGGCTAGTTTATCTGGCTTCCATATTGGAAGGGATTTTTTTTTTAAACAAGCTGCCAATGGCTCACTCCGCTGACCCTCTGTTTATTAAAGCAGACATCATTTGTACTCAGACATTGTTTTGCTAGCGTCCCCATAAAGAAAGGTTACTGTTATCTTAGTGATGCAATTGTGTTTGTGACTGAAGTTGGTTTTCTTGAGTTGAAAAGTTATTTGGAAGACAAATAAAAGTTAGATGGTTATTATATGTCAATGTGTTTTTTAAAGAATGCAAAAACCTTTGGACAAAACCGATACAAAAGACATTAATCATACAAGCTGCTCAGCCTTGAACAAGGCTCTGTAAAACTGTATCTTCATTGTTAAATCCAAGACTGCCATATATTTCTACCTTTTGTTCTTTTTTATTTAAGCCTCTATCGCTCCATTCCTTGTGCATGTTTTTATTACATCAGTACCTGTGTTATCTAAGCTTCCTGTTCTTGGTAGCAGGCCTGCCTGTTACGAATTGTTCCAGGAGTTTGAGAAATCAGTTCAGTGCTATGAATGCAGCCTGTGGGTTTCTGAGTTTCACATATTTTATGAGGAATGTACACAGAGTCTGGTCCCACAAGGAGTGCAACTCTGAAAAACAGTGATGGCCTAATGCTGACATGTGACAGTAACAAATCAGTGGAAGACTGAAATTCATTGGAAAAAGTTGCTGAAGAGAGTGGCAGTCCAATTGAACCTTTTTTACATTTTTAACTCTAGATTTTAGACCTTTGCAAACCTTAATATAAAAATCCATCAAATGTATTAATATAGCTATCATCTTCTGAAATCAATTTAAATTAATTTATAGAAAATTTACCACAGAACCCTCTCATCATATTAGATATTAATGTTTCTACGTTAGCAGGGCAGCCCGAAAATGATTGTGCTAAATTGGACTTAGGAACTTTAATCAAGTACTGTAGCTCCAAGAATATTCTGAAGACAGATTCTTTTGAGCAATCAGAATAATTAATTACCCATGGTGGAGAAAACTATATACTAGAGATACTTTGATTTCTCATGTAATATTGAAATGCATAATCAAATGAGGTTTATTATTTTTTTTCTCTCTTATTATATCACATCTAGTCTCAAAGATAATAATCTCAAAGCAAAAGGTGTTGAATCTTTCACTAGCTAATCAGTGTCCAAAATAGTGCATGCTTATTCGGATATGCCTTTTTGTGGGTAAGGAAGCTCTCAAAGTCTGTATGCTAGTGTACAATCCTTGTGACTTTTGGGCAAAGTGATGAAAAGCAGCAGCAGTTCCTGTGGTCAAAGTGTGAACCACACTGGGTAGTCAATTGTCAGTTAAATGGAGCACAGTGCAATAAGCACCAGTACAGCCTGTTTGTTCGCCTATCCCCAAATCCTCCCCTCTGTAACCCCCCATCTTTCCTCCCACACATTTACCCTGTGGGGTCCCAGTCGGGTGGAATACAGCACGAGTGGATGTGGCAGGTTGCCATAGAAACTTAATAAGCCACCGGCTGCAGAGAGACTAGCTGGGGTAACTACTGAACCATGGTTTTAAAAGGTAATAAATTGTAAGCGGGGAAATGTGCGGAAAGAGAGATCGAAAGAGAGTAGATGTCAGAAGGAAAGAAATGTGTTGTTTCACATGAGAATTGGGGTGTGGGTGGGGTTGAAACTGAATTAAATAGTTTGTCAAGCATGGTCCCAAACGCGAGTGCCACCGGAGCTGCAAGGCTGAAGGTTAAACGGCTGTCTGCGATGCCGATGTCGATTGCTTCCCTTTTGACGCGTGTCACCGTTCTTCTGCGGCGTCCCCATTCTTTATCCTCTCCTACAATTGTCATTGCCTCGACTGGACTGCCCATCATGTGCACCTGTCTGCCGACAAGAATTGATGTGGGGCTCGCTGTCATAGCTCAGATAGCTCCTACGGCTGCTTTGTTGCCAAGTATCCTTTGTGGCTGTAAACCTTTCATTAGCGCCAGTGCTGTAAATCTATCATTAATTATTGGGCTTGGCATTTACAGAGGGACTTCTGATTGATAGCAGAGACAGCAGCGAGCATGGCGTGGACTGTTTAGAGAGCAGATCCATAATGGCTGGCAACAAGGTGGAATTTGTCTAAGTTTTAATATCCAAGGGTTTTGCCATTCATCTCAGTAACACTTTCACATTAAAAGATTTCAGGAAATGGCTCCCCGAGAGGTGCTCATCTACATGTGTTGCAATGTTTTTGCCAGGGTGTTTGGTGAGTGTCCTAAGTGGCCACTTACTGTTTTTTGTACAAGACTCAGGAACACTCTTGAGATCTTACTCAACTCAAGATACAGACTACACAGTGTTGGTTGTTTTAGAAATTAATGCGGGAATTCCGTATTTGATCCCTGTTGCCATATACACCTAGTTGCATAAACAGTCCCTACACTCATAGAAAAACATGCACAAATGCTCTTATTGGGCCAGTGTTTTTTTTTTTTTTTTTTTTTTTTTTTTTTTTTTTTAAGGAATATCTTTTTAAGCTGTTTACCCCTAAAGAGTGCATTTCACTGTACACATTAGTACCTAAAGGTTGCATATCAATTAATGGAACGTACTAGTACCTATTGAAAACCTTTGTTCAGATGTCAAAATTGTGTTTTAAGAATAGTGATGAAAAATCTTTCCTGGTCCCCCAGACTGAGGGACCAGGGAAATCTCACACTTTAAGATGGCCTCCATTTGACTTAGCTAATCTAAGTTTATTTTTCCAGTTGTTACACATTCTAAAGGTTAAGGTAAGGGTAAGTTGAACCAGGTGATATTGGTTCCTTGCCAAGATTCAGTTGTCTTTCCTTGGAAAGCACTCAGTCGCAACGCACTGCCTGGGATTAGATGTAGGCAACTCTGAAAAAAACATGTGCATGCATTTCATCAAATGTCGCTTATCTGAGCCTTGCAGTTAGTCTCAGGTCTATAACTGTTGCAGATCACTCTGGCTCAGTCTATGAGAGCACGGCTTGTTACAGCCATTGTTCCGGTGTGCCTGGGGACTTGATCACTCAGCAGGTTTGATGAAATCGCTGCTCTGGCAATGTGCTGGAGAGAATGGGGTTACGTTAGGTGGTTAACAGGAGATGACTTTCGAGCAGCAGCCAAAACTGTTTATTTTCCTCTTTGCTCTCCGACTTCATAAGTGTGATGGACCGAAAGATCCCTCAGAGATTACTCAAAAGAACAGCTCTCTCAAGTTGTCAGATGTTGGTCGACTGCTTGCTGTAGCAATTTAGGGATGTTCTTTGTTTGGCAAGTGCCTGGAATAAGATTTCAGTCAGTTAGGCGTTTGTGCCGCTTGACGGTGTTCAGTTGGCTGCTTTTGAGGGGAACATGTTCTTATAGTGCTGGCCCTTCAGCGATAAGACTATTATGATCCGTGGAGCAAATCTTTAGAGTTACTTGACCAAATTACTGTTAGTCTTAACCTGAGGCACACTGGATTAACTTACCATGAAGATAACCTTGAAACTGAGAAATGATTCGCACCACTGGTGTTAACGGTTGTTATCATGAGGATTAGGTAGATAGAAAGACAAAACTCCCATGTTCATGTTTTAGTTGGATTAGTCAATTATCTGCTTCAGATTCGATTTTTTTGTTAGTGTTTTTGTTTGTTTACCTGTTCATCGCTTATCTATTGTTCCCCAGTGCTGTTGTAAGTTACTTTTTTGACTAAAC
This sequence comes from Enteromius afrohamiltoni, assembly GCA_034779775.1. Taxonomy (NCBI): domain Eukaryota; kingdom Metazoa; phylum Chordata; class Actinopteri; order Cypriniformes; family Cyprinidae; genus Enteromius; species Enteromius afrohamiltoni. The sequence continues at coordinate 2,647,728 of JAUYWG010000064.1, read as the reverse complement.
TCAAATTGATTTAGTTGTTTTCTGTCCTAAAAACAAACAAAAAAAATTCAATCAAAAATCAAGCTACATTCATATGTATTTTGAAATGCAATTCAGTTTGGAACTGCGTTTCAGTCTGTCAGATTGCAAGGAGGTTTTTATTATTTTTTTTTTTCCCAAGATGTATCTGTGTGATGGTCATTTTGGCAAAATCTTTTCATCACTGCTTACCACACTGACAGTTGCTCTCCTCTCTTGTCTCCTGTCATTGTAGCAGAACTTGAGTCATTACTATGGTAACCTGTGTGTTGTGTGTGTATATTTACAATATATATATTTATATACATATACACGCCAAATATTGACCATGTTGTTCAAACAAACAGATTCATCGCACAGTGAATTAGAATGCTCTTCTGTTCTGATGAAACATTGCTTCAGTTCTCACTAGAAAATGTTCAAAATTCTGTTTACCACAAACTCTTCATGAGCAGTAGTACAGCGCCAGGTCTGGAAGGTAAATAGTGATTAGTTTCTGAATCTGAAATCTATTGTGTAATTTACATAAAGAGAGACATATTTAAAAATGACTATTTAAATATGCCCGGCATAGACAATTTAGATTATTATATTAAATTTTTCCCTGCTGATACAACTGATCACTTCAATTGTATTGCTGAGTGTGGAGGGTCAGATGGCTCTCTGATTTCATCAAAGATATCTTAATTTGTGTTCTGAAGATGAACAAAAGCCACTGCATTGTAAAATAGAAAATAGATATAAACTATCAATACACAAACTATTCTAGCTTCATGCAGTATTATCAACACTTCGATGATGGCAAGTTTCATAAAAAGTTGTGTTTCTATAAAAGACTACATTTGGATTCAATTCAAAGCGGTGATCAAAACATTGATGGAGTTGATTGCTTCCATCAACTCCACCAAAGTTTGCACAATCCTGTAGGACTTCCGTGGGTCAACACTTTATTTGGTAACATTTAGCAGTTTTGATGTGTATGCTGTTTAATGCCTGATGCTTGCTATTTTACATATGAATCTGCTTCCATATGCAATCACTTGTTTCTGCTTTACCTTCACTTGTGCTTGATCAAGAGATACGGTGCTCTTTCAGAAGATGCATAATAGTGCCCCCTACCATGTAAAGCCAAGATTTTGGAAAGTTAATAAATGTAACTGTTGTGCAGGACAACTGTGTGAAATCACACCACAGTTAGCTACACATTATAGTCTTGCAGCGCAGTTCTTTTCTCTTAAAGGGTTTGACGTGCATTTGGTCCACTAGCTCTCCGAGGCCTTCTCCACTCCTCCCCCAAAGCTGACTTCACTGCAAAACAAACTCTGATCAAGAAACTAAAAAAAAGAAAAACATCAGTGTGTGACAACTCTCTCCCTCTCATCTCTGCGGGAATCTGGTGGGGGCTTTTTGCAACCCACCTGGCCTCGACTGAATCAACTGCAGCTCAGCATCCGTAATGAGGCAGAGCTCCAGCAAATTCAGCTAGCATGTTTTCAGCGCAGACACCCCACTTCTCTTGATCCTCACTCACAGCGAGGCCTGTTTTCATCCGCCCCGTTATTGTTGGAGAGTAGTTCACCTCAGACTTCTATTTTTCTTTTTTGTCTCTCTCTCTCACTCCTTTTTATGTTTCAGTATTTTTGTTTTACTGTGACCACCCGCTGAATGAGTCTTGGTAGTTTCTTTTCAACTCTATTCCCACAGTGGCCACAGGATGTGCCAAAACAGTTTAAAAAGGAAATATCCTCATTTTTCTTTCCATTTTTAATCCTGTTTTGAAATGTCAGCCAAAACCACACATTCCACAAACACAACAATGTACTTTCTGTTTTGTGAATACTTGTGATATATTAAAACTCTTGCTAAAGCTACACTTAACACCACATAAACAACTCCACAATTATTGAATTTTTTACATTGCATAAGCACAACTTGTTGGAAAACACCTATTTTTTTAGTTACTCTCATTTGGCTGTTCATGTTATGTAATTACCAGGATTAACTAATATTGTTCAGCGATTAGGTTGATTAGTGCTGCCTGCGCAGATTGTGCTACCTCAACATTAAACAGATCGGTAGCACAACTTAATAGCGAAAAATCAGATGCTACCAGCATTTTATTCATGTGGTTTGAAACTTACCCTAAACTCACCCTTGAAACTAAGCAATTGTATTTTTGGTACACCGGTCAAGAGTTTGGAGTATTGTCTTTTTCCCTGTTAAGTAGGGCCTGAATTCCCTGCAATTTGCATGGACAGCTGAGCATCAAATAAAAGATACAGGATCTTTCACATATTTACATCTAAATGGATATTAGGGTGGAACCGTTGAGGCTTAATCTGTGGATATAAGCATCCACGATTGGAAATATATCAGTCCAAAACAGTCACTGGAAACAACAAGAAAATAAGAATTATAACATCAGATCAATGGCAGATCAATTAGTTTTGCAGTGTGTCAGAGAACACAATGACTTCAGTCAGTCATATCACAAGGACAAAAGTGCAAGTTGTTGTTTTTCCCCTTCAAATTAGAAAATTACTTTCTTTAATGAGCCATGTATTCCTTTATCAAATGAGAATATCAGAGGTGATTTATTGCAAACTGAATCGGCTCTTTCCATAGCCTTAAAACTAATTTGATGTATTCCTATCTGTCAAATGTAAAATAATTGATTTTACAAACCAACTCAATCGTCAAATGAATAAATAGAGATACCAACAATAACCGGGATTAGTGTCTTTTTCCCTATTATGCACTTACTGCTTATGTCATATTGCTGTGTGGTGTGTCACAAAAATGCTTAATTTCCACACGTTATATCTGTGCATCTGTTTTTGAGCGCAGTCTAAGTACACAGTATGAAGATCTCGATTTCTTGATTGGTAGTAAAACACCATCAGATGGAGCAGCATTTACTACACAGAGCCACAGTTCACTGATTCATTTGCGATTATGAATGCAATATTGCCTATGGCTCTGGTGAACTATGGCTCTCAATGAACATTGGCTACAGATTTTAGTTTAGAATCTTAGAATTTTCTAAATTTGTCCCGGATGACCAAAACTGCACAGTGTGACCTGGACATAAAAGAGGAAGCTCTCTAATATTCCTCCTATCTGTCAATCATGTTATTCAAACAACAGTAACAGAAAATCTCTCACTGCACTTGACTATATCGCTATATACTTTTAATTTACACAGTGAAGTGTTTTTCATTCGTTTATGCAATATATTTAATGTTCTTATTTATTTACTGTAGTTTTTGTCCTGTTTCTTGTAATTAGTTTCTTATTCTTATTTGAGTTTTTTCACTTTTTTTAAAGTTTGTGTTAGTTTTTGTGTGTGTGTGTGTGTGTGTGTGTGTGATATTGGCACGTTATTGTAAAATAAAATCATTTTTATCGTGATATAATCCCTAATTTCGGTTATCACCTTGTACGTAAGAATATAAATGTGTTATTTTTCTAATTTATTTATTCATATTTAAATTTCTATTAAAACATCTGCTTTTTAGCTGCTTTGGCAGGATGTCTTTATCTCTGCCAAAACAACACAAAGGAAGAAGAAAAAAGATCTCTATTTTGTGAACACTGAGGTGATGTGCAAAAGCCCCTCTAGCTGCCAAAGCTGAAAACACCATAAACAACACTCTTACATCAGGCTCGGCTTCTTCCTTAATTCAGAACTTTACAAAAAGTTAATAATTCCACACTACCATTTTGCACTGCATTGTGAATGTGTTGTCTTAGCCGTGGTAATTTTAGCAAAGCAAAGCGAGTGGAAACCCCAGCGTTTCATTTTAAAGCACCGAGCTGGTGCTCACAGCTGGAAACCACTACCATAACAAATAATACATGAGCGGCTAGCAAGAGGGAGTGCAGTATATGCCGTACAAACAGGAATAAATCATTGCGGTGCTTATTCAGTGTGAATGGATGGAATCAGCAAAACACTCGTACATCTGCCTTTAGACTCCTCACCCCCTGAAATGAAGCTGCTCCACCATCTGATTTGTGTACAAAACCCAGGCGCTAAACAAAAGCGTAATTTTCCATCATTGTAATTACCTAACAAAACCCTATTTTCTGCTCTTATTTTTTACCAACCGGTCCTTCCGTAGTTGCCTAGCCGCCTCAGAGACAGACTTCGCCTTCGCTGTCATTCAGATTTCCCTCATTGGCCAAATGCTGATTGCGGAGTCTCATTTTTCAGAGCACATCAATCATTCTTTAGCATTAGCGTTCAAAGGGCCAATTAGCAAAGCTCTGAGGCACTTAGAGTCACCGAGTGCAAGGCTTCGATTAGAGCCTGACCTCGCTGCAATTTGCATGGACAGCTAAGCATCAAATAAAAGATACAGGATCTTTCACTTAATTACATCTAAATGGATATTAGGGTGGAACTGTTGAGGCTTCATCTGTGGATATAAGCAGCCACGATTGGAAATATATCAGTCCAAAACTCACTGGAAACAACAAGAGAATAAGAATTATAACATCAGATCAATGGCAGTGTTTATGTGCATCTTAGTTTTTCAGTGTGTCAGAGAACGCCATGCATTCCTTTATCAAATGAGAATATCAGAGGTGATTTATTGCAAACTGAATCAGCTCTTTCCATAAAGCTAATTTGTATTTATTCTGTCAAATGTTAAATCATTGATTTTACAAACCAACTCAATCGTCAAATGAAAAAAATAAATGGAGGTACCAAAAAGAAAAAAAAAAAAAACTAAAATATTTATTCAGGTAGTTATTGTGTTGTCAATATTATTCTACCTATTAACTTTTTTGTCACAACAAAACGAACAACATTTTTGTCAGTACACTGTTTTGTTTATTGCTTTCAATTAAAATATTTGGTAAAAAAAAGAAGAAAAAAAAAGGAATGAATTCATTAATATTTATGTTGGTTCTTGGATTCTTTGGAATTCTTTGGATTGTGCTTTATTCATTGCTGACTCTAAGCATCCAAAAATATTTTTCGTATGTAAACAGTTTTTTTTTTATTAATAATTTTACCATAGGTAAACAGTCTTAAAATGGTCAGTGACATTAGTCAGTGACGTCTTGTATTTGTGTGAACAAAAAGTGATTTATAGTTTATTTATAATTTTCAAATCTTCAAACGTATTCTCATTATAAAACAAGTTAATTAATGTTTATTTAGACTCTCATTGTCGGTTGTTAAAAGTAACGAACAAAAAAAAGCTAGATTAGAATCTTTGCACAGAAGATACTTAGTGTCGAATCTAAACAAAATTTTATATATCTGTATCAGTAAAAATTAGGTGAATAATATCAGCATCAGTTATCGGCAAAATCCAATATTGTGTGTTCCTAAGAAAAACACCATAATATTAGCAGAAATATAAGAAACATGCAAGTTCAAATACATAAATCTATGAAAAACAACACTACAGCCAGTTATTCTAATTTGAATTGTGCGTTCAGTGTCAGAACGTCATTTGTTCATTGCACCCACTGTCAATTCACCAGTAGTGTTTTTACACTTGATGGAAAACAGTGAATTGCAGCCATGAAACCCTGCAAACAAACGAGGTCAGAGATTGCAGATTCTTCCCGACCGAAAAATCCTTGTCATCCGTATAAAAAGCGCTATGACCAGAGGATTATTAAAATGTGGGTAAATCGAATAAAATGGCTTTCCATTGTCAATTGTGCTTGTTTCTGTTGCATGTCTCAGTCTGACAACCTATGGGAGTGTTGAATTTGAGGAAAGGGAAAAACTATGGAAGCCCGTTTCCGCCACTGTATATATATAAATATATATATATGTATATATAAAAGGTTATTGCATATTTTCATCTCACAATTCAAATTTTTTTCTCAGAATTGCGAGTTATAAATGTAGTTGCAGACCAATTTCGAGAGAAAGCGTGGTCGAAATGCAACCCAGCTGTTAGCAATCAGCTAATGATTACCTACATTGTTAGCCAATTGGACCGCTAAAATTCATAAATAAGCAAGATTCTTTCCCTTCAGTTTCTCGCTTTTGCATTTCCTCCACCTCGCCTTCTCCTCCGTTCTTTCCTTCAGGGAGCACGCAGGGTTCGAGCCGGCCCCCTAACTCTTACTCTTCTCCGAACCCCCGGCTCGCCCCTGACAGCACGCCAAACTCGCATTATCATTATTATTGATGAAGCGCAAACTCCTGAAAGTCAGAATTGTGAGTTATTAATTGTCAGAACAATTCGTTTTGTATGCTTCAAGCCAGATCATTTTTTTGGAGAACCCATCAGTGCATCCATTTATATATGTTCCATAAGGTTTTAACTTATCATATCCGTCAACCTGCCACTTCAGCCTCATCTGTTTTATTGTGTCTTCGTCACAAATAATTCCTACATAACGTTCTCTCAAGAGTCCGTAAAGTAAGCTTTATGTTGTGTGACTCCTCTAATAAAATGAAGATTTCTCTGTTAGTGAAAACGCGCCGGAAATGATCTTCTATGATCTTTTCCATGGTTACAGGCTATAGAATACGCATCCTACAGTCCGTGGACACGTCTTGTCTTTACCAAGTACATTTCAGTGACGCAGAACAATCTTTCAGTTTTTTTTCTCAGAATTCTGACTTTATAACTCTCAATTCTGAGAAAAAAAAGTCAGAATTGTGAGATTTTTTTTTTTTTTTATACAGTGGCGGAAACGGGCTTCCATAAAAACAAAAAACAAAAAAAAACCTCTCCAACGATTTGATTTTGGACAATTTATCAATATTTCATACTGCATTTCATACGTCCATGACATTTTACAACAACTTTGAATTTCGCTCATCTATTCACACTTTAAAATGTAAACTCTTTCATAATGAGCTGATTTTTAAAATTCTTTTAAGACGGTGTATGGTAGGTTGAAGATTTGCAGTGTCTCTCAATACAAAGCGCAGTAGTTTGACCCTTTTATGGCCAAATGAGTCTGTTCTCATCCTCACACATGGCCTGATTTCACCATACCAAAGGGGGTTGTTTAATGAGGCAGTGCAAATCGTGCAAGGTCACCTCGGCGGCTAACTGCCTTTCTACATCTACAGGTGTGTATACCGCTGTCCAGTCCTTTCTATAATATAGCTTTTTTTTTTCAGGGCAAACTCTATTAAGTTCCACATAATTGTGTGTGTTCTCCATGGTGAATATTTGATACCCTGTTTGGCCTCTGACGCTGAGCAGACCAAAGTAATCAGTGCTGGTCTTGTCCGTGGATAGACATTTGTGTGTACTCAACGGATGGCCACTCGCTGGACCAATTACTTTATTAATTATTAATTCATCACAAAGGTCGACTTCCCTTGATTGTTCCTGCAAAGCTGGTCAGGACAATGTGACTTTTGTCCCTTTGAGTAGCGGTTAATACTCACATCAAGAGGAGAATTAAGGTGTCTTTTTAAATGAAATGAAAAAATTGGATAAATGTTTCAATGGTTTCAAAACCAAATCTAGACAGCACTTTACAGCATCTTGGGCTAAGATGCTTTGTTATACCACAACATTTAAATATAGCACTGTTTTAATTAGTGATCCAACAATTTCAGCAACAAAATATAGCTAATTGAAAAAGTAAAAAATTGGTTACGTAATTAATGACTTTCCGATGACTCTATATCATGCACACAATGTGGACATTTGTTCAGTTAAAATATCTGGATCCAACTAGCAGAAAGAGAGTTACATTTCCCAATTATGCATATTCACAGGGATTCTGGGGGGCCTTAAAAATTACTTATATTCTTTGACCTTTAATTTCTAATAATTTCACGAGTTCATTCTTCCTTATTGATAATAATAAAGCATGTTTGGCGTGCTGTCGGGGGAGAGCCGGGAGCTTGGCAGACCCCGAGCCCTAGTAGCGAGAGCCATAACGAGGGCGTAGCTCAGAGTCAAGCTCGAACCCTGCATGCCCCCCTGGAAGGAGCGAACGTTGGAGAAGGGAATGCAAGAACAAGATGTGGAATGGAAGGAAACTGGATTATTTATCGTTGTAAAATAAGGATTGGATTGGTTGCACTGATTAATAAAGTGGTGCTAGCTGTCTAATAATCGTCTGTCTTTCCTCTTAAAAACTAGTTTGCAACTTCATTAAATGTAAAACTTTAAATCGAAACAAGTCTTAATTATGGTATTAAAAGGGTTACATTTTCAAAACAAATCAAATCAAACCTTACCAAAAAAAAGGGGGTTAATGCAGCTTAATACTTCAAAAGGCTCTGATTTCATTGAGCATTGCACATGTAAAAGTCAGGTGATGTGCCGCTTTGTGCCTTGAGTACCGCAGCTCCCTGTATGCAGGTATGCAGTCTGCGTAAGGCACCAGCTCCCAGATGGGCACAATCCCAGTTTCTCAAAAAATAAAAACTTTTATTCTACAGTATATTATTAAAAATGTATACATAAACATCAAAATCTAAACATGAATGGGCATATTATATATAGGCGAAAAATTGGCTCATTAATCAAAAACAAAAGTATTTTATGGTGAACGGAGTGCAGTATAAGCACACGTGAGAAGCATCTGTGCTGGCGCACATGCGCACTCTCACTTATGTTTGCGGCTGAATACAAATAATCATAACTGATGGACAGCTAGCCTATATCAGGGAACAGACATCAGCGTAACCCGGCGCAGAGAAAGGAAAAATAAAAAAAAGCCAGAGATGAAGCCGGACACAACAATACTTTTTCTGCTTAGGGCACCCATTTGGCCAGCAGCGGCCCTTAATGTCTTTACAGAGGAATCCGCTATATTTCTGCCATTCTGAAAGCGCCTCCTGCTGGCAAAGAGTGAATTTTTCATTTTCAGTTGACCTGTCCACTATTTTTGTTCAGAACAAATTAAAAGCTGCCCAATATTGTTAGGCAGGAAACACACAGATTTGTAAATGTAAACTGGTGGATAACTAGCAGATAAAACTTTATAAAAAAACTTAACAATTAAGAAACAATTTTAACTGATATTTTGACTTTCGCAAAAAAAAAAAAAAAAAAAAAAAAAAACTGTTTAAAGGCTGAAATGTTTAAAAGTTGATAAGTTTATTACTTTTTTTGTTTTTAAAAGAACCTGTATCTGAACTGTTTTAGTTTTTTTGGTGTTTTTTGTTTCATTTTTGTAGTCATTTTACAATTTACGATGTCACTACAGACATTGTTGGTATTCATTTGTCTTTAAAAAACTCTTAAAAAGTCTTAAATCTGACCATAAAAACATACCCTGGTTTCAGTTGTTGGCTTAATGAAAACATTAATGTGGAAGTTGCTTTGGATGAACGTTTCTGGTAATTATTGTAAATGTAATTTCATTTCATTTCATTTATGAAACTTCTCTTTTCTTTCCTAACATGTTTTAGTTCGACATTAACTTTTTCATGAACTCAAGTAGCTTTTCCATGTTGATCCATGTTGTTTTATGCTATGTTTTCTTAACTGTTGCATAACTAAGAAAAAATGTTTCTAAAAAGAAAAATGACATTTTGAATGTTCAGACAACATTCAGAAGTAAAGTTTCTATAACGTAACTGGCATGTTAGCAAAATATTATTATCTGGGTGTTGGCTGAGCAAATTTCTAACACCAAAATCTACAGTGATTTTATTTATCGTCTACTTCATATGGATCATGTTATTTATATGGCCCACATGCTGCTTTCATTGTATGTTGAGGCAGCTCGCATTTTTTTTGGAACAGAGCCGCAGTGTCTTTTTTTGGCTTAAACAAGTTTTAAATGTGGAAGAATCTTTTACACGTTCGTTGAGTGTTGATAATTAAGTCTTAATGTTTCATACCTCCTAACAAGGCCCAGCTGGGGTCCTGTGTGGTTCTGTTTAATTTGAAAGTCCGGCGGTTTGTAATGTTTAATGTGTCATTTCTACTGACCTTTAGTTAATGGTTCTGCCACACCACTGAAAAGGTCATATCTCTATTTCCTCTTTATTGCCAAAATGAGATGCAGAATGACCCTCTGCCCTCTTTGGTGTGGCCAGCTCACAATTACAGTGGTGACTGATTAAATTACCACCTCTGCACATCATTTATTCTAAGAATACCTCTTTTCTTTCAAATGATCACAGACCCTGTACTAAAATCTGACCTGGTTTGTTCCACCGGGTTAAAAGAGACCACCTACACTCGAGGTGCTTCCTAATGCTTACTGCGCAAGATGGAAGAGGTGGGCTGTTCGTGACTCACATGGATTTAATTAATGTTAATTCATTTTTTGTTATATTTAAACAATGCATGTTAATCTGGCCTGGTAAATTATGAATTGTCAAGCCTGTCTTCATTTACATTATATTAATAGTCATATTAGCATTAAGTGCATAATTAAACTTGATTACGAATAATTATTCACATAAATTAGATTTAGGCTCAAATTATTGCTGTTAAAGTCCATGAAAAGCTATTTAGCAATAAGAAAATGTATTCGGCAAATGCTTTTAGTATTCGCATCGTCTGCGCATACACAGGCGCACAAGATCCATTCCCTTAAAATAATTACGGCCACATTGATATTGAAATTTGCATAATTTAATGCCTTAGTTCTCCAAACTTCTTCTCAGTAGTTTAGAGGGTTTGTCCTTCTCAGTCAGCGTAATTACATGAACTTCACCGGTAGGAATACACCAGTCTCAAATCCAGACACTTGTGATATAATGCCTAAAGTCATAGACATAAATGCAACTATAACTTGATTTATTTGCAAAACAAAAATCTGAATAGCTCTCTTTCTTTGTTCTTTTTAATAAAATGTAAATGCATGTTATTTTCTTGATTAAATTAACTTTACTTACACTAAAAATAAATATTATTAATAATAATATTCCGTTTATTAAACCCATGTTTAAATCTCATTGGCCTGGTTTCACAGACAGGGCTTGGACTAAGCCAGGATTAGGCCATAGTTCAATGAGGACATTTAAGTCATTTTTTTATAAAAATTCTTAGAAAAAAAAACATTACCGGGGTGTATATTGGGATAAAACGTCTAGGTTACAAATGTAACCCACGTTCCCTGAAGGAGGGAATGGAGACGTTACATATGGGATCTCGCATGAGAGACCAATCGTCTTTGAATCTTTTGGAAAAGGCCAATGAATAATTACAGTCAGGTGCACCTTATCACAGCGTTAGTATAAGAGGGCATGGCTGGAGTCGGCGTCAACGCGACCCAGGGTCGTGGCTGAAAGATGTAACGTCTCCGTTCCCTCCTTCAGGGAACGTGGGTTAGGTTCGTAACCTAGACATTACCCTTTCAGTTGAATCACTTTGACGTTACATATGGGAACACCCATGGAAGAAGCCACGACCCTGAGCCGCGTTACGCGTAGACACCGGTCCCGGCAGGCTGTACTGCAGCGTGTCGACAGGAGAGTCTGTACGTAACCATCCCAACGCCCTGGGAGCCACACTTGGGGCCCCGTCGGGATGCCAGCTTCAGTTTAAGATATTTTAGATTTAAAGCTGTAGCATGGGTTGGGGCGGCGGAGACATGAAAAGGAATTTTACATGGAAAATTTTTATGGGAATGCACTATATCGATAAGATATGGATATAAGTGAAGGGAAACACAGCCTTCTGGCCAACTATAAAACAAACATATTAGCCACAACCACTGGTGAAGCCCCTGAGTGCAGTCAACGTAGAGGCACAGTGCGCATTCTGGACACAGCAACTCTAAGGCCGGGTCTGCCTTCTCCTGGGCAGAGCTTGCAGGTTCACTACCTGGCTTCGAAAAGGTGTGGTAGGAACCTTGGGCATGTAGCCGGGCCGAGGTCTCAGTGTTACGTGAGAGTCAGCCGGGCCGAACTCTAGGCACTCTTCGTCGACAGAGAAGGCTTGGAGGATCCCAACCCTCTTGATAGAGGCCAAAGCAATCAGGAGTGCTGTCTTTAATGACAGGTATTTTAGCTTGACTGAAGCTAAGGGCTCAAATGGAGCAATCCACAGGCCGGTTAAGGCGACGGCAATGTCCCAAGAGGGTACCGAGGGCTTTCTCGGGGGATTAACCCGACGCGCACCTCTGAGGGACCTTACGATGAGTTGGTGCTTACCTAGCCCCAGCAGCGTAACTGCTGCCAAAGCTTGCCAGGCGGTAGAGTGGACCATGCCAGGCTGCGCCGCTGGGGCACAACACAGCGCTCTCGGCCTGGGGGATGGCCACGTTCCCCCTGGCTGCACCTCCGTCGAGGGTGGAGAGGGGAGAGGAGCTGGTGTCCAGGCGTGACGAGTACGGGACTCGCCACAACCTGGTCAGCTCCACATGCACCTCCGGGAAGAAAGGAACCGCGGGGCCGCGGTCCGAGAACTCAGGAACAAATCATCCAGCCAAGACGTATCAGCTGAAGGCGCATGCGGCACCTCCAACCCGATCGTCTCAGAGGAGCATAGCCGAGAGCGCAGCGTCCGCCTGGGACAGAACAGCAGCCGCGGACAACCTCCGCCCCGCACCGCTTTGCTTTTGAGCCTTTAAAAAGGCTGCCAGTCTCGTGGGTCCGATGACAGATGCCCTGTTGAATATGCTGCAATGACGAGAGAGCATGAACTCGAACAGGAACTCTGAAAATGAAAGTGTTCTCCTCCAGCAGACTCAATACCGAAAGCGAAAAGCTGCATGTGCAATCCAGCCGTGCCCTCTTATACTCAAGCTGTGATAAGGTGCACCTGGCTGTAATTATTGCATGCCAATATTTATTGGCCTTTTCCAAAAGATTCAAAGACGATTGGTCTCTCATGCGAGATCCCATATGTAACGTCAAAGTGATTCGACTGAAAGGGTAACAATGGTACTGATATATTTTAAGATGGATCAGAACAATTTTGGATCAGAACAAGTTTAAACAGCTCAGACTTACATTTTAGTCTACGACTAGGCTTAAGCCTTGTCTGTGAAACTGGGGAATTAAGTTATTTGTTTTTAAGCATTTTACGTTTATTCAGAAATTTGTTTTAATAGTTAACTTTTAACTATTTTAGAATTTTTCAGATCATCAGTCATCAAAGCTGGGTTAATATTGATCACAGGCAAGGAGATTAACCTCAACTTTTACCAAGCTTATTACTCTCTAAAAACTCCCACAAATCATGTTTTCATGCAATTCCAAGTCTTTAAATTTAAAAATGGTTATATCTAAATGTGAGTTGTTTACTTACTTATTTTTTAAAGTACTCTTTCCATTAATGCTATCATACTGTTCATTCAGAGATATTTGTGACACGAGGTAGGATTCATAGCATGAAACCATTTAAAGCAAACATAATCAGCCATATCCAATCATATCGCAATGGAGGCATTGCCTCCTGTCACGTGACCTTTCCTCATTCATTTTCGATTACCCCCCACCACCCTAGCTCTAGGGGGTGTGTTAAAACTCAATGAGCTTCAGGGAGGCAAGAGAGAATTTTATTGATTTTGTTGATTTTTATGGATTGGGATTTAATTCCCAATTTTTAAGAGAAAAGGTTCTAGTATAAGATATTAGGACCATGAGGGCAAAAATAGATTCTGCTTACAAAAATGCTACTCCAGTATCTGCGTAGCTGTTCATATAACAATATTTGTCCATTTCATAAATAATAAATAAAGCATCTGTGTTTATAGGTTTTTCCCCACCATAAACATCTGTATCTAGATGGAAATTTCCACAAAATTGTATATCGAAGTTTGCATTGTTCCCCTTCACTGTGACTGCAGTCACATTGCATAACACTATTCTGAGAAATAGTTATTTTACATTTTTGGCTGGGACAGTGACATGGTGCTCTAAAAGCTGCCATAAATGACTGACAACTGAGCTACATATCCTCCTCCACAGCACAGGACAGCCATTAGCATCTTGCAGCAAATGTGTATATACGTGTGTATATATGCAGTAGGCATAAACCATAAGGGAAGCAGTGCTGAAGAAATGTGAAGAAATAACTGTAAACTTCACAGAGGCTACTGAACATTCAATAAAACACAAGAACATGCCTGTTTGAGAGCACGAGGGGACATCATGGCGATGTTACAAACTCTGTACTGCTTGATGGATGGATGGACTGATGGACAGAGAGATACTGGAAAGATAAACCATTTGAAATCATGGCTTTGTGTGAAAATGCTGACTGTATCTGTCTGCGGTTTGCAGATTGATGATGATGGAATGTGATGGTGATACATACTCTGAAACACTATAAAAGCACATGCAGAGTTGCCCAGATATGGATTAGCACTATAGATAAAGACCATTTTATAAAACGATAAGCATCGGGTTGGAATAAACTCACACAGTCTGGCTGTTTGTGACATTGATTCTAGCTTTATCCAGGCTGAAGATAAGGTTCTGAGATTTACAACAAACAGCAGTGCTTCTGAGAATATATGGGGGGAAACATTGTACATTATAAGGTCATATTTGTCTTATCATCTATCACCAGATTTGATTGGACCACACATTTAAATATGATAGATATAGACAGTCTACAGCTAGTCTTTGGCTCAGCAACATATCGTCTTCCAAATGTTTTCTCAGCCCACGCAAAACCATATGGACTGTGCAAATCTGCAGTTTTCTCTTTGTGCAGACTGTTTATTTTTCCTTTTAAATGCTGCTTTCACGGTTTCACAAAAGGGATTTGTCAGAAATGAAATAAATATAAGGGAACGTATTCACAGAACAGGGCAAATCGACAGAAACAACATAATAGACCCTCCAGAGCGTTTGTTATGTCCTCTATTACTGTACCTCAAACGACATTATAAAACAACTTTCTTCCTCTTTTTGCTTTATAGAATGTAATCATTCATAATAATGGATTCAGCACACTCAAACTCAGAGTGTGTTAGTGAGATTTGACACAGAAAGGTATATTGGTAAGAAGCCAGGGGCATAAACAGATATCAGTCTGAAAACTCACGGCGAAACAGTCACATTAGAGCTCTTATCGCTTGAGAAACTCTGCAATATTAATTAAATCAGAGTGACTGTATTGATTGTGATATTTTTTCCTGGCTTCCTCGTCTTCTTGTGTGGGTCCAGGAGGGCTGTAACCTTGCAGTTTTTTTGTTTTTTTTTCCTAGCATTCTGCAGATTTGCCCCGAGGTTGAAAGTTTACCGCTGACACGCAAACACACCAGCATGCCGCTAAATGCCCCTGGGAGATTTACTGAATGAAGGGGGAGTGGAAGTGTGTGGGGTGAAAGAAAGGTTGCGTCAAGCAAGGGCCACACTCGCTGCCAAGGTGTAGCAGACAAAAAGAGAGGAAATTTACATTTTACGTTCATGCGATTGCACCGAGGCATCGTATCGCCTGCAGCGTTATTCCATTGTAGCTTTTAGTCACTGACATATTTTGTTTATTATTTATTTCGCTCTTTTATTGTGAAAAGGGTATAATTATAGCTGTCACAGCGTTTGTGTTGTGAGACTGGCCCAGGTGTCGATACGGCTGCACATGCTGATAGTGCCAGTTGCCATCCTGACAATATAGACGGGTTGATTGCTGGATTGGCAGTGTTATTTCTGTGCAATTATTTTGATTTTATGTCAGTCAATCCTGACCTTGAGCTTCATTCTTAAAAAAAAGGGAAAAAATCATAATTTGATGGAAGTTATGCTGGTTTGTGTGTGTGAAGAAGTAATAGCTATACCTGCTTATATTTTATTTTAAGTCCAAAATGATTTTTTTTTTTTTTTTTGACAGCTTGCAAGTCTTAGTTAACCTGCAAATCTAAATTCTGTCATAATTGAATCATCCTCACATTATTCCAAATCCATTTGATTCCTTTACTTTTGTGGAACAAAAAAATATATTTTTTGTAGATTGTCAAAGCTGCTCTTTCATGAAATCTTTAGTAAACAAATCAAACAGTAAAAACAACATAGAAATAAATACCATCAAAGTAGTCTGTATAACTTGTGCAATAAACACAATCTTAATTCTTAGATTTTTGCTTAAAATCACTGACAAAAATAAATAAATGAATAAAATCCCAGATTATGTATATTTAATTATGTATATAGTATGACATTGATGATATAATAATTGTATATATATATATATACAGTATATATAAAGGGTTCCTGCGGGTCCTTAAAAAGTCTTAAATTCACTTGTATCATTTAATATGTATATTTCACTTGTATATTTAAAGTCATAAAAAGTCTTATATTGTACAAGCATGTATTAAATATGTTTTAAGAGGTCCTGAATTTGGGTATATAGGCCAGAATTGTGTTACAGTTTAATGTGACGATTCAACTTCAAAATGTTATGATTTTATTAAATATACACAAGCTCTGCACATTTCAGAGTGTGGTGTTGTGCTGCTTCCTGTTAGCAGGAAAACGGTTCCGAAAGCATCTCCTGCTGGCGGAAAATAAATGTGCATTTTTAAAAAAGTCAAACTACAAACTCCACTATGGTCAAGACCAAAGAGCTGTTAAAGCACACCAGAAACAAAATTGTCAACCTGCACAAGGCTGGGAAGACTGAATCTGCTATAGGTAAGCAGCTTGGTGTGAAGAAATCAACTGTGGGAGCAATTACTAGAAAATAGAAGACTACTGATAATCTCCCTCGATTGAGGGCTCCACGCAAGATCTCACCCTGTGGTATAATTTGGTATAATTTGATATAATTTATATTATATTGAATTATTGCTTACATCCCAGTTACAACCTACAATACAATCATGTATCATCAGAAGACTTTTATTGCAACACGTGAGTCATATGAGTCGCTTTGATATGTGATTTTTGGAGCTTTGCAGAATCTCCATTCAACTGTATTCACATTCTGCAAAAATAATTTTTGTGTCTTACAAAAAAAAAAAAAAAAATATATATATATATATATATATATATAAGATGAGTAATAAGTTTGGAACAACATAAGGGGTATTCAATTTTGACCGTATTTTCATTTTGGGTGAACAATTCTTTTAAGCTTCAATAGTCCTTGAATGATCTGGTTTTGTTAGACACATTCATAGAATCACAGCTGCAGTATCTCCTGTTATTACACTCTATAATCTTACAGTTTCTCCATCTCATATTTTTGCACCTGCAGCAATCTCTACCTAGACCACCACAGCAGCCAAGACCATTATCACTAAAGCGCTGTTACTCTGGCTGCGAATGCTGTTGATAAGGAACCGAAACCTACTTTGTGCCTTAATGAAAATGTCAGAAGACAAAAGGTCATTAGTGAATGCTGTGTGTGGCCCCTTTGCACCTCGTTTTTTCTCGCAGAACGTTTCCCTCTGCTTCCCGAAAACGAAGCACAGTGACCTTACTTTTCATGTTACTTCAAGGACAACACTGCACATGCTCTTTCAGACTAAATAGAATATCCATGGCAACTAGGATGTGTTGCTGCAAGGTGCTTTGTGTGTGTATTTAGTGATAATTCGTTTAATGAAAATCAATGAAGGTTTTGCACAGAAACAGTGTAGGCCACGCTAACACGGGTCGTGTTCGCAGATTAAGAGCGGCAGCTTTAAACAAACTATTAGTTCTAATGCAATCTCATCAGTACATCAAAAGAAAAGGTTTTGCTCCACGTCGTCACAAATGAGCTCAATTAAATCAGGGCTTTTAGCTCTTTTACAAACAGTGTCAGCAGACACTACCTAAATAGCTTTCGGCTACAGTAAAGAATTACGCTCAGCATAACAGATTTTAAAGAAACGCTGAGGAGACTTACCGCTGTCTACAAATTGCCAGTAATCTGTCTTTTGGAATTGTGGGAACCAAAAATAGAGTCTAAGATCAGAGCGTCGCAGCAAAAATGAATTGACGTTGACGCATCAACCACAACTATGAAGAAACTGCATGAAAAAGCACTTATTTAGCTTGGACGCTTGAGTAATGCATTTCCTTCTGATGATAGACGATTTTCCCCCTTGCTTCTTTCTTTTAATGTCTGGGTGATAATCGTTCCTCCTTGTGAGGGGGGCATCCGTGACAGATATAGGCTTGTGCTTCTTAAAAAATCTTGCAGTGCTCTAAGCGAACGGGCCGAAATGCCTTAGTCAGCATCGGTGCATACAGTTCAGCGGGTGCGACGAGAGGCTGGGAAACACATCAGCACCCCCCCCCCGTTCGATGAGACACGCCGTACGTGCATTTCTCCCTCGTGTTCATGAATTTACATGAGGTCAGTTATCTCGCTGACAATTTTCAGGGGCAGTGAGGAATCCTGTTGTGGGGCAGAAATTTGATGTGATGTAAATTGCTCTAAACGCACGGCTGAGATTGACTGAGTTGTTACCGGAACCGAAATTTTTCACTCTTCGGTAATGACGTTTGGCTCTGCGAGATCTATGGCTGAGGATGCCGTAAATAACGTACTTATCATAATTCTATGTAGCTCTGAGGGATTCGCTCGTCGTGGCGTGCGCGGTGGGATAATTTCATGCAAACAAGCCAAAGAAGCCACTTACATGCCTCAGCGGCGGTTCATTGGCCATCTCCAAAGCAAACCAATTAACCGGCGACTCGGCATCTGTCAGGCTGGAAGAAAAGTT
The DNA here is from genome assembly GCA_034779775.1 of Enteromius afrohamiltoni. Classification (NCBI taxonomy): domain Eukaryota; kingdom Metazoa; phylum Chordata; class Actinopteri; order Cypriniformes; family Cyprinidae; genus Enteromius; species Enteromius afrohamiltoni. Next base: position 2,629,185 of record JAUYWG010000064.1, on the reverse strand, counting down.
TGTAGAGAAGGCCTGTGGATTGGTGGGTGGTATTGTACGAGACCTCTGTATGGACTGAAATGTGTGTTTAGAAACCATATCGCTGACATGAAAGGCTGTTGCGTGTCAAGAATCCAGTGCGCTAAGCTGCCTCCGTTTTCAAAGCCAATTCAGTGTCAAATCTTCCAAAATAAGCTTCAAATGAGCACCAATGTGAATTTCTGCTGTGGAGTTAGCAGGGGCTCACTAGAAAGCCTTCACGCTCTCGGTTGGGTGATCTGGCGAGGGCAGACCGATTTGGCCTGAAAGCGTTTAGGTGTCAAACTCGCTGCCCTCACCCTCCCCAGGGAGTCAACATTGTGTGGAATTACATTGGCCGCACAAAAGGAATTCTTAATTGGATGCTAATTAGGGACATGGGGCTGATAAATACCTTGGCAAGCCAGCTTTTATCCGGCCTCAGAATAAAAGAGTCAGACGAGAAGAGTCAGACTCCCGTATTCCAGTTCCATTAAAGAAAAAACATTTTTTGGTGAGAAAATTGCTCTGGTTCGTTGAATGCTATTCTTGAGGTTTTGCAAATGTAATGTCTTCTTCAAATTCCTTTGAACTATGGAAGCATTTTTCTCTTAAAACTATGAATAATAACTATTAATTTTAGAAATTAGTTGTAGAATTGAACACTAGTGTTTTTGTTTTTTGAAAGAACCATGAGTTTGGGAATGAAACTTCATTGGTCACACTTTATACATCTGATTCACTAAAAAGAACTAGCTCATAGGATGAATTAGCTTATAATAAGCCAAGTACTCCTCGCTGCAGACTGTAGCGAGGTGACATCAGGTACATACGTAAGTACTTGACGTATGTGTTTACCTCGCATGCGCACATCAATATTGCATTCATAATTACTATATTTGCATTAACGGTAAGGGTAGGTTTAGGTTTGTTTGAGGTGTAGACATTAATAAAACAGGTAGCATTTTCTGATATCAAATTGTGCTACCTATTTTTTCATAGGATGTAACAAAATCTGATAAGGTAGGATGAATCGTGTTATAGACATACCATACGTGACTTTGCATATGCGCGGTAAACACATACATATACACATATGTCAGGTACCTACGTGACGTATGTACCTGACGTCACCGCGCTACAGTCTGCAGCGAAGGGTGTCTCTAATAAGCAGGTTTCACTGGTGCTGTTTGTTACTGAACTGTAAAAAAAGAATCAACTCATAACCTCAACTCAAGTCAGCTTGAGAACTGGACTGGACTGAACACCGATTGCTCAGTAATGCAGTGAGCGTCTTGGTTACGTATTGTAACCCTCGTTCCCTGAAGAAGGGAAGGGAACTCAAGGCAATTAATGTGCCAATGCAGCTGAGACTGCATGCCTGTTGTACATGGAACCCCACCTGGTGGTGGAGGGATCTGTGAATACTACAGCATGCCTGGAGACCTGTTCCAAGGGAACTCCTGCCTGAAGAAACATTAGGTCTGACCACGGGGAAAGGGCAAGGCGACAGGCTGGAGCCACTTGGACCCGCAGCGAGCCACTCTTCCACGCCCACCTCGGGACTCGATCGTGAAGCCAATGCTGAAGCGGTCTCATATGGAGCAGCCCTAACGTGACTACTGCTGAAGCTGCTGTCATATGCCCCAGGAGCCTCTGAAATTGAACTTCCTGTTCTTGAACGTATTCAGGCAGGTCAGCAGAGACTGTGCACATTCCTCTGTGAGGCGCGCTGTCTGGGCGACCGAGTCCAACTCCATACCGAGAAAAGAGATCCTCTGCACCGAGTATGCTCTTCTCCCAGTTGACCCGAAGGCCCAACAGGCTGTCCCTATGTTCGCACAACTGAGCTCTGGACAGTGCTAGTATCAGCCAGTCATCGAGATTGCCCTTCTACCTGCAGGGGCCTAGACGGGCTGGGCAGGAGCCCGGCTTCGGACTTCTCCAGGCGAGATGTCCAAACTAAAAATAATAATAATATTACATTGCTTCTGGAACTTTCAAAGTAAAAAAGCATAATTGTTGTTGATCAACTGTGAATTTGGTAATGTTTTATTTCCGTTGGTTTGGTTGTATGTGTCGTGGTAGTTCAGAAATTAAATGTTTGGTAAGTGTTGCTAAAAAGTTAAAGCTCTTCATTGTATTTGAAAGTAATGTACTACCCACAACTTAACATATTTATTTACATCAGGGCTCCAGACAAAAAATGGTGTAAGGAGCCATTGGCTCGTGTAAGAAAAAAAGTGTAAGTTTTTGTTTCCACAGAATTGATTAAGTTTTTTTTTATTTTATTAGAATTTTAATCTTCTAGATGATCTGGGAATTAAGGTTCACTCAAAATGGGAACTAAACGTCTTTTTCAACTTGAAGTCACAAAGAATCGTTTATTACACTTCTTACTATAGTAGTAATGAGGAATATATAATGGGTTCACTTGCCACTCCTGCCTCATTAAAGAGCACCAAAATAGTGTGTATTGTTTAAATTTCATTATGAATTTTGTTTAATTTTAAAGCTGATACTTTGTTAATTCTTTGTGTGTAATATATATATATATATATATATATACATTTTTATTTGTCAATGTATATACACATTGGGTTGCCGTCACATATACACATTGGGTTGCAGTCTGTTGCATACCGTGTAACATGGAATGGCTTTCTGCATCTCTATGGTCAGATGGTTGCTTAACTGCTATTTCCTCACGCTTTTATGACAGCGAGTATAATGACAGCATTTTTTGTGTGTAGTTGTGTAAAAAAAAACTCAGTTCAGTTTGCTCTTCTCATAAGCATGCCTTTTATTACTGGAATAAGTGCTGAATCACAGTCAAACTATGTTAGTGCAGGACCTTACATTAGGTCACATGAGATCAAACAGCTATTAGATAAGAATGATGTTGTTGATCATTTCAGCACTAATGTCATCCCTGATGTTTAACAGTAATTTTGAAAACGCAATTTAGACGTATATTTAGAAATATATATATTTTTTAGAAGCAACCATGCTTCTTTATTTCGTTTTTTCCAGTATTTTTATTATCATTATTTCATGTTTCACAGGACAGAATACCCCAGCACTCTATATCTTGAATGCAATGATCTACCAGCTACTGAGCAAGTTTACTACATCAGAAGAGCCATGTGAAGCTGGTGTTCATCTGATAAAAATACATAAAAATGTCAGTATTTACAAATGCACAATGGTCACAAGGTCATCATTTAATGTTGTGCAAGAAATCATTCAAAAATTATGGGTGTTTACTGTGACTTGTTAATTTCCGATGGAAACTGTATTGAAATGAAATATGTACATGCTTTTGGAGTCTTGCAAAAATGTTACAACCACAATTTTCCAATGATGTTGTCCATTTGTCTAGAAAAGTAAGCGTGAGATAAAGTGATTCAGTGCTCAGTAATACCCCAAAAAACTGCCAGCCCCTGAGTACAAGACCTTCCCAAAAAACCTAACACATGCATGCATCTCCACTGTCTCTTCGTCGCTTTGTTGCCATGGAAACCTGAGGATGAAAAGAGTTACTTGTAGATTAAATGAGATATTTGAAGTACAGCCGCCCCTCAAAAACACACAGCAAAGTATAAGCTCTTTGGATAATGTTCCTCAAATTCATGTAGATAGCAACATTTTCACTCAGTCAGCCTTTGATAGGCTTTAAACGCATTGATCAAACGCATCAATGTGCATCTGTGTGCTAACAAAGTCGCTGAATGCAGCATTTTGTTTACGATAAAGCTTTCACTAACATATTTATGAAACTGTGAAATAAGAACCTGAAATATGATTTTCCTCAGCGGTGACTCTGAGTAATGGAAGAGATTCAGTTGAGTCATCTGTCACATAGAAGTCTGCGTGTGCATGTGTGTGTCTTCACCAGACTACTTTGAAACTCTTCTGAAGACTGCTACATTTCCACCAGCTTCAACAGATGAGTACACCGATGACGGGATGACATCCGAAAACGGTGGAGCCGTCTACATGTTTTCTGCCCTTTGCTGTATGTGTGTGTGGATGCGTGTTTGTGTGAATGTCTCCTTTACAGATGGCCGCTCTCTGAAGGAGATTAGCCTGGCTAGCCTTCCCTATGACGAACACGGACAGAACATCCCAATTCCCTGGAGGAACAAGCAACTAAGATAGCAGGCATTCAAACCAAGGAGGCTGCAAACGCATAAACTGTTTCCCAGTCTGTCTCAATCAGAGTCCACTGAGCAGCCAATATAGAGTGTAATTTAATGCGCACCTTGTCTGCTGAATGAGGCCTAATGAATCAAAGAATTAGAGTGTTTATGGGTGGCAACAATCTCCATCCCACTGCTTCATTATAGCGCACTGAATTGCATGTTCTGATAATGGACAGGCTTGGAGAGCAGTGGAGCAGGAAAAAAAATTAACCTCCCAAACAGGGTTGCCGGGTCTGTGTGATAAAACCAGCCAAAAATAGGCCAATCGTGTCAATGACTGACGCACTGAAGTTGCATTCCGGAGGGGTTCAAATTTATTTTGAAGATGTTCAACCTTGATCTAAATCCCATTCCAGTCCACTAACTAAAAAGTCAACCTGTGGATACAGTATAAAAGTAGCCCAATTCCACATAAAAACTGAAGAGTTGGCAACACTGCTGCCAAACTACAGACTACTAATATAATTGACTTCCTACAGACTTTCAAGGAAAGCACGTTTGCTTTATGCCTCAGTTTGCATATCTGCAAATCTACAAGTGCATTGAGACACAAGAAGCATGAAAATTTAGCTTTTTACTGCAGCGGCTTCCAAGAAGTGCATAGTCCTTACATTACCACATAGTCTATGTTCAATTACTTTCAGTTACTCTCTATAGATTGCTTAGAACATTACATAAATGGAATTTTCCATTCATATGAAACATGTTTTTTGTGTTTTAAAAAACAAAAGTGACTTAAAAACCTAATTCCTTTTCAAAGAGCTTCATTCTTGTGGTATGATAAAGATAAAGATGTCTGTCTAGCACTTTACAAAAGAAAAACCAATGAAAAAGCAATGCAGGGAAAAAGGAAAACCAGGTTCTATAGAAATACTCAACTTATATTAGATTAATTTATTGTTATTGATACTTTCTGTACTGAAATTACATCTAAGAGTCTGAAAGCTATTTAAAATGTTGATAAATGCAATTCATTCAGTAGAAATATGTATCAAAATAGAAATAATGTTCATTAGAATGCTTATTGATTCTTGTCTGTTTGAAATGAATTGCATTTAGGATCAACTTCAAAGTGCATTCAAGATACAGCATTATTAGAACACAAGCCTGTATGCTTCTAGTGAGGAACACTATTTTTCATCAAATCAAATAGTCAATTCTGATGGTATATATATATATATATATATATATATATGTATATATAGATAAGCCTAGTATTCTGTTAATGGATAACTCAACGGGGGGAAGGGATGAAGATGCCTGTCATATTTCAGATTTATCAGCCAATCTCCCACCCGACTAAATATTAACCAGAGCACCATTGTGTTGGTGTGTATACCGATTCACCTTTCATTCTCATGATCCCATGGGAAAACATATAGCCACACATGCACTGAGCACAACACGCTTCACGCTATCAGCCCTCGAGGTGATTAGACATAATTCAACTTTAGCGTTCACCAACAAGCCCAAACTACGGCGCTGTCGGGATGGAGGTCAACGTGTGTAAATATCTCCACACTTATTAATGTGTCAACGTTCTAATGTGGCCACAAACAGCCCACAGGGGACCTGTGGCGAAATAAAAATGGGTGGCTGCAACAAGGTTCGCCGTGCCATTATTTTTATGCGTCTTTACGACTCAATTTAGGCCGTGAGGAAATAAAAGAAGCCCACGTCAAAGACAAGGGTGCAGATGATTTACCGGGCCTGGATGTGTGTGTGTATGTAGTATTGTGTGTGTGTGCGTGACTGCAATAGCTCTCTCAGCTGGCGTGGGTGTCAGCCAGAGAAGTCTGCTAATGAATAGGGCTTATTTTGATGAGTCTCTTTAACCTTGGTTAAGAGGCCTGGATGCACGGGTTACGCCGGGGATCTGGTACGCTGTCATGAAACACTCGGTTGCCTGGCAGAAGCTTGTGTGTCTCACATGTGTGCAAAAAAATGCCATTTCTCTCCTCCTAATTACACAAACAGTCTCAATTAAAACTCACATTTTAAATGCAAATGAATGAGCTTTTATCAAAAGAAGTCTCTTTTTTTTCCCCACTACCAAGACGTCATATTCCAGATGGAGGCCATGGTTAGGAATTGATTAGTTTTTTTTTTGTTGTTTTTTTTTTTTAAACCAAGGTGGTATAATGTTAGCTTGGCTGCCGGGTTTTTAATTGTGTTGCAGCTTTCAGAAGAGAGCCGGTAGTGTCTGTAATGATGGTGACTTGCCTCGCGTCGGGTTATTTTGCAGTTGTTTCGGAGCTGCTGGGGCGTACTAACACTGGAGGAGAGCGACAGTCAGTAATTAAAATTCTGTTCAGCATGACAACGCTGTTTCATGCCTCATTTTTCACACACAGGAGGAATACACAATCCGCACCATGAACACAATAAGTAAATAACAGACGAACACTTAATGTCATAAGAGACATGCAAATGAGCAGAGGGGAATGAAATCACAGCGTGCTGTGTTTACGCTTTACATAAATGTACAGTTTTACATATGTAACTCTGTAAAGATTACACATATGCCATGTGGTGTATCTCATCTAACAATCTGGTTTGTTATTTCAGGTGGTAAACGGAATATGAACGATACGTTTGTAATAATTAGCTTTGCATTACAAATTAAGTTACATTGTGACAATGACTTTAATGCATTTGGTCATTAGGCTAGTTTGACAGTCCTTACTTGTAAACTGCAAAATTAAGAGGGTCAGAGCCATTCTGATGTATTTCTTTTTAAACAACTGAAGCAATTTTATGTCGATAACTGATATGTGCCTCTAAATATATTTCTGTAGCACTGTGTTATGTACCTTACTGCATGTTTCACGGCAGTAAAACGTCCAGTGAGTGGCGCAAAAACATGGGTTCATTACATGGCCGTGGCACATTTTTGTTATGTTGCACATGTTGCTGTGTTTGTATTACTTTCTTCAGGTACGTATTGTGGTGGTTCATAATTAAAATCATACATACATATATAAAATATCGCTATCCTGATTTTGCCAAGTGCAACATGTCCCTGGGTCAACATCAGTGTCAGTCATCTATCATTTGCTGTGGTTTTAGGCATTACTCATGGGTTAGGTTTAGGTGTAGATATATGGTCAATACTATATTTTTGCATTAAAATGTTGTTCTAGGGTCAACAAATTATGTTGACCTAGGCACACGTAGTACTTGGTGTAATCAGGACGTGCATAAAATATTGCAGTTAATGCTCTATCATGTTGGAAATATCCCCTAAACCAAAACCTACCTAATAATGTTATCATATGCAAAAAATGCATTTGTTGATGCAGCCGTGCTATTTTTTAACTTCATAATGTGGATTTGAGCTTTTTGTTGAACTGCAGTTTCACGGTGGTTCATACTGGAGCTCTTCATCTCTCAAATAACACTGTATTGCATGAGCTACTGAGCAAACCTCCAAAAAAACATCTGTGACAACAACATTTACAAATAACAGTTTTACTGCCTCTAGTTCATTTCAGTTCGAAACTGCAGAGATTTGTGTGTATACAGCAGATACCTTTTTTTTGAGTTGTGCAGAATTGTAGGTAGAGGCACCTATATCAATTGAGCCACTAATTAAAAAAGTAATAGCATATATATGGTTTGACTGATGCTTGGTTGAAATTGAAGGCTGGGGGTGCTATTTAAATAATTTCTGATCAAATCAACTGACTGAAATACTGATTATCCCTATATCACCTAGCCCTCTTTATGTCATTTACAGTACGTCTCATCATATTATATTATATAAGTGTGATTTGTAGTAATGGACACATTTTGGCATTTATCACAAGCACACAACTGTTCATTCGGTGACTAGTTAGTATGACTGAAGGCAGATGCGGGTAGTCTCCAGGGATGGTGTCCGTGGGGCTCGTCAATTATTGTCAGTCAGTTATCAGAGTTTCTCCGGTATGTGGAGGTCTCAGCGGAGCAGAAGCCCACAGTCTCCGCGGCTCCTCAGCATTTAACCTGGGCCTCCACACTCTCAGCTCTTTCATCAAAAGCATCCTGCCTATTTTGTTTCCCAGCACCGCTGAGAGTTATTGCTCATGACAACAACTGCAGTTCTCTTTTCTCTTGCTCCCTCTCTCTCTCTACACTCGCCACTTGCTGGGATTGTATTACTCTGTGATATTCTAGCACTCTCTATTAAATATGCATGAACCCCAGAGATGAAATTAATTTTGGGAATGCTCACTTTTGAATGTTCAAATATGCCTTCATCTGCCTTTGTATCAAACCTTGAATGTGTAATTTCATTTAGGATAGAGGCAGTAGATTAAAGCAGCACCATTTGGCCAGTGATCAATGCAATGGTGAAAAAGAATCGCAACAAAAAATATCAATATCTGGGGGTCATTTGGATGAAAAGTGGGGTTCAATTGAAAGGCCTTTAGATATTCGAATGACTGGAGTGAATTAAAAGAAACGTTCACCAAAAAAAGAAAAAGAAAATGATGTTATCATTTAGTTACCCTCATCTCTTTCTGTATATATTTAAATTTTGGCACATTAAGAAGGCACAAGGTGGTGATAGATTTCCCAGAGTATCTGGTAGCCTGAAGTCAATGGCAGATTCTCCAGTTCCTGTAGATTGTGGGGTGGTGGTGATTGTAACTCGAACCTGCTTTTTGAATGTCAGGTGAATTTGGAGGATAAGGTATTAGCAAAAATACACCATAATGTTCCTTGAACTGCTCCTTGACAATTCTGGCATTGTGGCATGGCACATTATCCTGTTGGTAACAGGATAATGCGCCTTGCCACAGTTGGCCATTGCCGCCAAGGAACACGGTTGCCATGAATAGGTGCTGTTGGTCCGCAGCAATGTTCAGATTCCTGACAGCTGTCACCGATTGTTCATTTTGGATAATAGGGCCTAAGGTGTTCCTAGAAAACGTAATCCACCATCACTGGCCACAACAGTGCATTAAGACGCCATAGCCCCTGTTAATAATCTGTGTACCCATGCTCAACTGTTGACGTGATACACCAGGAGTCTTGATTTGTTAGTTCAGGCCACTGTCTTCCAATCCCTCAAGCTCTAAACTTGATGATCTTGGGCCATTTCATACATTGTCGCTGATGACATGCACTTAGCCTGTAGGGTTGGGTATTGTTTTTTTTGTTTTGTTTTTTTAACTGATACATAAAAAAGAGCCACAAAATGATAAATAAAAACAGTTATCAGGCTTATCTGGTGTACAGTACGTATGCAATACATATGCTAACTAATACAGACATGAATGGTCATTATAGTGTAGTTAAAGCTGGGTCATATGGCTTTAGAGAACATGTGAAACCCCCCCATAGGCTACAGGTTACTTTTCTAACACAGTACTTGTGGATATATCTGATTTTTTTAACTTAAAAATCATGGCCACCATGCACCAGGATTACTAATCTCGGAAGATACTTAAAAAAAAATAATAATAATAACTTTTCATTTTTGGGTGAACTATTACTTTAACAACTACCCTACAAACTATCAATAAGCAGCAAATTAAGAGCTTCTTAGTCAAAGTTAATGTTTTTTTTTATTTTTTTATTTAAGAGAAACGTGAACATTCTGCAAGATATCCCCTATATTGTCCCACCTGCTTGGAAAAAAACTTAAGGGTGAGTTACTGATGTGCATTTCTGGGCAAACCAGTCCTTAGATCATCCCCACATTCTGTCACAACCCTGTTGTTGTTCTCGTGGTACGCTCCAGCTATGAAGCTTCCCGTAAGTCCCACGCTCACCAGAGTTGAGACCCAGCATTAAAGAGAAATGTGTGATTGGTTGCACACACACATTCCCTCTAACTACATCTGCATAATTACATTCTGCAGCAGGGAAGTCTCTCTGGAGCCGTATTGTTTGGAGACCAGTCAAATCCCCTCTCAGGCAGATAACCCAAAGGCTAACCACAGCTGATTCCAGAAAGGCGTTTTTTTAGCCTTTTCCCCTCAGAGTTATAATTGGAAATCCAGTTTACCATCTTTTTATCGATGGCGAGACTATGAGCCTAACTGCTACCTTGATTGGGGTGGGTCAATAACAGTTGGGGTTGGATGTGGCAGGTCGCTCGTAGGCGACCCCAAGGTTCTTATCAAGTAAAGTGGTTTTTGATTAGTGTTAATGGGGATTGGTAATGGCCTTTGGCTGTTACATGGACGGTCATGCTTCAAGTCAGGGCGCTCAGTGGGAGTTGTTTGTTGTTGCGAATGCACACGCATAATTGCTTTTCTCAAGGGCACATAAGCCATGCGTCGCTCTCCTATATTGTGTGTGCGCCAAGAAACTCATAAATCCACTTGCAGTGTTTTGCAGCCAAGTTATTCGAGTAATGCTTTAATGTTTTGCGCTCAGGTGCACCTGGGTGGTACAAACAAGGCCGGTTAAACTGCATGCGCTTTCTTTTTTGCCCGCCACACTGAATGCATATAGAGCTTCCCCCTTGCATGCTAATGCATGCTTAATATTATTCTTATGAACTGCCAGTGACTTCATACGTTAGCCAGCACTCTGTCAAATTAATGTCAATTCCATTAATGGTGCTGTCCATTTTCTCACTCTCTCCCTTTCGCCGCTCAAAGTTTCTCTCCCCGGCGCGGTCGCAGGGGGCCTTCGCTGCCGCTCGGCACAGATGAAAGACAGAGAGAAGAGAATTACCGTCTGGGGTCATTTATCAAGAATGGGACCCAAAAGTGTGGATGAAACTCTGCCGATGAAAATCTGTACTGAGAAATGTCACTGAGATATTAGGTTTAATATATCAAATCATGGGTCTTCCCAACAGTGCTGAGCCAACACCAGTTCACCGCCTCGTGCTGTGTGTAAACACCGCGGCACGCCATCAGCTTCATCATCTTCAGGAAACGGTCAGGGTGCGAGAAATGCATGATTGATATCTGGTTTTGCATGCTATCATCCATTCTACAATAAAATTTGAGAATCTATGCAAACTATCGGTTCACTATCTGCCACATGAGGGATGAGCTCTTTTTTCACACTGCGTCTCTGTAGTCCTGATCGATGTTTAGTTTTAGAAACCAATGTGGCAAAGAGCAGCTGTGATTGTTGAGAAGACAATGCTAGTTTTGATGAATGCTGCTCACCTGCATTCTGCACAGCCTCAGAGTTCACGCTGCACAACATGAATACATGGTCTGGTGTAGCTGACAACGAATTCAATAATTGGAGCCAGTCTCCAAATCTGATTTGACAGATTTGTAAAAAATTGCGGATTGTAGGCACTGACTTGCTAAGCTTAAACCCATAACTATATGTTTTTCTTGTGCAGTTTGAAGTGTTGCATGAGAAACAAGTGATGGAAATGGCAAATTTTGGAAAAATAAAAATAAGAAAAAATAAGATTTTCAAATTTGTGCAGGGTGTTCCAGCCTTTAGTCAGCATTTATCCACTCATTCCCAGTGGTTCAAAGTTCTGTACCATTATGCAGACAAAATAATTGGTGGACATTTGAATTTAGAGTTTTGCTTCAAAAATTGTACAGGACACACTCTAAAAAGCTGTAAAATAGACCAATAATTGCATGTTTATATCTACCCCTACATTATCAATTATCATTAGCAAAAAAAATCAGTTGGAAATAACATTATTTAGGGTAAATCCAAATAATGTGTGTACATTTACATATATTAATGTTTTCCGTTTTCAAATCACATTTTCCAACATGCTTTTAGGGTAACTCATAACTATTTTACATGTTGATTGAAATTAATTCAACCATTTGTAAGTGCCTGTATTTAAAGAAATATTTGTAAAGGGGGAGGGCCGGGAGGGCATGTTCAGAAATTTATGACCGTTTAGGGCCCTGTTCTGAGATCAAAAACAAATTACGACTATTATCCTAAATTAGAAAACCATTATAATAAGTTTTATATTTATTATGCGATTACCCTTTAAAATAAACAGTCATCTTCCGGCTAATCTTACTTTGAAAAATAGCAAAACATTTAATTTTGACCAATAACAATGATACCATAGCACATAAAGATCTAAGCTAATAGATCCCCTGGAACAAAAAAAAAAATCTTTAAGTTGAACTCAGGTGATGAATATGAAAAGCATTGTTCTTTTCTTCTCTGTTTAAGCAAGTGCTGGAGAGCAGATCAGTAATAAGGCTCTTGATACCATCACCAATAACAGATGAGAAAGCAGTGAAGCGTACGGCCCTTAATCAATGAAACATCCAGCGTCAGATACTGTACAGCACACAGTACAGTAGAGATTTGTTCAATCTGCCTGCGAGAAATCTTCAAAAAGTCCCAGATTCATCATTCACGTTTTATCGAGCTGCAAAAGCTGGAACATTACGCCAGTTTATTTCTTCATGGATTTATTCATTCATAAATATTCATCCTCCACATATGTCACGCACACACACGCATGATTTATCTGAAAGAGAAATATTGCTTTTCTAATATTACACACAGAGATTTATTGTCTCTCATTACCATTGTTATCGCAGTAGCTTTCAAGTAATCTATTTTTACCACTATGGGTGTTCACTATTTACTGCACAGAAATATCTTTTGGGATCATACATCTTTCTCCAGAAATCCATATAAGTGTGGAATCAAAGGTGGAGATCTGCAGCACAAAGCATTCTGGGACCCCACGGTCCCTGAATTAAGCGTCTCTTTAATGGCAATGCTCTATTTTCCAGGGCATTAGAATGATCCAGGCCTGGAGTTTAATTGGAGTACTGAGTAATGTATGAAATGAAGTTCAAGTTAGCCAGGTCCACGCGCCTGGGCTTGATACGGAGCCTCAAATGAGCCGTCCGTCCGGGGTTCAATCAGTCCGATGAGATCAGATTCTGATTTAAGACGGAAGGAAATAACAAGGGAGAAATGAAATGGTAATTACTATTGATTACCTATGTGCATATGACCCCACAGGCCTTGCTTTGCATACTTAAATCAACTTAAATAATTGGATTTGCTAATTTTTTGTATGTGTTAGCTAGTGTGTGTGTGTGTGTGTAGGGCTATGAAATACATCCAAAAAAAAAAGTGACTGACAAATGATACAGCCTGACCCTTGTGATGCATTAGTTGTTTTTGTGCAGTTTGTTGCACTGGTCGTTGCTCTGCACTTGATTTTGCTTCAGCAGACAGGAGGTTGTGATTCTGAATTGTCTGGGGAATCATTTATTATGTGATACTTATTTACAAACAACAGACGGTATAATGAATATCAGGAGGCAAGAAGCAGTTGTGGTCTGTGTGTGTGTGTGTGTGTGTGACAGAAGCATGGCTGACCATGCTGCAGAACACGTGCTCACAGCTTTAGTGTGACGATGCACTGCTGCCCCCTACCGGACCAGCAGCCAATCACATCACTGTACTTACTAACTTACAGACTTTTTAATACATTTTGCTTGTAAAAAAAAATCTGAGTTTTGCATTAAAAGGGTTTTGTTTTGACAAATATATAAACAACAACAAAAAACATTATTGATAGTTTGAAAAAAGGCATCTGCTGAATGACTAAATGTCACATGTTTTGCTTTGTGTGATATTTCTAATACCAAATGGAATAGGTGAATGAATTATGGATCACATATACTTTTCTTTTTTTAATTTCACTGTGGTGAACACAGGATGAAGTACACATTACTTCACACGCATGTGGTAAATGGCTTTAAATGTAGGCTACATGTTTCAGACTTTTGTTACGGAATGTAGATTATGACTGGCATACGGACGTTTATGGCTGGCATACTTGGTATGTAAAGCATAAATTACATTGTAAACTTGATCGTTCTTGCAGTAGATATTTCAGTTTTTTAATATCACCATGGTCACCGGGATTTTACCAAGTAAGACACGATCCTGGATCAACATTACTATCCAAAAATATAAACTTATCCCAATCCTTACCCTAAAACCTACTCCTACCCAAAATGTATACCTAAAATGATTAATAAGGGTGTAGAAGCACCTAAATATGATTATATGCTGTTGATCCAGGAACATCTTGTACTTGGTGAAATCATGCTCACAGTATCACCATTATGTCATAAAATGGATTAAACTTTAATATATATATATATATATATATATATATATATATATATAATTTTTTTATTATAGCACAGTATAACAATCATTAGCGACAAAATAGTTGAGCATTACAGGAGGAACTGAACCATGATGTCTGTAAGAAGTGTCCAACAAGTGTGAATCATCTTTGGTCAATCCTTCAGGAGGCTTGGAGTAATATATTAAGTCAATGTTTGTTTAAACTGACAGCTCGGATGACCAGATTATACAGAGCTGTAATAGCTGCAAATAGAGGATATTTTGATTAATTGAAAATTCACGTAATAAATTTTTTTGTCCCTTATCAGTGGAAAATGATTACACATTAAAAAGGATTCATGCCAATATTGTCCAAAACCCCATTTGTCTAGGGCGTATCGAAACTTTCAGAGGGCAGTGCAAGTAATAAGGCTAATATGTAAATTGATAAACCCAATATAAATACATTTTGCAAGCTATATTTGCTGCTAACTGATTGAGCTAATTTTTTAAAAAATGTTATTAATCAAATCAATTCTTCCCGTTCTCATGAAAATGCATATAAATAGTAAGCCAAATTAATGCATTACTGCAGTTACATGATATAACATGATATCACATGATATAAATACTGTATACAGAAAAAAAAAATACATATATGTTCTTTTAAATTGGAATCTAGGTGGTGATCACTTTAACTGAACCGATTTATTCATGGCTGCATCTGACATCACATACTTAATAATATAATTAATCTAATATATAAAAAAACCACAGTATGTCCAGATTTACAAAATTACCAAAACGTAGGTAAAGTGCCTGTATTGCTTACTGCTGGTAAGTTGTGAAGTGACACTTTTCTTAAGCTTTGTTGAAGTTCTGTCAAGCAGATTGATACGTGACAGTAAAGGAGAAGCCAATGGTTTTGTCCATTATACTGCACTTAAGGCTGCTGAGAGGCAGTTAGAAAGATAGTGTGCTGTTAAATGACTGTCTAGTGTCTGAATGCCACTACGAGGCCAAATGAGGAAAACACAAAAAAACAATCCAGACCCATCAAAAATAGAAGGGGGGGGGCATAGAACCCCAGCAAGGACTGGGCAAACAGACAAATAATACTTTCAAGGAGGAAAAACAAAGACAAAGATAAAACACTTATCCAATCCCCGGTCTGAGTAAAGAGTAAAAAAAAATACTTAGTAAATACTTATCTTCTAAATGAACAAAAATAAGTTGTTTTAAAACTAATTCAGCAGGTTCAAAGTCAGTGTATTATTTTGAATTACATTATTTTTATTTGAAAATGAGTTATTGCATAATTATCATTATTATTCAAAATGATTCAATAATATTGTATAAGCGATTTAACTTAAATTATATAAAATTATTGTTGTTGTTATTGTTGTCGTTACCTAAATGATGGATATATACTAATTATTTATATTTTACAGCTGATGGGACCTAGGAAATAGCATGCATACATCATTCACAAAAAAATGCTTCCTGCAAAACTGAAATAAATCAAATTGCATTAATAAATGTCTTTATTATTACTATTATTATATCAATAAGTCACTTTTGCTTCAAGCCCCGGTTGATTTCTTGTCTTGCTGTTAGCTCCTATTCATTCATTCAAAAAGGTCTGTACCAAAACATTGGGTTTTTCAAATACCATGGTATTTATATACTGCAGTATTGATTAAATGGTACCTACAAGTACCATGGCACAAGTCAAATAAGCAGAGTAGCGAGTGTTAATGTGTATAATCAGGCAGCAGACAGACTTTCACACATGTGATCGTGGTTTATTGGTCAGGCAAATGTTAACACTTGATGATGCAATACATTCAAACATCAAACGGTGCTCTAGTGATGTGGACTTCACCACACACGGCGCCTCACACAGGAAAGTGGAACTCTTGCTTCCTTCTGAGAACTTGAGCGAGAGAGATGTGCTTTGAAGCAGAACACTATTGCACAGTGACAGGGTGACAGCGGGGCGACAGGAGCGAAGGACATAAAACAGCAAAAACTTCTCACACTCTCCTACGATTAACATTGATTTCTGTAAAATAACAAAGGGTGACATTTTTCAAACAAAGAGCTGACAGAACAGTGTGCTGCGGCCCAGAGAACAAAAGTGTGGAGGACAGCGCTCTCAGGACAGACGGGCCGTCTGAAGCATGACCTTTGAACAGCGCTGCTGTTTGGATGCGGTTAAATGGCAGCCATGGCCTCAGACTCTTTGGGTCGGTTGAGGACCACATGTTCCAGCTGTCCAGAGTCTGACACGTCGTAGCTGGTCTTGTACTTGGCCAGGATCTTCATGAGCGGACGTAACTTCAGCCACCACTGTTCCTTAGGGATTCTGTGACTGAACACACAGGAGAGAAGGTCCCATATTACTACAGATATGAAATCCTGTTTGAGAGTGTAAATCCTGTTTGGTGTGTACTTACATAAAGTCGGTCTCGTCTTTGAGCTGAACCACGGGCTGGAAGACCATCGCACGCCGCCGCATGCCCAGCAAACAAGCCGAGTCTTCTGTGTTAGCAAACACTCTCCCTGCACAACACACACAGATTCAACACACGACGCCAAACAGTGGAAATACACTGATTAACAAAACAAACATTCACATGTATATGCCTTATTACATAGTAGTCAGTATTATTATGGATATCAGACAAAAGAGTAAATCCACAATACGAAAACAAACAAAAAAGAAACCATAAAAAATAGTGGAAATCCACAGAAAAAAAAAATCTAATAATTATTTAGCTTAGAATATCAATAGTTAGTATTTATACTGCTGTATATCAGTGAGAGTGAGAATAGTGAAAAAAAACAAAAATAAAACTATACAATATTGGATATTCGCAGTTTATCAGTGCTGCCAATCTATTCATCAAAATAATAATTTATTGTACAAAAAACAAATTCATTTTATTTTATTTTTATTTTTTTTAAATATAATATCAAATGTAAAAACATAAAACTATATATATGCATACATACTATAAGTGTAATAAAATCAAATTAATTTATATATATATATATATATATATAAATGAATACAGCTAAAATATACAGCTTAGTATATTAAAGGTTATAGCGTATTACAGTAATTATAGATAGTATATAGGAATATTTACAATAGTAAACTGGCCTATAACTAAAATATAGTGGACATCCACAAATGAAAATAATAACAAAAATAATAATAATAATAGAGAGAGAGAGAGAGTACTATGGTAATTATGCATTGGAACAATTGCAGGAGTGAACTGAAAAAGAAAAAATGTAAGTATATAGAGAAGCCACACTATATATTTATATAATGAGGTCACCAAATCAGACTGTTTAAAACATAGATGTTTTACCTTCATCTTTATTCATCCACAGGCACAGCAAAAGGAATAAACACACACACAATACTGAGCTGAAACAATGCAGCGACTCTACAATCATATTTCAAAATCAGGTAAATCAAGGTCAAGGATTATGTCGAGTACTGCGGTGCATGTGTGCAGTCATGATTACGCTTTAACAATACGACGATTACTGAGTGCCTCGTGAACAACAGCACAGGTCAGTCAGAAGGTCGAGCGCTGCGTGACTTCTAATGAGAGCTTTAGTAAAGTTTGTTTCATGACCACAGGGAGCGCATGACTGTTATCCTTCATACCTTTTCTGTAGGTTTCATTCAGTTTTTTGGTGATCCACTGCATGGCCTTGGCAGCGATTTTGGTCCCAAAGTTACGGTCGAATGGAGAAGGAGCACCACCCTAGAGAAAGATGAATATATGGATAATTTATATGTTGTGTTAGGTAATATTGGTTAGGTATAATAATTATATAATCTAACTATCACTATCAATAAAATCCCAGAAAGTTTTAAGTGCCTAGTTGGCCTTTTCTGTGTTCCACGCCAACTAAAATGCTTCCTGTTTCCAGATTTCCAGCTGTCTTTGTAGTAAGCAATCATAATCCCCTCGCTTGTTCTGCTCCAGAATATTGATTCATTAAAGTGGAGTTAATGGTGCCTGTCTGTTCTGTGATGTATGATTTATGTGCGGTACCTGCTGCATGTGACCCAGAACATTCTTCCTGCAGTCAAACACTCCCTTTCCCTCCTCAGTGTAGAGCTGATAGATGAAGTCTGTGGTGTAGTTTTCATTACTGTTCTCGTTCCTGCATGAACACAAGCGCAGACAAACCGGCTGAGTGAGTGACAGACCGCCTGAGGCTCTGCTCCCACATCTCAATCACACACTGACCCAAAATACTCTCATCTGAGCCGAGAGGAGAACAAACACGAGACAACGAGCCACAAACTCACGCTCTGTCTTCACAGAAAGACAGATGGATAGATACCTCAGGATTAGTCCTCTCTGAATGCTGGTCTTCATTTTCTCTGTCAAGTGCTCTACATTGGACTGGAGAGAAGAGAGAGAGTGCAGTTTCTTCATTTGACCAACAGATGGTGCTAATTGTTATTGTTTGAAAACTGCACTATACTTGACACCGTGTCAAAGATTGTATAACCTTATGTGTAATTATTAATAAGTCATGTTACATAATTTGACTACTAAGAGACGTTTTAGCTGTGTGTGTGTAACCTGTAGGTCTCTGATGTCAAACGGCTCCTCAAAGATATAAGCAGCATCCGCTCCTGCTGCTAGTCCACCAACACTGGCCAGATAACCACAGTAACCTCCCATGGTCTCGATGATGAACACACGGTGCTTCGTTCCGCTGGCGGACTGCTTTATACGGTCACAGGTCTGACAAACACAAACAAACTTTAGTCCTTCCGTGTCGTCTTGAGTAAAGCTATAAATCTTGCTGCAGCCTGCTGCTGAATCACTGTCATGCCAGATACAGTGCATGCCATGCATCAAGAGCCGCGTTTGGAACCACGACTAAAAATGTCTTCTTTTACTAACTGTTATAGAAACAAATCAATTTCGAGACATGGGATATTTACTTTTCATGACAGTTAATCTAAGCCAAGATAAATTCTTTTACATTCACGGAGAGCTTCGAGAAGATAAACTGCACTGAACCCAGGCTTTTAGGAGCACCTTACAAATGCGAAACAATTCATGATACACAGTAATGCTCCTCATACCAAACAGTATATAAGACTGCATTTGATATTCCATAATACATGACTCATTCTCAGGAAACTGTGCGTGTTCTAATGTACCACATCAGTCACAAGTATATATGTCATATATATATTAAAAAAAAAATTATATATATATATATTTCTGTTTGTTTTTAATTATAATACATAAATATTAATATTTAGGATCTATAATTTTATAATGTAAATTTACCATTTTATTTGTTTATAAAAAAATTTAATAATTTTTCATAACCACAATTTGATGTGACATCCCCCGCTTTAAAATAATGGTTTGATATTACATTTAAGTGACTGACATTATAATTGTAAGGAACTAGGCGGTACTTAGCATTATTTCAGTGTGTTATGATTCGCTTTTAAGTCTGTTATGAGGAAAAATATTAATATCAAGCATAAAGCACTAGAATACTGACTGCGCATTATTTTCAGATTATATTAATTGAATATTAAATTATATTTAAATTATGATTACATAAAAAACATCAAGATATGAAACATTTGCAATTTTTTATGTTTTACTAATATTAACCACATCAAATAATGAAATATAACACTTTTATTAAACCTTTTGCAATTTCAACAATGTACTATTCAACCCCCAAATTTGTATCTATTAAGCTTGCTACATAACCTGTTTACTTTTCAAATTATAATAACTTTTAAATTATAACTACTTAAAATGAAGATTTAAAACATATTGTAAAATAAAATTCTTTCGACCTCTTCAAGCTCTGTATTTCGACCGTTGTAAGGTGAAATATTCATATTGAGCACAGAATAGCGACTGTACATACAGTAATGTGATATTTGCAAGCTAACACCTTTAATAAACATTCTGCAATTTCAACCCTGTAACATCTTAATGTAACAGGCTCGGCACAAATCAAACTAATTAGTTTTAATAGAATTTCAAGTAATGTGAATGTGTAGAAATAATTGCTGTTTCCTAAGAATGACTCCTTTGCAGACAGGAAGGAGGTTTATCATCTTACCTCTACAATGGCATTGAGGGCCGTATCTGCCCCGATACTAAGGTCAGTGCCGGGCACATTGTTACTGATGGTGGCAGGCAGCATACAGAGCGGGATGCAAAACTCCTCATAGCTGGACCGAGCCTCACACAGCTGCAGCAGACACTCTAAGGCCTTTGGGTCAGCACAACACAGCAGGGGACCACAGGGGACAGCACAATGCACACGTTAGACCAGCAGGGGGAGTACTGGTGCAGGAGCGGACCCTGCTGATGGGACACCCACCGTGTGATGGCCGCCGTGGCTTCCGATTGTGAGTCGAGGGGGAGAGGAATGGGGTACGAATGGGATCGACTTTTTTTTCATATGCACACAGGGTTGTCACGAGGCAAACACTAAAGCATATTTACATTATAAAGACACTGATGATGCCACTGGGACATTAGCATACTGAATTCTGACTGGTTACTGGTGACTGCATACCGTTTGCTTACCAAATTGTGTCTGTAATGGTTTATGTTCACCCAAATGATTTTTTTTACCCTCATGTCCTTACCACTGCTGTTTTTCCATTAAACGTATGTTTTTCCAGAATCATGTATATAACAGCGCATATTTGAAATCTTCTGAAATCACGCATAAAAAAAAATTGCATTTGTTTTATCACAAGTCTTCCTTTTAGCTGTTTACATAATTACAAATGTATTGCACATTATTTATCTTTTACATCACAAACGTTTGCATAAAAAAAGCTACCAATTAGAGCAAATGACATTTTACTGCTTACTAATTTCACAATACTAAAAAATATAAAATAACAGAACATAAAAAAAGAACCTCAAATAAAGATGTGCAATCATTAAAAAAATAAAATATATACAAAAGAACACGTGATTTTTGAGAGGTAACATTCTTACAAATTGTAATAATATATTTTTTTTATATACATTTGAGTATTATTAATAGTATAGATTTCAAACACCTTTAAACACTGCAGGCAAATAACATTAGATTTATTCCTGCTAATAAGATTCTTCCAAACCACTTTTTAAGTATTGATTAAGTATTAAATGTATGCGCTACAGTTACAGTACAATTGTATTGATAAATGGCATTTCCAAAAACTATATGATATTTGGGAGTGAAGGAAGATTTCAGTTTTGGTGTTATGTTATGAAGCATTTTTCAGGCTTGATATCTCTAGTCATTCATATATATATATATATATATATATATATATATAGGCCTATATACTTTTTAAAAAAGTAATATATCTTTAAAATGACTTTGTTTTTGAGTTCAGTAAAAATGGGAATTTGTAAGGGCATGAGGGTTTTAGGTGAACTAGGTTATATATGAAAAGTGGCAGTAGCCTGTGTTTCAGTAAGGCTTGTGTTGGTTTAAACCATGGATGTACAGAAACTACGCAGACAGACTCCAGTTCCGCCAGCGTTAGCCGGGGTCAGCGATCTGTTATGACGGGTTAATACAGTGTGATCACAGCACAGCACAGGCTCAGTCACATGACAGCCACAAAAAAGCACAGCTCAAAACATGCCGCCATCATGTCATCTCCACTTACCTGTCAGCTAGCGGCTCGCCCTTACATTTACCAGCCAAAACATGAATGCTTAATGTAGAAATATCAGGGTAAATCTTCAAGCATGTCATACTAAATCACCAAATCAATTATGAATAATATTTTGCTTAAAGGAAATGAAGTTGAATTTGTCCCAGTTTTATCTTAGAAAAATGTACCTTTCTTAAATACTCTTTGCATGTATGTTATTTAATGCCCTGTCTACTATCCCGTATATCCTTCGTTCGTAAATGTTCAGAATGTTCATTGTTTTTACTTTTGAATACATGAATGAGCATTGCAGTTGCTAATTTTTTTATTATTATTTTTGTTGTTGTGGTTTAAAGCTTATTTGAATATATTTAGTGATATAATGTCTGTCTCAACCCAGCAGGCACAGGACGTCAATACAACACCAAGTGTACGTTGCATTTTGGTTGAGAATGAAAATCAATGCCATCATTTGACGGCAAGCAGATTTCGGTTACGCAACCTACGAACAACCAATAAAAAAAAAGCACACGTCGTTATTGGATATTGAATTAGCATTTACCCTCCATCACAACCGAAATTTAACCAAATACAGTATCTTGTGACGTTGTGTGCCTGCTGACAGGTTCTCTTATAGTATGTGCCTTCACGTTAATTACTGTTGAGAAATTGACGGACTGGGCACCGAAGGAAGTGCCTGAAGATTCGGTCACATTAGTGAACCAAAAAAGATTCCAGACTGTAGCAATTTATGAAGTACAGTTCATGAGGTGGTCACTTTCAAAAACAAAGAATCTTTCTGTTGGCCAAGTTGAACTTGAATATGAAAAATGTTTTTTTTTGCCATTTGGTAAATGCGACCACAGCTTTAAGTTTGGCTGCTCGTAGCCTAGTCTGATTGGCTGGTAAACATAAGGCAGAGCCTCTGCGATTGGGTTGTAAAGAGAAGACAGAGCCTCTGATGTGATTGGCTGGTGGGTGGAGCCCTCCCAGCCTCACTTACATCAGTGATAGCGTTCAGAGCCGTGTCTGCACCAATGCTGAGATCTGAGCCGGGCACATTGTTGGAGACTGTGGCCGGCACCATAACCATTGGCACACACAACTCCTCATAAGTCCCGCGGGCTGTTAACAACTCCATGATCCCCAGGAAGGCCTGCGGGGCAGGGCAGAGCCGGTGATTTAGTGAACTGGTGCTGGGAATGGGGATGGAATGAGGGGACAGACAGGGAATGAGAGAGAAGGAACCGAGCGGAAAGCCACGGCCATCACGACGGAGAGCATGAGATAGAGGATCCACTCCGTACACACACTTCAAATAGAAACACTTGCATTAAATACATACACACACATCCTGATGACGTCTGTATAGAAAGAGAGAAGATGAGCCTGATCTCAAAGCATGAGATGACTTTATAAAAGCAGATGAGCTTTTCTGGAATTGAGGGGCATTGTTTGAACTTAAATCTCAGCTGTGTGAATGTTAACGTTGTTCATTCAAACTGCTGAAAGATGAATGGGTGCCAGCTCAAGAAGGCAATTAGCACAATTTTTCAATGATTTTGGATGTTCATTGTGAAAAGAACAGGAGCACAGGAAGCTTTAGATGATGCTGCTTAGGAAAACATGATGGAGAGGGCAGGCATGTTTACTTTAAGAATAATTAAGAATTTAAATTGTTTTATAAAAATAATTGGACAGGTATAAATGTGCAAGAGTACTGATATAGTTTGCAAATAATCTACATATATATTAAACTTAAAATAAATATCAAATCATGTTTTTTTATTAATTATGTTATAATACCTATGGGTAACACTTTATCTGTTAACCTTAATTAATGAGCAATACGTTTTAGGTATTTATACATTTATAATTTAAGGTTAGTTAAGTCAGGTTCATTAAATGCTATAAGCAAGTATTTAAAAAAAATGCATTAGTGCATGTTGAAATTTACCTGAATTATTCTTTGATCAATGCAGTAGAAGAGATTTTTATTGTTTGTTCAATTTGACTAATTTTCTTTATTGCAATTTTATTAGGTATATAAAATAAAAATGACAGATTAAATGCAGAATAAAACATTAAAATGCCTAAAGCTCATGCTGGAAAACATACCTCAAATCCTCCGATCACTAACAGTGCATTTATGTTATACTTTCGCATCTGTTCTGCGATTTTGTCAATGTGCTTTGCAGGAAGCGTTCTGCAAATTTGAAAACATTGCACTAAGTATAGCACATTGCATGCAAAATCATCTGCATTACTAAAATATGTATATAAACATGCAACATAACCTTTGTAAGTAAGATCAATACCGTTTAGTTCCCAGCAGGGATCCACCCTGACCCGTCCATCCACCAACATCTGCCCATTTGATCTCTTTTATCTGAGGAAGGAATGGAAGCATAGTGGATCAAAAATGTGTGGAAACAATTTTGTATAAGAATACACTAATACCTCAAAATCTGAATGAGAAGCTTTGATTATCTACATGGGCAGCTGTCTTACATGAACAGAAACCTATTCAACAGAAAAAATATTCATCGCAATTAATCGCATCCAAATTTGAATTTATATGTAGAATTAAGTGTGTTATTCCCTATTATAATCAGTATAATATATATATTATACAAGTTAATATATATATTTGAATGGACTAAATTGCAACTACTGTATATCATTACACATGTGTAATTACTAATACATTTAAATACATGACAATCAAGTTTCAATAGAAATGGCATGAAGTATATTTTAGTTGACCCTAAATGTAAAGAGTAAAGTTGACAATATACATTAATTCTATTTAAAAAAGCCCCAAACAAAACAGGTAATGATGAAATTATACATAAAGAATTACTTAAGTACTATTAAAGTGTTTAGATGATTTTATTTAACATGCAATTAAATATAATGCACTAGATAGATAGCATTTAATACTCTATTCAAGTGTATTGTTTTTCCACAAGGATCTATACTTAATAATTATGCATAAAATAAGAATAAATATGTATTCTTTGAAAGCAATGTTATTAGCTGTCTTTGTCAAAAGTGCCCTATACTGTACAATGACTTACAGTAATTGTTTTTTAATCCACATGGTTTAAATGTGATTATGTCTCATGTGCTTTCTGGATTACACTGGCTAAGGAGATCATAATGGAGAACTGCTATAATGAGACTTTTTTTAGCCAAAAATAACTCGATAAGTCTATCAATGCATCAGGGCCAGAGAGAAACTAATATATATTTTAAAGCTATTGGCAAAAACACATATGGTTTGCTGAGGCATCGCTTACTCTAACCGAGTTTGTTCAACAAGATAATTAATGTATCATGTCTTAATCTAAAGGCCAAGCCCATGTAATGTAATTAATTGCTCAGTGTTTATCTAAGCTCCTAGCACACCGCTAATAGGTTTTACACATCGCCCCCTATCAGCCCAGAGTGCTACTGCAGAGGTGCATTGGTTTATGTTAATCCTGTCATGTTCTGCGTCAGAGCGAAGATCAGAAGAGCAGGGACACGCCACAGATTTCAACACCTGCTTGAGTGAAACGTTTTAAACGTCTTCTTAATGCAATTACTATGCAATTACTAACACAAAGCAATACAATGAGCACAACTGGATGTGAGCGCGCCATTTAAAAGTGCAGTATATAACTGCTGTAACCTTGATGCTGCTGCTAGTAATGCTAGTGTGTATATTTAAACTGTAAAAACGATGATGTGAACTCAATGAAAATTTGTGGTAAATGCACCAAGCGTGGCACAATATTGTTCATACGTGAACAATATTCTCCCATATAAGCCACTGAGTTTAAGACCTCCTGGGTGGTTATTAAATATAGCAGTTTAGAACTAAATATTTACCTGTCCCTTATAGAATCCTTCAAATCCGTCGCTGACAGCGAACATTTTGTGTCCCTCGGAGATGCCCACTCTGACAGCAGAGCGCACTGCTGCGTTCATGCCAGCGGCAGGGGCGCCCACGTTCAACACAGCCACGTTAAAATTGCTCTAAACAGAGGTTGAAAACATAGCATGTCAACAATTTACATTACTACCTCTTCTCATAATCAAGCAAGCCCTTTGCTAGCAATAAGCCTTTAGCTATATTACTCATTTGTCTATAATAAATGCAGCAAGCGTCCTCATGGATTACTGTAAATCCTGCTGGGTACATGCAGCCAATCATTAAAAAAGGCCATATTCATTATGTAACCTGCAGGTATGCCTATATATTTAAGGCCTGGTATTTCTTGATCATCATTGTGTTTTTGTGTTGACCATTTAATGCCTATGAAGAATTTAACAATGTTTCCAAGCAGCTGTGTGTGGTTCATCAATCTGTTTTCCATTCCCATCGGTGCGGGGTAATTTGGTCTTGGTTCACTCGACACACTGCCCAGAGCACCAGAGAATGATTATTGACTAAACACTTCTGGACAAGCGGCTGTTTGATTTTGGTGACTGTGATGCACCAGCTGTGCCATTCAAGACTCTTGTTTTCTGGTTTACACAAGGCTTTTAGAAAAGCAGCATACTATGCATAAGTAATTCAAGAACTGAACTCATTGTGCTTGCGAGCTGCCCAAAGGAGGCTCAAAGATTTAAAGAAGGACAAAGCAACCCACACAATGTCTGTTTAGCAACTGATGTAAAGTGGTATGGAGGGCAACCAATCATAAAAGAGGTCATTTGCATGCATTAAATGTCCAATAGCAAAAACAGTCTGTCGGTGGAAAATTGTTAAGGGAACACGCCACTTTTTTTGAAAATAGGCTCTCCGGTTCTGGAGGTAGCACTTTAGCTGTAGCTTAGCATAGATCACTGAATCTGATTAGACCGTTAGCAGTACACTCAAAAATGACCAAAGCGTTTCAATATTTTATTTAAAAGTTGCGATTTTCTAGATTCCTTGGCCTACAAAATTGTATCTTTCCATTTTCCGTCGGTCTTAGTACATGATGTAACTATATTGAAACTCTTTGGTCATTTTTGAGCGTGATGATAACGGGCTAATCAGATTCAATAATCTACGCCAAGCTACGTCTAAAAGTGCTACCGCCAGATACAGAGATTGTCTGAATGGATTCAAAAATTCAGTTGTTTAACTCTAGGAGAGTGGCATGTTTCAACTAAAAACTCATAGTGTTACTTCCTGCTGTTAGTTTGAAGCATTAGGGCCCCTTCTATGCCATTTTAAGCCTCCTAATATTGTTTTTGGAGTCTACAATAAGGTGAATAAACGCTGTTATTTTCTCGAAATGTATTTAATATCACCTATTTGTCCATGAACTCTTAAACTATTTCGTCCTGTGACTCTACTCTGCTCTGATTGGTCAGATGTCCCAGTCTGTGACTGGTCTACCTCGTCTACCGTGGGCAGGGTCAAGTTGTTAACGTAGAAGATAGACAGAAATGATGCGACTGTGTTGAGCTGTGAAATGCAGCCATCATGGAAAAGGGATTCGGATTACTAATGGCTCATTTAGGCTGTATAGAGTCTACTGTTTATTTTACGAGACATTAACTTTATTTAATGTTCACTTTTGGATTTAAGATCATTTACAGTACACTCACAGACAGCTACATTAGATACTGCATGAGAGGCAATATTGGAAATGGCATAATACGGGCAAGCTAACACAACTAAAAGCCCTTTAAGGATTCTGTGACTTCTGTTACAATATCTAGTAAAATTGGAGCTAAAAATAACTATCCACAAGCAGAAATATTCCCACAGGATGTGTGGCAGGTCTAATTAATCTTGGTTTCCTCTGGAAGCATCTGCTAGGGGTGGAATTCTGCCTCACAGCACTCCTGTGTGAAAGCTAGTGAGTAACTAAGTCTGGTCCAACAGCATGTCGATGTCAGTTAACAGAGGTGTTTAGTAAAAGATCACCAGACTAAAACAAACACGGCATCCCTCTCAGGATCCGACACTCACGTGTGGAAGCTCAGACTCTGGTTTGCGGTGAGCCAGCAGTTTGTAAGTCTTCAGATTGTTCTGAAAGCTCCTGCATGTACACACAAACATATAAGTGTTGTTCTTATATTTAGCGAGACAGAAGCCTTATAGTTATGCTCCAAATAAATAGAACGTTAATTAGCGTTTAAAAGTTTGGGGTCAGTAAGATTATTTTTAATAAGAATACATTAAACTGATCAAAAATGACAATAAGGACTACAGAAAGTCATTAGCTCTGCTTTCATCCAAAGATTTGGATAAAACTGGAATACTGAACACTTCTATGTTTTTTAGGCATTTCAGAATGACCATAAGAGATTGGAGATGCTGGTTAGTCAAGTTATGCTGTTGCATAACGCAAAGTCACCTGACTTTCTCAATTTGCATGGATAAATTGTTCAATAAATGTGTTTCCATTGTAGTTCATGCAATTTTTCTCTTGTTGGATAAAAAAAAATTGTCCTACTCAAATGTGCACAAATGTTTTTATGCGCATCTGGGAATTTCCACCCAACTTTTTCCATGAAATATTCCAAAATGTACAGAGACATTGCACATGACATGCAGGAAGAAAATAGTAAGCTTTTGCGTACAATTTACTTTTGATTTGCTAAATGGTGCACGTGATTTATAAATCGAGGGAACAAAATAGTAAATATTTCAGTAAACTGTGCGCACGAGTCATTTTGTTTTTCCTGCATGTCATTCGCAGGGCTCCGTAAAAATGCACAGAAAATAGGTGGATGGAAACACTTGCACAGCAAATCAGCATATTATAACCCTTTCAAAAGAATCATGCTACGCTGAAGACAATAAAGTAATAAAGCTGTATAAAAAGTATTTATATATTTTTTTTAATCAAATTCAGCCTTGGTGAGCAAAGGAGATATCTTACTGAACCCAAACTTCTGAACATTAGTGTACAAGCTACTCGCAGCTCAAAAAAGCTACAGTCAAATGACAAAAAAATAATTATCCACACCACAAGTTACAAACAAAACATAGGAAACACCTGCCACGGAGCTGCACAGCCTCTTCAAATCTTTTCTCATCCATGGCCTTCTGTACCTCCTGAGTCTACAAGACAAACAAAAACAATTCCATTACGAATGTTATGATGCATGATTTGTTGAATCGACTTTTCAGAAACACATTTGGGTCATGATTTATTTAAAAATTCAAAGTTATATTTTGCAAGGTTCATTTTTGGGTGCACAATTTAGTGTAAAAAAAATGAATTTTCATTACTGTAATGAAGTAAAGTGAATCGTTTTGTATAAGACACGGCTTGTTTTCTTTAACAAAATGTAATTATATATTTGAATTTAGATAAATGCATAGCGGTGCAAACGGCGGAATGATTTACGAGTGCAGCAGTGATGCCCTGTTCTCATTCCTCTGCTGAACTGCATGAGTGTGGATATTTATTATCTCAGCACTAAACCCAATGTGGCATCTGTCCAAGTCTTACCATCTGCACACACTCCATGAGGGGCAGCCTCACAGACTGGTTCCCACACAGAGACACCACGCAGGCTGCCGTGTTTGCAGAGGTCTCGAGCAGCGCCAGAACCGCCTCCACACCCATACGACTGGCCTGACAACAAACACAAAACAGCATTGCAATCTGTGGTGCACTTAGTCAGCTCTAATGCAATCTAAGTCCCCTTTTGTACAGAATTAGTTTGTATTCCATGTAAGCAGAAAATGTCATTTTAAATCCTCATGTTATGTTCAGTAAACATATTTAATCTGAAGTATTGCTTGTGTGTTATGTTTAAGCAGACAGATCAAATTGCATAGCCAAATTATGCATTTTGAATTCAAGGGTCTAGCTAGTGTAAGTGTTGTTTGTGATCGACAGCATGCCAGAGAAGATGTACATAAACATAACATTGAAAATAAATACAAAATACCCCCAGAAGACCACTTTGGAAAAAACGCTTATGTCCTTCTGTTCCTACATTTATATATATTTTTTTTCCTTTTTGCATTTCCCCAGAGCGCACTTGAGCCTTTATTTTGTGCTTCATCGTTGTGGAAACAGCAGAGCACGTGCAGTGTGTGGACATCAAATCTGTTTATGTACTTAATGTAAGCTGCCCAGCCCTCTTTTTATCTCCAAGAGTGTCTCACCAGAATCCTGTCAAATGCTGAGGGGGTCCCTCCTCTCTGGACGTGGCCCAGGATGGTCACGCGTGTGTCAAAGCCCAGACGCTGAACCACCAGCTGGAGGGGTAATAAAGATTTAGTGTTGAATTATAGGAACCAAGGGAATTTGGAATTAGGTCATATTTTGTACAAAAAAAAAACCCTTGCCTATTATGCAAGATATAATGAAAGCTAGACCTAAGTTTTTTTTTTTAACAAATTATCACCATAATCATAATGTTTATTAACCATACAGTAAATAGCATGTAAATAATTAAGTAAACCCCAAACTGAAAATGATGTTGTCTTTCGCTCATTATCTTTCGAAACCCCTATGACTTGGAACACAAAAGGAGTTATTTGTATCTCCAAGCTGTCTCTGACATAGCTATTGTAGAATTTGGACAAGTCGTATGGCTCCCTTTTGTAATATGTTTATAGGTGTGTGTGGGTGTTTTTTCTTATTTCTTAGTATGCCCCTGCTCAAAATAGTACAGTGCTAGAATTCTACAAAATGTGCTTTTTTTGTGTCCCATTGAACAGTCATATGAGTTTGTCAAGACTTAAGAGTCAGTAAATGATGACAGAATTTTCATTTTTGGATGAACTATTCCTTTTTATATTTTACTAAATTTAAGTGTTATACACCATAAGCTCAATTAATGATAAACCTTTGTACAAGCAAAAACAGAAAAAAAGGCAGGGATATCTGATAATAATGCATGCATTAAGCAAAAAGATTCAAAAGTAAGCTGCAACGCACATGCAGAGAATAGAAAATTTTGCATTAATTGGTGAAATCAGAACAGCGTTCCATGCTAGTCAGTAAATCAGAGGCCATTTTTAGTAATTAGTATTCAGAGATTGTGCTAAACATTGCAAATTGTTCAGGAAATCTACTTCCACTCTGTGTAACACAAACCACCATAATGCTAGTTTTATCTCCCCTTAATTCTATTCTATTTTTTGCCTGAATATGGCTGGGGCCCCACTTTTGTAAAGTACATGTACCCCATTTCTCTATGATGTTCTATAAAGATGATTTTCTATAAAGTGTCTGTCTAAGATGTCATTTACAAAAAAGTGACAAGATGTGAAATGAAGTTTAAAATTTTAGGGTTAGGGTTTTTTTTTTAAATAAAGTGTGAGCAATACTAATAGTAAGGCTTACCTAAATGTTTCTTGTAACAGAAAGTATTCTGAAAGAACACATAAGACTGAACTGTAAAGCTCTGGAATATATGCATGCTCCTGCTTGAGGTAGCATTCAAAACACTTGATGCCGTGCAGAAGTTAAGATATACAGTAAGTAGAGGATAGCCGTAGCTGGTTATGTTAAGAGGTGACCACAAGTGCCTTACCAGAAAGAGTGTTCGTTTAAGCAAACCACACCGGACAAAGCCAGAGAGGGCAGACACACAGAGCTCACAGAGGTCAGGGGTCAATGCATGAGCTGGATCTCTATGCACCTCATGTACTTACATTCTTTACATGTTCTGAGGTAATGGCCTTGTTGTTACGATCAATCGCACCTTCAGCTACTATTATGATATTCAGCCTTTTCATTCCTGCCCGTTTCTACGAGGGTAAGAGACACGTCACAGATCGAAGATAAAACAGCGGGAGAGATTCAAAAAGCTGGAATTCAGGCTGCAGAAGTGGCTCCATACTGGAACACCAATCACACTAAAGCCACCCACTCCACAACCCAGTTAAGGCGCAAGTGTAAAAACCTTTGTATATTGTATGGCATGTAGTTGAATGGTTTTTTCCTCAAGTCTTTTGGGGTTGGGCCACTCCAGTTATGGACCATTCCAGATTTTTGCTCACTCCCTTTAAAAACATCCAGTACTCACATCCTTGACTATACTAGAAGTAATAGCTTTTCCATGTCTGTCAATGGCTCCTTCAGCGACTATGATTATGTTCAACCTTGAACCTCTGGATCGCGTCTGGGGCAGTGAGCACATTTGTTTCACAAAAAAACATAAGCATGTTACAGAAGAGTATGTACCAATTGACATTACATACCGGGACTGGAAAATAATTGATTGTAAGCAGATGTGGATAAATAGGATTAATATGTAATGCAAACGCGTAACCTGTAACCCGTGTGTGTGCAACCACTGTTGAAGAGTAGTGATGCTGCTAACTTCACTTGTATTTTAATATTGAGGCTGTTTGGCAAACAATATGCATACAACTTGGTTTTGACAGTTTTCCAGGTAAAATCTAGTGGGAATAAACCAAATTTAATGCTAGCGTGAGCACCTGACTAACACGGGGAGCCTTTTAAGTGTGCCTATTAAATGTAGATTTAATGAGAAGTGATGTATTTTTGTTTTACCGCAGAGAGTTTTTGACACATTTTCTCTTCCCAGCCATCCTCAGGGGGCATTTCAGGAATCAACACCCAGTCGGCTCCACATGCCAGGGCACTCACCAATGCCAGATAGCTTTACACACAAGCACATACAGATATATAGAATACGGTGTCTTTTTTTGACAGTATGCAGCACGCAAACACCATGCCAATCATATGTTTCGAACAAATCCAGGCTTAAACATTCTGTGATTATATGTAAGAATCTTACCCACAATGCCTGCCCATCACCTCCAGCACAAATGTCCTCTGGTGACTGTAATCCGCAAAGAATGATAAGCCATAAATAGGATTCACTCAAAAACTGGCTTTTTTAACAAGACGCATTTGGTGCTTTTAGATAAAGACATTTTAGATCCATGTAACCTTTAAATTGTTCTGTATTATGGACTGTTGGAGTACCTCTGAGCTGTAGTCATAATTGCATCCACCACCTCGATGATTCTGTGGAGGGCTGAGTCTGTTCCTATAGTCATGTCAGTGCCACAGAAGTCATTGTCGATAGACCCCACCATGCCAACAATGTGAAGAGCAGAGTATTTCTGAGCCGCCTCCTCATCAATCAGACCTGAGATTAAAAAACAGCAATTAGACCTCTGAGTTAGGATTCTGGACAAGCTTTTTTCTACATACTGTATCAAATTTCTCTGTTTGATCTGTATTTTTGGCTAATTTAAAGGGTTAATTCACCCCAAAATGAAAATTCTGTCATTAATGACTGGCCCTCATGTCGTTCCAAACACATGAGATCTTCGGTGGAACACAAATTAAGATATTTGGATTAAACAGAGCCGTCTGGCACTTCATAGACAGCAATACGACTGAAATGATCCATATCCAGAAACATATACACTGATAAAACAGTGCATGTGACATCAGTGGCTCAACTTTTAGAGAATATCACAATGAATGCGTACGCTTTCCTCTAGGCGTAAATAACAGCAGATTGCATTCATGAGTGTGTTTTCCCTCAGATGTAAAAATGGCTGATTACGTCAAATACGTTAAAGCAGTCGTATGCGTTGCAGTAATTAAATTAAATTATGTTATTTTTGTTTTCTTTGTGAGAAAACAAAAAGTATTCTAATAGCAAAACTGAGGTTGAGCTATTTTAGTCGTTTTACTACATTTCTGGGTCTGAGAGCGTTTCAGTTGTGTTGCTATCTATGGAGGGTCATAGCTCTCCGATTTCATCAAACATTTCTTAATTTGTGTTATGAAGACAAACAAAGATCTTTGGGTTTGGAACGGTGTGAGTAATTAATGACATACCCTGCTTTGCATGTAAATAACCCTCAATAACTTTTATTTCTATTGTGTCACCCGCAGCTCATACCTTGCTGGACCAGCTCTGCAAGCAAGCCGCTCCACTCCTCTCTGAAGAGGTTGGCCCCGGTCAAGCTGCCGTCTCCACCGATCACACACAGGTTAGTGATGCCCCTCTGCACCAGGTTATGAGCCGCCTTCAGACGACCTTCGTGCGTGCGGAAATCTTTGCATCGTGCGCTGCCGATAACGGTTCCTCCCTGAAACACAGTCGTACAAAACCTTCACCACTGCAAACAGGAGCTAGAAAAGCTATAGGCCCGTTAATCCTGTGACACTAGCATCATTGGTATGTACGGTATGAGTGCTTACAGCGGCCGTATGCTTCACATCACACTCACCATTTGCAGCATGCTGGACACACTCTCCCACGTTGCCTCCTTGATGTTGTCGCCTCCATCCACCATACCCTGATATCCCTGTACAACACACAAACATGCACCTCTTATCCTTGAACGACCTCTTACTTACCAGAAATGAATTCAAGAAAATCATATGAACCAGCTTACAAAGATTGGCAAACACATGGCTTTGTGTTTACAGAATGTCTCTGTGCTGCACAAGGTGAAGCATGTCATTTCTACACCACTGGCAAATGCAACAAACAAATGATTACCGAGTCAAGTGACACGCTTCGTCTTTAAGAAAGAGGGTGCAATCACGAGAAAATGGATGTGTGGGTTTCTTTATTGAAGCAGAGTGGGTGAAGATATTCGGCCTATCACAGCCAGACATCTCTTCATGCAGTGCTAAGATGCTACGTGATGTTAATGGAAAAATCCTGTTTATAGGAAGCCAGATAGATGGAGCTTTAATTCAAACCACTGTGGAAACATGTCTGCTATACCAACAGCTCTGAAACGGATTCATATTATTTACAATACATGACTTATTTCACGAAAAAGCCTGTGTGTATTCATAAAACTCCTTGAGTAGAAACATTTCAATCTTAGAAATGAATGACTGGCCATTGAGAGAGAGTGAACTGCAACACTGAGAGTCATTGCACCTGTATGGTACACAGCAATGACGCTAGTTTGTCTTCTTAATGTTTATACATTTCAGTATATACACTCTGTATAAGTATATGCAGCATCACGTGGAGCCTGATGAACAGAATCATCTGAATTCAGAAATAGACTAGTGACTGACCTCATGAACGAAGTACACTTTGGCTCCGACGTATATTCCCATTCGGACCACGGCCCGAACAGCAGCATTCATTCCTGCGTGCAGCGAAACAACAGAAACATTGGAAAGATATCTGTAGAAAAATACTGGGAAAACAGGTTAGGACTGGTCGTGGTTTGCCTTCGCACTTTACAATGTAATTTGATGATCGCTGCAACCTACTGTGCATCGTATTATAAAAACCAGCAGGCCTCTGCGAGGGCCTTTCCTGCCAAATCTGGTCAAATGTTGCTATGATACCTCACTCATACATGATATAGAAAATCTGGTAATTTGCTATATTTGCTCAGTGAAAGCAACACTGCTGTTACTAGGCAACACAGGAAAGGAATGAGTATGCAGAATCAGTGTGAAGAGCAGAACAGCTCGGTTCATTTCAGGCTAAAGACTGTAGGTGATGACATTTCTGCAGACATCTGTGTGCATATATACCTAGTCCTCTGAAGTCATATAGGGAGTAGGCTAAATATTGTACTGTAAATATGCAATAAATTTACAAAAATACAGTAAATGTAACTGTAGTGTGCTATAGTTACTGAAAAGAAATGTGTCATTAAATTACAGTACAGTGTTGTTTTGTTGTTGACACAATTGATTCAGGAGTTTATAGCAAAGAATAGAAAACATGCTTATTTGTTAACCGTAACCTTCCCAACACTGTAATAGCTTTATGTGAAAAACAGATTGACATGTACGTCATTATTCACTTATAACAATGCTTGGTGGTTTCTAGAAGGTTGCAAGTCAACACCTTAGTCAATAGTCTCTCTGGGCTTGTGGATGCAGTATGGATTGGGTTCTCCCTTGCACCCCCCACCTGTTCACCAGGCAATATGTTAGGTCAGATGTCAGACGTGTCAAGGTAAGAGATCAGCCCTACTGGCTCTGAAAAAATCCAGTGTCACCTTGAGAACAAGCTTTTGAGTCTGTCACTGTCGAACAGTATATCTAAATAGACAAAGAATGCAGTCCTACTATGTATGCCCTGCAGCTGCTTTAAACATCTTAAGTGTTAATTCATATACAACTAACTAATTATGTATTTTGATTATGTTACGTGCAGATATACATTGAGCCACTGAAATGACTAAGATTGACTAACAGATCAGTTACAACAGGAATGACACATTTCATCTACAGTGACTCATTAACTGCCATGAAATGTAGTGTGATTTTCTTTTTTTTCACTCGGTAGCCTACTGCAGTCCAAGACAAGAACATTTGCATTTCTCAGTGAAGTCCCTTGTGTAGTTGGCTACACTTTAATGTACAAAAGAGTAGCCTAATACTTTACTTTAAAGGTAATACTTTAAAGTAACACAAGTCATGAAAGTGCACTATATTTAAGTACACTTAAGATACAAGTGTGCACATTTAAAATAGGCTGATTTTATTCAATAAGATAATGTTTAATACGAAGTTCGAGGCGAGTCAACCCGCCTACCAAAAGGTAGAAACCCTTTTCCCTTAATAACAGCACTTTAACAACGAGTTTTTATTTCACTGTGTAAAACGTGACATTGGTTCAAAGCCGTGCGCCTTGGTCACATGACTCATCTTCCTGTGACGTCACTCTTAGTCTGAAAACGCGCAGCGGCTCCTCACGTACGCATCCTACGCTCTAAAACCACCTAAATGGACCTCTTCTTTACAAAACACATAACTTAATGAAGAAACAGATACGAGCTTTAAAACATAAACACTAGACAGCTATTACGAAAAGCGCAGCAACTTCCTGGTTGATGAAGAGGCAAAATCATCGTTTCGTTGCTTGGCAGACAGAAAAGCGCTGATATGAGGTAACACGGATATGTTAAGCTAACATAAGCAAGCACCGCAATCATTTCGGCTGGATGGAGTGAAGACACGCTGCGTCTGTGCTGTTCGTGAAGGTCACGTGATTCCGCAATGCAGTGACATGTATTGATTCCGGAATAAATGTAATGCATTCATTTATGTGATTATGAGAGACGAAGTCAAGCTGCCTGTTACAAGATAACAGAGATGAAACGTCTGTCACCTGAGCTCAAATGTATTTACTGTGAGCTGCTTCATCCTCGTCTTCCCTCTTCACTCATCCTCTCAACCTGCATTTCTACCAATATTAACCAGATTAAACAGCAAGCAGGCATGAAACTGAAATTGTAACATGATACTAAACTACAACCATGTATCGCTCAAACACATCACACTGTAAAATCTGTGACCTTGTGATTATCTCCTTCGGACCGTCAAGGGCCATTTCATCCATCCCGACGAGGAGACTAAGCTTGCATTTCTATAGTGTGACTGAGCAGCCAGTAATAGGGCACAATGTTACATTATATGTCAAAGTGAAACTAGGCAGGGACCATTCTGAACACAATGATACAATATAACACCGATACCAAGGAATTAAAGCAGTACATTGATACAAAATGTAACAGCATGACCATGGGGTGTCAGAATGGTGACAGTGTAGCGTTACCTTGCGCATCTCCTCCGCTCGTCAGCACTGCTATGGCTTTGCCGGCACCCGTTAGGTTCTCAAAGAACTTCTTGTTGTCTGTCTGAGACATTTTCGCTTTTAATACTTACAATAGGTTGAGATACAATAATGAATAAATTAAATTGTGTTTGAAACTCGGGGACTCTATCCTCCCCTCTCCTCTTCTCTCTCCTGCGGTCTCCTCCTGCGCGTCCTCTGCTGCCTCTCCTGAACCTGCAGCGATGATATCTGTAACTGACAGCTCTCTCCGCCAATGGCTGATCGGATCACGCGTTCCTGTCGGAATGTCGACCAATAGTAAACGATGTCGGCGGCGTTTCCGTGTAGGAAGACGATGTAGGCGGGATAAGAAGTTTGCATTTGACAAATATGGTCTGCCTGGTATTTCCGGAAACCCAGAATTCCGTCAAAGGGCATCGCTAAAGTTAGATTGGCAGTAGAATTATCTATGCGATCAGTACATTAAATTAGTAATTGAAGTGAACTCTGGCGTTATTAATTGTGCTAGTCGTACTGTATCAGTGGAACCGCTATTTTTAGAATATGCTGCCGTCTGTTGGTTTGTGTAAAACATTGCAAGGAGATGCCATTGTAGGAGCAGCATTCACAGTCAGGCCTGTATGGTATTCATTTTAAAGCAAAATAATTTCTTATAAAGAGTAAATATCAGAAAACAGCTTAACATCATATTCTGATATTTCTAAATTAACAAATGCACTTTTTTAATAGCTTTATATTTTTAAAGAGATTTAGGCTGATGATACGAAATAGTTCTGCCGAGCACATGCATGTATTTATTGTAATGTTTTTTAACAGTGTTGCATTCATTGATGTTGTACTAATATAAAAAAACACAATTTCAAACACCATATATAACACGTTGATGATTTAATTATGTGTCTTTATTTGTGCTTGTTCAAGAACATTAGGTAGTGACATTGTAACAGTACAAATGACAAGTCATAAGTTCAGATCATACACCAACAACAGCATAGAAGACGCACATTTTAACACTTAAACATAAAAACTCAATATAAATAATAATAATCTCAAATTATATGTATTACAGCGTTTTCTTTTATTTATTTTTTAGAAAAATAGAAAAACTAAATATGTACTACTACATATCGATCAAGCTTATCTCACACAGTAATTAAAAAAAAATATTGCATTTGAAACATTTTGTGTATAATGTGCGTTTTTAAAAATCTCTACATATGTCCATCAAGTTTCTAACCTTATTTTCAATTAAATATAAGCTTTAATACGTGCACGATGAGGTCTCTAGCGTCGCTTTCTGACAAAGCGATTCTCCAGCCTCTGAAGAATCTCCCTCACTTTTGAATTAGTAATTTCCCATGCGCATTTTGAGTGTGACTGAGGAAAAAAAAGCAAACAAACAAAGACATTAGTATAGATATATACATAGACAGACAGATAATGCAGATAAAACATTTAGGATCTTACCTTTTTCTTAAGAAAAGCTTCTAATTTGTTGAAGCATGTGGTCACTGGTTCATGTTCAGCATGGTCAGAGTGATTAATCTAATTAAAAAAAACAAAACAGACAACATGATAATGTTAATTATGAGATGAATGGCTGCGTTATACTTTATAATAACACATTTGTGATTCTTACACATTTGTTCAGGGTGTGATAGGTGTGACGAAGGGCCTCAATAAACGTCTGTGGGTTTGGATTCTCCCTGTACATTGTTTCTGTTTTCTTGAGGATGTCGACCAGAAAGACTGCATTATGATTCACCTGTGAAGGGTAAAACATTGATCTTATTATTTATTCTTTTTTACCTTAAAAAAAACATTATTAATCCAAAACATACAGAATAAGGTCAGATGTACAAACCATATTGGCCAGGTGAAGTGGTTCACACAAACTGGCCTCTTCAAAATCAAGTGCACAGTCATAAGATATCGCAGTGCCCTTTGAATACACAAAGCATATTAGTATTATAAAATTGCACGTTAAGCAGAAATCAGAATCATGTTGTTTCAAAGACATTTACCATTGGTTTTAATGAATTAATGAGATGACCCCATTTTATGTGTCTTGCACACTCCTTATTAGCTTCCAGCAGAGATATGAACATGTAAAGGATGGCGATTCTAATCCAGAACATATTTTCTGAAAACGTGTAATGCAAATTCGTTAGTAGGAAAACTGACAATTGCGTACAAGAACATGTCACATGCAGTATATGGAAGTCATGCATTACACTTAATATAAGATGAATTTTTTGCTCACCTTTTGTAGTTTTTCTGTGTTGCAGTGAGTGCAGCTGAAGCTGAGATGCTGATGTGACATTGTGCTTTGCCTTTTATACCTTGGAAAGTGACACCTGGCAATCCATACCTGTCAGGCTGGGTCAAAATGAAACAGGCCAGAAACACTGACCACACCTGTCAGGTAGGTGATGCCCAAATTCTGGAATTCTTAAAGGAAGTTCCTGTCAGTGGAAATTGTGGGGGCGTTCAACTGATACTGTAGGCAGCTCATCAGAGCACAGTTGCAACTGTTTTTGCACAGTTTAAATACAATTTCTAGTATTTTCTGAGGCTTTTTTTTTTTTTCAAACTATGAAGTAAAAATTGTACGTTTTATATATTGCATTTATGCTGCTTTTTAATGTTTTTCGTTATTTTCTTAGTTAAAGATAGTTGGTTTTGCATGCATTAAATATAGGATTTTGTTCTACTTGCTAAAACAGATAATCCGGTTACTATGGCAATTCAATATTTATTAAAAATGAACACAATTCGAGTACTGAAAAACAAACAACAGGTATGACGAGAAAAAAACACCCCGCTATAACGGTAAAGCATTATTTTTTCAGAAGTATAAGATGCATTGTTATGTTGCGGTTGACGTAATTTAATTTCCCTCAGGCACTGAAGGTTCCCTGTGACACGTTGTTATGGTGAAAGTCGAAAGTAGCTAGTGCTCTGGAAATGAAAGTGAAAGATGTTGAGGAAGAATTAGGGCAGTTCAGAAGCTAAATGGTAAAACTTTATTTTATGCATACACTTATTAGTTGCTTTTCAGAATGCATATTACTACAATGTTAGCCATTTAATAGAGCTGATTAAGCAAAAATTAGTAAACACCCTAGAAAAGTGGAGTTTTGGACAATATTGGCATGAATCCTTTCCAATTTGTGCTCATTTTGCACTGATAAGGGACAACGCAAACTGCAAAAACATATTTTATTATATAAACAGCATTACATTTTTGATTCATTGAAATATCCTCCAGCTGTCAGTTTATTCACACATTGACTCGATATATTACTCCAAGCCACTTGAAGGATTGCCCAAAGATGATTCACACTGGTTGGACACTTCTTACGGTCCTCGCATAGTAGCTCAATTGGGCTGAGGTCAGGTATACAGTATATCACGCAATCAAAATGAAAATTATTATTGCTGGTCTTCAATGATATTGTCAAGTTACTTTAATGTATTTGCACCAACAAATTCTAAGGATTTTTGCTGATATCATCCAAAACCACACTTTACCAAACATTTGGTGGGCAGTGCCTTATTTTTATTCTACATGATCTTATTTGACACCCCTAATCCTACCCAATACCTAAACCTAACAACTACCTTACTGACTATTAATAAGCAGCAAAATAAGAATTTATTGAGGGAAAAATCATAAAGTTATTAGCTAGCAGTGTTCTACGTGTTACCAAATTAAAATATTTTTTAAAATAAAAAAAAAAAATAAATAAATATATATAAATAATTTTACTACTCATGAATGACTGGGAATCAGTCAAAAAGCATGGAAACCCTGACCTTCTAACTTTTTTTTTTAACTTGAAACACAAGTATTTGCCTGGAAATGTGGTCGTGATGGTGCTCTGATGCTCCCTTATTGTAAAAGAAAACAGAAATTCACTGAAGACAGCACTTCGGAAAAACAGGCTCCTCCATGCAAAAGACAACACCATATGGAATAAAGCATGTCCCAACATGCACTGCAGAGCACTTTTCTTTGAAACCAGGAGCAAAAATGTAATCTATTCATTCATCTGTTGTGGTGATGCAATTTTGGCAACATGTACGTTTTGGTTTATTTAAACAGTTGAAAGTACATGTCAGGGGCTCGTTGAGGAGAGGAGAGGTGTGCTTTTACTGAAAGAGTAATTACATCAGCAACCACCTACATAGTAACACCACAGAGATAATAATAACACTTGGATCACCTTTGAAACTCCCACAAGCTAACCAGTAAAACCTCCAGCTTTCTCCAAATCTGATGTGAAATCGTTATCTGACTAACATTCTCGGCTGCCAGGTGATTACTCAGGATGACAATTATCCCTCCTGTAATCCATAACTGTGTCCAGAGCAGACCCGGCTCATTTAAAATACATTGTTCTGTCTACATTTGTGCAAAACCTGAAATTTTGTACATTGCAGTTTTCAGGTGACACGTCCACTTTAAGCAATATCAAAGTTTTCTCCTTTAATGTGAGGATTTATTAAACAGTGCAGTGTCATGAAAAACATGCCTGTAGAAACAACATGGTATTTATTTGTTACTCTTTATTTCATTGTTGTTGTTTGTTTGTTTTATAGCACATTCCAAGACAGTTTCAAAGTGTACAGTTCAGGGTCTGGCACTAAATTACATGTTCAGTTCCCGGCTCTCTCGATCTTCCGTAATCATAATTTTTGCAAAAAAGGAACACATGTTGTTGTTTTTTACTTTTAGCAGTATTGCAGAAATGTAGGCCTTGAAAATAAGAGAAAATTACACTTCCATTAGAAATGGTCACAGTTTTCAAATGCAGAAATGAGAACAATGACACAAGTGTAACACATTGCATTCACGTCTACTAATGCTTTCTCCATTATAATAAGATAACTGACTAAAAGAAAGATATTAATGTTTTGTCATTATGCATAATTTGAGGCCTTGTATTTAGATTTAATAATAATAAAAAGAAAAAGTTATTCAATGTAAAAATAATCAAACGATTAATTTATATAATTAAACAAAACAAAAACTAAATACAACCTTATTTGTAAAAATCACATGTAAGCCATAACCAGTACGTTTTTGAATCACAACAGTTCAAATAAACTAGTACGGTATCACCAGTACGCTATCCTGCATATGTTTGTTAGAAACATGTACCCACTGTGGTTTCAGTTAAGATCCCAGCAGCACATAGGAATTCTAAACAATCTTCCAAGCACAGCAGTGATGTCAGTGTTTCAGGAAAGAGTGACAATTAATCTAAATCCTGAAACCCGTTGGGGCGGTAAAACACTGTATTAGTAACTGATGTCAAAAACAAGTAAATCAAAAGCTAAATTATCAAATGAGTTTATGTGGAACTAATTTAATTACCGTATATTCAAAAGAAATATTGAAAGTCAGAATACAACGGTTAAAAACAGATGTGTTGTTTACAGTAATTAGGCCAGTTCTGAATCTTTGCTGAAGTCTGTGTTGATTATTGGAGAAAATGAGAAAAATATAGAATGTTTTGAAAGTATAGTCAAATTTAAATAGACCCTTTGCTCTCCTGTCCCATCCTGCCCAGAGGCACTACACATTTATAATGATTTCATTCCAATGTCAATGCTCAATAAACACTACAGTTAACATGAAAATAGTTCAAATACTTTACATGTGTTTTAGTACAGTATGTTAGTCAATGGATCAAAATAAGTGTGCTTCTTTAAAGCATGATGAAAGATTGTTCAAACCTGATGATTTAAAATACACTTTAAAGCAAATCACACTTTTTAGGAGTGTAAAATCGTAAAATATATATTTTATATTAAGTGCACCTCTTTTTCTTGTCTTATATCTTATCTTAACTGTTTAAGTGAACTGAGTGAATCAAAGTGAATTGTAAAGATCTATTTGCAAACCTCTTTACTGATTAGATCAAAAGAGTGTTTAATTCTTGAATTTGGCATTACTAGTTCTATTAAACAGCTGAAAGCAAACGCTAGAGGTGATTACTGAAATATTATCAGAGAAACATATGCTCAGGTTATTATACAGTGGTCTCAATCATAGCCATGTTAGACTACACTGGTATTATCACCTGTTATGTCTTTTTAAAAAGCTTTCTCTGTGTTTAGCTGATTTTGAGAAGCTTTCAAGCAATTATTACACTTGGAAATCTCCAGTTCATTTCTATGGGATGCTCTGTTAGAGTTAGCGAAAGTAATCCAACTAAAGCTTTATTGGTTGAAAGCATCAGATTAGCCCCGATATTTTCTGATCAAACTTGCAAACTGTGCAATGTGTAGAAATTGTACAAATCTCTAGGCCTCCTGATGATCAGATGGATGCTAGTTACTAATATCCCATGCCAACCAAGGCTAATTGGAAATATGTGTCCCTACATACATTTCTGCAACCCTGTAATTATGTACTCATTTCACGTTTGCGGCTGTTGAGCATTCAAATATCCAGTGAGTGTCTAAAGATTAATGCTCTATCATGTTGGAAATATCCCCTACACCAAACCTAAACCTACCCCATAATGTTAACAAATACAAAAGTCATTTAATATGGATTTACTGATGCAGCCGATCTATTTTAACTTCCTTTCGCTGATTTGAGCTGTTTTCTCGAACCGAAGCTTTTCATTGCCCACAGTAAGTGCAACATTGTATCATGTGAGCTACCGAGTAAACCTACTGAATTATAAAACTATGTATCTGTAATTCATACTTTTGTGTGAAAATGAGTTTTACTGCCTCTAGTGTTTATTTCCACTGGAAATTGAAAGTCAACTATTTTCAGTTTTGCAGAAATGTAGTGGCACGTATTTCCCATGAGGCTAGGTTAACCCAATCTCAGGGAGTTTCACATTCTTTAACGTACAGTGCCTTTACGAGGGGCAGT
This sequence comes from Enteromius afrohamiltoni, assembly GCA_034779775.1. Taxonomy (NCBI): domain Eukaryota; kingdom Metazoa; phylum Chordata; class Actinopteri; order Cypriniformes; family Cyprinidae; genus Enteromius; species Enteromius afrohamiltoni. The sequence continues at coordinate 2,584,814 of JAUYWG010000064.1, read as the reverse complement.
CCCGTCAGAAAGGCGTCTTGCTTTGGGCACTTTACTGAGCTGATGGGGGATCCCAGCACATCTTAGCTGGAAACATCTCTTTAGGGTTTGAACGATATCCTGAAAAATCTTTAAAAAAAAAAATAGGAACTATTTCCACACTCTACTTTTTAATATAAGGGTTTTGTGCAGTGAGGCCAAAGAAACTTTTAGAATTGATTAGTCATTTCTCTTCTGTATAGAAAATAAGGAAACAAAATTTTGTGTCTCTGAAAAGATTCTGTTTTAGTGAAATGTGACCATATGACAAAGTTTAGCAAGAGCAATCAGGGGATTACATAAGTCATAAGGTAACAGTGCTGCGGTTTCCAAGACCAACATTTACAGTTTATGGCTTTTATTAACTCAATGTAAAATCGTGTTAAGAAGTGTCTGCGTTTGACAGGTGCTTTAAAAAGTAGGAAAATGTATCTAATTTTAATTTATTATGTATATGTAATACATAACTGTGCTAAAAATGTGATTTTTTTTTTAATAGAAATAGGTGCAGCAACGGGCTGCTGTTTAAAAATTGCTACACAAAGATTATTTCAAAATAATTCAACAAACCTCACAGCAACTCTTAAAGGAATAGTTCATCCAAAAATGAAAATGACCCCTTAATCTTCTCACTACCAAGCCATCCTAGGTATATATGATCTTCTTCTTTCAGACGAACACAGTCAGAGATTAAATATTAAATATTGTTGTTACAAAAACCATCAATCTGCTTCAGAGGACATGTGATAACCGGCAGAGGCGTATAGGTTAGTTTTATGATGCTGTACTTGTGGATATTTATGAGCTTCAAAATCGTGGCCACCATCCACCAGCATAATCAAGCTTGAAAGAGCCACTGTAATTATTATTTTATTCATATTGCGTTTGTCTTAAAGAAGAAAGTTATGTACAGTGGATACGGAAAGTATTCAGTCCCCCTTACAATTTTCACTCTTTGTTATATTGCAGCCATTTGCTAAAAGTTATTTTTTTTTCCCTTAATGTACACACAGCACCCCATATTGATAGAAAAACACAGACTTGCTGACATTTTTGACAGATTTATTAAAAAAGAAAAACTGAAATATCACATAAGTATTCAGACACTCATATATTTAATTAAGGTGCTGTCCATTTCTTCTGATCATCCTTGAGATGGTTCTACACCTTCATTTGAGTCCAGCTGTGTTTGATTATAC
>JAUYWG010000064.1:2558883-2579504 GCA_034779775.1 Enteromius afrohamiltoni | reverse complement strand
TAAACACATTCAAATAATTAATTCATAATATAACATAATATATAGAATATTAAATTATTTAATTTCATTATTCAGGTCTTGTGGGTATGTGGTTTCGTAGAACTGGAAAGAACCTGGAAAGATTTCATTCCAATAAATTATAAATTACAATACTATGAGCCTGACTGTATTTTGAGTTTTGGAGCAGAACAGAAAAATGTCAGTTACCAGCTTGACTGATGCACAGCTGAGAATTTGTCAGGGGCACATCGGCACTGACAAGCATCAGAATATAACTGTTAGTGGCAAGGAAATAATCAAATTGTCATTTGGCTCAAAGCTGAAGCGTCAGAAGCCTATAGTGAGAGCGAGAGCAGCCAGCGGCTCCAGAGGCTCAGGAACCAGCCCGAGCACAGCGAGCCTGACCTGAGGTGATGGAAAGTGAGGAAAAACTAGGACAACATTCAGATGGAACTTGTCATCTTCTTTGGGATGTGTCTTATCACTTGTTACCCACAATGTCTGCACTACAAAGTAAAGGAAACTGTGCTAAATGTGCATGGGTGGTTTACAGGGGATTTTATGGATGGAAGCTATTTTTATAGCTTAATGACATTTTATTTTAATTATATTTTAATTATAGCTATTTTTATAGCTCCATGCAAAACATTTTTCTTACAATCTAAACATACAGGAATAAAAAGTCACCTACACCTTGGATGGCCTAAGGATCAGTAAATGATCAGACAACAGATTTTTATTTGTGGGTGACATATCCCTTTAAAGCTCCAGCTGACAAACATCACACCTGTAATACAACTGCACAGTTCGCTTTAAACTCTGTTTAATGAATTAAACAAGCTAAACAAAATGCTAGCAAACAAACATTTACAAATAAAAGTAAAGAAGTAAAAACAGTTTATAGTGTCAGTAATGCAAGACGACACTAACAAGTCATTTTTCCAGTTAAAGTCAGTTGATTGGTGATTCAGTGTTGACCTCATCCAGTTTAGCTCTCTTCCAACTAAGCAAGGAAAAGTTGACAGTGGCAAGGACAGGGGGCAGTTCTTCTCTGACCAGATGAATCCAGCATGGTGTGGTTTAATTCCAGTCTGCCACACAGGTCAGACTGAGCACATGACTTGTCTGGTGCTGGTGGTCTTGTCCCAATGGCCAACGAGGTCTTCAGAGGGGATCTGTCTCTGGAGCTCATCCAGCTGACATGGTCTCCGCTGACATTCAGGGCTGTAGAGGTCATCTCTTGGTGCTGATCCACCATCTGATCTGGATACAGACTGGATCTGTGTGGCTACATTCACTTCGGAATAAGAATGAAACAGGCTAATATCAGCATAGATGCCACTGAGAACAACAAAGCACATTATAAATGTAGTAAAAACATTTACACCAAAGCTATGAAATAAAAAAACATACTATTCAAGATTTTTTAATACCAACTCATGAAAAAATAAAGTTGCTGGCCCTGATGACCGACCACTGGTAAAAGCTTAAGTTTATAATTAAAAATGCCATTCACCAACATCCATTAATTTATATATCTTTTTTGTTTTCAGTAAATTGTAAATTGTAAATACCCTCTGCTAACTAGCACTGGATTATGAATGAAGTGAGATCAGTATGTATGTATTTATTTTAGATATCATGGTCAATACTCCAAAACCCCTAGAGTACGTGATTTTTCAAATGCACCATTCACACGTAGAGTATGGGAAAATTAGTGATGGCACCTTTAACATGCTACCACGTGTAAACCAGAGCAAGTGTGGCTCATTTTCAGAAGATCAGCATTAATCAACTATATTCCACTTGACCCAACAAATTCAGGCTTTAGCCCAAAGGGTCGTGTATCAGTTCCAGCATGTTCAGTTATTGTTCAGGTGGTAGCCGGTGGAGAACTAGAGCGATGTTATAGTCTCAAAGAACGTCATGCCTCAGTAGCGCACCACCCATGCATACACCAATGCTAATGACAAGGAGCTCGACCATCACAGATCGCAATTCCACCCAGATATTTTCTACCTCAAATGGATTATTTCGGCCTCGCCGGGCACAGATTCTGTAGTTTTCCAGCGATTCATCTTACTATTAATAATGTCAGAGATTTTTTAGGCCCTCCAAATAAGATAATGATGAATCGGCGCAGGGAAGCTAGCAGACCGCTAACGCTGTTTATATCAGTGCAAAAAGTTCTGTCAGGCCTGATAAATCTGATTCTCAAAATAGTTTATAAAGTAGCGAATTGATGTGTCGGGGTCAGCAAAGGTGGCAAATTAATGTCACGAAATGGGCTTTGCTACCTGGGCCTTGATGAAAGCCAGGGGAAAGTCTTTTATATAAATTGTCTGTGGGGAGATCGAGTAAATGGTTAGAGGGAAGACACAGGGAGAGATAATGGTCAACGAGGCGTGGGTCAGCCTCTGAGAAGAGAGAGAGAGAAGAGAGAGAGAGAAAGAGAGAGAGAGTTCTCGATGGCGGCCTGCTGTGCCCTGATCATTCATAATGGCAGCGCAGAGGCTAGCCTGTAAAGAAGAAAAATGAAAACTATTAAAGGGCCCGTGTGCAATGTTGGCTTTGGCGTGTCAGCAATTATTACCCAGGGACACACTTCAGATCCTGAGACAAAAAAAAAAGGAGAGCTAGTGCGAAAGAGGGAAATGAAATGAGAAATTTACTCCGGGCTAGCATTTTAACTTTACATTTTCAGTAGCTGACATGTACATTATACATTCTTGCTTTACGACTACAGGGATGCTGAATTAATTTATAATACTGAAAACTAGAAGTCGCACTGTGCTTGTATACAATGCTGTTGAATCACTCGATGCGCGTCTAAATGCTTGGTATAAAGATAACAGTGATGCTGACAAAGTAACATTAGGGGTGTAACGGTTCATGGTTCGGTTCGATACGATACAGTGGTGTAGAGAATCTCTTTGATTTTTTTTCACATTTTCATTTATTAAAACTAACATAAAAGTATGTTAAAATCTTTTGTTTTCTTTTGCTTTGAACAACAATGGAGCTATACTTCACACATCTTATGGGGTTTCTTCTTAGCAGCAAATAGAAATAAAACAAATGCTCTTTGGTTTTGGTCAAAACCAAATATTGTAGTAGTTATAAACTAATAGTAAGAAAAGAACTATTTTATTTTTAAATGGAACTTCGTTTCAATTATTTATTTATTTTTAAGTTCAGAAAGATGAAAGTGTCTACATTTTCTTCAGACAGCACAGATCATGTCTTCAACACATGGGCCACAATTGTGCTTCAGCTGAAGAGGGTCACAATCATTCTATTCTTTGCTAGGAGGGGTCAATAACATTTAGCATTTTCTTAAAACCTGCGTTAAAATCCGCGGCTATAAATCTACCAATCTCTGACCGATCGATTGTTTTGCCCTGTTTGAATCTGTTGGAAATGCCTGCCTGAATGCCGCAGGGATAGTTTATAACGTGCATGTTTCTAGTTTCCGTCTGTTTGGGGGTGGGAGGGGCAGTCAGCACGTTGCCTGTCCCATCGTTTGCACTGCCTTGTTGAGCGTAGCTTTAAAAACATTATATTTTACACACTTCTCTTTTTTTCCCCAAATATAGAAAGTGTTAGTCTGAATCATTCGATTTGCATTGCATACCAGACAGAAAGCCTCGTACTGAGCGGTTGAAAACGAATATTCATATTGTTACACCCCTAGTGGACATGTATTATAGACTTTTTGATTTATTTAACCCTTATTTTACCAGGAAATCCCATTCTTCACAGTCTCTTCCTCCAGGGAGACTAATCAGTAACACTTTATCTTGATAGTCCACTTTAGATATTCTACTAACAGTAAGTAACTTTGCAACTACATGTCAACTAGCAGTCATTAGAGCATTAGTAGACTGTCTGCTTAATATCTCCTAACACTTTATTTTGATGGCTCCACAAAACACTACATACTCACTATCAGAAACTTTACAAGTTATGTCAACTTATTCTATTAACCCTAAACCTACCCTAACAGTCTAGTCTAAAAGTTATTAGACTGAATTAATGAGAATTAGTTGACATGTAGTTACAAAGTTACTTATAGTTAGTAGAATATAATCAAAATAAAGTTTATCCAACTAATCATAGTATTGGACATTATATGGTGCCGCACTATCATAGTAATACCATAGTTTTAACTTCATTAGAAACGTCACTAAAATACGTCTTCCATCCATATTGTTGCTTTCTCAAGTGAAAAAGCCATCTTGTCTTACTGATTTTTATTTTTGTCAGAGGACAAGAGTGAACGGACCTTTTTATTATTATGGAGTCACGTGAGAACTGTAAAATAAAGTGCTACCTAATTATTTTATTTACCTTAGTTATACCAATTTATTTTAATAATCTTAGGGTACTGAGAATCAAAGTACTGATGGATAAACAATTACAATACCATGGTACCACCACAGCACTCTTTGTAAAGCTTTCCAGCTCCAGTGGGAAAGGTCATCAGCCATGACTGTCCTATAAAGGATCCCAAAACACAGCAGAGAGATAAATATCCCTGGCTTACAGTTGGTGGTACAGAGCACTTGGAGAGGGCCAGCTGGAGACATGTTAGCAAAGCACTGTTCTAAAATAGGTTTTTGCCTCAGGATATGTATTTATTCACATACGCTGAGTAAATGGACCACTGCATACCGTTTCTCTCTGCAGAACTACACCTGGGGCATTTAAAATTCGGCTACTTTTGGACTAAATATATAAAATATGCGTTTTGGGACTGTGTGGAAAGATCGTGGTGTGACTCAGAGGTCAGTCCAACATAAACGAAACACTCTTTCATTGTAAAGCATACAGGACAACCAATGAGAGTGCATCAGTTATATGGTGAGCTGGTTTCCAGAGGTCACCTTGGAAAATATTACACTTGACTGCGGCCTCTGTGTCAGCATCTATCATGGAGATGTATGTAGAAAGCAGTAGCATGAATAGAGTCCCTTCTCTTTTTTACCAGCAGTAAAGACTTCTAGCTTCGATGCAAATGCCATTTCCAGTTTTTGCTCGACTGTCTTTATCGGGCCGAAAGAGTCCACTGAGATGTAATCATGCAGCTTCAGCATCAGATATGCTCCTGCACCTTATCAGAGGGCCGGAAGAGAAAGAAGAATGGGGAAAAATCACTCCAGTCGCACATGGCAGGAATAAAAGTGAGTAATTTATGATTGTAATCAACGGCCACACTTCTACAGCGCCAGGCAAAGGAAGAGAGACAGAGGGAAAGAGCGAGCGATATAGAAATATGAACAAGCAAAAACTGAATAAGTTGAGGAATATAAAGAATAATAGGATCATAAGGCACAGGAAATGCAAAGAAAAAATCTGATTGACAAAGCTTGAACTTATTAGTGAGATTGCAGAATCCTACTTAACGGAGTAACAGCATAAATTCAAAATCCCTGTCAATGAGTTACTCTGTTTTTTCAGTGCAATTTAAATACTTTTTCTTGAGAAAATGTGAGCGGTGTTTGAACAGGGAACAAAATGGATGTTGCTTCCTCTGACTTCTCAGAAGTCATGAAATGTGAATGTCAACGAATCCCTAATTTACATTAACCAATTCAAAACCATAACCTCAGAACTGCTGAATCCACTAATTCACGTAATCATTTCAACAAACCACTTCTAACTTTCCAAAGCTACAGCTGGGTAAAGACCATTTAGGATGAACCTATTCACTTGAATGAATCAGACTTTTTAGTGGTGCATACATGAAAGAATGAATGAATGAAGCATTTATATAGCGCTTTATCATGTATTGCCATACACCCAAAGCGCTTTACAATCATGTGGGGAAAGGGGGGTCTCTCCTCAACCACCACTAGTGAGAGCACCATTAACGGATCTAGAAGGAATTTATGGAAAAAGGTTATTGTGACTTTTTATCTCACAATAAAGACATTTTTTTCTCAGAATTGTTTGATACAAACTCGCATTTCTTATTTTCTCAGAATTGTGAGGTTTTAAGTCAGAATTGTGAGATATAAAGTCAGAATTGCACGATTTTGTGTATTATCTGGACTGTCTTTGGATTACAATTCTTGCTGGATACCCCGACCTTCTGCCTGGACTCTTCACTCCTCACTCTTGTCAAGCCTGCAAATGGATCCGACCCCCTCTGAGTCTTCATTACAGATTTAAAGTCAGAATTGTGAGATATTAAGTCAGAATTGCGAGATTTAAAGTCGCAATCTAACTTTGAACTCAAATCGAACTGAAACTTGATTTTGAGGATTTGAAGTTTAATTTCAGAAACCTGTTTGCAGATTGTACACTGAATCTGAACTTGCCATATTGTTTAACCCATCTCTCCGCCCCTCAGTCTAATCAATGTGTGTATTTAAAGTCTCAGTTTGTCCTTGTAGTGCGGTTCATTGTTCTGTTTTGGAGTGTTGTTTGGAGGATTCCCCTGTTCACGTTTCCCTGTTTTCCCTTTGTGTACGAGCACCTGGATTATTGTTGTCGACCTCAACTGGTTCTGGACTATCGATCCCGCCCAGCCCTTTCTGGAGACCGTTTGCCCCTCTCTCGACCCAAGCTACAGACTATGACTACTCTACTGCCTGTACCCATGTGATTATGTCTGCTGTGATCGTCCTGTCTGCTTGTTTCACCGTGTTTTCTAAATAAATCAGCCTGCACTTGAATCCACACGACTCCCTGCCTCCATATCATTACAAATATACTACATCTTACAGAGACTGACCTTAGAATTTTGACCTGTGTGATTAATTAATTGACCCTTACTATCAGTAATACTATTACACTCCTTGGTTAACTTTTGCTCTGGCGAGTCGATCCTGTCTTCTGATTGCTGGTCCAAGCAATCTCACCTAGTTAGTATACTAATTCTGAACCGCACAACATTCAGTAGCACGCTACATACATATGGCTACAACAAAACATCCCTATTTACATAAAAATATCTAGTGGCAAATGAAAACATATTACAGAGACTTGGATATTTGAATCATTTTTGTAAATCTGTTCATTTACGTGAACCTTCCTGTTTGCTGGAGTAAATATGAATTTTCAGACTTTCCAAAGCTACACCTATGAGGGAAAATAATTTAGAACATGTACATAGTTACATGTCATTTTGTGAAATTAATGTTTATTGCATATTTTAGTTTAACAAGTCACCGTGATGGTGTTTAGTGTTTGTGTGAATGACACTCCTATATATAGCTCATTCTATATATGTTGATATTTTTTAAGCTGCTTGTGATTGGCTTGGTTCGTCATGTGACTTTCTCATCATCAGCTGCATTTGGTGCTCATCAGTGTATTAAAAAGGTACAAAACAGATTTCAGTATTTTAGTAGGTTGATATATTATCATTGTATATAGTTAATAAAGTTACGGTAATTAGCTGTAAATATAACTCTAAACCGTAAAACATGAAATGTTACCCAATTGTTTAGGGTCAAATTCCGGAAACCACAGCTTTTGGAACTTTTTATACAGTGTAGTTATGCAAGACAGAATCATTTGAACCAATTCAGTAGACAGAATTAAAATCTCCAGCGCTACATACAGGAGAAAGAATACAATTAGGATGAACCAGTTCACAGAGTGCTCCATTTACGGTATTGTGATACAATGAATCATTTGGTTGTGATAATTGGATAAAAACTCACAACTGGAAAGACTGTGAAAAGTCTATGTTCACGTTGTGTATTATTTAAATCTAGTGTGATACAGATGGCTGCAACTTTGAGCATTTATTACCACCCTCATCACCTTTCAAAATCATTACGGTCTCTTCTCTGGTAAATACTTCTTGATTAATGTAGCTAGACCTTTAAAGATTGCAGATCGGAAATGCCTCAAATGATGTTGAAGTGACTTCAAATGTTAAATGAGGCATAAATACAAATTAGCCTCCAAATGCACAGCACTGCTTATTAATGGACACATTGGATTCTGATGTTCACAGAGTCCTCGAAGAGTACAGCAAAACAGGCAGTGATGACAGCTGATAAAACTGACATATGCACATCATTAAATAATGATAACAGCGAAATGATCAGAAGAAAAATATTTGGAGGTAATGGTGGAGGAAAGGTTAAGTAATGTGTTTTTAAAGAATTCCTAATTCCTATTTGTGGACATAAGATGAAAAAGTTGCGTGTAAATGTGTCACATTTACAATCAGAACTGTTTTTTTTACTTAATTGTTATATTATCTTTATTTTACCATTGAATCAAGTGATTTAGGTTAAATTCTGAGCGATATTTTCCGTGTTTTATTTCCTGTTTTTAGATTCTGGACCGTTTACCGTTTCTGTAAGTTTGCTGCCTGCCTTTGGATTATCTGCCTGTTTTTCTCAACTCTGATTTAAGCCTCACCCCTAAATATCTGTTTGCCGTTGTTTGACCCTGAACAGTGGACCACAAATAAATCCTTGCACTTGGATCCGTACGCCTCTGGTTCTTTCGTGACAGAAAACTTTGCCGCACCAGGATCCAGGCTCCTTAGCCCACGCACAAGATGGCCGCCGCTTCCAAGTTAGTGCACAAAGATGGCGGTCGTTCCTGAATCACGGCACCATCCCACAGTCGAGAAGGCATCCTCAAGACAAATGAGGTTAATGTCTAGTTTAATGGACCTCCCGTTAAAGACTGTAAAGGCAGCAAGTGTGATCAATTTATTTATTTTTTCTTTATTTACAGGGTTCCATAAACGTTAGCCTTTTTTTGCAAATTTACATCATTCTGGCATTCATTAGGAGACATTGAAATAATTTCCAACTCTGCATTTTTGCCCCTGAATAATTAGTTTGGAAATATGTCACATTCATATGCTGTTACATATTATGTCAGCATTTGCAGAGTATTAGCTTTGTAACACATACAGTACCACTTCTCAAAAAAATAACCCAAAACCTAAAAACTTTTAGTCCTTTTTTTGAAAACACCTTTGAGATCAGTCACACTTTGCTAAGTGTACTTGGGGTGCCAGACATTTGCATTGTGAGATGAACCTAAACTGATTGCTGCCTGATATTAATTCACTTCAAAGTCAACTCCCCTAAAAGTCACTGAATAATTTGCACACTGTTTATTTGCATTACTTTCACCTGTTCTTACTTCTTCATAATTAGTTAACGTTTAGATCCAATATCTCAGTTTCAGAGTACTTTGATTAGGGTTTTGCATACAGCAGCGGTTGTCAGGTCATCAGCACAAACTCAAACACAACAGCAACTTGGAGTGAAGCTTTTTTTTTTTTTTTTACCGCTCTCTTTCTTTTCTTCTATTTCATATGTTGTTGTACTATTTAAATCATGCAAATCTGTCACCAATTAGCCAAAGAGTACAATATTTGGTCTCTTAAATTATTTAACTTTTTTTTAGAATACACCAGGCTTATATAACCATCAATTGTTCAATCTCTGAAGACGTTATTTGCAACGAAGGCGTATAAACCACGCTTTATCTTCTTTGGCACTATGATATGTGAAAACAGTATGAACTTTTGCCAACTTCCACTGTAAACATTTATTTTTCATCCTCTATCTATTTTCTACCAATATAAATGTTCTGCTTTATCTTCACAAATACACCCTTGCCCATCTTCTCAACTGCACACAGTCAGCCCTCCTCATAAATTAATCAGCCAGGTTAAATAAACTAGATTTCACTACCAATCATCTTTTCCTTCAGGTGGAGGACATGTGAAGCCTTTTATCTTGCTTTTACCTTAATCATGTTATTTTTGGTGCTGACATGTTGCTTTGTGTCACATACTGACAGTTCAAATCCAGTCACCATTCAGATTTGACACAAATTGTAATGATCCAGAGGTGAAAAGAGAATGTGTGCTATGTGAAGGCACTGATATATTTCAAGTGAAATTGAAGAACAAACTGGTATGACAGGCCAGTACAGAGTTTCTTTGGAGCATAAGCTGGTGAACACCTTCAGACTTTCACTGGTCCACATTGATGTGAATGGGTGCCGTCAGAATAAGAGTAAAAACATTACAATATTCTGAAAGCAAAGCATAACATTCCAGTCAATCAATGACAATCTTGCGAAGAAAAAAACTGCATGTTGGCAATAAACATATTCTACATTTTTACCTTCAAACTGTTGCTTTTGTTCAAATTTGAGTCAAAATTATTATATTTTAGACTGAATCAAGAGAAGCACAGATCAAGGACTGTTTGCAAGCAAAAACAGTCCAAATATGTGGGTGGACTGTGATGTGAGAGGACAGCAGAATTTTTTTTATTTTTTTCCAGAAAAATCATAATTAAAATGTAATTTGTCCCAATGCTGTTTTGAATCTGTAGCTCTGCATTAAAAGCATAAAATCAAATAAATAATAATGGACCATTAACTTATTAACTTGAGGCCATTGCACACTTTTTTTTCTCCGCATTCGTCATCATTTCCTCTCTAAATGCTTGTTACTGATGTGAAAATGCAGTAAATCGAACCTGATCCAAACTTTTTTATGAGTTTCGGAGGCAGTGTGTAAACTTGATTGACACAATGTGAGGTTGTATATATTTTTTCCGTACAAACAATTTGGACCGAAAACCGAGGTATTTTGTTTGATATTGTGGCGAAAACGAGAGTAAAACTTTGTCTAAAGTAAAAATAGAAATACATGCATTAAAAACCTAGAAAACTATTTTTCAATTGGAAACTTTTTCCTTCTAGTCAGTGATTCTCCTGAACTGTAGAACTTTTTTTGTGATCATATGAAAATTAATGAGGGAATAAATGTAATAGCTGAAAAAGTGGTTGACCACTATTCCACTTCTGTGCGTGTGTGTGTGTGTGCTCATCTTGTAAAAACAATAATTTTGACTTGACTTGAAGGCAGAATAAAGCCTCACCAAGACGTTTCAGCAAACAAAAATCAATTTTTTATGAGAGATCTAAATGAGACCAAATTCTTGTTCCATAAAACATGCAACATTGAATGAAATACCAAAATTCTTCTTCTGTCGCATTCTAGAAGTCTTGCAGGACTGCATTTGGAAGTGATCTACAGGGAATCCCTGACTCACGGAGGACTCCTAAATGACATTAAAACAAGGCGCTGCCTGTAATGGTATGATGCATCCCAATGTGCTTACTGATTAATAAACGTTCCCCGGGTCCCATTTCGCAGATATACAACCCCGTCGACACTTCTCCCATTGCTGTCATAAGTAGTTTTCTGGACAAATGCTTTTCAGCTTCAGCGCGTTTCTCTTGTTTTTTTGCTCGTAGTTTTTATGTACCTTTGTTATGTGCCTTCTGCCTTCATGTCTTTGCCTGATTACCTGTCTCAAAGGCCGTAGATGAACATAAATCAAACCCCTTAAAGGGCTTTTTCATAAATTTCTCCATTAAGCGACACCATCATGAGGTATGTATATGATCGGCGGGCCCTGATAAAGGACTACTGTAAATAGTCTCTTTATTTTATTATCAATCCGCGCTTTATGCTGCTCAAAAGATTGAGGTCGGTACGATTTTTCTAAATGGTTTTGTGCTCACCAAGGCTCATTTTATTTGAACAAAAATACAGTTAGAACAGAAATATATTATAAAATATTAGTACTTAGTCATTCATTCTAATTTGGTGTACAAAAATAATAATGTATAATCATTATCAATATTGAAAGCAGCATAAAGTTTTACAGGATTGTTTGATGAATTGATTGTTTAGCATTTTTATACTAACATACTAGCATTTCATAATATATAAGGTTGTGTGTGCAATACTAGGATAGATAGATAGATAGATAGATAGATATCCAAAATAATTTACTATAACAATAAATACATAAATGCAGTAAATAAGAAATTTTAATTTAAATCAGGGATAACTATTGAAAATTCCTTTGAAAATGTGATGATGCTCTGTATAGAATATCACATGCAAAGACATTAATCAGTGCTCCTTCACTGTAGTCTCATATCTACTTGTGCACTTTGTTTATATTCATAATTCACTGTCTTATCCAGTGCTATTAGCTGCCGGTTGACCTTTGTACAAAATCTATGTTTCAGCCAGTCACCCTATTTGTCCCCTCACTACACTCCAGTGGGAAAGATAATTAGGGTTGAAATGAAGTGTGTGTGTGTGTGTGTGTCTGTGTGTGCACGCACTAAAGGGATCTGCTCTGTGAAAATGGGCTGGTCAGTCCTCACATGCTCAATTTCTTATTTACGACGTTCTTGCGTATCTAATGTAAAATCAATGCATCAATGTGAGGGGAAGTTAGAGCCCTACCAAATATAATGAGAAACTACTTAATGATGTTCCCGCTATGCTTTATTACTGAAGGAGAACTGCAGATGTCAGATAAGCTGTAGCAAACAGTGCATTCAACTTGAACGGGTTATCTGAGCTAACTTTTGGTCACCCTGTACATTAATGACTGATTCAGCAACTGTTAGGCTAACCAAGACAAAAATAAATTAAAGCAGATATTTGAGGAAAGTGCAATGTAGTGCATTCAGCTATTGTTTAAAAAAACTAGGCAGTAAATACTGAGTAGGGTTTCTTACTACACGTTTGGTGTTGAAACATAATATATTTTCTTTCCACTCTCATCAGCAAAGGCTAGATTGACATGCTAGTGGTAGCATTTCCCATACGCCATCTGGTAAGTAAGCGAGCACAGATGGTTCACCTCCAGATTGGGAGTATGTTTTGATACTCTCCCACCCCGTAAAGCACAACTAAGTGACAGTGAATATTGATCTGTAAAAAAATGGAGTAAATGAGTAGGAACATTCACTGATGCTGCTAAAATCTATTTCTGTTAATGCTTATGAGAATGGTTACAGAGAAACTAAGCCACTGGGAACTGTTGTGGCTCAGTGAAAAGGAAAATCTTATTTTGACTGGATCTATATAGAGATAATCAATAAAGCGAAGCTAAACCCATGTCTTTTATATGTGATTCTCCATATCTCTTTTTTAGGGTCCTCGACAGCAAGTGACACATACGAGAAGCTATTTTCTGTGATCAATGTCCATTTTGTACATTAACTGTAATGTTTGGCCATTTTGCCACTTGAAAGTGATTAGCCATGGTTTATTCTAGCCTTGCCTCAAAGCAAGTAAATGTTATGTGTACATGGAATGCACTGATACTTAAAAGCTGATGTTATTTTTTTTGTTATACTTTATAATTTGTCTCAGTAATGTTGGGTATATGGAGAAGAGAAAGGGGTCTAGCACTGAGCCTTGAGGCACACCAATTTAATTTAAGTTGGATTCTTAATTTTCTATTTACAAAGACGATGCTAACAATTAAAATGACATGAACATATACATTTAAAATATAGCTTAAAACATTAGCAATCAATCTGTTATACTGAATTTCAGTATGGTTATGATGGTCTTGCACGATACCTTTAGTTGAATTATGAAGTGTTACAAGACGTGTACTCTCTCTTTTTCTCCCTCTTTTCAAATGAATGTTATGTTAATGTTGTTTTATTTTTATATTATGTAATAAGACTCAGTAATGTATATGGAGAAGGGGAGGTGGTCTAGCACTGAGCCCTGAGGTACACTCAATGTAATTCAAGTTAGCTTCCTTATTAGTATATTTTATTCCTTTTTTGAAATATAATAACTAAAAAAATCATGAACAAGTACATGCAAACAGTAACCTATATCATTAGCAAGTATGCAGTTGTGCATGGTCTTACTAGTACTTATGGTTGAATCACAAAGTGTTACCACACATATTTTCTCTCATCATCTCCCTTTTTTACAAATACATAACAATGCCATTCCAAAAAATGCATTTCCTGAAGTCACCACTGAGCTTTTAGCAGGGGTTATCAGCTCTGGCCTCAGTTTAGCTCCAGTACTGATCAAACTTACCTACATGTAAATTTCCTGTAATCCTGAAGACCTAATTAGCTTGCTCAGATATGTTTGATTAGGTATAAATCTAAACTCTGCAGGAAAGTACAGTAGACCTCATGGGACAGAGTTGAGAATCTGAGTTTGGTAGATTATGCCTTTGTCACAGAGTAAGTGCTATTTTCCTTCAGGGCTTCTTTTTTAACCCCTGTAAAGACCTTGCCATCTGTCAGTGTCACTTTGGCGACAAAGTGGCCACGTTTAATTGAAAAACAATGAGAGGGCAAACAGGAGGGTCAGAGCAATATTCACTGCTGCTTCCCAGGTCACGCCCTTGTTCCCTAGCACCGTCCTGGCATTCAGAATTAGCTGCAGAGATGTCAGGGCACATCGTGTTCAGTCAAATGTCCTACCCTGGTCTTTATCGCTGAGGTTAGGGGACAGATATCTCAACGGCCTTATCCTGCAAGCCCAAAGGTAATCAATGTTGAAGGGAATATGCTAGCGTGATGTGATCCCTACAGACGTGGCGGTCTATCTGGTGGGTGCGCTATGACTGGACAAATGTATTTTGTGGCATGATGGGCACTGGCATTTCGAGAAAAGCCCTGTCTGTTTTTTATTTATATATTTATTTGTGTTCGCTGTCATTTCAAATAACATCACCGTGGATTTCAAATAGATTTAAAAAAAACCCATTGTCATTCCTGTAGATGCTAGTCGAACAAAATCAGTTGATCAAATGGAATGATTTTGTGAAAAGAAAAAACACTCTTGAGGTTTGGATGACATTGTGCTTTAGCCAGCTAAACAAGGGTCACTGATGCCCATTGGGCCTTACGTCTTTATACAGTGGCATCTTCATTTCCAACACCCACTGTAACCTTGCATTGGCATTACATCATTCAATCCCCATGGGTCATTTTCAGAAAGCAGTGCCATTTAAATGTGCGGTTTCAATAGAAAAGGCTATTGCTGAACATTCAGAATGAATATATAAATGGTCATAGGGGCATCATTTCCTCCCAGTTTTCAAATTAGTGATCAACCAGTATGTATATATCTATATGTACAGTGACCTCCGCTAATATTGGTACCATTGGTAAATCTGAGCAAAAGTGATCTGCCTTGTTTATCCTTTTGATCTTTCATTCAAAAAATTCACAAAATTCTAACCTACCATTGAAGTAAAACAATTGAAAATGTGGCGAAAAATTCATGATGAAATAAATGTTTTTCTCCAATACATATTGGCCACAATTATTTACACACTCACTTATTGTTACGCCCTTTTCCCAAGATAGCAGCTCTGAGTTTTCTCCTGTAATTCTCCTGAAGAGTTTGGAAATCACTTGATGAGAGAAAAGAGACCACTCCTTCATGCATAATTTCTCCAGATCCTTCAAAATACCAGCTCCATGTCGGTTCTCCACTTTAGTTCACCTCACCAATTTTCTGCAGGGTTCAAGTCAGATGACTGGGACAGCCATGGGAAAAGCTTCATTTTGTGCTCAGTAACAAATTTTTGTGTTTATTTAGATTTTTGTTTTGGATTATTTTCCCAGTGGCCCCAACCATGGCCCATTATACGATTTCTTCTAGAGTCAGTGATTTATTGATTAGTTAACTGTTGGTATTTGATAGAATCCATGATTCCATGTGTCTAAACAAGATGTCCAGGACCTCCAGCAGAAATATAGACCCACAACATCAAAAACACAGCAGTATATTTCATTGTACACACAGAGTCACTGTGTTCACCAAACCCATCTTGAGTGATTTCTGCTAAAAAGCTCATATTTTAGTTTCATCTGATCATAGAAGCCAGTCCCAGTTGTAGTTCCAGTCCTGCCTGACAACTGAACATGCTGGAGATTTGTGCTGATGTTTGACAGGTTTTCTAACCCTGAGACTCAACTATATTCCAGCCTTGGTCCTTTAGCCATTTGTACTCCTCCCCATGTATTTGGGGATGCTAATGCTCTTTGTATGTTGATTGGAAATTTTTAATTGTTTCTCTGATGGTGGAAGTGGTCATTTTCACTGCTCCAGCTCTTTTCTAAAAAACAGTTCACTAATTTGTGAAGCTCATTTATCTTTTGCTGCACATAATAAAAATACTTCTCATTGATGATTGAGGGATTTTGGGCTTTGTTTTCCATCCTATATATATTTCTGTGAAACAGGAAGCCAGGGCTGGATATTTTCATGTTCATAATCACTATGGAGTGCACACAAATTCTGAATATGAATGGGAACATACTTCAGACATATTTTACTCATAAAAAAATTCTAGGGGTGCCAATAATTGTGGTCAACAAGTATGCAGATTTATTTTCACAGCCACCTTTGTTTAGATTTACCAAGTATAAGGCCAATATGCCAATATTAGTGAAGGACACTGTAGATACGTGTGTATATATATATATATATATATATATATATATATATATTATGTTATTACCCACATCCTTAAACCCGTCCTAAAAGCATTCCAAGTTACTAACCTGAAGTCTAACCAAAAATATATCACAGTATATTTGGAGTAAATTTAAACAGAAATGAATGTTTTGTTTTGTGGCTGCCCTGTTTTTGTACATAGTTGTAATGGCTTTTGATAGCAAATATCACCACACCAGATGTGTTACAGTCAATAATTGTGCAAAATATGAATGTCTTCAGTTATAAGTTAAGTGCAGATAAGTGCAGATAATAAAATAATCCACAAATTCAGTATATGTATTATGTAATTAATTGTGTAATAATGTATTATGTAATATCAATGGTAAGTCATCTATTATTTGTGAGTCTAGTGTGACCATACGTCCTGATTTTTTTTACTCATCATGTTCTGCTGGGATTTGCAAACCAAAAAACATGTCCAGGTTTTGGCTTTGCTTGAGGACTTGAGAGCATGTCAATTGGAAAACAACGCCATAATCCAGAAAATGTAGAAATCATGGCCAGGACAAAACAAATAAATAAATAATAATACAAATAAAATAAAAATAGACAATATAGGTAGCCATATGTGCTCCAGAGAGATATAAATTATTTTTTTAGCTAGCTTCTTGGGAAATGCAGGGACTGTTGATTTTAATCCACATTGAAAGGTTGACTTACTAAAAAAGAGAGAAACAGACAGATAAAACCAGAGAAAAAGGAAGACAGAAAGATCTGCAGGCTCAGCAGAATGTGCCCGCCGGACTCTCTCTTCTCCGGCGTGCTTTCAGGCTTGACTGAGCGCTCAGCAGACCCCAGTGACCTGGTTAAATGTACCTGTGTACGGCCCCACATAAAACAACAGCCTGATTCTCTCAGGGCACAAATCTGACAATGCTCCACATCTAACATCATAACACAAGCAGTGTGTGGTGACAGAAGTGACATTATCTGCTCTAACAAGACCTTCATATCCTGTGTGCAGGAACCCTTCTGGTGAGCTGTCCATACAGCAAATAGGGCTGAAGATATTTGCATAGGATTACGTGAAGCATATCACTGCATAGTTTTTCCATAAGAGGCATGCTTTCTGTGACAGATGGGCCGCACAGTCTGGGATCTGGATATGCTATTAAAAGCTTAATGATTACTACTAAAATCCAATCATAAGACGTAATGAACCTATTATTTTATGTGGGGAGTTGTAAATAGGTGTGACTCCACAAAGAAATCCATCACGGTGGCCCACCGAGCAACTCAGAGAAGGCATATCATATTTAATAAGCAAATCAATAACATTCATTATGGACAGATCCTCCCCATGAACAACAATATAACAGGATCGCATTTCCAGCACCGCAGTCTGCATTAAAGATAATGCAATTTACTGCAGTGTCAGAGAGCAAAGCTCTGGAAATGAGAGATTTGACCATAAACACATTTTTTTCCCCTCTTGATGACTAAAGCTGCTTTTCCCTGGATTTGAAGGTTTAATATTTTCTAACCTGTTTTATTTTGCCATTTAGGCAAGACTAGCACTTTCTGAAAAGAAACTCGTGTTAGTTTTCACATGATCATAAATTGTTTTACAACAATATTCAGCAGTTTATACATATGCAACATCGCAAGAGAATTCTGTGATTTATCTAAACCAACGATTATGATTTTCATCACATCTCAGATTCATTCGGTGGTAGAAATTATATTTGGATATTTTTGGAATTAAATGACTCCTTTGTCTTGTTGAGACTAATAGTTAGCATATTATTCCCCGGTTTCACAGACAAGGCTTAAGCCTAGTCGTAGACTAAATGTAAATGTGTGCTGTTTCAACTAAAAGAAACTTGCACTGACTGTTCTTAAAATATGTCACCTTCTTAGTTTTGTCTTAAGATGCACACAAGTGATACTTTTTTCTAACGCATGTTTACAAAAATTACTTAAATGTTCTAATTGCACTATGGCCCAATCCTGGCTTAGTCTAAGCCCTGTCTGTGAAACCAGGCCTATGTGACGTAAATGTGCATAATTAAATGCAATTTTTAATACTTTCATTTAATTCTAAATCGTAAATGTATTGTAAGTGTGTATATTTACCGTGGATCTTACCGTGGAAGTATGCTGACTTTTGAGAAAAAAGTTGTTGAAATGACCTCACAATGTCCAGACAAATGTAATAAATACATTTAAAATACATATTTTAACACAGTGTTTACAAATTTAAAGGCTTTTCCTTTTACAAAAAATAAGAGAAGGCATGGTACAATGTTTCCAAGAAAGTTTTAGAAGAAGCAACAAATAGGTCTGTGGTCACTAGGGGGCATATTTTGCACATTTGCGAGAACACTTTCTCTTATTTCCTCAGGAAGTTGCCTTAATAAAGCTCTTTATTTTTTGTCAAAGTAGAGAAAACCTACCTTCCCAAACTTTTGCGTTCACTTGAGGTTTCAATCCGTGGCCCTAGATTCCCAAGACTCAGCCTAAAAATACCCTGCGCTAGCTCATAAAGCATGTGTCCTTTTGACAGATGGATATTAAAACCATCCATGCTTTATGTAATGCCACATTAAACATCTCTCATCACCCACAATGAAAGGATCTCCACATGTACTCCTCCAGCTTATAATTACCATTAGAATTATTCGTCTACCCCTCATCAGGTTCCAGACAACCTGTGGTTAGACTGTACACTTTAGTGAAGAGAAACCGTGAAGGGTTCAATTACTCCTGAGTGCATTCTCTCTTCACTCGGACTGGTAATGCGCTCCAAAGCTAGGATGATTGGATTATTCTGCCTTACTAGATGCACACAGATGCCGATCACTGTTTTTTTTTTAATGACAGGCTTTAGGACACGAGTGCAGTCATGGATCGTGTATCTGACAGTCATGAACTTGTGTGTTTTGAGTTAATTTGAGCTTGGTTTTCTAGAGTTGTCAAAACTGTCCAGTAGTCCAGTGGTTCTCATCTGCTTTGCGTTCAGAACCCAGATTTAATCCTGAACATCATGTTGTAGCAGAAGCCCTCGAATTATATTTATATTAAATATTTTATTTTAAAAATATCTTTATTCATTTATTTATTTATTTATTTATTTATTATTATTATTATAAAAATGATTAGTCATTAATGTTTTTTATAGTTTAACAAATAAGTAAATACGTAAATGTATTAAAATATCTCTTTATTTGGCATGCTTTTCTTTTGTTTAAAGGAACATTTGTCACTTGTTCTTATAAGAAAATATAACTATTTTATGAATATGATTTTTTTACATGACATGCACCTTCTTCAAAACATAATAGTTATACATTTTCATGTGATAGTGTTGAATAATTCTCACAAGATAAAAAATTCTGCAATTATTTACTCATCACATGCTTTTTACATTATGTATTCTCTTCCTTTTTTATTTGTACCTCATTTTATATTTTCAGTGTATAAAAAAAACAACATTCGAGTTATTTCACAAATGCTTGTCTTTATCACAATTATCAAATGCATGTTGCACTTTAATAAATCACATAAATTTAACTTTAATCTGCAATGGACAGTCTAATGATGCCTTTTGGGCAAATTTACTGCAGAATTGGTGGGTAGGGACTTCGTTTACTGTAGTTTAGTAATCACTTTTACAAATACAGACCCTTTTTAGGATCCCTGGGGGATGCTTAATGTAAATGCCATTATGCATTATACAGGAAATCAACAACATTAAAGGCTGGAGTCTGTGGCGACCTGGTTGTTCACTCTCCCATTACGAGCTGCTGGGGTCTGGGCCATCTGTCAGTCTAACCAGAGATAGATTCAGAGAGTGAGTCTGTTCCACTTGGATGAACTCTCTGTAAAGCAATATTTCACAAGATACAAAAAAAAATAAATAAAATAGAGCCTCCACCTGGGATTTAACCTACAAGAGTAATAACACACCGTGTGCACTAGATCCAGCTCTGCTGTTACTGCCATGTTAACCTTTCTCTATACTACACTTACTAGAAACGAAGGGGAAAGGTGTTTAATTTAGATATATTTACAGTGCTGGAAGTGATTACAGATTACAGTTACTTTTAATAGATTACATTGTAAGGACAGAATTAGCTCAAATGTACAAATAAATGTAAATCAGAATCATTTAAGATTCGGTAGGGAATTTGAACAGAATCACTGTTTTACAGCGGCTCACTGAGTCGGTCTGCGATTGAGTGAACGAGCCGTATAACATCAACTCTGCGTTGGATATTAAAATCCAGATTATAGTGTAAACACTATTAAAGCACGGTAACAAGATCGGCAGTTTAAGACATTAACTTGT
>JAUYWG010000064.1:2530358-2546014 GCA_034779775.1 Enteromius afrohamiltoni | reverse complement strand
CCGAATCAATGGCGTGAGTTATGAAAAGGGACGGAAAGCCTTGTCTTCCCTCTCTTCTCAATAACAAAAGCGGAAGCGCATTAAGAACCAGCATTGATGGCTTGTCGTGAGTTGCAGCCAATGATCTCTCGTCGCACAAGTTAAAATTAAAAGGCTGTTAGGGGGAAAATTGTTTTCTCTGGTCATCAGTCACCTCCTGAAAGGCCTTTTACGGAGTGATTAATTAAAGGCTTGAGGAGAGGAAGAGAGGGGGCGGAGCAGTTTGATCAAATATCCGGCCACTGCTGCATCACGAGTTAATACTCCTCAGCTTCCCTTGACTAAGTGTTATTGGAGCAGTTCATAATTTCGTCTTGGAAATGGGCGAGAGAGGATCTTCCTTATAGTAATTGAGTATTGATTCGAAAATAAACAGCAGCTCAACTCCCACCCAACTGACAGGCCGTCCCTCGGATGCAATCGACAATAAATGGGCCCGGGGTTCATGGGAAAGTTATGGATCACGCTGATACAGTCAAGCGCAGTGTTCTGCTGCAATCTTTCCTCCGATATATATCGGATTTTAGATAAGCCATTTATGAAGCTTGTCATCTAAAACCTATCGTTAGGCCCAGATGGAGTCTGCAGATTTTTTTTCTTCAAAAATCTGTGGAATGGATTTAAAAATGATACAATGTGACCAGAAAACTTAAAGGATAACAGAACATTTTATTGGATGAAGACACATAGTATGTATCCTAGTGTTAGCATTTTATAATTACAGACACTGACCGTTAAGACTTTGCTTTATAATTGTAATGCTTTATTTTGATAGTCCACTTTAATTATTCTACTAACAGTATGTAACTTTGCAACTACATTTGAACTAGAATATTAGCAGACTGTCTCTTTAATAACTTCCAACACTTTATTTTGATGAGTCCACAACATTCAACATACTGACTATCAGAAATACTTATTTAATGTCAACTTATTTTACTAACCCTAAACCTACTCTAACTAGTCTACTCTGAGAGTCAGTAGACATGCAGTTGCAAATGAATAAGAATTAGTTGACATATTGTTTCAAATTTACTTAGTAGAATGTCTAAAGTGGACTATCAAAATAAAGTCTTATCTAACTTGTAAGTTTTTATGTTTGGTCGGTGAGTGACAGAAGCAGGACTTTTATTTTGCCGGCACTGAGAATGTCAGTGTTCCTTCCTATTTATTCTTTTGTATTCTTATTTGTGAAAAAGGCTATAATATGAATACAAAATCAAGCATTTGCTATGTAAATGATAGGTTTTTATGTTTGGTCAATGACTATCAGAAGCACTCAGCTTTTATTTTGATAGCACCGAGCATGTCAATATTCCTTTCTTTTTATTCATTGTTTTAAATCTTTATTTGCAAACAATCCTCCTTATTCTTCCCATAAAAATGGCAATTTTAAATTCTATGGGTCTTGCATCTGGTCTCATTTGCTTCCAGTTACTTTTAGCCTCACAAAACCATTTGTTTTGCTGCTTGATATTCCACATTTTTTGTATTGCAAACAGTTTTACCATTTACGGCCTTTTGTTATTCTTCTCGTTATTTTGCTTTAGTCACTACTGAACCTTTCACCCATAGGCTTGCTTCTGTATTTAGGGATAAGTTGGATAATATGATTAGAATCAAGAAGCAAGACTTTGCAATTTAAGGATTTCATAAAATTTAGTTTAAATGAGTTTTTGAATGAATTCATTTTTAATTATTAATTTCATTTTATAGCATGCACTGGAAAATTGTGTTATTTAATATCTTGGTTCGGCATTCGATCACTAGCATGAACATGGGTATTTCAAAGCAAAGTTTAAGGCAGGGAAAGTGATTTCTGGAAGTCAGTGTTGATCTTTGAAATCAACAGATCAAACACGCCCCTACCCCAAATGAGTTTCTCCACTATTTTGATAGCTCCACCCCACACACATAGCCTACACAACCCAGGCAGCGATTAAATCTGTGAAACAAAGTGGAGCCAATGTTAAACTGTCTATACAGGGCGCGAGCGGCGTGACAAAATCATTCTAAACAGTAATGCTGTCTACATCGAATGTGAGCAGCACCACAAATCTCCATCAGGAAACTGCTGCCATGTTCTGTTTATGACTTGTTGACCCTAATTGCAAATGATTTTCAACGGTCACTTTATCGCGTCCCGTGTAGGCAGTCTCGACGTCCGATCACAGCCTTTCCGTTCCTTGAGTTCTCTTTGGGGCTAGAAAGCTGATCCGATATTTACATGGGTCCTTCATCTTGATTTATCGTTCCGCAGAAATGTTCTCGTTTGTTTTTAATTTTCAAGTTTGTTTTTGTTATTCGGACCCAATTTTTATTTATTTTTTTATCTTTAATATGTTAAATATGTCTGAACACAATCCACTGCACAAAAAGTATGCATTGCCTTCTTATCTCTGCTACTAGGGGTAATGGAGTGGATATTAGCAGAAACTGTCTTCTTCTAAGGTCACTTGCTGTTTCAAGTCAACTACTGTCAGATCGAGATAACATTGCTGGAAAAGTTAAATAATGGTAACTAAAATTGTCAAATGTTTATAGCTGTGCCACAGACAATTAAACTTAGCAGCCCCTGCTGGTAGATGTTGTAATTGCACAAGATATTCAAGAGTATATTTATATTGCCAGTGATCAGTTTTTGGTGAGTTCTAAATAACTTGAAATATGCATAAACCTATAGAGGAATATTAATATAGATGGATTTAACAATAAAACATCCCTGCATAAATGTGCCAAATTAGAAAATCTCAATGAGATGTACAGTATGGGGATGTTGTCTCCACAGACATAAACAGTGCAGATGTTTGCATTGCATCTGCATACTAGCATAGTAAAATAAAATAAAAAGTCAAATGTTTCTAGCCTTAGTTTTCTCTTTTTCTTTGCACCTAAATCAGAAAAAGAGTCTCAGAAAATGTAGCTTTTTTTCCTCATGAGAATGATTTCTTTTTTTAAAGATGCAGTCATAATGAGAGTAATATGCGTAGTCCTAATGAACCATGAATGTTGATGAAAAAAATCAGAAACATTTTGGCTGCTATAGTTTAGCTCTTACATTTGTAATCACCCAAGACTTGAGTCACTAAGCCACTGATTAAGACACACACACACACACATGCTAAAAAGACCCTCGGTAACTGAGGGAGGTTGATCGTCACAGAGCCGGAGCTCTAACGTTAATGCCGTTCTTACTGTTAACCTTTGAGTAATCACTGTTGAACTAGCATGAGCCGCACTCACATTACTGCATGCCCACGCTCGCCATTAGCGCCGGACAAATGTGCTATTCATTTTCATTAGCTTCACTTCTGATTCCCTGGCAGCAGCTCTGCGGAGTGGGTGGTTGAGAATCGGAGGAGAGAGAGAGCGAAAGAAAGAGATTTTCCCTCTCTGTGACCTCGGGAGCGCCAGGTCAGACAAAAATCTTCACTAAAAGCAGACACTCTATAGGCTATTTTCAGCATATCATTCACACCATTCATGTATTTTTAAAATAAATTCAACCGCAATTGAGACATTTAGTGAAATTCTGAAAATCATTTCCATGTCATGCCTCTCTCAAACCAATATGCAGATTAAAAACAGAAAGCAAATGTAACAGTGTGCATTCATGCAACATATCATATATACAGTCAATGCAATAATTTGAATTTTTACATGTGGAAAATCTAAACCTCTCTGTGCCTACACACACACACACACACCATGTAATAATATATGTCCAAAAATATGGTAAAAACATGATGTTGTAAAATATTGCAATTTAAAATAGCTGTTTTACAAATGAATATATTTTAAAATGTAATTTATGCCTTTGATGTAAAGCTGAATTTTCATCAACATATTTCAGTCTTCATTCAGTGTCACATGATCCTTCAGAAATCATTCTAATATGCCAATATGCTATAGATAATATGCTATACATAATATGTACTGTATATACAGTGTACATGATACGCATTGAGGTGCTGGCTTACAGTAAATGTAAGAAACATTAAAAAGTGAGCAAATGTAAAATGCCACAGCTTGATGTATTGCACATTAGCATATTCAGATATTCACAAGCTGTTACATTTGCTTTTTGAAGTAATTTAAATTAATGCTCTAACAGCTCATTATATTCTACACATTTGTGTGTGCAAATATTAACAAGCTGTTGCTTTTTCTCCTGATTTATCTTTTTTGATATCATTTGATTTGTGATGCTTCACTAAGGCCATTTCACACCACTGACTAACATTTGTAACATGTTTGTTGATTTATCGTAATTAATGCATGTTCCGTACTGTTAATAATGACGTTTTTATGCCTTTTAGCAGCATCGCCTGAGTTATCTTCTCTTCATGTAGGCTGTGTTTTATCATCTGTGGTGGCTTTTGTCCTGCTCTGTAGCTACAGGTTTGTTTATTGGTTAAAGCTGTGTGTCATCATTTACATGAAACAATACAGCACAGGTCTGAGATGCAATTGGGGCCTTTTACAGGCAATGTGAGTTGGAAATAGGTCTGGCATTAGTTTGTGGCCCCTGTGGTCAGTCAGTCACATGTCTGCATGGTGTATCTCCTGATGTTCTTACGCAAGGCAGTGCAGAGACAGAAACGTCACAAAAATTTGTGAATCTGCCACTCCAGCTCTTATGAAACAGAAATAAATATAGTTTTGTAGAAACAAAAGTTTTCTGATGGAAATGTCTATATGTGCAAAACGTGCTATTGTGTTCTGCTTTATTTACAGAATGTTGCTAGAGTGTTCTGGTTCTGTTATATAAATATTCATATGTCAACTACCTATGTGTGTCATATGGTGTGACGTACAGTACAGGCCTAAAGTTTGGACACACCTTCTCATTCAATGTGTTTTCTTTATTTTCATGACCATTTACATTGGTAGATTCTTACTGAAGGCATCAAAACGATGAATGAACACATGTGGAGTTATGTACTTAACAAAAATAGCTGAAAACATCTTTTATATTCTAGTTTCTTCAAAATAGCCACTCTTTGCTCTGATTACTGCTTTGCACACTCTTGGCATTCTCTCGATGAGCTTCCTGAAGTGGTTTTCCAACAGTCTTAAAGGAGTTCCCAGAGGTGTTTAGCGCTTGTTAGCCCCTTTGCCTTCACGCTGCGATCCAGCTCACCCCAAACCATCTCGATTGGGTTCAGGTCCGGTGACTGTGGAGGCAAGGTCATCTGCCGCAGCACTCCATCACTCTCCTTTTTGGTAAAATAGCCCTTACACAACCTGGAGGTGTGTTTGGGGTCATTGTCCTGTTGAAAAATAAATAATCGTCCAACTAAACACAAACTGGATGGGATGGCATGTCGCTGCAGGATGCAGTGGTAGCCATGCTGGTTCAGTGTGCCTTCAATTTTGATCCCCAACAGTGTCACCAGCAAAACACCTCCACACCATCACACCACCTCCTCCTCCATGCTTCACAGCAGGAGCCAGGCATGTGGAATCCATCCGTTTACCTTTTTTTGCGTCTCACAAGAACACGGTGGTTGGAACCAAATATCTAAAATTTGGACTCATCAGACCAAAGCACAGATTTCTACTGGTCTAATGTCCATTCCTTGTACTTCTTGGCCAAAACAAATCTCTTCTGCTTGTTGCCTCTCTTTAGCAGTGGTTTCCTGGCAGCTATTTCACCATGGAGGCCTGATTCTTCTCTTAACAGTTGTTCTAGAGATGGGTCTGCTGCTAGAACTCTGTGACATTTACCTGGTCTCTGATCTGAGCTGCTGTTAACTTGTGATTTCAGAGGCTGGTGACTTGGATGAACTTGTCTTCAGAATCAGAGGTTACTCTTGGTCTTCCTTTCCTGGGTCGGTCTTCATGTATGCCAGTTTCGTTGTAGCGCTTGATGGTTTTTGTGACTCCACTTGGGGACACAATTAAAGCTTTTGCAATTTTCCAGACTGACTGACCTTCATTTCTTAAAGTAATGATGGCCACTCGTCTTTCTTTGGTTAGCTGATAATATGAATTTTAACAGTTGTCCAATAGGGCTGTTGGCTGTTTTAAGAGACTCATAAAGCAATATTAGCAACCTTTAAAATTGCATAATAGGGGCACTTTAAGTACATGAACATGTGATCATTCATAGTTTCGATCCCTTTTTTTTTATGAAGTAACTTCTTAGCTTTCTTTTATTAGTTGTGTATAAAAAAACCTAAAAAACTTTAGGTTTTTTTGGTACATTTAATGTTGTTAAATGTTATTTATTTATTTTACAGTGGTTTACACGTTTGCAATTGTGAGAAAAAAGTAAACAAATAAAGAAAAGCTGAAATGTGAAATGTAAATCAAGAAAGAAAAAAAAACAACATACTTCTGAGTTAACATCTCACAACTTGTGTACAGTTTGTGTATTATATTATACCTGAATTTTGATAATTTTGATTTGTTTTTTTTAATTGGTTTATGTGGTGGAAACAGCTTTCATATCTGTACAATGTAATACAGAGAAAAGGAATTCTGAGCAATTCATTGATGCTCCTGCGGATGGTTTAAAGACACGGAAGAAAAAAAATCTCCTGACAAGAAAATAGCCGAAAGACCTATTATAGTGGGGAGGTAATGGTGCAGGACAGGCACTGATACAAATAGCAGAGGAAGGGCATTTCACTCAGATAATGGGGTGGAAGGTTTCTGGCATGAGGAGATTCATGTACAGACAAGAAACCTTTGATGCAGTGACATTGGAGAAGCCATAAAAACTCAGGTGTAAAATAGCGAGGCGGTTGCTGGCCATTAATGGGATCCTTAGCTTTTTTTTAAGACGGTTTGAACTGAGGAGCTGAAATATTGTAATTAAACTGAGAAATTGAAATTCAGTAAGTAATTGTTCTGTATCAAATAGGAATGTCTTTAATCCATCCTAAGCATGAGAGCTAAAGAGTTTGCAAAATGATCAGTTTTTGGTCACACTCTACAATAATTTGTTAACATTAGTTAATGTATTAAATGAAAAGAACAAACAATTCACAAGGCATTAATTACACTATTTATTAATCTTTAATGTTAGTTAATGACAATACAGTTGTTTATTGTATATTCATGTTAGTTGACAGTGCATTAACTAATCTTAACAAACACAACTTGTGATTTTAATAATGTATTAGTTAATGCTT
Organism: Enteromius afrohamiltoni; assembly: GCA_034779775.1. Classification (NCBI taxonomy): domain Eukaryota; kingdom Metazoa; phylum Chordata; class Actinopteri; order Cypriniformes; family Cyprinidae; genus Enteromius; species Enteromius afrohamiltoni. The sequence continues at coordinate 2,538,833 of JAUYWG010000064.1, read as the reverse complement.
AAATTATTTAAGAATGCATGTTCATTCTTAGTTCATGTTTACTATGGTTGTTAACTAATGAATCTTAATATTACCAATTTTGTTTACACTAACACTAATTTATAAAATGTCTGACATGCTTGAGTCTTTTTTCTTTAGGCCTGGTAATTGTTGTCACTATTAAATCAATTTAGAGCTGCAATTATAATTAATACAAGCCAGAATTTGTATGCATCTGCGTGAATTAAAATATCAGTATTACTATATTGTAGTTTACTCTACAAAGTAGAGGCTCATCTAAATGATTACGCTGTGAAATCTGCAGACAACACCAAACAACTCAAACTTTTCAGATATAAAGCACTTCACTAGTTCTCATTTCTTGGCAATTGATGTATATATATGCTTGTTTGGTGGACTGTCTGGGGGACAGGCAGATAGCCCGGTGGACCCCGAGCCCTAGGAGGTTTACCCCTAGGAGGCAAGGGTTGACTGATGTTCGTAGCCCAGCCTGGCCCCCGCATGCCCCCCAGAAAGCCAATGGATGTGGACATCGCCAGACAAGCTCCCCAAAACCGCCAGTTATGAGCTGAATGCGGGCCAGATGAATAGAGTTGGAAATGGAAATTAGAGGGGCGCCCGCCCCCGCCAAGGCTTCAGACTACGGACACGAAGTTCCCCCGTTCAGGTCTAAGTGGGAGGAACGACCGTTGCCACTGTGTCTTCTCCCCCTGATCCCCGCCTTTGTGGTCCTTAGACCAAAACGGAAGGAACAAGTTGAAGTTGGGAAAGAAAGGGGCAAGGCAGGCAACAGAGAGGCTAGGGCAGGCAGAGCGTCCAAGGAAGGCGAGGGAAGGCAGAAAGCCAAAAGCGGGCAGGGCAGGCAGTTAGAACAAGGCCAGAGAAATGCCAGGGCAGGCAGGCAATACAAAGCCAGAGAGAGGCAAGGGCAGGCAGGCAGGCAATACAAGGTCAGAGAGAGAGAGAGAGGCCAGAGTAGGCAGTACAAGGCCAGAGAGGCCAGGGCAGCAGGCAATACAAGGTCAGGGAGAGAGAGAGGCCAGAGTAGGCAGTACAAAGTCAACAGGGGAAAGACTAGGGCAGACCATGAAAGGCTAGAGGAAAGACTGGGGCAGGAGGAGTGGGAGTAGGGAGAAGACGAGACTAAAGAAAGCGGGTCAGGATAGGAGAATGTGAAATTAGGGTTTAGAAAGAAGAAGAGACCAACTATGGCTGAGGGAGTGCTGGAGGATGCTAGGTGGGAATGAGGAAGAACAGGTGGTGAGCAGGGATGACAGCAGTAGAGAAGCTTGGGCTGGTTGATAGGTATTTAGGTTTGAGGATGGGAGAAAAATGGGGGCTGAAAAGGCTGAGGGGCAGGATGAGGTTGATAGGGGTAGAGGGGACGAAGAGGAGATGGGGGAAAGGAAGAAGAGGGAGGGAGAGGACAGGCAAAAGGAAAGGAGAATAGCTGAGGCTGGGCGAAAGCTGGGTTAGAAAAGGAGTTGGCCTGGTGTGGCCCGGGTGACGGCTGAGAGAATTTGAGCCGCGGGGTCCTTGAATGTAGGTTGTCGGGTTGGGGTGAGCTAATAGCTGGGTTAGCTTGAAAGGCGAGCATTTGGAGGGCTTTTTGGATGTAGGCTTTGTCTGATCTGATATAACTTTGGAAGGCACTCGAAGACCAACGGCTTAGTGTTTGGATCTGTTGTTGCAAAATACCTTTTTCTGCTGCGGTTTTTGTTGTGCTTATTCTGAAAGAATGGGAGGTTAAGTTATTTGTTAAGAAGCCGGATTGTGTGAGGATAGCTTTGGGATTTAAAACCAAAAATGTGAAGCTTGGCTGTTAAGATCGTCTGCAAATAGGGGGTCGAAAGGAAATTGGGCAAGCGTTTTTTTCTGTAATTAAGGTATGCTTGGAGAGTTTGGTATGGTTTAATTGGGTTTTGCAGGTTGAAAATATAGATTTGATGACCCCTTTTCAGTTGGTCTGTTTTGCTTTGCTTAATAAAAAATTAAATGGCTTTGTCATCTACTATTGACAGATCGGCAAATGTAAGATGCGTTTTAGGGTTGAATTTAGTATGAATGTAGTCGGTGAATTCGTAACTTCTTATGAATTCAAAAAAGGCTAGGATAAACATTGCGTCTAGATTGCGTTGGTTGTAAGAGCATCCTTTAAGTAAGAGAGCTGTTTGCGAACTGGCCAAATGTTCTGCTGAGCGGGTAAAAATTAGCTTGTGAAAAAACTGGATCCCACAGAGATACCCTTTGATAGAGCCGACTTGCATGTTTTTTGCAGAGTTGAGAAAAGATATGTAGGAGGTAATAGTTAGGAAGTATAAGTCAGGAAAGGGAATGCGGAATTACAGATGAAAAACTTTGAAAGATTTCCAAGCTGTGAGGTAAGATTGGAGAGTTCCAGGGGCTACTGCTGACAGGATTGAATCAAGGGAGCGCAAGCAGTGAATAGTGAGGAACTGGCGTTGGGTGAGTCTCTGCATCTGGAGCCAAAGTCTTGAATTTGTGATAATATTTGAGATCTGATGGCAGGGGGAACGGGGGTGGATTCCAAGGCTGCTGCGTTTACTGGCAAGGGGAGAGGATTAGCAGTATAGAGGGAGAACGGGGGGCTGGAGCTGAGCTAGAAGTGGCTGCAGTGGAAGGAAAAGGGAGATTGGGGAGGCAGGTAATAGGGAGGACCCTGGGCTGAGGAAGCTGCAGCTACATTGAGTGGCTGGTTAAGTCTGGGGGTGGCAAAATGTACTTGCTGCTGAAAGCCAAATAGGAGGTTGCGGGACGGTTGGTTGTTAGGAAGAAGCTTGCTAAACAGCCACTTTTCAGCTGCGTGGGTTGAAGACCTGGCCGAAGTATAGGATGAGCCCGGGGAAGCTTGCTGGTTTCTCTGAGACAGAGATGATCGCGAGTGAAGGCGAGAAATAGCTGGCTGAGACCGGATGGGTCTCTGGCCTCTGATTGAGCAAGCGGGCTCGCTTGGTTGGTCGGCCGCTTTAGGTGCTTGCATAGCTGCGGCTTGGGTAGGAGCGATCTCTTCGGTGTCTGAAATTTCGGACTCTCCGTAGTCGGACAATTTGAACCTTTGTTTTCGAACGCAGATACTGGAGAGAGGAAATGAGCGGTATTTAAAGCAGAGGAGAAGAGTTCTAATAGGGTAATTAGTAATGAGGGGATTGATACATGTTCCTCCTGAAACTCATTATAAAATGTCATTAAATGTTTCACAAAAATAAAGCAGAATAAAAGACAATTTAGGATTAGGTCATATGTCATATTCCAATAGAAAATAGCTCAAGATGCATTACCAATATTTCCCAGACATATGCAAATATCGTAATGGCAAGTATATATGGTTCATCTATATATATTTTAAAAAATTATATATAGATGAACTTTTCTGTGTGACTTCTTTCTCTAACAGTTTGAGATGGTGGAGAGGTTAATGGTTGCCTTTATATATGAGAGTCATGACTTTTAAATAATTTCTGAATCATCAAGCATATTTTAATTACTCTGTTGATTAGAAAATCAGTGATGAATAAGAATCATTATTCTGTTGCAATAGGATTTACACAGTGGTGGATTAGGTGTCAATGTATGTTGCCAGTAACATTTCTTTATACCTAATGTGTATTGACTGCAAAATATATAAACTATCAATTCTAGAGCTAAAACTATTTGTACAGGCTGTGGTCTAGTACAGATAGAGTAGTTAATGTGATGATTAACTTGTATTCAGCCGGATCATAAGGCTTTGCGTTATATTACATACATTATGCTGTAGTGCATTCTTTTTAAAGGAGTCAATAACAAGCTTTGGGTAATTTTTAATTAAAACAAGCAAAGAGTGCTGGGCTGTTTACCGCCTTACTCTGCCTCCAATGTGGCATCTTCTCTGATTAGGTACATTATGGCTAATTTATGGCTTATAATTAGGCTGGGTTTCATGCTAAATTTCTCATTAAGCTGCAGGGGCTGTCACTCTCAGTGTGGAGCCGGCGCTGACATGGCTTTGAAAGTAACGTGTGTTTAGAAGACAAAGATGGCACAGAATTCACAGACTTCATGAACAATCTCCTACAGTGGGCCTTTCCACTGTAGTCAATTACCACCCTTCATGTTTCATCACTCCAGACTTCGTAAAAAGCATGGGAACATGGGAAATCAAATCAATTCCATAACAAACTTATGTTTAGATATTCTGAAGAAAATATGAGTGGTACTTGACATTTAGGGTCAGTTTTACTAAAAGCTTGCACCGGCACAAAGTGTTAAAATACAAAGTTTGCACTGATAAGGCATAGACAAACGCTATTTTTGTGCATGACCTTATTAAATATACTTTTCTAGGGGTTTTAATTTCAGATGCATAATGTATGGGAGGAGAGGATTCAAATGAATCATGCCACAAACTTTTATTGGCATGTGCACCATTATTCAATGTCCCACAAAGGCATGTCTTAAACTCTTTTGCATTTGAAATGGATGCAATTTGTTGCTAGGAGGAGGCACCACAGAGAACAGAGCATGTGGTAGAAGAGAGAGGATTTTTCCACACTTATTCATTTATTTGAAAAGAACGCATTATCTGAAAATATAATTTGCCAATCCATGTTATGTTATTTGTTCAGGAAATAAAAGACAACTTGGAAACCTTATCTAGGAGACTTTACACAGTTATTTTCAATGTACAGTGGCTTATTTATTTATTTATTGTTTATTTGTGACTATTTGCGCTGCACTTGGTATACTGAGTTGGTCAATATTTTAATGAGATGTTGCGTCTTTACATAGCGTTAGTAAATCATGTGCAGAAATGTCCATGCCCATCTGATGATTTTTCATTTCAGTTTTTAGTTGTAGTTATACTTCAGCCAAAACTAAATGAAAATTAAACATTTTTGCAATAAAAATAGCTGAAATATATATATATATATATATATATATATATATTGTGAACCGTGGCGCTAGAGAACACAAAAAAACACAAGTCATACCCCCCCCCCCCTCTAAGCGGCGTCTTGTTCCTGGGAAAAGAGATGACAGGGGATGATAGGGGAGGGTGGAGAGTGACCCCTAACAGACCTGCGTAAGCTGCCCCAAGCCGCGAGAGACCGTCTGCATTGGAGTTTTCAGATCCGGACCGATGGCGCACGTCAAAGTGGAAGTCCTGGAGCGTCAGGAACCATCCAGTCACCCGGGCATTGGTGTCTTTTGCCTGGGCCATCCATTGTAGAGGGGCGTGATCTGTAAAGAGAACAAACTTCCTTCCGAGTAAGTAATACCTGAGCTCCAGGACTACCCACTTGACGGCGAGGGCCTCTTTCTCAACTGCGGCGTAGTTCTTTTCTGCTGGGGTCAGCTTATGGCTGATGTAAATGACCGGATGCTCCTCCCCTTGATGCTTCTGGGAGAGCACTGGCTCTGATGTAAGGGCTCTCTTGAAGGCCTCCTCGGTCTGGTCCGTCCAGTGGATCCGCTCTGGATGCCCCTTCCTGGTCAGGTCTGAAAGAGGGGCAGCTAGGGAGGACAAGCTGGGGATAAAACAGCGATAATACCACACCAACCCCAAGAAGGCTCGTACCTGGGACTTCGTGGTGGGCTGTGGTGCATCCCGGACCGCTTGGACCTTCTTTTCCTGCGGCCTTACGAGACCTCGTCCGATGGTGAAGCCGAGGTACTTCACTTCCGATCTGGCAAGGTGGCATTTGCGGGGGTTGGCGGTAAGTCCAGTCCTCCTGACCTCAGATGTGTCCCAATGGCGTCGAAAATGCAGTCTTTGGTTTGGCTTCTTCTGACAGTGGAACCTGCCAATATCCTTTTGTGAGGTCCAGTGTAGTAATATATCAGGCCCTTCCCCTTCCCGTGGTTGGGCCGCCCGGTTGTAATGGCGTTGCTGGGCTTGAACCATGTGCTCCTGGACTAATGGCATGACTTTATCGATCTTTTCCTTCGTGTCTTTTATGTGCTCGACGACAGTGCGGTGGGGTGCCGGCTTCTGCTCCCAGGCCTCTTTGGCCACATCCAGCAGACCTCGGGGCTGACGCCCGAACAGAAGCTCAAAAGGCGTTAACCCGGTCAAGGCTTGTGGCACCTCTCGAATTCCGAAGAGTACATAAAGTAGAAGTTGGTCCCAATCCTTTCGATCCTCAGCAGCGACTCTTCTGAGCATTTGCTTCAACGTCTTATTAAATCATTCTACCAGGCCGTCAGTCTGGATGGTACACTGATGTCTTTATTTGTTGTACTTTCAGCAGCCAGCACAATTATTTCATACAAAATAATATTCAAATTTACTCTTACAAAACATTGTTCTGCTTTAGTTAGTATTTGAAAATATTATAGGCCTAATAGAAAAGTTTTCCCAGACCAATCCAAGATCGTTCTAGGTCAAATATCCTACTAAGAAAAAAGAACAAGTGCAAATGTGTGCAGCAGTAAACTGCTGAGAGCCTTTCTTTGAACCAGCAATTGTTTGTTTTAATTGTTGAATTCTTTCTTCCCTTACAGATAATCAAAAAGATCCTTTATCTTGCCTCAACAACATTTGATGTGCAATTGATGTAGTTTCTTATTAATGATAACGTTCATTCTGATCTTTAATTAGCAGCTTTTGTGTTGCAGACAGATTAAATAAACAAAGGCTTTGAGTTAAATGGGACCCTAATGAGAACACTAGGCAAGAGGGAAACATTTTAATTATTGTTAATTATGCAAATAAAGGTAGTAGTTTAATACAAATAAGACAGAAAGGTAATTTCAGTTTAGAATAAAAGTATTATTGTGCAGTGTCTACAGGAAATCAATATCAATGGGGCTTTAAGAGTAGTTGTCATGTCGAAATTTGGTTGCTTGGTAGCAAGGTAAAGCACTGCAGCAAGCATATAATATGGCATTGATAATGACTAGGCAGAATGTATCAACGCATGGATGTTGTATTTAAATTCTTTAATAATTATTGAAAAATAAATGCTGTTAACATTCAAAACTATACCACTATAAAACAACTTTGAGGGCTCATCCTGGATCTGCAGCATCTGCAGAAATAGAAATGAGAAATACATTTAAAATACATTTTTTTAAATATTTTATTTCCTGAATATCTTAACACAGCAAATGTGTTCATAAACTCAAAAGTTCAAGATCTTCCTCAATTTCAACAGACATTGTTAAAACTGGTGAGAAAGTTGCAGACTATTTGCAAGTATCCCTAAATTTATGTTTAAAGGAAACAAACAAATATACAAGACAATAAATGAATAAATAAGTTGAAGCTGTTTAGGTGGTATTACTGTGATTATGGCTGCGGCTCAGGGAATGAGGGACAAATTTAGCTCAAGGTCCTACAGTGAGGATAAAGCTTATGGAAAAGTGCATGTGGCTGCAGTTCTGGGCCGCACGCTAACAGCTCAGAGATGAAGTGCTGACAGTTTGGCTTTAAATGGGAAAGAGCTCACAGGAGAGGCCATTTCTACTGCTTACTCCCTTAGTCAGAAAGTCCTGATAAACGTATTTAATATTCTGAGCATTTTTCAGCCTCAGAATGAAATCCGTGCAAAGCACAACCATGTCAACATGAAATTAAAAGAAGGATGCATGCGTTTATTATTATACTACGCACCCATGTCATTGTGGTGCACTTTAGGATTAAAGAAGAATGCAGTTTCTATAAAGTATTTCTTTAAACGTTGCGTACATACACTCTTCTTCAAAACTGTTTGGTCAAGAGTGTAGATACAGTTCAACAGCACTTGTCTCACTCTGCAGGTTACATAATTATGCCAGTAGGTGGCGAAAATTGACTCTATTTATGAAATAGTGACTGAATCATTCATTCCACTAATTATTATTAAAATATAATTAATTCAGGAACAGAACAAGTCACTGTCCTTATGAATGAATCATTGAATCAGTCAAATTATTCAGGAATGAAACTAGTGACGTCCTTCACCATGAGTCATTCATTCTCCCCACTAATTTATTTAAAAAGCTCATTCATTCAAGAACAAAACAAGTGACTGTCCGTATTAATGAATTACTCAATCCATCAGTCAACTTATTATTTGCTGATTAAATGCTGATTAATTCAGGAAACTTATAATTACCTAAATGAGTCATTGAATTATTCACTCAACTAAAAAAATACCTTTCAGATATCAATCTGTTTTGTGGCTTTGTTTGTAACTGTTTTAAACTACAGACCGAAAATAGAAAAACTGACTACAGTGTTGTGTCTAAAACAATTCTTTCCCCAATATGTTATTATTAAGGTAACAGTTATTGATTTATTTCTTATGTTTGTATTGTGGACACTGATACCCACATGCATTTTTTTCAGAAGTGAGAACAGAAGCTTTGTATTTTCTGCATGCATTCACACATATGGCAGGCAGTATGGACACTGATGAGTGCTTAAGCTTGATGTGTTTTGAGAATGTGTTGCTCAGTCCCCTGTGTGACACACACACACACACACACACA
>JAUYWG010000064.1:2512275-2523034 GCA_034779775.1 Enteromius afrohamiltoni | reverse complement strand
GGACTCTGATTTTCGGATTTGCCTTCACCATCCTCGTACACCGTTGTTGACCATTGCCTGTTTTTACCACCCTGTATCCTTTAAATAAACACTTTGCGATTGGATCCGACTGCCTCCCGTGCTCATTCATAACAATAGTATAAAGTTTGTAATATAGTTTGTTTAAAAAAAAGATAGTGTAAAAAAACAGCTCTTTAGAAATCACTCTGTTCTGTGTACTTCCCCTTTAAATCTTCACAAGCTCCGCTTACCCCGCCATTTTTTTCCAAGGCACTTTGGGAGGATCTTTTTTAGCCGTATTCATAGTAATTGAAATTTTTGTTAAATGTTACCAAGGATGCACATAAATGTTAAAATTCTTTTTAATATATCAATAAAAAGTGTGACAGACTTTTACTGTAGGCTTTATTATTTTATTAAATTAAGCAAAATAAAAAGACAAAGTTTACTTTCAGAAGCCGTCACATTTAGGCTTGTAGTAAATGTAAAGTTGTAGTAAATTTGCCTAAAAATTCAGATAACAAAAAGTGTTGGGAAACCAAACCTCTGCCCATTTCTTTGGGTCGTATTTGGTCAGTCACAGATACCATACGGACAGTCTGACCCAATATGACTCAGTTTGTGACATACCGTGTTCTGTTGAACGGCAGAAATTATTTTCTGTACACTGTTCTGGGTCAACACAATGTTTTTCCAATGAGGCGCCGCCTCCGCCCACACAGCTATGATGCGATATCAATCAAGTCAATTGCTGAAGGTGTTATGTTAAACAGAGAGTGGTGCTTTGGCTGTTGTGTATGTTTCTAATCTTTTTCCGCTTTTATTTATAATGTTGTTTTTGTAATTATTATCATATTACCCTAGGTGACCGCCTGTATTGCCTGTTGGATGGGCCGGCACTGTTTAAAAGTGATGGTTAATACATTTATTTCAAATAAATGCTATTCATCATGTAAAATAATAATAATAAAGTACCATATATTTATTAAGCAGCACAATATATACATTTTTAAAATCTTTAATATTAAAATAAATTTGAAAACTTTTTTTTAATTTTAATAACTTAAATTTAATTTAAATTTAATAAATTGTTCATTTCACCCAGTTTCAGTTTGATTGCCTTATTCAGTTCACATATGTTCAGTTAATTATGTCATTTCTCACGTTTCTATATATTCTTCCCTTGGTTGCTGGTTATTACTTGGACTTGGATTTGATTTTCCTGTGAATTTATTAAAGACTGTGGATTGAAATCTTCTTCTTTGTCGTGGACTTTATCAAAACTTAAAAAATGCCAATCTGTGACATTTTGCTGAATTTATGATCAGTGGATGCCTTTAATGAACATAAGTCTTCGAGAGTCTTCGTTTGAAAACATTAAAACATCTTACAACCACCAAATATTTAAATGGAATGGAATAATTAATTGATTGAAATAGAAATGAACGCTATCTGAAATATAACCTGCATTCTAGAAGTTAAAGTTTTACAAGAGAAAGTCTTTGATTAACTCTCTTTAAGGCGTGTTTTGTTTTCTTGAGATTTACTTTTTGAATGATTGTTTCCCAGTGTTCTTCTGGAAACCGTATGCAAATAATATTGGCAAATATAAGCTGTAAACTACTGCTTGGTTACCCTCTAATAAAGACAATTTTACTTTCAGGGAAGCAAATCAAATTGCATTTGACATAGGCTTTAGACAAAGCTCGCTCAATAAATTCCTGTGAGAAAAAACCTCGTCAACGTTTCCTGCCGATTGTCACGGAAGGACAGAGAGGTGAAAGACTTTCAACATGAATGACGCCTCCACGCCATCCAAACGGACCCAGTCATGAACCTCTCCCTATCTCAGCCCTGCAGACATCCCTTAAAATAGCCAATGTTTGAAATCCCTCTGCAAGATTTCCTCTGTAATGTGAGAAAAGCTGACTTTTCCCCGGCACTGCTAATAAACTCACCAAACCTCGGCCTTTCATCCTGCCATTTCGAATGCAGGAAGTGTTACGCGCTGATTACTTTTAAACATATTGCCTTTGACCTTCTGTCAACTAATTACCATAATACCCATCATGCCGTGCTGAGGAGAAGGAGCGGCCGTCTCTTCTTTTGTGTAATAGTAATTGCGTTCTTAATTTTAGAGGTTAAGCATACTAATGGCACGCAGTGATTCGCTTGCTGGGAGGTTGGTGTGGAACAACCTGCAGAAATAACTTAGAAATACTCAAAAAACACCTCAGAAAAGCAGTTAACAGTTCAAAGATTGGCTGACTTCAGTGACAGTTTCAATGACCTCGTAGATTGATTCAGATTAGTTCATTTCTGCAGCTGGTTGTTTTAAATTGCTGGTAATTTTAAAAGTCTGATCCACAGTTTCCAAATCCGTGACATGACTGTGAAGACAATGCCAGAGACAGCCCGGTGAAGTAATGCTTGTCCTCGGTTCTTTTGTATTTCCTAAAATTATTCTTTGGCAAAATATTAAAAGACTGCACTTCGTATATTGACATTTACCTGCACAAAGCAGTTCAAAAGTTGGGAGTTTATAAGATAGACCAAATTATTTGTATTTTTACTTATTTATTTATTTTTTTACCAACATATAGTAAAATCAGTAATATCCTAAAATATTGTTATTCCTAAAGTTTCCAATTGGAATATATTTCATATTTCAGTTCATATTTAATTTATTCCTGTGATGAAAAGCTGAATTTTTAGCATCATTACTCTAGTCTTCTGAAATCATTCCAATATTTTGCTGCACAAGAAATGGTTGATTGATTGATTGAAAATTGTGATACTTTTTTGTATTTTTTGATGCACAAAATCAAAAGAAACTAACTTGTACCCCGTAGTATGGTATGAGGAGCCATACTCAGAGATAAAGGTCTGCGATTGTCTGGAGATGTCGATTCTGGTCGTAGAATCTCCAGAGATTCCGTTGGTGGTTGCACAACCTATGGAGGTCTCTGAGCCGCTGTCTGGTCGGGTTGAGAGGGTCTTACCATGGTCAGTTCAGTCTAGAAGGGCGCTATTACTGACTGTTGTTTTCAGGAAGGCCTCACCTACTCCTGTTCTATCCCGGAGGGTGTTGCCAACGTCAGTTTGGTCACGGAGGACATGTTCACTGACTGTTTGGTTCTCGAGGGCACAATGTCAGTCTGGCTGCCCCAAGAGGGGTCTGTCGCTGTCTGGCCGGTCCAGGAGGGCTGTGCCGCCATCCGCTCCACCCTGGAGGAAAAGGCTGCTGTCTGTTCGGCCAAGGAGGACGTTGTCGCTGATGGTTCTGCCTTGGAGGGTACTACAGTCGTCTGCTCCACCCTGGAGGGCTGTTGAACTCTCTGGTCGGCCCAGGAGGGCATGGTCATGGTCTGGTTGGCCTAGGTGGGCTTCCCCACCATTTGCACCACCCTGGAAGACTGCGACATCACGGAGGGCGTTCCCACCGACAGGTCTGCCTAAGTGGTCATCCCCACTGTCTGCTCCGCCGAGGAAGGTGCTCCTGCTGTCTGGTCTGCCCCGATGGTCGTCTCCGCCACCTGCTCCGCCTAGAGGGCACTCAAACTGTCTGGTCGGCTTAGGAGAGCATCATCGCTGCCTGGTAGACCCAGGTGGTCTGCTCCGCCGTTTGCACCGCCCTGGAGGATACATTAACTGTTTGGTCGGCTCAGGAGAGCATCATCGCTGCCTGGTAGACCCAGGTGGTCTGCTCCGCCGTCTGCACCGCCCTGGAGGATACATTAACTGTTTGGTCGGCTCAGGAGAGCATCATCGCTGCCCGGTAGGCCCAGATGGGCTATTCCACCGTCTGTGCTGCATTGGAGGGTGTTTCCTCTGTCGGTTCCGCCCAAGTGGACTTCTCCACCGTCTGCCTCGCCCTAGTGGGCATTCCCGCCGATTCCAAAGTCGGGAGCGTCTGGAAACTGCTCCTTAGAGGGGGGCTATGTTACGATCTAGCCGGTTTGTGGCAGCCCATGTCACTGAATTACACTCCAGCGATCATGAACTCTGTGTTTTGTTTTGATCTTGTGCCATGTGATTCTGTGTGTTTGATTTTTTTTTACCGTTTCCCCATGTGTTCTACCAATTTGTAACCCCGCCTTCGTCATTAGTGTTTCATCCTCTGCCAGCCGTGTTTGTCCAGGTGTGTTTGATTAGTCTCTGTATAAATTCACTCCCCATGTCTTGTATCTCTGTTGATTTTTAACGTAAGATGTCTGCTTTTGTGTTCCCGCTTTGCTCTCTACATTTTTCTTTGTTTTGTGGTTTTTCAGTTAATAAATGTTCTTTGTTTCGTTCTAATCTTGCCTCCGAGTCTTGCCTGGATCAAGGAAGCGAGAGCACAAAACATTTAAGCCGTCTCGTGACACATGGAAGTGTTTTATACTTAAATTTTTACACAGATTAATTTGTTGCACACTATTTAAATAAAAAGATGATAAAAAGCACCTAAAACTTCATGTATATGTCAGCTGCTCATGCATTATGTCTAAGTTAATTATATAAAACATGGTGGTGGTCCTGAGTAGCCACTAATCTTTTATAACCTTGTGAAGAAAGATAACAAGATTTTTTCAGTACAGCAAGTTGAGAGATAAGAAATATACATTTTATAATCAAATATTGATTTTTTTTTCATCCCCTATTTAGGTGGCATGGCATGAGAGTGACATTGAAAACTGCTGGGAGCGCACATTTCTCTGCAAGAGGTCACTGGGATAATTCTCGTTCCTCTTGAGGTTGGCTTTTGTCATGTTTTATCAGTGCTGACTCTGTTCGATTCAAATTAAAAGGTTAAATAATAATAATCGCAGTTCATAGTCACTGAGAGCAAAGCACGATTGCACAATATCAATTAATGCTTTGCTAGTTTACAGCCATCCCCAAAACAAACAAACAAAGAACATTGTTTAAACGATCACACGGACAAATTGAGGACACTGATGAACTCTCTTAGCCGGTTATTTTGTTCCTTTTTCTGCCATTTATTTTTATAATGTACGCTTGTGTGCACATGTTCCCCTCTGAAGACAGTAATCTAAGTTCTTGGTAAACTCCTACACTGTCATTATGAAGAAAAGCACTGTAATCACCCACTAAGACAGCCTTTAATTACCCATCTACCCCTATTTTACACGCTGTACCTCATCCCTGATGTACACAAAGTGTTCTGATCCCATACTGGACATATTTAGACTAAAACTTTTTTTTGTTACATATACAGAGGGTATGTTACTGTACATTATATTACTTTGCTTTTTGCATGTTTTATGACACTTTCACACTGAACTGTATAAAATAACATACCATCTACGGAAACCTTCATCAAACCTAAACGATAATATAAATAAAACCAAACATGAGATAAAATGCATGCCATTTTAGCGTTCTTATACACATATTTGAGCTCTTCTAATGTGACTTGTTTCTCATGGGATTTGTATGTGCTTGCACTACAATATATACAATATATAGAACCTGATATGTGATGCAAATTTTAAAAGGTGTTAGTTTACAAACCATGCACTATGGTACAAGTGTTTTGAAGTCATAACATAGCACCAGGTGCGCTATCGAGTAAGTTTACTATGTCAGAAAAATAGCATATATAGAACCTGACAGTTCTATCGTTGTATTAGAACCCATGCAAAAATAAGTCATTATTAATCAACCATCTCAACCCAGGCATTTTGGAAATACGTGCCTTGTATTTCTGCAACCCCATAATTATGTACCTTACAGCAAGTTTCGCCCACAGTTTCAAAGTGAAATGTCCATAGAGTTCAATACGTAATCGTGGCACATTTTATTAGGTTGGTACAGGTACGTATTGCAGTGTTTTTATAATTCTGCATGAGGTGCATTTTGCGCACGTTCAGAATTCAAATGTCCAGTGAGTGTCGCAAAAGATCAATGCTCTGTCATGTTGGAAATTTCCCCTACACCAAATTCAAACCTATGCAATAATGTTAACAAATTGCTGTATTTGCTGATGCAGCCATGCTATTTTAACTTCCTTATGCTGATTAGAGCTGTTTTGTAGAACCGTTTTACACGGGATTCAAACTGGGGCTTTTCGGTTTGAAGTTCAACACTGCATCATGTGAGCTACTGAGTAAACCCACTGAACTTGAAAACTCATACATATGAAGCTTTATATGTGACAACAATGTTCAAAAGTAGCAGTTTTCAATTCGTGCAGGATGTTAAAAATGTGTTGAAGTCATAAAGACAATCATATAGAATCTATACTGGTGTGACAATAAATTAACTTTTTTTTTTTGGTGATTTGCTGCCTGCTGTCTTCATTTCAACTGGAAACTGCAGTAAAACAAATGTGTAGGCATATTTTTGTATAGGTACATTTTCGTATTTTTGCCAAAAGAGGCATATTTCAACCTGTGATTTTTGCAGGTCAACTGTTTAACATGTAATTGCAATCAGATTGCGCATAACAGAACTTCTGTGTGCATTTATACCTATTTTATAAAATATCATCACTAATATGCTCTTAATTGTAAGTACACATGACATGCCTCTGCTGCTGATGTAACATTATTAAGTCCTATTTTTGGTGTCTGAGGAAAAAAGATTTAAATATAAAGATGTTGATCAACCTATCTTGGGGTGGAATCAGGTTTGAACTGTTAATGTCCTTTTCAGGATGTAAAATCTGATGGAAGATGAAGACGGGAGATTGTAAAAGGTTGATATGGTTTTAGGGATGGCGGGGAGTCATCCGGAAATAGCTGAAGGCTGGAAGCCTGTGTTGATACATTTTCTGATAAAGAGCAAAGATGCCGTCTGTTCTAGAGGTGCCATTATCTACAAAGAAGAAAAGAGGAGAGGGAGTGAGAGAGAGAGAGAGACAGAGAGACATGACAGCATGATAGCATCACCGCATTGGTCTATTGATGGACAGTCTCCCTTCAACCCCTTCATGACGACATTCACCGTTTACCACAGCTAATATCGCAAATCCCATCTCTGCTAATGTGCTGAAGAAAATCTGAAGTAGGTTCATCTAGTTGATTATAAGTGAAAACACAAATGTCTTGTTTTCTAGAATAAAATTAAATGTATGGAGGAATGGAGTAATTAGACAAATTAAAAGCATTAAGTAAATTCAACTTAGAATGTTTTTTTTTAAATGAGTCTTAAGGAGTCTAATGATTACTTCAAGTTGTTTTAGGGCAACCAGTTTCCTTAAGTTTTTTTAAGTAAATTCAACTTAACCGAGTTTAGAATGCATGAACACTAAACACTAAGATGTGCTATGTTATTGTGCAAACAATGACAATATATGAGACTTATAATTAATACATTATAATTAGGGGAACTATAATCCATTGTAACTAACATAATTGCAACATGTTCATTGTGTGTTATAAATCACCCAAATCTTAAAAGCTATAACACCAAATAAGTAAGAATTATTTATAATACATCAAAACTGTTCTTATGATTATTTATGAAATGAGACAACATATACGTTTTTATAATGTATTATTTATTCATTATAATGCCTTAAGAAGAGCCGTTTGCTTATTTTATTTAAAGATTGATTTTTTCACAAGACGACAAAAAACTGATTCGATTCTTGTAGCCTTATTTCAAGCTAAGCTTTTAAAACTGGGGGCTGCTAATACGGACGAAAGAAACTTTGCAACGTTTCTTCATCACACCTCTACTTGTTCTACCCCAAAATAAAATAAATAAATAAAAATAAATAAAATAATCTCCACAGCCGCAGCAGGAGGTGGAGATTGATTTACCTGAGTGTGGCAGGTCTTTGGTTATCTGTACCCTGTTCACCCAGGCCTGCGACGTTCCCAGCGTTGGGATGGAAAAGTGGGGCAGTGAAGGTTCAGTAATGGAACAGGAAGTCTTATCTTCCCCAGCGAGCTCCATCACGCTCCACCTGCCAGGGATTAGATACCACACCTCCCTGGAACAAAAATTATGCACACCGTAGAGAATACAGAACTCGCTTTTGCACCTCGATTGTTTCTAGCTACGTAAAGCATGGCTAAACTACGAGCAAACATATAGTAAGTTAATATTGTATATGAGGTTGAGTATTATTGTTATAATGCGCCCAAATGATTAATTACAATTAATCACATCCAAATTAAAAGTTTTAGTTTTCATAATATGAGTGTGTACTGTGTATATGTATAATGTATTTACAAAAAAACATGGATGTATATATTGATATAAAAGAAAAAGGAATGCATCGAATGCAAAATTCACTATTGATCATAAATGTATATTGGAAGTGTGTTTACACATCCATCCTATAATTATTTATTTTTTTTTTTTATCTCCCATAATAGTTGATTGAAAGTCATCTTACCTGAGTGAGCTGTCATCAGTCTGCCATTGCATCTACTCCAGTGCAGAGGAAGACAAGAATGTCTCTGATTAAGCATTAGGCATTAAGCATTAGGCATTTTGTTGTTGGATGTAGTAATGAATTTAGCAGTAATCATTTACTTCAGTGCCACTGAAGACACAGTGGATTAATGTTACTTTTATTTTGAAGGGAACGTGTCAATCGCCGATCTGCCTAAATGTATCTATAAGTATTTGTTTTTTTATGAATCATTGCAAATCATCTTCCCTAGCATGTGATAGTTAACAGGTTGACTAAATAAATATTATCATGAGAAAGGCTCATCAACCAACAGAAGAGAGGGGCGGGGTCAGCAGAGCTCATTAGCATTTGAAGCAACATGGACTAGAATGGCTTTCTGAAAACAGAGCGGATTTTGACATATTTTTTTTACATTACAATTGAGAAATTTTAACCAAAGTATGTTATAAACCTTTCATTAAGACCCTAAAGAATCATATCAACTTGTGGAAAAAGTGCATCTGATGACCCCTTCAAATATATTTAAATAATATATAAAAATATAAGTATAAGCATTAATATTTACTATATATGTGTGTATTTATATATAAATAACAAATAAACACAGTGCACATATATTAGGTAAACATAAACTTTTAGTTTGTAAGCTAATTGTGATTAATCATTAACAGCACTAATACTAATTATTATTATTATTATTAGACAACTTGTCTATTACACAGCATATGTTTTTTTGTGTGCGCAATAAATAAATAAACAAACAAAATCATCCATAATTTTTATTGCAATTTCAACAAACATAAGGAAATAAGAACATACAAACATTTAAACATTATTTCATTCAAGTAATAAGTTGCAGTATAAAGGGAAGAAACAGCAAATAAGATAGAATAAGAATAAGAATAAGAAATAAGAATAATTTCACCTAAGGAAGGAGTTTCTCTAACAGAGAGAGAGAGTGAATGAAAGAAAGAAAGAAAGAGAAAGAAAGAAAAGGGCACAAAATAATAAATATAGTACAAATTCTATTGTTTTAAATGCTTTCTTATTGATAAAAACTCAGTTGTACTTACGTGCAAATTCAATTCTTTCTTGAAGATGCTAAAGTGAGTTTTGTTTTTTGTGTATTCAAATTTATAAATATGAAACACATAATAGCCTTTATTTATTTGATTTATTTCATGACAAGCTGATATACAGTATATATACAAGATACTTATATTATATGTATGTGTGTGTGTGTGTATATATATATATATATATATATATATATATATATATATATAAATAAGAGTAAAATCTGTGAGTGCTGTATTTAATCTGTTTTAAGAAATAGCAGTGCAGTCTAACATCCCCTTTTCTTTTATTTGGCTTTAGATTCATCTTCAGGCCCCGCAGACCCTCATGTGTCCCTGCAGGTAAAATATGACTCTGTGTACATGCAGGTTTTCCTCTGGAGAGCATTTGTTCCTCAGATCACTGACTCCCGCTTGACCTGGATAGAGCTGCCCTACTTTAAATGAGCGCCGAGCCTGTCAGGCCCAGAGCAATGACGATTTAAAACTCACATTATTTACTTCTTTGAATGCTGTTGATCTATCAAAAGACTTTGTTTTACTCAACGGTAATATCTTTCTCCTCTGGAAGTGCCAAATGGTGCTTGTATGCTCCAGATAATAATTACTGTATATTGCATAGTCAGGCTCTCACTTACATTTTAATGGTAGTGTAAATCGGTTATTTAATGTAATGGTCATGTGCTCAGCATTTATCTGTCATCTTACCGATGGGTTAATGTTACTCTCGTCACATATCAAAAATAGCATGTGTCCTCCTGTGAATACATTGTGTCCAGTGTTGGACAGTAAAATATGGCTGGGCTAATAACATTTAAGTGTCTGGCTTTAATATCCCTACTAGTCCCTGTCTTATAATAACTGTGATCAGAGCCAAAGACAGCATCAGCGTGGAATCGAGACGATCATATTCTCTTTAGGCATAATAGCCACATCTATGAAATAGTGCATGGATGAAGCAATTGTCCAGAGCCTATCTGAGAATACAATAGAGAGCTGCTCAAATGATATGATGGACTCTCTATTATAAAAAATAACTATTGACTTTGCAACACCAATAACTTTCGATTTTTTTTCCCTCGCTTCCTTCTTTCTGCACTTTAAACATGGATTGATGGCCTTCTTGAACTTTGACAGACTTTGGCTTTCATATTCGCTGTTGTGCTAGGAGTAATAAATGTAATTATAAGGGAGATGGATTAATATGAGTGAGACATTAATACATTTGGTAGATATTTTATATATACCGATATGCACTGTATTTCGATTATACATTTAATGAGTTTAAGCATTACCCTTTACGTAAAGG
>JAUYWG010000064.1:2495034-2509451 GCA_034779775.1 Enteromius afrohamiltoni | reverse complement strand
AGCGCAAAGGAGCAACTATATCTAAAGTGCTAGAAAAGAGAGAGTGTATGGTTTCTGTTGCATCATCAAGATTTTCTACGCTATTAGACGTGCTCAAGAATTGAGATAAATCAGGAAGGTTACTTACAAAGTGTATGTGTGTTGTGTGTGCTACCTAATCTGCCACCTGCCTATCTGTAACCCTTGTGAGTATTAAAATACTGTTATTTGGAGAACTTTGAGTTTCTGCTCATACCTTCCCGCACCAGAATCGTAACAGAATGAACCGACCCTAAAAGAAACAGTGAGCGGCGTTGTTAACATTCGTTTTATTTTCCGTTTTTGGTCAGTTTTTATTTTCTGTTTTTCCCCCTCATGGATACCCCATTTTACCCTGAATATTTCCTCATCCTGCTGGAACAGGGGGAGAGATTGCTCGAGGACCATACCAGACAATTTCTACACATTGCATGTTTCACCAGCTTTCTGGACAGCGCAAATTTTCTATAATGAATATTATATCCCCCAAACAACTCAGCTACATGCAGCTACAGTTAGCTGAATTGTTTGGGGGATATAAAATTCAGAAATGAGCTTCTCCTAAGAACCCGTTTGTTCACTTTTAAGACGTGACTGTTGTGATCAGTAATTAACTGGTAACTTAATTGGTCAAAGTTCACAAGTAGTTCACAAAGAGAATATTTTTTATTTAATAATTGTCAAGTATCTAATAAGGAACTACCTTTGTCTTAAATTTGCTATTATTTACTGCTCAGTTAATCTTACTCCTCTGTTAGTTAGTAGCGTTAAGTTAAGTGTTAATGTAGAACTACCTATTACTTCCTGCATAGCTACTTGTTAACAATGGCCCATTATTCTAAAATGTTTTTTTTTTTGGTAGGAGGGGTTAAAGGTTTAGTCACATTAGTGAAAATTTTGAAGCTTTTTATGGACAAAAATGTTTATTGTCAATAGTGTAAACTTTCAAACCAAGCATTTTCCCTTGGTAAATGTGGCAAATCCACTCATTTAGCTAGAATCCATAGCAAAACTTGCACGGGGAAATTGACTAAAATTACAGAACTTCAATTTCAAAAATTGCAAAACAAAGGTGTCATGACCCCCATGTCATTCCAAACCAGTAAAAGCTTTGTTTGTCCTCAGAACACAATTTAAGATATTTTGGATGAAAGCAAAAAGGCATAAATGTGCAGGGACTTTTACTTTTGTGAAATCCAGTAATTCCAAACGGAATGACTTTATTTTTTTATGAAGACTAAAGATTTCCCCACGCAACAGGTTGAAGCTTAATGCTTGGAGAAAACTCCTTGCTTAGACTTCTGTGCAAATTTTGCTTCACACTGTACACTGCTACACTACAGACATAAAAAAAATTTACCTTTTTTGCCAAACCTGAAAGGGTTAGTTCACCCAAAATTGAACATTCTGTCATTAATTATTCACCCTCATTTCGTTTTACAGACTTTTGTTCATCTTCCAAACACAAATTAAGATATTTTTTATTAAATCGAAAGCCATCTGTCCCTCCATAGACAGCAACACTACTAAAATGATTCAGATCAAGAAACGTACTAAAAACACTGCTAAAACAGTGGATCAACTTCAGCACTACGAAAATACTTTTTTTGCGCAAAGAAAACAAAAATAACATAATTTACTCAACCATTCTTCTCTCCTGACTTGCATCTTCTGCCATTTTAGAGAATATCACAACGCAATGTATACGCAAGCTTTAACATATTTAACGTAATCAGCCTTGTTTACATCCGTGTAAAAGGCAAACGCATAAACGTAATCTGCTGTTGTTTACGCCCAGTGGTGGACAGTAACAAAGTAGTTGTACTTCGTTACTTTACTTAAGTACATTTTTCAAGTATCTGTACTTTAACAGAGTAGTTTTATTTTCAGCAACTTTTACTTTTACTTCACTACATTCCTAAGCAAAAGATCGTACTTCTTTCTTCACATTTCATAAAACATATCGTTACTCATATATCACGTGCTCCGAGCGAGACGCAGGCCAGCGATTCATTTACAAACTGATTCTTTTTAATGAACCCGTTCAATCGGTTCGCAAATCGCACTAAACGATTCATTCTCGAATTGGAATGATCCGATTGCAGCTGTTCTCGATTCGACAGCTCACTGATTCAAACGATCCGTTCAGAGCGAGTCTCCAGCGAACCGAACAACTGGCGCGCGTGACTGCATAAAGTAAGTTATTAACTTTAACTGAAAATCATATTTCGGTAATAATTGTCAGTTTGCTACACTGTCGTAAAGGGTGATCTGTTTAAGTCCGCTGAACGGAATGCAGACACATCAATATCAGTGTCTTCAGGTCAATAAATGTTCATATTCCCTGCTGCTGCTCTACCGTTAACTTTAGCAGTTTTATTAAAATGCTAACGTTACTCATTTAGCCCTACGTCTGTTTTAATATTGTTTATCAAAGGTCTATATTTTTATATTGTTTATATTTATATTTTTACATTGTTTATATTGCCGAATAGACAGATAAGACTGTTAATTCATCACACTGAAAATAGGTAGGTCTAAATATTGTTATCTGATGCTGATTGTTCAGCTAACAAGCCTGCTGGTGCCAAGTTATAGTCATTTTTAGATAATGTCCAGTTTTTATATATATATATATATATATATATATTATAATTTGGGGGGGGGAAAGAAAGGATGTGATGTTCAGGTAACAAGAGAAATTAACAAAGTGGGTAGTAATGCCCTCTGGGGATATTTGGCCAAGAATGTTTACAACACAGACAAAAATCCAAAAAAAGAAGAAAATAAAATATTTTCCTTCAAATGTTTTCCCTAACTTATTCTTATGTCATATATAACGTTCTGTGACGTTCTGCAATACACTACCCTAAGCTTCAAAACACTTTCTTCTTACTGGTGAATATTAAGTGGTCAAATCTGTTTTCTCTCAGGTACATTGTAGTGTAAGCTTCACAGTGAACATTACTACATCATGCTCATCAAAAATCCCAGGTATTTGTATTCATTAGTGGCAGGGACACGTTTATTTCGTTATTTTCATAAGTCCAGCATGAATGGATGCATCCAATGGAATCTATAATCTAAAGATTATAAGATTTTATACAATTAAGTAGGCTGTATAAAATTTGCTAAATAAATGTATCAGTACTTTTTTACTTAAGTACATAAATAAACAATTACTTTTGTACTTTTACTCGAGTAAAATTGGAAAAGGACAACTTTTACTTTTACATTTTATTGTACGTATCTGTACTTTCACTCAAGTTCTTGATTTGTGTACTTCGTCCACCACTGACATTGTGATACGTCTTCCGCCATTTTAGAGAGTAAGTCATGGGAGAGGAATCGTAGAGTTAAGAAAGTATTTTCCTAGCATCACAAAACTGAAGTTGAGCAACTGATGTCTCATGGACTATTTTATTGGGATTATTTCAGTTGTGTTGCTGTCTATGGAGGGTCAGATGGCTCTCTAATATCATCAAAAAGATCTTAATTTGCGTTCTAAAGATGAACTTATGGGTTTGAAATGACATGAGGGTGAGTGATTCATTTTTGGGTGAACTAACCCTTTAAAGAGTTACTCCACTCCAAAATGGAAATTTTGTAATTAATCACATTCCTCCATGTCGTTCTAAACCTTTAAAAGCTTTGTTTATCTTTGGAACACGATTTAAGATATTTTGGATTCAAAAAAATCAGTCAGCTTGAAACTGTTCTATTGACTGCTGTCACCAGCCGTGCCTCTGTGGCTCTCCCAGGAACGCAGCAGCGGAACCATCGCCCAAATACTAGCGTTCCTCTTTTACCACGTACCTTCCTTGATTCACGCACCAGGTGTTGCTCATTTCCCGGACTATTTAAACCAGTCAGATCAACAATTCTGAGGGTTTATTCCTGTTGTTTATTCTGGTTTTGATTTTGGATTGGCTTCTGGTTTTCTGATTCTCGCTGCCTGCCCTGATTTATTCTGCCTGTACCTAGTTCTACGATTCCTGATCGCCTCCAACATATCTGTTTACTGTGTACCGACCCTTGCCTGTCTGACCATTCTAATCCAAACGCTTCTGAGTCTGCCTCACAACTGCCAAACAATTTATACCGTCAAGGTCCAGAAAAGTATGAAAGACTTTGTCTGAATGCTCCATCTGCCATCAGTGATTCAAGTGAGTCTTTCATACTTTTCTAGACCTTGACAGTGTTATTTACTTGACACTGAATGGGACATTCACACGTTTTCATCCAAAATATCATAAATTATGTTCCAAAGACAATTAAGCTTTTACGGGTTTAGAATGAATTTTGGGGTGGAGTATCTCTTTAAAGTTTGGCAAAAAAGGTTATTTTTCTATGTCTGTTGTGTAGCAGTGTATGAAGCACAATTTGCACAGAAGTCAGGGAGCAGGAGATTTCTCTTGATCACAGCAAATCCAAGTGTCCTCACAAAAACTGATGTAATTCCCATTGAAATTACTGTATTTTACAACAGTAAAAGTACCTGGACCTTCACGCTATGGAACTTTTCCACTTAGGTGTTCCAAAGACATTGCACTGGCTAATCTCAGTCACGAATCTTCCTCTTAAAAAAACTAGATGGTTTTGACAAGAGGGAAAGAAAACAGCGGAGTAAAGAAGACAGGAAGGAGAGCGAGGAGTTAGTAGGCAGGTAGAGTTAAATGTGAAGGGGATTACGCTTATGTAGAGATGCTGCGGCTTTAAGGAGTCCAAATCTCTACCTGTCAGTCTGCACAGCTGGAGGGTGGTCCCTCCCAGGGGCTGATGGGAAAAAAATGCAGATAGGGTGCCATCCTCTTGGATAATCCATACTGAGCACTAATCTGCTGGAGTGTGCTACAAATCACCTGGGCGCACTTCTTCCCAACGTCATTGTAAGCTTTGAAGTAGCATCGCAAGGAAGAAGAACGTATGGAAAAGGCTAATCTAATGAAAGAAAAGTAAGATATGAGGAAACGCATGTCTCTGAGTCGACAGATGCAAGGATTTCTCTTTTATCCTGGCGCTGAATCATTACACCTGTCGGCCAGAGCTGATGGTACGCTTGAATAAGTGGCTGACGCTGAAAGCACCACATTTTGAAAAGCCTGGACAGGTTGTTTCATTGGAAGAGTATTGAAGCATAGATTTGAAGCTTTTATATTAACCCCTATGAAATCAAAGGCACAGACTGTGGCGTTTCGCTAACACTCCCCATTTAAAACGAGCAGCACCTCCATTCATAATTTAGCTGCCCACCGCTGTGATCCGTCGAATGAACTGGCCCCAGAGCTCTTCAGTCATATTTCAACTCGCACAATGTAATGCATTTTGACAAGTAAATTGCTTGCCTTTTTGCTGATAGTCACACATAAATAATGAATTCTTGGTAATTGCTAGAGGAATAATACACAACATAGACTGATGCAAATGACACACTTATAATTGACAATGAAACGTGACTGTTTAAAACTTTATGTAGTGAAAATAGTCACGGACCAGTCAACTTACTATGTTTGTTTTCGTTTCATAACAAAATGTTCTTTAAAAAGTGAACACGTGACAGTTACCCGCTGGAATTTATAGTTCTAACCAGTTTATGAGTTGGTCATTATTTAATTCAAGCTGGTTTAGATAGACTACACTGATGCAAAAACTAGCATTGCTAGTCACGTAATGTCTGCATTTGCCAGATGTTTCAAAGTGATTTACCATGTTTTCAGGATGTTCAATAAGTTTGGGGTTGATTACAATAATTTTACAGTTATCTTACGATCAGCAAGATATTTATTTGATTGAAAAAACAGCAAAACAGTGTCATTATTACAACTTCAAATTAATTTAACTTTTCATTTCATTTCAATTTTAACAATACAACATTTTCCCAGCATGCACCAGGGCATGAATAAATATTTTATTTATTTATTTATTGTCGTATTGTATTTTATGTGGCATTGCATCAGATTTGCTCAGTTGGTAAAGTAGCTGGCCATACTAAACCTTCTGAACACCAGCTTGGTTCAGCTTGGAGACTCGGTTAAACCATTTTGATTCTTTTTTAAATGGATAAGGGGCATTCACACTGACACACCAGGGTTACATTTTCTGCTAACTATTCAATATCTTAGTGGAACACAGTCAGTGAAGCTCATGATCTGCCTCGTGAAGCAAATCGATCCTTAAGGATGAAAGGCAATTGACAATATAGATTCAGTAACACAAACTGATTTCAAAAGAGGAAGAGTGAATTCTAAAGGCTCAAGTCCATGCATCAGAATTTTATCATTAACACTGGACACATACCGGTAAACGATATCCTTAGCCTTTGGCTTCAATACTTTAGCAAATAGCCAATAATGTGTTGATAATGTGATACCGATACACATCTCAGACAGCTAATG
Source organism: Enteromius afrohamiltoni (assembly GCA_034779775.1). Classification (NCBI taxonomy): domain Eukaryota; kingdom Metazoa; phylum Chordata; class Actinopteri; order Cypriniformes; family Cyprinidae; genus Enteromius; species Enteromius afrohamiltoni. The sequence goes on along the minus strand of JAUYWG010000064.1, from coordinate 2,503,038 downwards.
ATAAGAAAAGCCCTACCCCACAATTTGACAGGATTGGTTGCATGTTTTAAACCCGAAATGCTTAGCAATGTTGTTTATTTTACCAGACTTGGCAACAATGTTAAAAAATGTAATTGAACTTAAACATTTATGGAAAGAGTTTTGTCTGTGACCTCTCTGTCATTGGCGTTCTGTTGTTTACCCAGCGGAGTGACCTGCACCAATAGCACTCCTGGGAAAGACAAAAGCAAGCTCGCGTGCCCTCCACACACCGCAGAAGACTGGAAAACACAAGCGGACAGTGATTGAAAAGTGTCAGCGACACAAGGGTTTTGTTTTTCTTGGCTGGAACAGCTTGTTGTCTCAGACTGACAGATGACAAGACATTCCCGGGTGCTGACGAGGTAACGATGATTGCGGCAGGAATAATGAAGGGCATGCTGACAGCGAGTGTGATTACATTTAGATCTCTATCTCCCCTGCCAATAAACCAACACGGCTGCTCCTTTACCTGCTGGGATTAATTAAATCAAAGATAAAGATAATAAAGGTAATTGCGACTGCCGTCATCATGGTTCATAGTCGGATTCATGCTCCTGCTGTTAACACACACACACAGGAGCAAAGGAACACGTTTAGTGTTTCTTGAACTACAGATATACTGTTTACCAAGAGGTTATTTATTTGTTTTAATGAAAACGAACAAACTGAATCTATTGACTGATCGATTGATTTTTACAAAAAATACCAAAATATTAGTGCTGGGAAATGTTAATGAATCTTTAATGAAAGTTTTTGTGTTCATAATATATGTGAACACAAATGTAGTGTGTGCACAAGTGTGTACTGTTTATATTTAATATGCTTATATAAATACACACTAACATTCATACAAGAAAAATGTACAAAATATAAGCTTAAATACATGTAAATATTTAGTTTGTGTCTGTTATATATAGATAATTAGCAACTGTTTTGATAATAACAGCGTTTCGAGAGGAGCGGGGGCCGAATTAATCACAGCCCCTTCTCCTCCGTCATCTCCATTTTCTCCTCCGGGGGGCATCGAGAGCGCAAGCCTGGACACAGAACTCTGCCCTAGCTAGGGCTCAGGCCACTAGGGTTCGGGCCGCTGTTCTCCTGGCTCGCTTCCCAGACAGCTCACCAAATTTGCTTTAACTTGCTTTACTCTACCCGCACTTATTTTCCCTAGCATTAATGAGAAAGCGCGAACTCTTGAAATATACACAGTACATACTAATATATTATGTAAATAACTAGAAATATATAATTTGTAGAGTGTTTCACACAATAAAAAAATAATACATAATATAATATATTATATAAAGCTTAAAGTTTTTTAATTGTCCTTATTGCTATTATTATAATTACTACATATAGTCATGTACATAATTTTACGAGCTTTACATTCAATCTAAAACTATATAATTTCTACCAAAAATGTGAATTATGAAAGAATCTAAAATTAAGTGCCTTGTCTTTTATTTTGAAGTTTATTTGAAGTTTTGTTTATTTGATGTTTTTTTTAAATAGTTTTAGACAAAGTGTAGCATGTCACACCACAGGAATTTAATTGTCATGAAAATGTCACGGTAAAAACAGACTTATTTAATGGAAGATACAATTTTATTTCTTTCTCTTTTGATTTTGGTCTAAAATATGAGCCGGACATGTTAACATGGGACCCGCCCATGAAATGCATTATATTCTGATCACTGTTCATTATGGACTTTTAGACTAGATAAAGTACTCGGTGCACAGTGCAGCGTTTCATCCCTGAGCCATCATCCTCCGAATCTCAAGACTTCTGACTCTGCATCAAAGCCTTTTGTTATGAAAGAGGTGGAAAATTGCAGAGCATCATCCGATATGAAACAGGAAAGGATATCATCCCTGTGATCTTCAGCCCACGGAGACCCACAGCCATAAACTGCATAATGATCATATTATAGGCATCATAAAGCTCTGTTTTTGTAGTCCCGCAAAGCTCGTTAGAGAGCGATATCAAACTTAAAGCATTACCCTTGAATAACTTTGGCTTCAGAACTTCATTTCTTTATTCTCCGGCTCTCTCACATCTTCCTTGTAGCTGCCAGCTATTGGAATGATTCTTTAATCTGAACATTTTCATCCATTACGTCTCTTTATACTTTCTCAATATAAAACCCTTAATGCAAAAATAACTTTGAGTGTTAATCGAACAAGTGTATAAATGAGCCCTAGGAGTATTGTTTCTTTGTGAACTGGAAGGTAGTAACAGTTCTGTTCAATTTTGGGAGTAATGCATTACTAGTAACAGTTAAGTTATGTAACAAGATTCTGAGTTCTGAGAAGAAAGTATCTGAGTTCCCTTTCAGTCGGTCACTCTCAGTTACGTGTGTTACCGACGAATAGGAATCTCGCCTAGAGATGACCAATCTACTTCTACTTCATCTACAATGAAACTGGTATGCGCTGATTAACATCCAGCTGCATCTGATCGCAGCGCGAATATAAATTAGCAGTGAATGAAGCGCTCATTAGCTTCACATGAAAACCTCTGGTCCAAGACTTCTTTGGTCCCTATGGTGCCACTAGTTCAGTTATTAGAGGCCTGGATCAGGCTCAGGCCGTCTTGTTGGCTTCTCCGGACCATCATGAGTTCAGAAATATCGACTTTGTCAGTGACTGCTGACAGCCCCTGTAGTGCGTGCAGAGATTGCTACCCTCCTAGCAAGGGGAGCGATAGAGCCGGTCCCTCCAGTCGAGATGAGGACGGGGTTTTAAAGCCCCTACTTCATAATGCCCAAGAAAGGTGGTGGGTTACGGCCAATCCTAGATCTGCGAGTTTTGAACCGAGCACTTCACTGGTTCCCGTTCAAGATTTTGACACAGAAGCGCATTTTCGAGTGCATCCGTCCACAGAATTGGTTTGCAGCAATCGACCATCAACCATCAAGGTGGTCTACACTCTCATTGCATGTCACAGCTCGCCCGCCCCCTCCTCCTGGAGTCTGAAGCATCTGTGATCACTTTACGCCATTCATGTTCCAGCTACTGCAACCAAATAGCCGACGAGCTGTCTCAAGCTGCACTTCCCGGGGGAATAGAAACTCCATCCCCAAGAGACAAGGAGCAGGTCCTGCTGGTAGCCCCCTATTGGCCCACTAGGACTTGGTACCCTTAACTCATGCTCCTTGTGACAGCCCCTCCTTGGCCGATTTCTCTAAGGAAGGATTTACTGACTCAGAGACAGGGCACCCTTTGAAAACCTTGCTTCTGCTCGCATTGGCCTCCATCAAGAGGGTAGGGGACATGCAGGCATTTTCGATCGACAAATCATGCCTACAGTTCGAGCACGAGGATTCCCAGATAACTCTGAAGCCACAGCCCAGCTACGTGTCCAAGGTTGCCATGACTCCATTTAGAGACAAAGTGGTGAACCTGCAAGCGCTGCCCTCGGAGGAGGCAGACCCAGCCTTGCAGTTGCTATGTCCTGTCCAAGCACTAAGATGTTACTTTGACCGGACATGAAGCTTCAGGACCTCAGACCAGCTTTTTGTCTGACACGGAGGCCAGCAGAAGGGGAATGTTGAAGAAAGGAACGTCATGTTTTCTTAAAACGTTTGAAGATATCTGGGCATCATGATTATGAGTTTCTTTTGGTGTTGAAATCCATATCTCATGATAATCTTTGATTTATTTTTCATTTATGATGCGCCAAATGTTCTCTATAGATCTGGACTGCAGGCAGGTCAGTTCAGCACTGGACTCTTCTACTATGAAGCCATGCTGTTATAATAACTGCAGCATTGTCCGTTCTGAAATGCACATCGTCTGGAGGGGAGCATATGTTGCTCTAAAACCTACATTTACCCTTCATAGCATTCATAGTTTTTTCCAATACATGAAGCTGCTCATACCGTATGCACTTATGCACCCGGTGCCCTCATACCATCGGAGATGCTCCTTTTGAACTAAATGATGACAACACACTGTTCATGATTTCCAACACGAATGTCAAATTTATGACTATAGAACTCTTTGAAACAGTTCATTTTAAATTAGCCTTGGCCCACAGGTCTCGACAAGCTTTTAGACCATGTTTATATGCTTCCCTTTTGCATTAGAGTTGGCATTTAGTTGGCATTTGTAGATGGCACGGTTAATTGTGTTACTGACAGTGGTTTCTGGAAGTAATACTGGGCCCATTTAGTAATGTCAAAGACGGAATCACAAGAAAAGAACGTGACATGTGGCCAGGTATGGTTTCCCATACTAGGAAGTTGTGCTCTGCATTTAACCCATCCAAGTGCACACACACAGCAGTGAGAAGTGATCAACCACGCAAACACACCGTGAACACACACCCGGAGCAGTGGGCAGCCATTGGAGCAGTTGGGGGAAAGGTGCCTTGCTCAAGGGTTTCACCTCAGTCGTGGAGAGAGCGCTGGTTATTCACTAACCCCAAACACAATCCCTGCCAGACCTGGGACTCAAACCCGCAACCTTTGGGTTACAAGCCCAACTCCCTGTCCATTAGGCACTGCCTACCTATTAAGTTTCGTATCAGTTACAAAATATTATCACTCCCCTATACAATAAATAAACGTAATTTCCAGTAAAGTATCCATTTAGTGGATACAAATTTTTCTCAATTAAAAAAAAATTGTTATCTATGTTCTATTGTGAATAAAATATTGACTCATGTGATAAGTCTTATAGTTTTTATTTCGTTCAAAATGTAAAAAAATATTCCAACATTTCTGTGTTGTAAATACATCTAGTTATGATATTTCTTTTGAGTCAGATAAGCCCAGCTGTGGACTGGGCAGAGGTGGGCTTGAGTGTCTGCTTGTATTGAGATTACGCTCTAATGACACTTGAAATCCCTCTCCATGAGGCAAAGGTGATGTAATATGAAAACAAAGCTCTGATTGGAACCTGGTGACTGCGTTTTTCATGAATCGAGAGTTTTATTTGTTTGATATACTATGGTGCTGCTAGTAAGATCTGTTCAAATCAGTTTTGTTGCCATGTATTTGACAATGTGTATCAAAACTAAAACTGTTCAAGGTTCTGTTGTCAATTCCCTGGTGCATTACTTGGCATTTGTTAAGAAAGTTTTGGCCATATGGGGGATTTATGTGCACACAGATAGGCTTTCCATTGTTTTCATTAGCATACAGACCATATGGGTTTTGACACATTAGCAGATACTTGATGGCCAGCGCATTAGTGTGGAAAACAGAGGTGAGGACCAGTGAGAAAAAAACAGTCTGTTTATCTTGTGAATGTGTAGCAGACTTATCTTGCACGTGCATACTTTATTCTGTGAGATCATCTTTAAAGCTCTTGAGAGGTTTCAGAAGACTTGAGCAGCAGTCTGAATTTGCTGCATATCATTTAATCTCATTGCCGTCTAGGAGAAAATCTTCAGATACTAAAAGACATATAGTTTGTGATTTGTCTTAGGGTGTTGAGCAGACATGAATCTTTTCTTCTTAAATGTTATTTCATATTTCACTTGATGCATGCCATTAATAATACATTTGTGACCCTGGACCACAAAGCCAGTCTTAAGTTGCTGTGGTATATTTGTAGCCATAGCCAATAATACATTGTATGGGTCAAAATTATTATTTTTTTTTGCCAAAGATCCTTAGGATAGTAAGTAAAGATCATGTTCCATGAAGATATTTAGTTAATTTTTTTTACCAGAAATAGGTGATTTTCTCAGCATTTAGATTTTTCTTTACCCTCAGATTCCAGATTTTCATATAGTTGTATTACGGTCAAATATTGCCCTATCCTAACAAAACATACATCAATGGGAAGCTTTTTTATTCAGCTTTCAGATTGTGAATAAATCTAAATTTCTGAATATTTACTTACGACAAGGTGGTCCTCTGTGGCTCTGTCTGACCGTCATCAGCGGGAACCTTCAGAGTACTACTGTTCCTACCCGAACCGCTTTCACCCACGCACCTCAGGGATTTCCACCCCAGGTGTTGCATATTATCTGCCCTTTATAAGGGAGAGAAAGGACTCAGTTTTTCGCAAAGTTTTGTTTACCTTGGTAGCAACTCTAAGCGTTATTCTGACCGATTTTCGAATTACCTGGACTGCCTTTTGACTCTCAATTCTCGCCTGATATCCCGACCCATTGCATGGACTTTACCATTTACGATTCCTGCTTGATTCCCCGACCTACTGTCTGTTCTGTGGTTTGTTTTTGCTCTGCCTTCACTGTGCCTGTTCGCTGTTGTTTTGACCCTGCCTGCCTGGCTTGATTATTAAACAGTTTTGCAAATGGATCCGAACTCTACTGATTCATCTTCACAAAAAACTTTGCAGACTCAGGATCCAGCGGCTGTTTATCAGTTGGCCTAAGAGATGTCTCAACAAGGATCAGTGCTGGCCACACATCAACACCAGCTTGAGAAGTTAAGTCGTCTCACTGAGGAGATGGTGCAATCCTTGCAGCTCAACCACTCGTGGCTGCAGCCGCAGCTCTGGTGGCCACGCCTCCTCCAGCACGCGCCATGACCAGCCATGCAGCCCGAGTGTCACTCCCAGAGAAGTATGACTGAGCACCCAGTCGTAAGGGATTTTTGCTGCAATGTTCAATATATATAATTCAACAGCCTCATAACTATACAACGGATGATAGTAAAGTTTCGTTGGTGTGTTCGCTCCTCACTGGGAGAGCGCTGGAATGAGCCACCGTGCTCTGGGGGGGTCAACAAATGGTGTTCCCTAACTATCAAAGCTTTCTTCAACAATTCCGTGAGGTCTTTGATCATTCGGCTGGTGGCAGAGAACCGAGTGAGGAGCTATTGGCCTTAATACAAGGATTTTCTACCGCAGTGGACTATACTCTAAAGTTCCGCACCCTGGCTGTCCAGACCAGATGGCCCGCCTAGCCACTCAAAACCATGTATCGTTGGGGACTTAGCCACAACCTCCAATCTGAACTAGCCTGCCGGGACGAAGGAAAAACACTTGAACAGCTCTTGGAACTTGATAACAAATTGATAACCTCTTTTGCTCTCGTATAGTGTATATATTATAATAATAGTGTTTATTATTAATAATAATAACATTATTATTATTATTATTATTATACAAAAATAAAATAACACATTGTTGTTTTTATTATTATTCCATTTTAGACATTGTAGTTCATGAAAAGCACATTATTATTATTATTTTTTTTTTGATAATTTGCTGTGGTGACTGCTAGCAGCTGAAGGAAATAGAGATTCAGTGTGCAGGAAATGTTCACACTGATTAAACAACAGAGAACGAAACTTCATGGTTGTTTTAAGCCATAAGCAACCGATCACTGAGCTCTGTCATTACTCATGCAAGTCACTTCTTATTTTGCACAATTGCTGGAGATCAGCTGTGGAGTCTGGCTCTGAAAATGTTAGCTCATGGTGGTGAGAACATTTTGCCATTTAAACCAGATGTATAATCAGACAGTATGTATGGTCGATCTCAGAACTCATCTGCTTTTTGTCAAATGAACCTCTGGAAGGTAACTTTTTTTATTTCATTTTCTTTTTATTGAGAAAGATATCACCCAGACTATTCCAAACCTCTAATGACAAATGGCAAAAAATAAATATATAATGGGCAGTAAAACCTTTCCTGAATTAGAAAGGTCCAGCTTTCAAGGGTCACCGGTGTACAGGTCTTTAGAGACTTTAGAGGCCCTGAACACAACATATTTCAAGGTGTCAGGGAGGCCAGTGAGGCAGTTCTCCTGTGTAAGCACTACCGTCGAGAAGAGCCAAAGAGGCCAAAAGATTTCTGGGATGCTGACTCCATGCATTCTGCCTTAAGAATCTTAGCTCAGAAAGTGCATCTGAGGAAATACCAGTGTCCTACTTTAAATGGTGTTTTTTTTATTACACAAACCAACTGATGGGCATACAGAATGCAGCTTCTTTGCAAACCACAAAAAATAATAATTGCAAACCACAAACACACACACACACACACACATGTATATATATA
>JAUYWG010000064.1:2473337-2489186 GCA_034779775.1 Enteromius afrohamiltoni | reverse complement strand
TATATATATATAATTTATTATTATTTTTTTTATGCATTTGAAACTATACAAATAAATAAATATGTTTTAAATGTTTAGAATTTTTTTTGTTTTGTTCTTTGGCCACCAAAATGTTACTTTATAGAATATCTTAATATTTTTGGCTTTTTTTCCACATTAACACTTTAAGGTTCTGTCACCTATTTTATTTTTAATGTATTTGAATATTATAAATATTCCCCTCAACATATATTTTGAAGTGTGTTGTAAATCTGTTGTTGTCCATCCGGTGAGCTGCTTATTAGATGAGTAATGGAAACTCTATCACTGTGTGTGTTCAGTGATTTTTTTTTTTTTTTTTCTAGGCTTCAGGTTGGACTGTGGTCCCCAGTGTAAAGGACTGGAGAAGATGGACACATCTCTTAATCACAGAGCAGAGGCCATACAGAGGCTGCAGGAACACAGACTCATTACAAACTAGCCGTCGTGACCACCGAGACCAGATCAGTCTCTGCACCTCCAGAACCCAGGAGGAATCGACAAACACCCAACCTAATCCCTGCGCTGGATCTGTGGCTGGACCAGCAGAAGCCCTTTAGCAAATGAGGCGCCACAGAGACACCCTCACACTTAGGAGCAGTAAAGTACACTAAATCAAAGAGCAGCTAGATGATGGACAGAGCCAGAGATGGAAAGGGCACATTTGTTTCTTTTGCAAATTGATCAATAGAGCATGTGTGTTTGCAGAAGAAGACACATTTTTTTACCACATGATGTTCAGCGGGCCCTTAAACTATGGCAGTGCCCCTGTCCCCTATATGTGAATGCATTTTCTAGGACTGAAATATAGTGTGTGTGTGTGTGTGTATTAAATGCTTTTAAAAAATACATTTGTACATTTAAAATATATCTCCAAGATATAATGCAATTATCTAATCAACCAAACACATGGCAGTTGCTTCAATGCATTTAGGGGTGTGGTCCTTGTCAGGACAGTCTCCTGAACTCCAAACTAAATTTCAGAATGGCATAGAAATGGGAATTTAAGCAATTTTGGGCGTGTCATGGTTCTTGGTGCCAGACGGGCCGGTCTGAGTATTTCACAATCTGCCCAGTTACTGGGATTTTCACGCACAACCATTTCTAGGGTTTACAAAGAATGGTGTGAAAAGGGCAAAACATCCATTTGACTGAAATAACCATTCGTTACAACCGAGGTATGCAGCAAAGCATTTGTGAAGCCACAACACACTCAACCTTGAGGCGGATGGGCTACAACAGCAGAAGACCCCACCGGGTACCACTCATCTATACTACAAATAGGAAAAAGAGTCTACAGTTTGCACGAGCTCACCAAAATTGGACAGTTGAAGACTGGAAAAATGTTGCCTGGTCTGATGAGTCTCGATTTCTGTTGAGACATTCAAATGGTAGAGTCAGAATTTGGCGTAAACAGAATGAGAACATGGATCCATCATGCCTGGTTACCACTGTGCAGGCTGGTGGTGGTGGTGTAATGGTGTCGGGGATGTTTTCTTGGCACACTTTAGGCCCCATAGTGCCAATTGGGCATCGTTTAAATGCCACGGGCTACCTGAGCATTGTTTCTGACCATGTACATCCTTTTATGACCACCATGAGCCCATCCTCTGATGGCTACTTCCAGCAGGATACTGCACCATGTCACAAAGCTCGAATCATTTCAAATTGGTTTCTTGAACATGACAATGAGTTCACTGTACTAACATGGACCCCACAGTCACCAGATTTCAACTCAATAGAGCATCTTTGGGATGTGGTGGAACGGGAGCTTCATGCCCTGGTCGTGAATCCCACAAAACTCCATCAACTGGATGCTATCCTATCAATATGGGCCAAAATTTCTAAAGAATGCTTTCAGCACCTTGTTGAATCAATGCCACATAGAATTAAGGCAATTCTGAAGGCGAAAGGGGGTCAAACACCGTATTAGTATGGGGTTCCTAATAATCCTTTAGGTGAGTGTGTGTGCATTTTCAGCATTTATTTAAATATTTAATATTTATTTGTTTGCTTGTGTATTTTGCTGTACGGTGCAATACATCAACTGTTTACCAATATTTTCTAAATATTTTAAAATATCTTAAATATAATGTTTACTATTGTAAGTGCATTATTGACATGAATCTTATGACTAAAATTTCAAACTTCCACTGAAGTACAAGATGCTCTTTGAATTCTCAAACCATGCTGGATAACACAGATACATTGCATACAGAAGTCACTTTTAAAACCTCTGCATCTGAAAATGTTTCGCTCTCACGCAAAATTCCTGACCTTGTGAAATGGATTAAAATTAGCCAAATGTGACCGGATTTTAACACCACTAAACACAAGATAGCTTTTTGAGGTATCTTCAAGTGCTTTTTGTTGTCTTCGGTCTTTAGCAACCTCCCCCTCAGTAGATGTAGAAGGAAAATTAGCAGCATCTGGTGTTACCATTGGCATGTGTGTAGAGGGGACTCAAAGAGGTGTAACCTCTGGTACATAACCCACTTCTGTAAGACTGAGGGACCAGACCTGATTTAATGATCATAGACAGGAAGCATGTGTGTTTGTAAGGGTCTTGAGCAGCAGATGATGTTTTGCACATGCTTTATTCTCGAAAAGAAAAAAAGACCTACATAAATGCTTTAACATATTTTTGTAAATGCAGTAATGTAATTTATTTTATTGAAACGGACTTAGAATAAACAGACTGAGCTGTTGTGCCTCATGCATTCTTATACCCGCTGATAAATCTTAATGGTACAATCTTTCAGCCTCACACAAAAATAATTTCAATGAACAGTGATAAATGTGACTGCAACTTTACTGTTAGGGGTTTGTTAAGGGTTTATTGATTAATTATGAATAACAAGTGATAAATGGCATTTGGGTTAAACTTTATTTGTCATTGTTACTGTGAAATTATACATATACAAGTATTGAGCAATATTAATTACGTTTACTCACAAAATAGTTAGGGTTAGGGTTTTTCTTAGGGTTACATTCATTTAATTATGCAAAATTCATTATTATAACACTATAAGTACATGTAATATAAATGTTAGTGGCATTTGTTTTCCCACAGGATTCTATTAAAGAGCATTTTCACCATAAAATTATTATTATTATTATTTCATGAGTTCAGAACTGCAAGATACTCAAATCTTAGAAAAAAGAGACTTTATTCCTACAGTTATGCAAATTTTTGTCCCTGTTTATATCTTTGTTTGTATCTTGCAATATTTCACAAAACAGGGTTTTTTTATTTGCAGTTTCTACTTTTCTTAGCTCTCAGTAACAACAAAATTCCTTAAGGTGGGCAGATAACAATGGATTACACTTGTGAGAACATTGGGGACAGGCAGGAATCTCACCTTTACACCTGAAGGCCCTTAATGTGTCAGTCTTGAGGGCAGCCATGCATGGCAGTTGATTTGTGTGTAATTGCTCCCCGCTGATCACTGCACTGCGTTCACTTGAATTTTGAAGGGGTCTGAGGAAGGCCAGACTCTGGATGTTTCCTGGGAGGGTGGCATGATATATTACTGTAAGTATCAACAGCGTAAATCTTGCCCACTCCTGCTGCGGGTATAACAGCTCTGACGACACTTGATTAAGCTCCTAAAATGTTTAAAGGGATAAATAATCTTGGCTTGCTGGCATTGCTGGCATTTCTTTTCAAACTCCAGCAATCTGAGTGTATACTGAGTCAAGCGTGATTAATTAAAATGTGTGGCACTCTACATCAAGGGATTAATTTGTGAGATTTAACTGTGTGAATAGTTTTGTGACTGTGTGAAAGTAATGTTTCAAAATCACACTGCTTTTGTGAAGCTCTGGTTGACGTCAGGCTGTTTGCTTGTAAGTCCGACCTTGGTTTTGTCATGCCTGTTCCAAAACCTGTTAGCTCCCTTGCTGTTTTCGGTCTACATAGCTGCCTATAGACCGAAGACAGCAAGGGAGCTAACAGGACCTGGGGTCATACTGAAATGTATCCTTATAACTAACTCATTTTAAACACCACTTAGACTGCAATTGCTTACATCCCACCAAATGCACTGGAGACACAACTCGTAATTAATTCCAATGTTTGAGTTTGATGTTAGCATGTTGCTAAAGAAAAGCCACAATGTTTTAAGCATGAACACTATTGTTTGTTATATTAGATGTTAATTGTTATTTTAGAATTAAAGGGACAAATTAAAGCATTAAAGCATACTTACTGTGACAATAATTCAACATTACTATCAAACTAACATTAAATTAACAAAAGATAAATAAATAAATAGTAACCTTTGCACATACTTATACATCTGAACAATATATTGCCATCAACATTATATTTAAAATTAATTACAATAGCATTAAAGGAATAAAAGACACCTATATATAACTTTGGCGCAACATTATAAAAACACTGAGAGTATTGCCGTCGAATTAATTATTTCGATTTTTATCAGAATTTAATCAAATATTTTAGCCAGTATTTTATCTTGCTTTATCTTGTTGCAATTAATGCTGGGATTGACTACAGGATGTTTGCTTTAAAAAAAACAAAAAAAAACAACAACCTAAAGAGTGCATATCAGGACGTAAACTGTGCATTTTAGTACAAGTTGCTGGAGTGTAAGCAGGACATTTGGTTTTGATACATAGTATCACCAAAGATATTTTTGGTCTTTAGGCTTGATTTCATATAAACAGTGTTAAAAATAACATCTGTTTCTCTAAGAGCGCTGAGACTAGATTTAGCGCCGTTCTTGCGAGACATCTCAAGCTGCTCCTATCAGTAGAAATCGCTGGAGAACTATTAAGTTTGATAGAATGATTACAGTTTCTGCAGTTTCCATCGCTGCCAGGATTTCCAGCACTTTAGGTTTGAGGCGATGCAATATTTGTTAAACCTAGTAGAAAGTAGAACTACACTTGACTTGTTATATTTGAACACAGTAAGTTGTTTATTCCATTGCAATTCAATGTGAGATGTTCTTACTCTTGTCATACATATAGAATATCAGTGTTTGTGGACAGAGGCTCAAGACTTGGCAAAAATATCATTTATTCAGTAACCCATCAGAAGAACCATGATTAATCCAATGGCGAAACGTCTTCTGGATGATATATTGCATTTCTGAAGGAAAATTTACCTTTGGAGAAAGGCGGATGTTGAATTCAGCCTCATAAATTTAACAATAACCTTTCCCTAGGGTCATATTAATCTTTTTGGCAGGAAGGGAAATGTATATTTAAGCACAATTGCCGCCAAGTTGCATGTATTCCAGGAATAGAAGATTACCAGTCAACTTTATGATGTCCCATATGTATAATCTGACTGTTGATGCACGCTCTAGAATTGCTTCAGAGTTAAGCTTTGGTGAGTTCTGCTGAGTGTAGTCGCTTCCTGATGCAAGTTATCGTAACTTTGCAGAGAAACTTATTGCGCAGACTTCACTCAGTTCTGTTGATTGCAGCAGCAAATGTCATTTTGGATGACGGCGCTCAATAACGTTGCATGTTAATTTACAAAGCCTGTTTTTGGGGTTTTTTTACATCTGTGAAACACGAAGACGACCCATGACAGTAATTGTAATCACTGACAGAGGCCAGGGGAAGAATTAGTTTGTGTGTATGTCCTTGTACTGCACACGTGATGTTTGTTTTCCTCGCTGTCCTCACATGTCTTAAGCAAAGCTGATTAAAGAGTGAGAAATTGATAATTATTCACAGTGAACGAGAAAACTGATTTTAAAGTTAGCACGTTTTAATTGGGAAGAACAAATATCTGTTTCTGTGATATATTACAACACAGGTGAAATGCAGAAGACCTTAAAAATCGACATATTTGTTTTAATAGATGTTTCAGAACCTATTGGGAATGATTTATTCGTCTATGTTATTCAAAAGATAATGTTTGTTTTTCAAATATTTTATTTGTTTAACATCCCATCACAGTGAGACAACTTTCTTTGGTGGCCCAGTAGTCCACAACGCAACACATAAGACTAAATTTGTAGCTTGTCTCTGTTGAGTTGTGACTTGTTTTCATTGTGTTGTCCTAATTTCTATGTGTTGCTACTTGTGCCTATCGTGTTTAATTGCATTGTTGCTTGTTTCTATTGTGCTGCGATTTGTTTGTGTTATGTCTTCCCTTGTGTTGTGGCTTGTTTCAGATGCTAATTTCATTGTGTTGCAATTTTTTGTTGTGTTGTGCCAACACAATCTCATGAGCAATTTTGGTGCCAAATTTGTGCTAATTCGTACAATCTTGTCTAAAACCCTGTGACGGGTAGGGGTTTTGGTCATTCGTACTAATTCATGCGAATTGGCAACTCCTAAAATATGTAAGAATCGTATGTATTCATACAAGTGAGGTCTTACAAATTTGTACAAATTAGCCACCTAATAAAAATGTTCAAATTGCAGTGAGACCGGGCTCATTGTGCTTATTTTTATTGTGTTGTGATAATTTCATTGCATTGTGGTTTGTTTCCATTGTGTTGTATCTTTCAGTTGCTTTGTGCTATTTCTGTTTTGTTTTAACTTGTTTTCAATGTTATGATCATTTCCATGTGTTGTTGGCTTGTTTCTGTTCTGTTGCTGTTTTTCTTTGTATTGTTTTGAGTCTTGTTTTTAGTTGTGTTGTACACTGCTGGGCCACCATACCCTTCTACCATCCTATCAACTATTAAATTGACAAATAGTGTTTCAGGAGTTCGCGCTTCCTTAATAATCATATAAAGCAAATTTGGCGTGCTGTCCGGGGGGCGAGCCGGGGGACCGTTAGACTCCGAGCCCTAGTGGTTTGAACCCTAGTGAGGGCCGGAGCTCAGCGTCCGGCTCGTTCCCCATCTGCCCCCCCTAGGAAGGCGCGAGCAGGATAAGTGGAGGAGAAGGGGATGGGGAGAGATGCGCAAAAGACTGGATGTGGAAGTGAAGGAAAAGGGTTTATTTATACTAAGAATGGGCCGGATAACGAGGGGTTTGATTAGGTAATGCGGGCCGGCTGAGATTAATCATCCATCGCTTCCTCCCGAAACTTTGTTATTTGCAAAACATTCACTTTATTTTAGATATTTATTGTTGAATATCTTGATTCAATCACAAAAAAAAAAATAAAGAAGTAGTAAAGTTGCAAACTTGATTTATGTAAGAACAGAGTTTGCTTAAGCTGTATTTTTAATCTAGCGCACATAAAAACTAGACGAACAGTATCTGCCCACGGTAAACCATTCTCGTCATTTTTTTCACCGCGAGGTCACAGAACACTATGCGCGTGCAAAAGCACTAAGCAGCGCTCGCTCGACGCTCTCTCGACTGCTCAGCCCCTGTTCATTCCTCAAATAGACATTTAAGACTTTGGAGGCAGGGATGTCAAATCTCTCCGCTCTTCTGATTGGTCATTTTCAACACAAACCGCTTGTCATGACTTTAGGAATAGTATGTGTGTGGGTTTTTTTTATATGAATAATTTATCATGCAACAGCAATACATATTTGCAGTAGAATATAAAAATCAGGTATAATTAATATTATAGTAATTTTTAATAATTTAGAATCATTTTAGAATATTATAAATCCGTTTTTGACATAATTTCTTCATATCACACATCAATGAATTATTGCTACATAATTTTCATATCTGACAATTTCATATGAATAAAAAGTTTTGGGATCATTATTTTTTGGCAGCGGCTATTTATGCCAAGTGCACATAGCATTTTCTGATATTTATACAACTTATTGAAAATATAAAGTGCATTATAAAACAGAATGCAACTTATTGAGTGTAAATGTTCATTTTTATTCACATTATTAAATAGATGCCATGGTTGACACCTTATTGGGAAAAAAAAGCCCTCCCTAACCCTACCCAATATTTTATTTTTTAACCTTTTGATTTTTTTGACGCACTGAGAGGGGATCTCATCCAGGGAGTTATTCAATGTAGAACCGCCACTGATCCAAGTAATCGGTGTAAAGTTGGATTGATGGCTCAGTCAGACTGATAAATTAAATATGTTTGTTCCAAATGAACCCTTCTGTTCTGTTGGGGACTCAAAATCCATTTTCAAAGTATTTAAAATCAATAATTTTTTTAGTTTTTTTAAGTTTGTAAATATTTTTATTTTAGGGTCATGAATGTAATTTTTTAATTAATCTAGATTTAAACTATAACTTCTGGCGATGCACAGTTTTTCCCTTCACAAGATGTTAACTGACAAACTGTAGTGGTGTAGATTACTTGTGGATTATTGTGACCCCACTGGGTTAAGTTGTTTCCTATAAAAAATTTACACATAAAAGCTAGATATAAAATACTAAATCAGCAATTCCTTGAACATGGCAGAGCGGTCATAGTGTTTTGATGCAAAATCTGATCTGCAAATTCACCACAGTCTCACGACCAATTCGTACATGTTTTACGAACAAATTTGTATGAACTCACTCGTTCGAATTCTTCTAAATCGTACGTATTTTACGAGTTGCCAATTCGTATGAATTTGTACGAATGACCTAAACCTAACCCTGTCCTTAAACCTACCCGTCACGGGGTTTTAGAAAAATCTTACAAAATCGTACGAATGAGGTCGTACCAATTTGTACGAATTAGCACAAATTTGGCACCTTGTACGAATAGGTCGGGTGACTGTGTTGCATATTCATACAAATTCATGCGTGTTAAAGAAGTGGACTGACACAAAGGTAAAATATAACAAAAAGGTGCATTTAACAAAAGTTCATCACTCGTACAATTTCGTAGAATTTGTCTAAACGCGTAGGTTTAGGGGCAGGGTTAGGTGTAGAACTTTCGCACAAAGTCATTTGAATTGGCAACTTGTAAAAATGCATACATTCAGCAAAAAGGATATGAATTCTTATGAGTGAGGTCATACGAATTTGTACGAATTGGTATCATGGCTTGACTGCCTTCTCTTGACTTTGGTTTAAAGTCACATTTTGCTGTGTTGTGGGAAAATGGAGTAGGTATTATTAATAAAAAATAACTCTTGCTGTTGTTATTTATCAAATGCAAATGCCATTAATTTGGTATTAAGAGAACTTGTAACGCTCTTTGCAAAAATGTCCATTCTTATCAATGAGTAGGGTTTAATATCCAGGTTAAGAAAGCAAAGTTCTACCAATTTGAGAAGTTTACACTCTGAGTTGCTTCACTTGCATATTTGCGGCCATCCCACAAACAGATAAACGTCAATGTCAATCAATACTCTGCCACATCTGAAATATGATAATGCAGCTGCCAAAAGATTTAAAACCATAACTATACGGCAAGAACCGATGTCAGATAAACACCGCCCACCTGTTAATTTAGTCTTGCACATCCAACAGCCAGATTTGCTTTGTTTCTGACCTGATTTTCTAGTAGAGTCACACGATTCTGCTGTTTTAAATGACTGTGGTTTCTTACACAATACTGTCATTACTTCAGAATGACTGACGTTTCTTGCCGGAGGTTTGATCTTTTTGCTATTATTTTTATCTGACATCTCTTAGCCTCGCAGGCAGGTCTGTCTACGCTTGTAGATGAGAGAAGGCAAATGGGACGTCTTACTCCTGTGTTATCGCACATCGGCCCGGCTGCCCACATCGTCAGTTTAATTTACAGAGGTTTGAGGAAGTGAAACCCCAGACGGTGTCAGCCCTCTGTGATCCTTCACAGGACAAAAGACGAATGCAGCTTAACTTGCGAGATTTATACAATAGCCTTTCTTTCATTTGTTCCTAAATCTAAGGCTAACTTTGACAGACAGGCAAGCTTTGTTCTGTGTCTTCAGTCCGGTTTAATGCTAACATCCCTCAGGAGACAATTAGGAAATCTTTTCCCATGCCCTTACGTGACATCCTAGTACGTTTTGTGCAATCCTAATTAAGTTTCCTTATTTAAAACATCATAATATCGTTCATGTTTTAATGCTTAATTGCAGACGTTACATATTGTTCAGAATAATTGCTGACTGCATTCGTAGCATGCTAAGTTGTTGTCTGCCAAAAGCACCAATCTGAACGATCCAAAATGAATTCTAAATGTTTACTACTACCATCTGCTGTTCATAAGGAGAAATATGAATTTTTTTCCCTGGCTTCTTCTGAAACGTGTGGTGGTATATTTAATAAAAATATACTATCTGCAACATTTTTCCTCTCTGCTCGTCTGTAACCGTGTGTATTTAATGTGAGAATAGGCAATGTATCACTTTACTGCATTTAATCAACCATAATAAATGGCTCTAATGTGATCGTTAACACTCACTTAGAAAATACCCCGTCTCATCCTATTAACTGCCTCTAACACAATAAAGGATATTTAACTCTTCACTTTGAAGTCATTTTGGAGCCGTTTTATTTGTTGTTGCTAAGGATACCCTGTCACCATGGCAGTAAAATCTCTGATACTAATATGACTGCGTTGTCTGGCTGAAGTAGACCGTAGGGAAAAGAAAGCCGCTGTTAGCCGACGAGAATATCTTGGTCCACGTTCTGTGGGTGGTTAAAGAATTCTTTGCCATTTATCTTTTATAATACAGGGCAAACGGTCAGGAATGGCAGTGTTTCTGTAGTATGGAAGTCAGGATGTCAGTCAGGGCAAAATGTGAGTGATTTAGGAAAATAATCTTTATTAGTTACTCCACAACTAACTATAGAAACAGTATCAAGATCTTACACAAAAGAAATGAGAGATGCATTACTGTTCAATAGTTTTGAGTCAGTAAGATGTGGTTAATTAATCATACTCGACAAGAATGTGTTCAATTTATCAATTAATAAATAAAGGCATCAAATAAGCCTTAAAAATTTTCCACATGAATACATTTGTCATCACTGAATTATAATAATCAGAAATATTTCTTGAGCAGCATTTTATTTAAGACTGCAAAGATATGATGCTGGAAATTCAGCTTTGCATTTTGCAATTGAATGCAATTTGATGCACATTGCACTTTGAATATATTCAAATAGAACTTAGTTATTTTAGATTGTAATGATATTTCACAAATTACTGTTATATGTTTAATTGAATAAATGCAGTCGTGGTGAGCTTTAAGCGATCTTACTACCCACTAACTGAAACGCTGACACGCAAACACAAGCTAATGCAAACGTGTAACTGATATGCACAGATAAAAAGTACAGACTGAATTGCTCCTGGTCTTTTTGGAGCGCTTAAAGGGCCTCTCTGAACATCTTTAATGCTGTACACTAATTTTAGTATATTGTTGCCTCGTTCACACAACTGCAACTTTAATTGTTTTATCTGTGAACATTATATCTTGCAGACAAGAGGCTGCTGCCCTGGGGCCTCATAATGATTTTGTTCTTGCAGAAAGTGATTTAGAGTTCTGTCAGTTCAATAAAAGGAACAGTTCGAACGAAAATTTACTCGCCCTCAGGCCAGCCGAGATGTAGATGGGTTTGTTTCCTCAGAAATTAAGCATTGCTGTATAACGGAGTGAATGGGTGCCATCAGAATAAGAGAAAAAAAAACAACAACACAATAAATATTAAGAATTAGTTTCATATGCAGCTTTTCACATCACAAAATGTGAACAGATTGACTAGAGTGGAGTTTTTTTGTTTATTTGTGGATTATTGTGATTTAGTTTTTCTATCAACTGTTTCTGACGGCACCCATTCACTGCAGTGTAATGCTAAATTTCTTCAGATCTGTTCCCATGAAGAAACAAACTCATCAGCGGCACGTATTGGATGGCCTGAGGATGGCCTGATGGAAATAGCACTGGTTTTTGCTAAATTCTTAATTCAAGATGCAATTATTATTAATTTTTTTAAGTGACTGTTTAATGTTTTTTTCCCTTCCCCTTTAGTTTTTTTTTGTTTTTCTTTCTTCCAGGCATTCATGTGAGTGTTTAAGCTCCGAGGATCCAACCGTCAAACCTTCTCTGCAACCTACAATATTTGTGACCGATATATATGCCATTCAGCATTCACACACACAAAAAAAAGAATAAGAGAGAGTGAATATGAGAGAAAAAGAGATTGCATTTGGTGCAGTCTTGTAATCAGTGGGAGGTAAAAGGAGCTGCATTGGAGCAGCAATCATTGCACGTCACTTAAATCATCGCTGGTGCATTTAAATTTAGCAGCTATTATGGAGAATTTTCTGTTATTATTACCAACTTTTTTGACCTTTAGGAATTAAACACATTTCACACTAGTTTATTTGTCAACTAACAATGCATTTTTTTGAGGCACTTTTTGGACGTGTCTCTAAATTAATTAAGGTTAAAAATGCTTTAAAAGTATTTTTATTGTTTGTTTATTTCTGCAAAAAAGAAACCTAACTGTTAAAATGTCACTTAATAACGTCATATAATTTATAATGTTTATAATGTTATAAAGTTATTTTTTCTTGCCATGGCTAATTTTATAGCTGTCTTAGATACACACAATTAAATAACATTTCACGCTTTTTTTTTTTTTTCCTTATTTGACTATTACTGCAAGAGTGGAAATTATGTACACAGAAATAGTGGAAATTACAGAAAATAAATAAAGGCAATTTGATCAAATATATTTATTTGTTAAAAAAAAAAAAAAAAAAGAAAGACAACCCCAGGGACATTAAAGTGCTTGAAGTTAAAGGAACATCCAATTAGATCTGCCACACTATAGTTTAGTCTTTTATAGCAATTTATTTAGTCTTTTTTTTTTCTCGCCCATTCTAAACTAGGTAATTTTATAAGAATCATTATCTCAAAGCCTTGCTTTTAACATTAAAAGAGCATTTTTGACACGCTAAAGACACAAGTCATGGTTGAGTGACTGTGTTTTATCTGAAAACATCACCCAAGCGGAAAATGAGAAAATGTTTTATAGTTTCACAAATCGTACAAATGAAACAACAATGCAGGCCATCTGTTGCCAGCATCAAATCAGTGAGAACACAATGACCTTTTCTGATGTCACGGGCAGCATATGCCGGACCGCAAAGCCGTCCGAAAGCATGTGTGAATTCTGCCAACTTAATAAACAACAGAATTATTAGAATACAGTGCTAAATACTGCACTTGTATTCCTGAGGATTTAGACACCGGGACAACATATGGCACAATCAGTGTAGTCAAAATGAAAAAGACAAACAAACAAATAGCGAGGGTATTTTTTCCCCACAAATCCACCCGTGAATGCAATCTGCAGCTACCTTGCGTGTTTTTCCCCCCTCTTAGTAAATCCAAAGACATTTTTCTGCTAAGTCCCGTGGAGTGTCAGGCAGGATATTGGTGAAGTGGCTTAACATCTCGCGCTTACGTTTCTCTCCAAACTTGTCGAGGTGCTTCAGATGTAGCCAAGCTCGGAGGAAGTGGTCTGAAGGATTACTGTCGGGTCGTAAAAGAGGCAATTAATCGCAGGCTCTGAAATACTGCGATATACAGTGGAACTTCAAGGACTTGTGGAGTCTTTTCAGAAGATGATCCAGTATTCGCTAATTTGTGCCGGGCGGGCAGAGGGAGAGAGATGGAAAAACTTCTTTAATGTGTTTGTGCTAAAGATATGTGACTAATTGAAATATGCTGGGCCGTGCCATCTATAAGCTTGTGAAAGTGATCTACAGTGTGGGATCAAATATTTTACTGAGCTTAATGAATTGCTAGGAGACCGATGATCGTGAATGAATGAGGCGGAAGTATACAAGAAAAACATTATAGTTTTGTTACTGGTGTTTGGAATATTTCAAAATGAATGGACATTGTTGTTTCAGTATAGTACTCTGGTTTATGGAGTTAATTGAAAGAGATTTTTTTAATGTGTATTTGTCAGAAACTAAAGTTTAGATTGTGGGTTTGTACCTGGACGCTTCATTTACTTCTTAAAGACTCCTGGTTGCTGAACACCGTTCTCAAGCTCATGGGATTTCAGCAAAGGTCAGGCTTTTTGCCTGGAGGTTTTCTCATCTCTGTCCTTGATCTCAGATTATAACCACAGCAGTAAATGTTTCTGTGGGTATTGTCACTATTGTGTACATTAAACCACTGGCGCCTAAAAACTGAAAATGACTGAAATACTTCCAATATGACATATTTCATTATTTATTTTATTTTGTTTTGTTTGCACATGGCATAAATCTAAGGAAGACATTTTCTAAAAAACAAAAATCAGAGTTCTGAATTTTCTCTCAAATGGTAATTGATATTTTATAATACAGATTTCATATAAATGTTTATAAAAAGTCTTGAATTGTAAGCTCAAAAGGTGCAATTACTTTACATGAGATAAATAAGAATCGCAAAATGTAAACTTATGTAAAGATATTAATTTGCAAGATGGAATAATTATAAGAAGCAGTAATTCCTAATAACCTTTATTATTTACCTATTTATTCATTTTTAAAAATGTGGTGGAAACTATAAAAATCATCATTTAAGCTTATGTAAGTTCATTCTTTTATTTTATATATAGTACACAGAACACACAGATACCTATTTCACAAGTTCACACTTCCTCATTAAAATGGAATAGAATAAGCGTGTTTGAGCTCGGCGGACACCGAGCCCTAGAGATTTTAACCCCTAGGCGGCGAGGGTTGGACAGAGCTTGGCGTCCGGCCCGATCCCTGATGAAAATGCAGAAGTGTGAATGAAATTAGACATTGTGGTTTCTAACAATCTGAAAGATCGCAAGTTGTATTCAAGACAAGGTGAGTAGATCATGGTCAAATGTAAATTTTTGCAAATGCGTTTTTGACACAGGAGCACTTCAAATCCTCCATCTTTGTGAGCGTGCAGCTCTTACGTATCATGAACACGTGTACTACCCGCTGTGCCACAGCTTTGACAGCCCAGAATTTCTATCAGAAACATTTGCACTGTGCCTGACAGAAAGCACTAGAAAAGCACAGACAAACACAAATGCAGTTGTACAGCTCACCTTCACCGGCGCGGGTCGGACTGATTGGAACTGGCACAGCCGGGGCATTACCGCAGGACTTGCTTTTACAGTTCTCTGTGCCCTACTGTCATGCTGGATATGTGCTTTGGTAAGGCCTGACACAAACGGAAGGGAAAAAGCAATTTTACACACTTTAACGACCCATGAAGTCGCCTCATGTCCCCAAGTCTCCACCTAGCCCTTCCGCTTTCTTGTAAACAGAGATATAATTTATTTTTCCCATTCTTTTTGTTTCACCTCTTAACTTTTCCTGTTTTTCTGTGATAAGCTCCACAGACTGGAAATGCACATAATTAGCCCATTATGAAAGGCCAGTGAGCTGATACAGTTCTGTGACATTCAGGACACCTGTGTCTGCCTCTGTTCTCACACTGATTTAAATAGAGCTGTTTATTCAGCTTGCTTACGAATCTGAAACATGAAACTGTTTAACTGCAGGGAGATTTCGTGTTTTATTCTTCTCCTGAAGTCTAATTATAATGTTTAAAAAAAGTCAGAATTTAGTTTCACATCTATCTCCGCCTTGAAGTCTGTAAGGCCAAAAAAGCTGCTTATGTTCTATAAAGACATTGTCTTCACATGTAAAAAGCATGATAAAGCTTGTTGGGGTTAATATATTTGGTGGGATCACATCCATCTACTTTTCTGTATATAATATCTATATTACATTTTGGAGGCGTATTGGTTTAACAAGTAGTTTACCCAATAAATTACAATCTTATAAATATTTAGTCACCCTCCAGGCCATCCAAAATGTATATGAGCTTATCTCGTCATCAGAACAATCAGCATCCAACAGCATTTCATCACTTGCAATCGCCGGATGCACACACACACACTACAAGTCCTTACACAATCCAACGTGTTTAAATTGAACTGGAAATTAGGTGCTGGGCGTCCGGCCAGAGGAGAACTGGAC
>JAUYWG010000064.1:2457393-2467879 GCA_034779775.1 Enteromius afrohamiltoni | reverse complement strand
ATTTTTATTTTTTTATATATATATATATATATATATATATATATATATATTAAAAAAAAATCTTAGCAACAATGTAGACGAATTGTTTACTTGAATTAAACGAAAGCTGCAGGTTTATCTGCTTTAATCCCTAACGGTGGCTCTTCTATGATCCTGAAAGTATATGAACACACAAGCAATGTTGTGTTCTTTTCTTCTTCTTCTTTTCTTGCAACAACCCTTAGTGTGCAGTTATTTTCCTGCAGTGCCCATTTGGATTTTGTCCATAAGCAGGAAAATACTTAAAATGAAATGTAGTGCAATGAGGTGTCACAGTGCATCATGGGAATGACATCTAGACGGATGCCAATTACAGTACACAGTACAGTTCTCTTATATGACAGCCACTTTATTTTAAACAGGACAACAACAATAAATCAATGTTTATCATACAGATACTTGATTTAAATTGAAAGGTTGTGCTAAAAAGAACCGTCAGAATGCATTATTATTAATTAATTGATTTATTTATTCAGTTAGATTAGCCTGTACTCTTCACTAAAGGCCTCATCAACTGATTATTATTTTTATTAGTTAACCAAAGCCTTTACTTTTCTGTCTTGGCATTATAAATCAACTTAATAATATTAAGAACAATTAATATATAAATATATACCAATTTCCTCTGCTTCTGCTGTGTTGTGAGATAACCTCTCAGATCTGACCTGAAATCAGTGAATAACCTTCAATAGGTCTGTCTGTCTCGTCCCTTTTCAGTTTGTGTTGGTTTGCATTGTGCCTTGTTTACTTGCATATAGAAGCAAGTCTTTGTGAATAGACAAGCTGTGCTGATGTTCTTTCTTACACACACACACACACACACCCTATGGGGTTATCAGGAAGCAGTTTGCCTCGCCAAACGTTCATTATGTCCCCAGATAGTGGCATTGGCAACTTGTCACCATCATTGATTTCTCTTAAACTGCAATTTACATGGATATTTGTTGGTGTCCTCCAGGCAACCAGTGTCCCCTCAGACCACCCAAAACTCTCTATCCATCCACACACACAGGTACCCATGTGAACGCACACTTTTCCCTATAGCCCTCATGGAAATGTTCCAAGCACACAAAGGAATCTCAAAGTGACTTTTCTGTCAGCGAATATGCCGTGTTTTCAAATGTACTTCCATTCGCTCTCCATTTTTTTTCCTGCAGTAAATGTCACCAAGTAGTCGCACTGCTGGTATTTTAGACGAAGTCTAATGACATTTGACAGGGGGAAAAAAATTGCCTTTTGTTTTGTTAGCAAAATGTCAACATCAGTGCATGTATGTCTATGATTATTTCAGTTTAGAAATCTGTCGATCAGCAGATTGGAGGAGGTGTTTGCTTTAGGAGGAGAGCACTGCTGCTTCAGAATGCGTTTCCAAAGCTGCAGTCATCTTAAAGTTGCTCTTTTAAGTTTTTTCTTTTTCTCTTTTGCTCCTCATATTGAACATGGATGAGCCTTTTTGTACTTCCCTTATAATGCCGCCTAATTTTATGTGAGATCATATTTATTTTCCTCGATATCCTTAAAAATACAAACAAAGATTTATATCAGAATACTGAGAAAAGTCTTTAAATTAAGATATTTCAAGTACAATGTGTGATTGTACTAGTTTAAATAATTTGAAAAAAGTTAATGTGTATTTTGTTTTGTTTACATATCATTAAATATTTAAATGTTTTGTTTAGTTTGTCACACTGTCCGAGGTAAACAAATGAACAGGAGTTCACCTGGGCCCTGAAGGCAACTTCAATCAATCAATAAACAGCTGCAGCAAAAACCAACAAAAAAACTTTTGTTTTTTATTTTGATGTCAATTACCACCGACAACAATCTCAGCTTGTTCATTGGTTTCTAAATGAAAACAGTAAATGTGTGTCTATAATGCATAACAGTAATAATTCATTGTGCGGGACATTCTTTTATTAAAACGGACTGCTGAGAAATAGCATTGCTCACAAATGGAGCCTCTGCTGTGAATGGGTGCCGTCAGCGTGAGAGTCCAAACGATTGATAAAAACATCACAGTATTCAACAAGTACAGTAGTCCACGCCCCTCCATCTTCTGAAGTGAAAAACTTTATGTCTGAATGAAAGAAGATTTTCACTTTAAACCATTGCTTCTGGCCAAAATATGAGCTCATAATCCATAATAACACATCTACTGTACATCCTGGATGACCTGAGTAAATGTTGACCATTCTTATTGTAATAGATGTCAGTTTGGACAAATTATTATTATTATTTATTCATTTTATTAATGTATTAACTGCTAATTGACAACAATAGTCTCAGCCATCATGCGCACCCCCCAATATAAAAAATAGATTTGCACAGTGCCACTTTAAAATAACTTACCTTATCACATTATTTACTGATTAGCATATTAATCATGAAATAAGAAGAAATTCACGCGCAAACGTGTCCAGGTGATGTAGTTAATTAAAGCAAAATAGAGAAATTGAATCATATCCTTTCTAATGAAAACATTTGCATCTATTTGGCTAAACAGAAACATTTTGCTAATGTTCTCAAACCTTTGAGCCTCGCTGTATACTGTAAATCTGCAACTTTTGCTGTCCCGGCCACATCTCACCACCTGTCTGTCCTCTCATCGGTGCCATCATCGCTCATTCAGAGATGAAGGCTGAATTCGCACGCCCGCATGGGATGGGATGGGGGTGTGTCATCGCTCGTGATGTCAGAGCGCAAGGACTCTCATGATTGGCTCTAATTAGAATCTGCGGCAGCAAATAGACACGCGTCCTGCATGATTGGATTCAAAGTGGCTGGTGCCAAAAAGCGCAGAGAGGCGCAGGAGCTCCAGACGCGGGAGGAGGACGCGGCGGTCCGCTGCGATCCAAATACTGTCAGACATTCGAGCAGCACTTTTAGCTTGTTACCGAGAGCTTATTAGAAGAGTGTGAGGCGGAATAAGGCGCAGCTGATATTCCCGGAGCGTTCCGCGTGCGCAACTGCAGCACGGCAACTTCAGAAACATCAAGCAGAACAAGTTCTCCAAAATCTGAGCACCATGGCATCGGTCCCCAGCAGCCAAGTCAAATGCAAGTTCAAGAGGAGAAGGAGGAGGAGGTCCAAGCGAAAAGGTAAAGTTTCTTTTCAGTCGTAATTGAACGCTTTTGCCGAGGTTGCGCGCACGTTGCCTGGAATACGCAGCGTTAAGTGACGAACATCTCCGCGCAACTGCGCAGTCTGGATGTCTGTACGCGGGTTTGTGTTTGATGCGCGGCGGTCGCGTCACAATCGTTCCTCTGTCAAGTTTGTGTAAACATATGACAACAAGCTTCAGATGCGCGCTGATTCACGCGTGCAGGAGGGAAGACTCGCTCGCGCCGTTCATTTCTCCGTCTGCGCGTCCGGTATTTACAAGTACTGGTATCTGTCCTTGTTGTAACCTTAAATATAAGATTTGACCTCATTTACGTATTGCGATTGTAAAGTTAACCCACATTGTCAGTCTCTTGTGACCGTTACACGCGGGATTTTGTAGCATTTGGAGATTTAAATAAACTGTAACTATGACTAGGCACAGTGAAAACTGAGATTTGAGGGGTTGTTATTCCTTAAGGTGTTATTTCTACCCTATCTGACCTTTTAAAATGACTTCGCTTCTGGAACCTAATGTAGACCCGTAAATCAAATTAAATCATACATGTTTGTTAAAACAGAACATCCTTAGCTGTGATTCTGTTTAAACTCACTGTCACGATGGCTTTATAACTGGAACACAATCTTTATTTTCATCCATATCATTTTTAGGCAGAAATTAATCTGAAACATTCCCTTTTTAGCACATTAAATATTAAACCGCCATAGTACTGAATATCACTAAATAAAACAAACTTCCAGCTACCAATCTTTATGTTGAATTTATGTGAACTTACAGTATTACCCAAGCTTGTCAGAATTACACTTTATGCGGTAACCCCTTTCTTTTTTTTTATTTTTTTTTTTTATTAATTTGTGTATTCATATGTCTGAATGAACCTGTCAGTGTGAGTTTACATGACTAAATGAAAGTCATCTTCAAAGAACAGATCAAGTAGAATGTTTCACTGTAAACAAAAAAAAAGAGAAAAAAGTTAAATGAAAGCATTGCGTTAAAAATGTATTTGTTTACACCAACAAAAGGTATTTTAACAGTCAGATCATATGGAAATAGTCCCTCGATGTAATCGATTGGTGCTTCATGGATACAGTGTCATTCTTTTTATATTCCTAATAGGTCTAATATATTCCAAAAGCTACAAAAGTAGTAAAGTACTCTAAATTGGTTCAGAAAAAATATTTGCATGTATAACATGTTGTTTTTTTAACAATTATGCCCTCAACATAGATGATGATGATTATTATTATTAATAAAAGTAACAATTATATAATAAAAAACTACATAAATAATCTTTTGCTATTTTCTTAGTGTGTGTAGGAGCAGGAATGTTTACTTAAATTAGTTGCACCAGATCTTTTTCAATTATCAACTCTCAAATTTCATCACAATGTAATGAGAACAGCGCGGTGTAACGGGATCGAATGACAGCTTCTCATCTTACTTCGGTGTCTGGGGGTAAATGTGTGATGGTGGAGAAACACCTCTGCGTCTGCTGTGACAGGTCTGCGTGCTGCGTCTCACCCCGTCACTGCTTATCGTGTGACCCGAGAGCTGCACGTGGGCTGGATGGGCTGATAGCGCCGCATCAATCGGTCTGTCTGCGTGCCTTCGCGGACAAACGGACACGGATTTGCTTGGATTGTATTAACATCTGCATTGCATTTGAACAAGGGTTGTAAATAAATCCTTATTTTCTTTTAAAATACAGTGGTTGGCCAATACGAGACTGCAGATCCTTCTCGTTGTTCCTGGTTTTGCTTTCGAGGACATTGCGATAGAATTATTCTGGTGGGAGTCCTGCGGTGTGGAGTCATTTCATGAAGTGTCGTTAGCGTTGTGCTGATGTCTGTCGACAACTGCGGCCTGACCTGTAACCCCGAGTATTAATAACCCAAGCAACCGCGAGAACGTAGACAATACTTGTAGTGTAACATCGAGGCAAATATATTTACATAATGGAAATGACAGAATTGGTCACACAACATTAAGCATTGCATATAAACATTAGAGGAGTGCGCAAGAATGTGTGTGTGTGTGTGTGTTCGAAGGGCTAATTTATCAGCTGAGCTAATGGGAAATGATGGTGCTGGCTGGACAGAAGAGTAGAAACTAGGAATGCTAGAAAGTGTGCGTACTGGTCAGATTATTTAGAGCGGCAGATTTTCACAATCATCTTTATCTTTTCCATCATTATAATAAAAGATTTTCAATTCCACCGGGACAATATACTTTACTCAGACAAAATTAATCACATAAAACCAGATAACGTCAGCAGATTGTTTTAACTTCTCCCATCTAATCTCTCATAATGGAGATGAAAACATAATACTGTGCCTTGTTCTAACAAACGCTCATTTTTCTGAAAGCCGAAACAATTCGTTTTATTGTCTTCCTGGCAAATGGGCGCCGTTCCGGGATTATATCGACATGGCATTTGACGGTTTAATCCTCAGCAAATGCTTCAGATTATTACAGAATGTCCAGTGCATTAAAACCTATGTGTATTCAAACGCACGTAAGAAGATTTTGCTCCTGATGTGGTTTTTTGCGCGCCACCGTAGCGTAGCGGTAATGTTAGCAGAGGTTACTGAGGTAGCACACATGGAAACAATAGAGATTAGTCGTCAAATCTGGGACAGGTTCTCTTATTGCTATCAAGTATGCACTTTTTTTCTTTTTTTTTTTTTTTAACCTTACATATTTGGTACTCAACAGGAAAGTGTGTGTTGAGGAATTGTCTAGGTGTTTGATGATAAGTTTATAGAGTAAGCAGGTCAAAAGCAAACCGTATAATATTGGATAAGTCAATACACCAGTGCAGAAGAACTACATTTGGTCGTAAACTCGTTAAAGGTCAGTCATTGCTGAAGTGTGCGACTGCCCCGCTGTGGCTTGTAGCGGAGGGGGTAGTTCTTAGTTGGCTCCGCAGTAAATTAACCGCAGGCGCAGTTATTATTTTGGGATTGAGCGTTGGAAAACCCTACCGACTTTTAAAAAGAGAAAGAAGTTTGCTTAATACAGTGTTGCTTGTAATGTGTATTTGAAAAAAGACATCCTTTTTAAAAAATGCACTGAAATTGCTTTTTAAAAGCATGCAAAAGTGTATTTTTACACACAATGTTTTCTCTAACCGGATATTTGGCTGATAGCTAAAATCCTGTATTTTGTTTGGTTTATTTAAATGGATAAGACTTGCGTGTGTATTATATAGTGTATGAATGTATCTGTATTCCACTTTTTGGTATGTCTGACTGCGTGTCCTGATGTGTGTGGATGTTGACTGACGTGTTGGCAAATCGGTGAAGTAATTGGCACACACATCTCGAGCCCCTGAAGGTCGAGCGGTTGTGGTGAAGCGGTCAGAGGGCACAGACACGAGATAAACCAGCAGAGACTCAAACTGGTCTCGAATGCAGCACATATTCCCCATAGGCCAGTTTAGAAAGTAGTTATGTAGCCTTTTTCGCTGTTAGAATTGTTCATCGTTTGTTTTGTTATTAATTCACCTGACTTCTCAGGTAGTACCGGAAAAGGAAACGCATTTAGCCATAATCAGATGTAAACACAATTTTTGTCCCGAGCCCTTCTTCATTACGCTCTCCTCCTCTTTGTGCGCAGTGGTGATAAGGAATTTTTTGGTGAACGCCGGTATTACACCGCTAGCATTTAAGAAGTTAATGAAGGTCGTCACCAGCGGCAACCAGAGACCTGTGTGACGGCAGCGTTTCAATTCACAGACACTTCCCTGATTAAGCGTGAAATATTCCGCGGTTTAGGACACGGCGTCCTCCACAGTGCGTTTGGCCGGGGAGGGGAGAAAAAAAAAGATATTAACTCTGAACGGTTTCGGCTTCCTCCAGAGGGACTGTCGATAAAATGACCGAAAGAAAGAAATAGCACAACTTTACAAATTAGCATAATTAGTAATTATCTCTTAATAGGCCCTCTTGGCTTTTGAGACTCGCCTCTTGAATTTCTGCTTAAAGTTCACCGAGTGAGAATAAAAACAAATTTTATGTCTCAATACCACACATGAGCTCCTGAGATAACAGTCTAATTGAGGTGAGACCGTGTCAGGAACATTCACGGGACAGGAAGAACAATCTGGAGCTTCGTTATTTAAAAATCATTATACAACGATAGTGGTAGAGGCTGTGTGCTATTTGATTCTTAATAAGATAAGATTAAGTGGAATGTGATGTGGTTTGTTATGAAATGAGACATTTAAATGTGATATTATATTCAAGTCACTAGATATGTTGACCTTTGACCCTAAATCATACGTTTACCTTAATATACGTTATCGTACAGGTTTTTTTTTTTTTTTTTTGCACTTTTTGTTCATCAATGGAATTAAAAATAAAATGCATGGTTTCAATAAAACGGATTAAACGGTTTTAATTATGTTAATCATAATGTTTCTAAAGCATCATATTGGTATGATTTCCGAAAGATCACGTGACACTGAAGTAATGGAAATTCTACTTTGTATCACAGGAGTAAATGAGATTTTTAAAATATCTGGTTTAAATTGTAGCAACAGTTTTACATCTTTCCTAAATACTGTACATCTTTCAGTCCTACTTGTGTATAACTTAAATGAAATCATTTTGAGGTGAAAAGGAGCATCCCTTTTTATTTAATAATGCATGCATCAGTTGCTTTATCGTTATTTCATCACTGCTGTGTAGGTCAGTGTGTTAATTATACTTTCGTCCTTCACATTAAAATGAAATGTAGATATTTTAGGTCCTGCCTGATAATCAAAAGTACATAAACATGTTTCTGGCATACGCTGCTAGCGGACTCATCTGATCCGCCTGCCCACTTGTGATTGTGCTGCGAGCAGTTATCAGATGATCAGAGTAATAATATTGCAGGCGATGAGAGCTGACAGCACAAGCACATCTCCATAAATGCCTCCTGCCTGGAAAACGAGCACCGCGCTGCTATGTGGGCCACAAATCAATTAACAATGCCCACGAGCGAGAACTACTGACACGAAGACTTCTAATACTCTGAAATCAGTAGCTTTGCAATAGTATTATTAAATCTAATGCTTCAAGTTTTTATAGTTGTTATTGTACATTAAAAAAAGATTTCGATGAGCTGACACACAATTAAATGGTTTATACATTCACGTTTTAACATGTCACTAATAAAAGAGAAAATATGACACCTGTTGGTTTGTGAACATGACTTTTGAGTGGCTTGATGTTTTCAACGACAGCACAGAACGCATTGTGTTCTTCACAAAAGATGCTGCAAGTGAACCGGTATTTAATGCAGTCTAAGCTGTATTTTTTTAGCTTTTTGCGAATTTCTCTGGGGGTTTTTTTTAGGACTGGGAGCATGTCATGTTGGCATCTGTCTTATTTGGATAGCTGCTACCCAGTGACAGATGATTGTGCTCCAAAAATATTGTAGATCTTGGTTTGATGCACAGTGCTGATGTCAACAGCAGAAGATCTGGGACGCATTTTCTTGACTCCGTAAGCATATTAATACGCCTACTTATTTTCTTTTGTAGCAATCTGTGGTAAGTAGCACTTTATTATTTGCTATTAGCCTTGTTTATTTCTTGAGGACTGCTACTAACAACCCTGCAACTAGCTTTTGGTTTGCGACCCACTAGTAGATAAACACTAGTGTAGCGTATCTAATAATGGATATGCTTTTAATAGGTTGGAATTTTACAGCTTTAGATGATGATGATTCCAGTGGAAAAAGAACTCTGAATGACATAAATATGTTCAAAATATAGATTTAGATTGTCAGCTAAACGTTGTTTTATTCCTCGTGACCCTCACATGAGAGCAGTAATCATGAATCTCAGTAACAGCGTTCCCCATAAAACGCTTATTTAGCACTTAACCACGCCGACCGCATCCCTGCTTGTCTTGGTTGTGGTATTATTTAGATATGATTATTGCGGCAGGCGTGAGTGAATGCCATATGAGAGATTCGCTTTGTCTTTGATAGCAGCAGTGAAAATATATGACGCTATTTCATATTCATCATTCGACACGCCGCCGTCTTTAAATAACATTTCTGTTCCTCATAGCCCTCAGTTAAAGCTGCCTTCATCCATCGATTTCAACATCCTTCAGGGGCCACGCGCGAAGCCCGGGCTTATCTTGCAAATCCTTTAAAAGGTGTTTAAAAAAATCTTGGTGTGCATTAGCTTTGTCTAATCTAATTCTTCTTCCACTGTGTCGTTCTGTCGGTTTCGTGAATTTTCTTCATTTAGTTATTGTGCGCTAGGCCTGTTTGTTTCAGGGCAGGTCTGATTTAAACAGCTTTCAGGGACGCCGGCTGACGTATTTGTATTCAAACACTGTATGTTCGAATTGCTCATCTATTTCGTGCGATAGCCCAGAGTGTATTTGGTTTTCACACAGAGTGAGCTCTGACACTCTCTCGGGGTGAGATTTGCTCTCTCGTTGTTTGCGCACCGGCTGCCAGGAGTCGGAAAGGACGGGTTTTATGTACTAGAGAGAGCAACACTTTCTCTTGTGTGTGTGCTTTCTGTGGTTAAACTACCTGGTCTCCTTCAAAGCCGTGTCTGGTCAGCCGATGGAGGTTGAAGGATACGCCAGACCCCGGGCGACGTATGATTTCAGGCTTATAGGACACCGAGGATGTGTTGCCAGAGAGAGAGATTGTGTGTGCGCCAGCGTGTTCTGGTATTGCAGGTTTTTAGGTTTCGGTACTATCTAAATGTACACAGAACTATGCGTTCACTTGCAGTGACAGAAAGTGATGAATGATACATGCTATATAAAAAAAAAACCTTGTAAATTTTCTCAATTATCACTTTCTCAGGTAAATGTCTTTTTTTAACCTCACTTTAAAGTACGTCACTCTCTCTTGTGTTTATTATGATAATTAAAACTAGCGGGTTTTAGCAATTCAATTACAAATTCATAAAAGGGAAATTGTGTAAGATTCTGTTATAACAATCTGTCTCAACATTTTTATGAACAAATATTATATTTTTATTAAAAAAAAATATATATATATATATATAAAGGGTTGCTTTTAAAACATTTGTAAACATTTTATACATAGATATTTCTTTAAAATAAATGTCTTCACATGATTTGAGAAGTCCTCATGTTATTATAATAATGTAAATAATAATTATTAGTAAATGAGACCCATTATTTTCTCTTTCTAAATATTAAGGACATTCTGTACATAGCCTACATTCCGTTCATATATTTTAAATGTCATCTTTTGAAAAATGTCATGTTTTCCTGCTCCACGTGTGCACAACAAGAGTCATATCTCCCACCAACTATCAAGAAAATTCAATGGCTGTTC
>JAUYWG010000064.1:2425074-2457293 GCA_034779775.1 Enteromius afrohamiltoni | reverse complement strand
TCATGTTTTCCTGCTCCACGTGTGCACAACAAGAGTCATATCTCCCACCAACTATCAAGAAAATTCAATGGCTGTTCTATCGTTAAAAGATTCTTCTCAAAGTAAAATGAGTGCTCTTTCAAGTGCAGGTGAAAAGAATATCTCATAACACCTATTTTGTGTGAATGTGTGTGTGTATGCGAGAGATAGAGACAGGAAAGCAGTGATAATGTTTGAGGTTGTGTCTATATATAAGGCTGATAATCCTGCTCTCTGCCCACAGCTGAAAGAGGGTTATTGTCCTATTCTTGCTAATGTGATGGAGGTTCATTTTAATTTGAATGGACCGCCAGAACAAGAAGAGTCTTGAATGTGTCGCCCACATGCACACAAATACAGACTTCCTTCTGAAACCCAGTGAGCTGTCTTGCTACTGTATGCTGTCTGCTTACACAGCATCTTAAATTTAGAAATCTTATAAGTGAAAGTTTATCTGTACCTCTGTTTTTCTGTTAAACATTATGTCAGCGGAGTTTGTCATTAGCATGTTGCTAAGCTAAAAACACAGTGAGCGGAGTAGGCATTAAAAATACAAGCATGGTATTTTTTTATTTCACACAAATCCTGTAGGAACAACTTTAATGTGAAACTAAAACCACCAGTAGGTGGTGATAATTTACTGTTTTAATCGTTAATTATAGTAATTGATTCATTAATTCGGAATGTAAGATTCATTCAGAAATGAAGCGAGTGAGCCGCTGGTTTCGGAATACCAATTTTTCGGCCTTAATAAGATATGCTAAAAATAGTAACAGTATTATAATTGGCATTGGCAGTTTTAAACCAATGACTTGCATGATTCATTCAAAAAGCTAAATAAAATCCAGGAACAAAGCGCAGCTAAACCAGCAGTCCGTACTGACAATACTATGTCTAAATGTACTTCCTAACTTGACCATAACAGTTATTTATGTATTTATTTATGAAATGCTATTGTATAATGTGATATAAAATTGAGTTTCTTGATTATGTCTATGCTGGTAGACAAATAACGTATTTAAAAACTGGACTTTTTGACTTAAAAGCAGCCACCCACACAGTCATAGAAACACTTAGAAAGCCCTATACAGGCTTTCTGGGCCTGCAAAAGGCAATAGAACATTTTTGTGACTATACAATTTTTAGGTTATGCTCAGCTCTAAAATTTTCATCAGCTACAAATCTTTGTGAGTGCAGTCTCTCTAAAATGATTTTTAAAGCCCCTTTTGCAGTAGTTCATGATTAATGTAGTCATGCACAATTCGTGAAAGTTCATTAATCAAAAGACAGTCACATTTCCATTTGCTTCAAGCTTAAGTTGATCTTGAATTAATCTGATGGTAGGAAATCCCTGTTAACAGAAATTATGTACGGATCAGATGCATAATCATCATGAATGAAAATGTTACTTTCACAATGTTGAAAACATTGCAGACGTGTTGCAATGCATGCTGGCGTGGCATTTATGCAAGATATGTTGCTGCCTTAGGTTTTCAATATTAGAGCAGTAGCTCTTCTTAAAAATACCACTTTGGTACTTTTTGGTGTTGAGTCTTGAAGAAAAACCCATGTGGTGCAGAAACAATAAACGAAAAAATCCCTTTGGAATGGCCTTTGCGTCAGGCACATGCCTATGATGCCTTTAAATGCAGTCTGCTTTAGCCAGATTACTTGGTTTTGGAACAGATCCACAGAGTTTCTCTTGTTCATGCACAAGCAATAAGAGACACATACTTTTTCCCTATAAAACTCACCCAACACACATGCTCCTGCAAAATCGAGACCGGGCAGTGTGATGAACTCTCTGCAGTGGAAGCTATTATCTTGTTGTCACCTGTTCCTGCAATTCTTCCTGCCTGCCATTCTCAGCTTGAGTTTAAAAACTATTGGGAGTCCGAGAGAGAGAAAGCACGAGAGAGACTGCTGTGTGGAGCACTTTGTACAGCAAGGTAGCACTTAACTTTCTGCTCTTGTAATATGTACTTAACTGAGTAAATTTTGAGTGAGAGTCTAGAATGGAATCAAGAGCAAGTTCTGAACAGTTGGGTGTGTGTGTGTGTTAGCAAGAGGGTGGTTGGAAATGGTAGGTCGTCTAGTTACAGGCAATAGTAAATCAAACGGTGGCTTGCAGTGATGCAATGACTGCTCTCATGATTCTTTATTGAATTTGAGGTGCTGGAATGTTACCCACACTGGATTTGAGAAGCGGGTCGCATGTAATACAAGCCTCGTCATTGAGAGTGTATGGACCAAGCAGCTGCAAAGCACAAAAGGACCCTGACGGGGCCGTCCACCCCTCGGCCGGCGTCCGTATAGCCTACCTATCTGGGCTTAGCTAAGGATGAATGGCCACAGAGTATCAGAGGATGAGCGAAACGGCGAGAGAAATGGGAGACGGGGCTTGCTGCCAGATGGAGCTTATAATGTCGCTAATCTGTGTCTGCTTGTTTGTGCGAGTGTCTCGGAGAAGAACTTCTGACAGGAACACAATTCACAGTGTGGCTGGATCACACTGATAGCGATTCAAGCTTCATATTGCTGCTTCTTATCAAGAGCCCGAATCTGGACGATTAGCAGCGACATAAATATTCGTTTTCCGCTTTCTGCTTGCTTGGCGTTTTCGCTTATTTTACCCAGGTTTTACCCAACTTTATGGCATGTTTTAAGAAATGAGGACAGTCATTGTTTGGTTTATTTGCAAATGACAGAGCTGTAGCCTAGCGGTTGGCATACAAATCCGGACATGTATCCACCTTATTTTGCAATGTGGAAGTAAGCGGAGTTCTGTGAACGTGGGACTTAACTAGACTAATAACTAGAAGAATATGAAAGTGCAGTAAACCGTAAAGCTATTTGCACTACTAACCGTTTTTATGATTGTGAAAAATGCACTGGCGTTATATGATGACAAATACCAGATTGAGGCAGAAGAATGGACTGGTTTTGTTCAGCTAAAATCACTGCAAGTAAATTACATGGAAGCTTCACACATTCAAGTTACGAATGGCTGCACACACTCTTACAGTACATTAAAAAAAAAATAAGGTTGACATTTCTTCCCTTTTCCTCGTCATCTCCTGTTGTTAAAAATAACAATTCAATTAAAAAAATATTCATTTAAATGCTGATTAAGTAATTAGATTTCACTTATTAATTCCATCTATCAATATTTGCTTAAAAAGCTGTTACGTGAAGATAATTTAAAGACAAGCAGATGGGCTGGGCTGACTGCAGACATTTGAAGGTCGTACTTAATGTTTGAATTGTTCAGATAGTAG
Source organism: Enteromius afrohamiltoni (assembly GCA_034779775.1). Taxonomy (NCBI): domain Eukaryota; kingdom Metazoa; phylum Chordata; class Actinopteri; order Cypriniformes; family Cyprinidae; genus Enteromius; species Enteromius afrohamiltoni. Next base: position 2,453,997 of record JAUYWG010000064.1, on the reverse strand, counting down.
GAAAACTTCTATGCAGGAATGGTGGCATGACAACTTTTGTCATTTTAAAAATGTCACAATTCTGTAAAAGCAAACACAATTGGCTGAATAACATCAGAAATGTGAGATTTCTTGGAAACCGATAGTGCTGTGTTTCAGAGAGGTGGGCAAGTGAAGGTGTTAGGTTGATCCCCTACAGAAGATGGATTCTGCTCTGGTGTGTGGGTCATGATCTATTACACACGCAGGCCTAATCGCTCTCACTATAATTCCACGCTCTTGCTTCTCTCTCTCTTCCTGCCTCTCCATGGCTCTCTTCCTCTGACACCGCAATACCACACAGGCCCGGAGGTCAGGATTACTGAGAAATAGCGGGAAATGAGAAATCTTGGTCTGAGGGTACTTACTGTGAATATGAAATGTGCAAATTTACAACCATTTATAAACAGCTCTGTCTTTTTGATTGGTTTTTATTCCTCTTTTTGTCTCAAAACAACTGTACCCACCTATAATCCATTGGAACCTGTAGAACTTTAGGGCAGTATAGAGTTTTGTTATACAGGTGCTTTTGTAATGTTTTTCACTTGGTTGCCATGTTATAATTGGAAGAACATAACAACATTTCAGGGATTTTTGGGAGGGCCTTTAGCCCCATTGTACTCATCTCTTGTATTTTAATTGTTAGCTTTGAATAGTTTTTGTCACTATATGTACTGTTTGCTTAAAAGGCTTAAGGTGCAGTGCATGTTCGTAACCACAAATTGAGGACCTATTATAGTTAACAATTCTGCAATATGACCATTCTTATTTAAGGAATTGGCTTCCTAGGTTGTCAGTTCAGCCATTCAATCACGGAGTTCCCTGATGCGGATCATTTGGAGATCAACGATGAGTCCTCCGCTGACTGTCAGTGTGGTCTAAATTCAGAGCAATCTTCAGGCAACTATCAAGGGACATATGGACAGGCCCATTGTTAAAAGGTGGAAATGCAATATCATTAGGTTTAGGACTCCAGAGCCGAGGAGCCAGTGGAATAGATTTATTGTCTAAATTTCACTCATTAGAGTTCCATAATGAACACCCTGTTCACCACACAGAAGAATTTTACTCCATGATTGAAGACATCCTGTCTGGCCCGCCTTGTCTATACCTACAAATTCCTCCAGCTCTCAGTCCACAGGCCAGCGAAAGATTGCAATTTGATCCTTTATTGGCAATACACGGGGGGCTAACGGCCAGCCGTCGAAATGCCCATTATCGCCTCCTAAGCAGGTGTTGCGATGTATTGCACCTTTATCACAATGCAGATTTGTGGCAAGTTGGGCAATCCATTTTTCAATTTGGTCTCCTGCCTGAGATAAATGAACAGATGTCCATTGATTTTCTCCCCACTGCAGTCACACGCCTTGTTTACACCTGACAGCCACGACTTTATAGCTGAGTGATTATTTGAAGTAACACGCATTATAATTAGCCATTTTTAATTAGTCTGACAATTGGCAGGCCATTTACCGAGGCTCTAATTGTACACATCCCTCGCATCTCTTCTTTCGTTAACCTCCAGTGAAGTGAGTCAGCTGAATTGCTCCGCAATGCTCAAGCTAAATCAATGCGACCCTCCACCCTTGCCAATGGCCTCTCACCACTTATCACACAGCTCTTTAGAGGGAGTGCCTTTTTTTTTTTTTTTTTTTTTTTTTTTTTACACACTCACTCTTTTATCGACTGGCCCTGAGCACCAACACTTTAGTGGAAAAAACATCCATTTCAACTTAATTTGATAGTCATTATAGTTGGCGCACATTACTACAATTGTTGCTCATAAGGGCTAAACGTCTTCCTGTGACTAAACATACCACTTCAAGCTAAAGCGCAACAACTTTCTTTCAGCGCTGAATGCAGACTGGATCACATTTCAACATTTGAAATCCCCCATAGTAGTGTTCTGTTAGGCAGTTATTTTTGTCTCCTTCTGAAACAACATGCAAAGTCCCCAAGCACTTGTCATCTCTTTGTGTCTCCGACTCTATTTGACAAGATCACAAAGCCCAGAGCATCTTCACAGGATTCTGTTCACCAGCTGGTTATTTAGCTATAAATACACACATATAAAACAAGACTTGCTTGGTACCATCTTGTACTAATGAATAGAGTCAAGTGGCGCACAGCAGATATGCCCTCAAATGCATGCTGTCACCAGCGATTTAATTGAGCCTCTGAAAACGGTCCTATTGTCTTAATGTCAGCATCCCATCAGCCCCTCAGTAATGTGCAGCTCTTACTGTCGGTGGAGCTTTGGCAGCTATGACACAGCACATATAAGCTCTGGCAGGAGGCTAGGAAGGGTGGAGAACCTTCATCAAGCTCTTCAGATCACACAGGAGCCACAAAATGGGGCATGCGGTAAGGCTTTATCGGAAGAGCCAGGAAAGTGGAGTACTAACATTCGGTTAGGGTCGGTTATGAGAGAGCACGCATGTAAGCGAGGATGAGAAAGTGATGGATGAGGAAACAGGGACACTTGTCACGGAGAGGTGGGCAGGACGCTGGGATAGAGGGACAGCTCTGACATCTTCCGTACAGGGGTCAGTGGGCCTGGTCTTCCCTAGCCGATCCTCTGAAAACCAGCAGTCTACATGGGGAAAGGACATGCTTTGCAGGTGCAGGAGAAAGATGGATTCCTAAAGCACCGAAAGAAACGGAGGGAAAAGAGGGGTTAAGCACCGGGGTGACTGGCTGTCCTAGTTTAGAAAAGGACAGGATGATGGATGGAGTCTGGAGGTGGAGAGGTAAAAGAACGAGGTTGTGGAGACAGGTGATAGCGCGTTAAACCATTTCCTTGCCGGGAAGGCCAGCCGGCGTTGAGCCGCAGAGTTGCTTGGGTTAAGTGCAATGCACTTGTGTCGAGCATCTACAGACAGGCAGCGCTATTAGGCACAAGGCGGAGAGAATGAGAAGGCTTAGAGCAGCGAGGAGACACGGGAGAGTAGATCTCAAGCTCCATTGAGCACAATTACAAGGAAATGACAGGAGGATTGGGACAACAAAGAGGGCCGAGAGGTGCTGTTATTTGACAAAGCGATCCAGAGGGTGGAAGTTAGAAGGTTAAGGCCTTGCTGTTTGTTGCCTCTGTCCTTTTGTTCTTCCCGTGGCCGCAGCCATTTAGACAGTGCTGGAGACAGGAGCCTGGGAGTGATGGGATTAAGTTTGGCTCGTTTAAGGCAAATTGGCAGTTTCAGCGAGCCAGAGTAGAAGAGGAGGGAAGCTGGCGTGCAGGGAATGTCAGTGATTATTATGGGGTGGGCACAAGTTGCTGCTGCCTTGCTGTGAAGGGGCTGTGAAGCACGGCTCTGCCTCTGCTCAGCTTGAAGATGACAAGCACACAGTCTCTGCAAGCTGGTAGTACGCTCCTCACAAAAGCATCCCCTGCTTCTGTGGCATCTCGCCTTCTAACTGTCCCTCACATATTGCTCTGAATGTGTGCCGGAACAAAGCCCGCCAATAAACTCCAGATCTTTATCTCTCGAACCTGGAATCTCCAATAAAATGGTCAATCTGCTGTTGATGCTTCGTTCTTAAGTTTGGGGTGGATAAACGGTCCATGAGATGAAGATAAGGTGTAATTTGGCCCCAACACAATTCCAAAAGTACTCAAAGCAAATGCTTTATTAATTCAGCACTACAGTTTGGAGGCATTTCAGCAAGTCTCCAGAGGTGGGAATTCCCTTACCGTGCATGTGCAAGAGAAACAGATGTTCTGTGAGATGTCAATGTACAGTTTAGCCCCTCAATTCGGACATGTTCCATTAGTCTGAAACCAGATTCTAAGAACTGCATATTGAAAAAAGGGTCATTAAAAGGAAAACATTTGTGCTGGGCTAGTAGTGAGGGAGGAAAAACGGTTGGCGGAATTGGTGACAACTAAAAGTGGGACAGTTGCACAGCTGTGGTGCATTGTCGAGGGACTCTTACATTGGTGCCACTGTATCTCATTGTCACACAGAGCAGAAAAAGCCAGGACAGGGAGACCCCATTGCAGGTTGTCTGTTATGTTATTTCCTGATAAGTGTTTCTGTGCTTTTGGGAGCAAGGGATGGAGAGAAAGGCAGTGGGGAGGAAAGGGGATGTTAATGTTAATGTATCGATCAATTACAAGTAAATGTTGGCTGGTTCTTTCAAGCTTCAAGATGTAAAGCTTCAAAATGGATATTAATGCCATAAAAATATTTGTATGTGTCCCATTCAACATGCATTTTTCTCTGAGGACTTTTCTTCTCTAATAAGCTGTTAAACACAACTTGACAGCCTGAACATATCATTTAAAAGTTTTGTTAATCAGATCAGTTGATTTAATATAGAAGATATAGAAAAATATAGAATATAAAACTTTAAAGTAGATGTCAAGGTTTTGATAAAACTTTATTTTACACCTATTAGTTGCTTATTAGCATGCATATTACTAGAATATTAACCATTTATTAGTGCTAATTAAGCACATATTAATGCCTTATTCTACATGACCACCTTCTACATCCCTAATCCTACCCAATATCTAAACTTAACAACTGCCGTACTAACTATCGATAAGTAGCAAATTAAGAATTCACTGAGGAAAATGTGGAAAATACACATTGAAAATGTGTCGCTAATATGTTACAAAGATTTTATTTAATGTCAGATTTTGACCTGTTCATCACATACAGTAAGTCCCATGACTTCTGATATACTTTGTGCTATTTTATAATACTTTTGTATCCATTTTGAAGCTTGATGTGTTCAGTTTCCTGAACAATTAAACAACGGAAATAAAACAATAGATAGAACTGTGACTGTATGCAAGCATTGTGCAACACACATCCACATCATTCAGTTTATGAATGATTACATGGTATACCATTTTTTTTTAATACTGTATCCTAAATTGTGGATAATTAAGCTATATATCATATGCTGAAGTACATTTCTGGAGTGTTAAAGATTAAAAGGAAAAAATAACAAGAACCGTACAGAACCGAAAACCGTGACCCTAGAACCACGATACGAACCAACCGTGGGTTTTGTGAACCGTGCCAGCCCTAAACATGAGGCTGATTTTAAATAATTCCATTTTCAGGTACAGTAGCTAACAGTTTATCTCCAGCTTGCTTCAGGGGAATTGTCTGTATAGTGGCTTATACACGTTTAACTCTATTTTAAATGTGTGTAAAGCCTGCAAGCTTCTTTACTGGACTGTTGTCTTTTAAAATCTGTAGTATTAGTGGATGTGCTTTTAGCGCCATAGTCAGTTAATCTGAGTCAAATACCACCACACAGTTGAAGATGGCTGTCAGGACCTGTGTTAACCTAATGATCAAAGAATTGTTTTTTTAAATCATTTCATTCATATTCTCTGCTGATATGTTCACATTTATTGCATTAGTGGGAGGTCCTCGTGATAAACTCTGAGCTGTATATTTCTCAATATCAGAAATGTAATGCAGATTTGGGGTTAATAGCTCTTTCCATTGACCTTTAATACCCGGTAGTATAATTCACCCCAAAAGACCTTTTGTTTAGTAATTACTGCTTGCAGAGATATTAAATGCCTCTAGACCTTTCCAGCACTATCTTCAGTTCAAATAGATCAAGTGAGTTTATAGCCTTGGTTTGGTGTTTATCCCTTCTTTCATGTCATATAAATTAAAGCCGTGTTACTGAGGTTGATTCTTACAGGCAGTTGGCACTAGAGAGCCCTGAAGTGAATGATGGTGTCAGTGAATTGCATTGACTCTGTGCCTGAATATATGGGACAGCTAAGGTGATGACAGATAAACGGGGCCCAGGAGAGAGCGCAGAGAGCCACTCCAGATTCCCATCTCCACGTATTTCACTCTAAATTATTGTTCTCCTTCACCACAGAGGGCTCTCTTGCCTACTTGAAAACCTTGCAGTCGGGCTACCACAGATGCAGGCCATGCTTGCACAAGCCTGTATGCTGAAAATGCACTAGGCATGTTCAGAATGTACTGTAAAGTGCAAAAGAGATAAAATACTATTACCTATCAGAAACAGCAGGCAGTGTTCTGAATGCATGGAATAACCATAATAATGTGCTGCTAAAATGTGCAGTGCACAATAAACTTTACAGCTACAGTACAAGTGAATTAACTCGTGCATTAGTAGACTGTGAGAGCTTAGGGTTAGTAGAATAAGTTTACATAATTACAGATCTACTTGGCAGTCAGGTATAATGATGGAATCGTCAAAATAAAGTGTTAGCAGATTTTAAGCAGACAGTTTACTAATAATCTATTGACTGCTGGTTAACTTGAAGTTGCAAAGTTGAATGTCTAATAGTATGCAGTAAACTATATAGCATAGTAAATAGTCTGTTATTCCGCAGGAACGCTTAACCAGTTTTATGCAAGTATGATGAAGCGCTGTCTTGGCATAAGCAGGTGGTATTTTTGAGAAATGCATTTGATTGCCTCAGTTTGTTTAAGCCCAAAATGTTTCCTAATGGAGTCATCAGGCCCCACTCATTGGCTAATAGTTTAATTGAGTCCATCTGGAGGTGGCTGTGATGGGAAGGCCACCGTCGTCTGAAGGCACATGGAGGGTAATTTGTCATCCTGTATTCAGTGACTGGCGTGCTGTTGCGGGAAAAGTATAGGGAAGCTTTTTGGCAGATTCCCAGCCCCCCCCAAGCCCCTATCAGTGTGATGATTGGAGGATTACACGTTCACTTGGGATATTGGAATAGTCCAGATGCCCTCCACGTACAATTCTTTTACTATATTTGATGCCAAATAGTAAATGGAGATCACAACATTTAGAGTGCTAAACGTTATGTGAGATAAATATGAAATATCACATTTTCACTCTAGTATATACCCTGCATATCCCATATAATGCTAAAGAGCTTGTAGCTTTAAACAAAGACAACTGGGTTTTATCTCTATCTGCTGATAAGAGTTACGGTGAAAGCTTGGCCTTTTGATTTATTAATGTTGACAATAATAATTCGGCAGTTTGGTCAAATTTATGTATTTTAACATACATTTTCTTCAAATTAATATTTATGCATGTATAGGGCAAACATTCTTAGCATAAAGTGTGTGACAGATTCTTTTCTTCACTAATTAGTATGCTTTCAATTATTAATTGTTTTTTAATCAAAAAAAGCACAATTTAATTTAATTAAAAAGATAATTTTTAAAACGTTTAAATATTATTATATGATTAAAAATAGCCTGATTATGCTGTGTACTGCAAGGAATACGCAAAATGGGGGGAAATGCATTCATACAAGAATTATTTTGCACTATTGTGTTGCTTCACATGCTACAATCTGGGTTTCAAAGGCAAAAAAAGAGCTTAATATGGCATCCTTGCCGTTTTCAAATGCCGTTTTTGAAATGCATATGCTGGTTTGCTTACATGAGCTTTATACACACAATAATATGCATCAGAACCTGTATCATAAGCTCTCCATATGTTGTGCCACCCAGACGACACTATTTCTACTGGCCTGCCAGTTTCAAGACCGACTCTGCAGTCACGTCTCAGGTTAAAATGCAGTTTTAGAAGTGCACATAAATGGAAATCCAGCCAGGGAAGCTGCTTCCATGGGATAATACAGTCACTACATTCAGTCGCCTCCTCAAAGCTTTAGCTGCTGACACACAGCCGCTGAAATATCCGTCTACTAGAACATGCCTTTGAACTGTCAGTGCATTCCCTTCTCTTGTCAACTAGTGTCACTTTACCTCCCTGATGTTTTAATATTTATTTATTTTTCAAGTAAAACTCATTTGACTGCTTCTCTTTTGCATTAGGTGACAAATGTTTGGGAAAGTGTTGGCGCAGTAAAACAAGATCTGTATAAAAGGTGTAGAATCTCATTTGATAGATGAATGGAGCCGCTTTCCATTATAACAATGCTGTGGCCACTGAAATAACCTTTAAATGCAAGCTGGCCTGTATGCTAACTAGCCCAAGGTCACCCATGCATTGCGACTGTACTATAACAGCATGACAATGCCCACGGGTCTGAAACACATCCACTGATTGAGTGCGAACTAGTTGTGTTCCCTGCTTGGACGCTCGGAGACCAGTAAGGTTGAATGCACAGTGGCCGCGACCGTAAAATGGAACGCTGTGTTTCCATTAGCTTGTAACAAAAGTTGGAGTCACTGGGCCAACCTTTTTCCATTTCTGCAGCAGATACCTGTGAAATTATGTCTGAGGTCGACAAATTGTGCTCCCATTAAAACAAAAGAGGACATTTGGTGACACGGTAATATGTGAAATGCTAATTCAATGTGCAGCACTGCTGTTTCATAACGTGACCTAGAACTAAGAATGTGTTTTCTTTGTGTTTCCAGTGTTGAAGAACACTAATATGGTGCATTATGATCACAAAGTAACAATGTAACGCAAGCATGAGAAGTCAACTGTGGGCCCTATTTTTGTTCTCTACATACTTGCATTGTTTGAGGTCTGTAGATATCAATTGGGTCTTTTTTTAAATTCCTATGTTCATGAGTTTCAAGAAATCTTCATTAGGCAATGATGCATACAAAACTGTCCTTGTTGTCCTTTTTGTCAAAGAGTTTCACAAAAGTTTATTGAATAGCAAATCAGCATATGCATATTTATTTGTTTATTGATTTATTTTGAAGAATCGCAGGAAAAAAGCCGTCACTGGAATAAATCACATTTTAAAATACTGAAATGCAAAACATTCTATACTAACATATAATGACCAACTAGAAGTAAATATGTAACTTTGGGAATGAATAGTCTCATGTAAGTCAACTGCATGTCCTAAATATTCTATGAAAGTAAGCTTGATATGCTAAAAGCGTGTTTCTAAGCATAAGTAAAAGTCCAGCCCAGTGCAAACTGTGGCTCGGACCGGCATCCTCGTTTACCTTATTGGTGAGTGTGCATGCCATCTGAACACAGATGTGCTCTGATTAAGAGGATGCAGAGGATGACAGAACTGCATTAGTGTGATGTATGTGCTGTTAGCCAGTGAGCAGCTAATTCCAAATTTAGCACCTGATTCGCACATGTAGTCACATCTGAATGTGAGTAAAGATTTAGTGCTTGTGTCACTGCTTTTGATGGCTTTTAGAAGTCATTTTTCGGATTTCTGATTTATTTGTTTGGTATCCACTAACGAATTATGTTTCTAGGTCAGAAACGGGCTAAAAAGCTGAATTATCATCATTCGTGCTAGACCCGGCAGTTTTTTGCATGTCTGCATGGCGAAAGCACAGCTGTTTCTCAAGGGGCCCGCCACAGAAATGCCAGACACACAATAGTGAAGGGAGAGATTTATCTTCATTTTACTGATGGTGCACTCACCACACATTAACTCCTGGAGCAGCGCTGACAAGAATATGATACGAATTACTATTGATATCTGATAAAGGCTTGCATAACACACTATTTGAATGACCTAAAACAAACAATAGTATCCATGAGTAGGTGTCTATTCTCTGGCTAGAAGCGTATAGGTATTAACGTGCTGCATATACCTGTATTCCCATGCATACTGGCAGTCATAAAAAGAACTACAGCTTTGCGTTAAAAAATGAAATGGTATGTGCTCACTTTGTGCTTTAGACTTTAGTAGAGTTGTTAGCAACATCAAAATCATGGATATTAATTAATTATGTGGTTTTGTTATTAGTCATTTTGTCATTGGAGTCATTAGCTTAGCAACATGCTAACATCAGACTCATGAATGTGGAATCTTTTTCCCTGTTGGAAAAAAAAAAACCCAAATCTGTCAACCCTGCTGAAAAAAACAGCACATGCTGGTTAGGTAGGACCAGTTTAAGCCGGCATCCCAGCTTCAAGACCTACCTTACCAGCATATGGTGTTTTTTTGTTTTTTTTTTCTTCTTTCTTTCTTTTTTTTTTCTTTTCAGCAGGGAATGCTGTGTGGATGTTCATTGCTAGTTTAAACTGGTCAATCAATGTAAATGTATACATTGTTTTAGCTAGAATTACTACACGTCATCTCTTAGCCAACATCTGACTGACCAGGTAAATTACCCTGCTGAAAAAAAACTGCATTAGAATAATTAGCAACATTGCAATTAACTTGAACGCGTGCAAGCCTTCTGTTAGAATCAGGTTCCTGCTAATGAAGAGATTTTAGATATACCTCTAGATGGTTGACAGCAAGGAATCTTTCTCTGTTTTGATACAAACCTCCTTAAATGGGATCCCTTATTGTTACCAGGTGTTATTTTCTCTGCTGTGTCCAAGCTAGTATTTATCCTAATGAGTGCTGTTTAGTCACTCAGTCCTTCTCTGGGCCCTGAGGTTGAATTAGGTCAGCGGCGTCTTGTGTAGGGCCCTGTCTCCCTCCCTCTCTGCTGTCCTCTATGCCTTTCCAAGTCACCGTCGCACAGTGTGATCATGGCAGTGTCAGCAAGCCGTCCACCCATTACAGACACCAGAATGAAGCTCTGACATTGACACTGTTGCTCTTCCTGAAGGGGCTGGTTTGGCAGGAGATTGGCTGTGTGTGTGCGCCTATGTGTGAGTATTAAATCACATTTCAGGCCAACAAAGATGTTGCGGTTCACAGATTGTTATAATGCTGCACCTGTTTGGCAAGCCTGGCCGTGCCGGCTGATGGGATTGACTGTTAACGTGTGTATGTGTGTGGAAGTAATGTAGGATTTTCGTGTGTTAATCCTCATGTACACCTCATATATTTCTAGTTGCATAGATTTCTGACTGCATTTCTGCTGTTTGAGGGTAAATTTAGAGGGTCACAAGAAAAATGGTGTTATATATAAAATGGTAAATTTAATTGATTCCTGTTTTTTGTTTTTTTTTTGTTTTTTAACACAAAGAAGACTTATTTCAAAATGTATCTCTTGCATAGTCAGTATTTTGATTGTGATGTAATAAATAGCCAATTGACAGTTTTTACATGATGTCACACCTTTATAGGAACACGTTGCTTTGCTCCACGGACCAGTTATTCTTATGCAGATTACATGTAGTAATGTAGTAAAATGCAGATATTAAAAGACGAAATTCAGGGAACACCTTATTGATGTATATTTGTGCAGACAAGAAGATGAACCCAGAATATAAACGCAGTGTGCAAAGTTTGTAAACCATGGATCCTTAATATGGCGAATACTGAATTTGATCTTTTAATATTAGAGTTTTAAATATATTATGGCACTTTAAGTGTTTTTACAATGTTTTGTCGCAGGAGACTTAGAATGGATTGTAAATTCCCAAAATTTGCATTTTGTTCACATTCCTTCATTTTACTGTTTTGATAGGTCACCTAAATGTTTGCGACTGTGAAACGGATGAAAAATGGAAAGGTTTGTGCTTCGGTTCTGTAGATGTTTTGCCCTTCAGGTCCTCGAGCCGGTCACATGGCTGAAAATGTTGATGATGTGTAGTCAATGCTGGAAGTTGTGACGGAGAATCATAAAAGCCTCTGTAGAGCCAAGGCAGACTGTGTGATATATTTTTTTTAAATTATTATTCGAGATCTCACCAGGGTATATTGTGCAGTCTGACAAGCAACAATTATACAAGACTGAAAGAAATTGTATACAATACTAAAACCCACTTCTCCATTGAATTTCTAGTTAGTGTTGCCTATAGAGTCTTGCTTTTCTACTCCAAGTGGAAAAACGAGATGTACAGATGAGAGCGGTCCAGTTGTGGTAATTCGCACCTCCCTCTTGTGCCCTCTCCCAGCACCGGCTTGATTCTCAAACGTGTGGCGCTTGTCGACACGTGGCTGGGAGGATTTGCTCGCTGAGGCTGGAAGTCATGCTAGATTAATTAAGAAGGAGCCTGCTGACTTTCAAGTGGCACTGGCGAAATTAACCTCACATCTCAGCCCCAAATTTGGTGTTATTCTAGCTCTGATTGCGACTCTTATTGCTTCGGCTCAAATGAGCCTTACAAGCCAGCACACAGTCGGAGGCGGCCAATTCCTCAAATCATAGCGCTGGAGATGAGGGGACCTTTTTCAAAACCCCATCAGATTAGAGAGGGTAATCATAACACAACAAAGACACATCGATATTTCCAGTCATTTGTGGAACTATTGAAGGAGGCAGGTGTTGCGTTGAAGCACTGATTTCTTATTCACACTGTTTAAAACATGCAACTAAACATTGTTTTTATCGAGTTCCACATGATTAGAAATCATATAAAAATAGTTTATTTTATGCTCTCGAGTTTCACCATATCAAATTAAAGGTATATGTTTACTCCATATCTCAATTCACAGCCATGAATCTAGCATTTCCTGCCAGGTGTTAAATGTTAATTTAAATTGAATGTTGGTGTGCTGCTAAAAAACCCTTTATCTTTATCTTGTTTGATGACTTATTGGCAAGAATCTTTGGCGTATGACATGTCTTGCACTGATTGTGCTATATTACTATGAATGACACAATAAATGTGACCTCAAGAAGTGTGCTCTTACTTAAATCATTGAACTCATGAGTGATGGCGGTTTAAATAATGGACAGAAAATCCAATATGCTTGCATTGAGCCATTTCTAGGGACCAGTATACCACTTGTTAGTAAACTCAAAGCCAGAAAGCAACCACCCGGGATACTTTAGTAACCACATAGCGTTGACCTGGCATTGTAGTGACACCAGGCAAGTTTAGTTTTACATTTTTCAAATTTGTTCATAAAAGTTAGGGGAAAGGAAGTGTACCGTCTCTCTTTTTGTTTTCCTATTCCTCTACGTTTGTGAATGTCACCCTGTATTATAGTCAGACAGCACCTCCCTTTGGGACAATGGTTCCTTGTCAGGATCAGACAAGTAGATTTGGAACAGGAGTCTGCAGGAGACGAGGGCTGCCTCCGCATCTGTAGCGTTAGCTGTCCAAAGATATCGCTCACCACCAGATGTATAAAGCACAAATAAGTGCTAAAAGATTCTTTAAAATTTATGTCAGGCAGGTAGAATTAAAGCCTTTCAATAAATGAAACTGCACATTGTCCAGCAAAAAATAAATATTATTTTATTTAACATTATTGTCAAATTATAGACTTGTAGGCATTGTTTTTATTACTTTAGCACCTTTGACTGGGGCACCTTTGATATTGTGTCCTTGGACTTTTAATACCCTCAACATTACCTTCCTATTGTCATTTTGTATTAGATCTGCCTTTAAAATATACACAGCATTTGACATGTATCCCCATGCACACACACATTTCCCTAGTGTCCCTCACACTGCCCTCCAGGTCTTTCTGTTGTTGTTTTCCTAGCACTAGCCCAATGCCCCTCCTGCAAGCACTCTCTGACCTTCAGTACTCACGTCCAACCTCCATCACTGTCTCATGTCAAGTCCACCCACCCCAGGCTTGCCTACACACACGTCAAGATCACACTTTTCAAGAACTCGTTCCAGGTTCCAGCAAGTTTTGGATTTCTTCAGTATTTTTTTTGTATTTGGTTGATGACAACATACCAAAACAAACTTCAACACTGCTCCTCATTGAAAAGGCTAGAATACCTGACAAAGCTTCTAATTGAACTCCACAAGCAAGGCTTTCTTTAATCTATCTGATGAAGCTGGTTTACTAATCCTGGTCTGTGCTGGAACATTCTCTCATCCATGTTACAGGACCAGTCTGTTTAAATAATTTCTTAAGGTTTGTGTTTGTGGATCAGGCCAGTGGGATTATTGCACCAAGGCCTCAAGCTGCCAGGGGCCTAAGGTAGGCCTGACTACTAATTTCTTAATGTAGGATAAAGGTTCTGTTATAACAACTTTGCTGCAACAACAACATACAAACTAGATAACCTAGGGTGATTATGTGCTTGATTTAAAAATTAAATATAATTTTGTGACACCTTTTATAACAATTCTGAAAGCAACAACAGATTGTTAACCTCAGACCTTGAAAATAAATTAAAACAAAGATGTCCGTTAAAACTGTGAACTCACTGCGAACCATCAAGTGTATTTCATGACAGAGATGTCATCAGTCACTCAGTATGTGCATGTAATGATATTAAAAAGCTTTAATATTTATGAATTGCATTATAAACCTATCCGTGTCATTGCGAGTCAGTGCGCTTCCAGAGAGAGCCCGCCCACACATGCTTCTGACCGTGATGATTGATTCTGTTGTGTCGTGGTGTTGCGTCACATCTGAAGTGGACATCCAGATTGCTTGTTGCTGGTATCTTGTCACATCATGTGTAGTTCGGACACAAGAGTCCATCAGAGTCCAAGCTCATTCACAACTGTGGTGCAACTCCAACTCTATTAAGTATGGAGTAGACTTCAAGACCAGAAATGGATGAGTCAAATAATCCAAAATGTGTACTGTTGGTGAATCTTCAGAAACAAGGTTGGGAAATCCTGGAATCCCTTGTATGTGTATGAAATATCTACTCTGCTATATAAATCTACTTACTTTTTCTACTGTTTCTCTGGTAATCTAACATGCTTGTGTCTGTACCAATTGCTTATAATCCTGTTTTTCTCCAAGGCGTTGACACAATTCTTCTTTCTAAAATAAGGTCTTTCTGTTACGGAAAATAGACATCTCTCTGTAAGTTTCAACAAGCCAGAAAGTTCTCTTATCTGGTGAATTTGACAGGTCGAGGACATACCTGTAGGCCTAGGCCTTAGTTATTACCCAGAACACACTGCTCTTCTCTTTCTGTCCATCGGCCACATACTTTCACACATACATACATTGTATGAATCTAGAGGTTTTTTTCCCCGGTTGTGTAAGACATTCTGTCACTCATACCAACGCGTCAAAACTTATGAAGACATATCTCTGACAGACATTTGTTGCTGAATGATGGCTCCCGAAAACATCACAGAGAGCAACACAGTAATAATTATGATGGTGAGGAGGGAAGATGGTACAATGGGTATGAAACAATAACTGATTAATTACATCAAGCCGACATTTGGCAAAGGCATTACCCAGTGTGCACTGCTTCCATTCACACTTATCTCTTCTACTGCTGAAGAGGTCCCCTCTTCCTCTGGTACCACAAATGTTTTAGGATTTATTGTTCTCCAGACTGAAGGGTGAAGATCATGCCTGATTTGGACATGATTAGTGATCGACTCAACCAGGCCAACGACTGACCATTTGATCAAAATTGGCTTAAAAATGGGATATAATACCACTTCTTTCATTTCTACAAATCTAAAGCCCTGCAGTTTAGCCACGAGACTTTACTCAAGCAGGTCTTTTAGGATAGTGGGGATAGTAGCTATAACTGCAAGAATGGCCCTTGATGAGGGCTGTTGCAGATCTGAACGGTCCTTTGGAAGTAGCTCTGCTGTCAGGGCATTCCTTCTCTACTGCCATTGGTTGCTTAACCTGTAGATTTTAGGCAGGACTTGCACATACATCCATTCACATTTTTTCAATACTTTTATTGTTTTGTGAACCACTTCATTCGACGTGACCCCGTATTGGTCACAGTATATTTATTTATTTTTCCTCATTGTATAGATTTTGCTGGCTGTAGTGAACGCATTGTGGAGCTATCATACCTATCTCTTGCGATTATTGCGGGCACTGCGTCTGAATTTGAACAGAGTGGAATGGACTTTTCTGTCAAGAAAGAGATCGCAACATATCGGAGGTGTAGTATAATAAGAAGTTAAAGAATGTCTTTGCGCTTCAGCTAGTATGAATTCATTTAGCTTTTGTCTGGCGCCGGCCACTGTAGCCATTGTTACACTCTTCAGTGATGGAATTGGATTTTTTTCCGTTCCTTCTCTCTGCGTGCTGGTAGGGAACCTCATATGTTTTGATGGGAAACATAATTAGGAAAGACACTCACAAAAGCCCCCAGATGAACTTACCCTTCTCTATTGTGTTTTTTTGAATGTTATGATGTTAAAGGAGAAAATGACATCCACTTTCCACTGAGCATTGTTCTTGAATTAACTTGTGTCCTTTGGCACAACATGAACAAACTGCCACCTGAGGAGTTTTGGCCATGGTTCAAAAGGCCTTGAAAACTTTCCTCCCGTGATTGTTCTTCCTGTTGCACTGTGCCATCAGTCTTAATGTAAGATCTCCATAGCTGGCTAATAACTTGTTCAGGGTCTAGTTCTTCGACCCCACCCCCACCCCAAAAAAAAGCCTGCTCACAAATCGTTCGCGCAGCAAATTCATTATCCTCTGATGTTTGCTGACAATGAATTTTAAATGGCTGCCTCTGCATGCCTTACCGCACATAAAAGACACTCATTTAGTGGTGTGTGTGCGTGCGAGTTTGCTCTGAAATGGCAATGTGGCCTTTACCTCCCAGGCTTGCGCACTCTCGCTCACACTTACAAAATTTAACATGAGTTATTATAGCATTAGGCCAGGTACAAAAATATAGAAAGGTCACATTTTTAATACCTTTTTCCTACACATGGTAATCAATTTTGTTCTAGGCGTGCTAAAGGCATGATAATGTATATGTATCCCTTACATAGTTAACCTACACAGTTCCTTTTCAATAACTTTGTGTCATTAGTCGTGACCTCCATCTGTCGCAGCTTTGAAATTTCACAATCTTAGTGGAAGCACGGGCACATGAGGTCAAACTCCAGAGCCCGGCCACATCCATCCATCTCCCCATTGTTGCAAATTAAAATGGAAGTCGTGGTGCGTGGAGCCTGCCGAATGGCACACAAACAAACACTTACTCGCCCACTGCAAGAACCCGGGCAGCTTCTCTTAGAGCGACATGAACCCGAGCGTAATCCTTCTTCTTGGAGCCGAGGTAGCGTTAAACTAACTGGAATGAGTGCGGAGCGCTGGCTAAATGGAGGGAAACAGCCATTCACAATGTCCCCATAAACTGCCTGTCTTGTAAACTGGAGGATTAAAGCGCATGAAATCCCCTTCCTCATACCCACTGAGACAAAGCAGAGCCAGCCAAAACACTCAACTCTTGCCCTCAGCGACTGGATCACTCCCCCTCACCCCAGGGTTCTGCCCTTGGATGGCCACGGCGGCGTCATAAATCTCCATGAAGCCGCCTCGGCATGCATTATACAATATGGGCCTACTTGGAGATTTTCATTTTTCATGAGGAATGTTTGAGAAGCTTTACATGCGACCGGCCCCAGGCCTTCGAAGGCATCACAACAAACCCGAGAACACTGTGGCAATTCATACCCATGATGCCGGTGAGTGCGAGTGCTTTAGCATTCCCCTCACTGACTCTACTCAAGGCCTCTAATTCCCCTGGGACCCACAATCGTATCTACAAATCGAAATCAGCATACGATAATACTCTTTTAATAGCATGTACAGACAATATAATGTGACATAACAGTGTATCATTTGAAACCACATTACTGTAGAGAGGCCTGTAAATGTGGAACGTGAGGTGTTGTAGCCTGTAGGGGTTAGCGCGGCGCTAGCAGTCGTAACCAGCCTAATAGCGGAAAGTGAACTCATTAGAGGGCCGTCACCACAAGAGAGAGTCTATTACGGGGATGAGTGGAGTGGTGAAGTGCGGCTTCATTTCTATTCAGCGCATGACCCGACGCAAGGGGGGGGGGAAGTACTTTCCAAGGAGCACGGTCAAGCATGACTGGCGGAAGCGATTTCCTCCCTCACCACTCCCTGAATTTATCAGACGCAAGATTTATTTTATTTTATTTTTTTCCCTCCTACCTTTTTGCCTCTGTCTCTTTCTTGCTTTTTCCATTTCTTTTTGTGAGTTGTAACATTTTTCATGTGTTTTTGAGATGACGTTTGTATTTTTAATGTTGTGTTCTCTTTGAGGTTATGGGAAGATTAAACATGTATTCTGTTTTCCTTTTGCATTCAATATGAGAGTTCAAGGGGTTGAGTAGATTATAGAGACCATGGTGCCACTTGAGCTACTTTGTTTTTGGGAAATGCACCACTCTTAAAAATAAAGGTTTGATATTGGTATTAATGGTTTCATTAAGAAACTTTAACATCCATGGAACTATTAAGGTTCTACATAGCTTCTTTAGATTATTAAAATGTACTTTACACTAAAAAGGGTTTCTTCTGAAAGGTTCTTTGGGAAACCAAAAATGGTTGTTCTGTGGCATGGCTTCCGTCCACTGTCCTGTAGAGTTTTTAATAGCAATGCTCTGTCCTGCAGAGTGCTCCAACCTTGATTAATCTCCCTTGCCTGTCGATTACTAGTAGTCCTGTACCAGCTTATTTAGGTGGGTTTGATTAGGGTTGGAGCTAATATGCAGGACAGTGGACCTCCAGGACCAGAATTGAGAAACCCTGTTCTATTGCAATACTGCAAATACTCCCTTTTCAATCTTTTTTGTGGCTAGTTAGCATGCTAATTTAGGGCTAATTTAGCATGCTTCAAAGGTTGTAGACTTGCAAATTCAAATAGCCATATAGGCACTGGATTAGCATAGAGGCTCTTTTGATCCATAGGCAACCACATAAAAACTAGCTAAAAACTACAACACACATGCATCATGGTCCAGGCGACTGGACCAATCATAATTCTGCGTAAAATTGTTTATGAAACAATTTCTTTACCAATGTATCCAATATTGATTAGTTTTGTGTGTGTGTGTGTGTGTGCGTGGAACGTTTTCAGAGACATCTACACAGTGATTGTTCAGCTTTCCAGATTTGCCTCTGAGAAAAGTCATCAACAAAAGCCAAACAGTTATTTTGAAAAGTCAAAAAGCGAACCATTCTTTAACGCCTTCATTAAGCTTTGAATCCTGCATCTCCTTGAATGCGAAACAATCCTTGACAACCTTATTATGATTAACATATAGAGTGCAGCCCTCGAGAACACAGTCCCTCTCTAATGCCACACAAAGCTTTAATCCGCCAGCAGTTCCCCAGTCAGAGCCCATTAAACTACTGTACTGAGCACCTTGGGTAACTTCATCATAGTGGCAGCTGTACTAACCCCATTAAAGAAAGCTTTCTAATTAGCCCACACTGCAGTGGGTGCTGTCTTCAGGCATGTACTTACTAAGGGTGTGTGACGAACCTCAGTGTGATAGTCTTGGAAGGGGTTTGTCCTCCGTAATGAGTCCGTAGCATTAGGCTGGATACATTATGCAGAACTCTAAATGCGCTGGGGTAAATTTGGGAGTAAACGAATCCATTTCATTTGAAGAATGATTTCAAAGAATGTAAGTTGACAATATAAACAAATGTCTAAATCAGCAAAAAATTAGAAGATTGCCCCTTTGTAATGAATTTAGCATGGTTCACAGAAAAAAAAACTACTTTTGATTGACATTCTGACAAGAAAATGGACACAGCTCCTTGGAATAATATCGCAGACAAAATGGCACAAGCTGGTTGGAAATCTTCGGGTTCTTGTCTAATTGGCTGGCACTATGCAACATCTAAGAGATAAGGTGTTCAGGTTTCTGCTGGTCGGCATGATTGTGTCTCTAGTAAGTAAATTAGATGTCCGAGAAGCAGTACTAAATATTCCAGTTTGTTTGAGATGTTCCTGCAGAAAAAAATACAAATAAAATACACTTGACTTATGTATTCTGACATTTAAATTTTTTTTTTTTTTTTTTTTTTTTTTTTTTTCTGCCATGTAATACACTATTTATAACACTATATTCCTGTCAAATGAATAATCTCTTCATGTCTAAACGGGCGATCTTGACCAAACTAAGCTGTGACGTTAATCAAACTTTATTCTGATTTTCAGAGGTTTGTCTATACAAGATTTCAGAGTTGAGGACAATTGAGGCTAGAGCTGGAAGAAATGGCAAACAATTGAAATATATAAATATCTATTTGTTTTATTATTATTATTATTTTTATTTATTTTTTTTTTCTTCAGAACATTTGATCGAAAATTAAACGGTCAGCTTGAAAATCTAACTACAGCATGATTCAAGTAACTTTTTAATTGAAATTGTCAAAGTAATGTAAAACAAATCACTCGTTAAATATGTTTCCTTTTACTTTTGTCATTGGCATATTGTAAAAGTGTCTAACATTTGGTAATATTTTATATAATATAATATTTTTATATGAATTTTAAAATTTGGATTCCTCGATTTCTAAAAACTAAACGGGGGAACATTTTAAATGAATCGATTAAAAAAAAAACTGAAACAGCGCTAATTGAGGCAGGTTTTCTATTTATCAAGTGATGCTGATACACATGATCTTTTTTTTTCTTTCCTCAGGTAATTAAAGCAGACATCTGCCTCACATTAGACGCTGTGTCTCCCTATAGCAGCTTGGCAGTGACTGCTGAGCCTTCACAGTGTCCACTGCCCTCTCTGCTCGTCTCTCTGATAAGCTCGACACATTTTCGCCGCGACTGCATGTGAAGTGGCAGGTGGGGAAGCATCAGTCGTCAGGAATTCACAGGCTGTTATCTGAGCTGTGGAGAGTTATTGCTCACACCATCACACACATAATGGGGGTCCTGAGACGGGCTGCAGCACTTTGCGCTTATCTCTTCCCCCCCTTTTCCCTTTCTTCTGTCCACCTTGTCCTTGAATTTTGCTGCTGGTACAATATTGGTTGATAGTTGAAATGTCTAGGACCTAGGATTTAAATGAAAAATAAGGTTCAATCCTAAATATGGTTAACCTACAAAATGTACGATTCTTAGCAAGCATCACTACCACTATTCCTAACTTTCTTGGGCATAAAGGTTGCTTTTGACTAGACTTTTTGGCTGCTAAACCACCAACTAGGGCATCCTAGTACACCAACACACAAACCACTCAAGCGTATAGATACTCTCTGATAACTATTCACAACATCTTAGCAATGTTGTGGCCAGTTTTACACTGGAAAAAACCATTGGGATGTTCTTCAAACTGTTGTTTTAGCCAATTTGACTTGGAAAAGTAGTAAAGATTCAATGGGAATTAAATGTAAACCGGAATAAAGCTAGTTAGACCCATGTCACTGAATCGAGCAAAGCTGTAATTACTGCAGAGATTGTGGTACATTTGTTGACTTAAACCTGTATACATCGGCTTTTACATGTATGCTAGGGTATGTGAAAAATGTGCAATGTAAATTTCCACTGCTTGAAATTAGCAAAGAAAATCTTTTAAAAAATGTGTTTTTAATCTATGATAACTTTTGGAGAGAAGCAATGCAGACACTGAAGAAAAAAAACATTTAAACCATCCAGACTGGACTATTCCAACATAATCTACTAAATGTTAAACGCATACCCTGATTCCACCTGAACTTTAATTTTAAGTACTCTGCGAGAGCTTTAAGCACTCTTCACAATAGCTGGGTCATTTTGACATAACTTAAAAACTGATAACAAATCATGCTAGTAGCATGCTAGTGGATGCTGTCCTCTTTCCTGTCTGAGCTCTCAGGTGGGTGCATTAGAGCGTCTCAACCACACATTCACCCCTTCTCTACCTGACTATCCACAGCTGTCCTGCAGTGCTACATTGACGATGATATGAATTCAACAAGCCTAGACAGCTAGTGCATGTGTACAATGCTAGCTTCATGTAGAACAGAGACACGGCTTGGGTTTGTTTTTTAAAAATATGAATTATTAACCTTTGGACTACCTTCTAGACGTTCTCTGCTTATTGAGAGACACAAATCTGCGCGTTCGGGTTTATGTAATCATGCAAAATTTTTCTTGGGAAGGAGAGGAAAAGGAAGTTATGCAAGATATGCAAAACTGTGCTGTGCGCTAGCTTGGTTAGCTATGCGTCTGTGAGCTCCTTAATCTCTGAGCACAGCATAATCAAAGGCTTTTTATCACTCTAGAACAAATTAGACAAGACTATGAATTATGTTTGATAGCCATGCCTTCACCTCAGAAAGTCCTTGGATTTTCATAATACCTTCATAACATGCTTTCAAACTTTAGGCTTGCAACAACACTCCCTCACTTTCATTCCCGGCCCCCACACATCTCATGTCATGTTCTTTAATTAACTGCTACATAAATCTGTATAAGCAACATCCAACTCTTTACCCCTGGTCCACTCTTGACCTTTTGTGTTGCATGTGTGGGTGATTTGAACAGTTCTGCCAATTGACAATAAAAACATTAACCCATAATTTTTTTAAATAACCTTTTGCATGCATAGTCAGACTTTACAGACCTCCAAACCCACAACTTGACCTCCAGGGCAGGTCTCTGAGTCAAATCGGGGGTCACAGAAAGGTTACATTCTCACCAGTCATAACACAAGATCATCACACTGAGATATTCATCTGATTTGTAATGCTTTAATGGACTTGACCTGTCCACCACCTTCTGTCGCTCAGGGAATAGCCTCAAAATGCCCACTGGGAACCAAAGAACATGTCAAGAAGTGATCCCCTTTCACCCCTGAACTTCCTTCACTAATGGGTCCATCCATTTCTATGCATTGGTTTCCATCTGGATTTTGAAAAGACACCTCTCATCGAGGTCAGCACTCTAGACTTGAGAGAAGCCTGTCAGGGGCAGTGAGGCGTTTATAGTCCTGTCTTTGAGTGACATGCTGGGCTGGCCGGGTGCAAAGAGCATTGTCTGACTGACTGGAACTATCTAGACTGACCAGATGAGACCCTGTGTAGGGTCTAGTCTTCCCGACAAGCCTGTCCTATCAACCACCTTTGAACATTACTGATGGTGTCACTGAGAGTCTGCCCAGTGACCCCATTTTCCTCATGCTTTGTTTAGGTCCACCTTTCAATTGGAAATGTGAAGCACTGCTGATTGAAAGTGAGCTTTGGGTGCTTTTGCTGAGTGGAGAGTCCTGACCCTATAGATGAAGGGTTGAGATGTGTCTTCACACAAAAAATAAAGAAACTGAAAATTCTTGTTTTACTTAAAGGGGTCATCCGGTGCCGCATGCACTTGTACAAACTGTTTGGACTGAAATGTGTGTACACAACCACCCTACAATGATAAAGATCTACCAGTAGTTTTATTTTAATTTAATAGAAATAAGTTGCCCTTTCTCATATAAGCTAGTGGAAAATTGTGTTTGTGTGACTCCTTTAAGGATCTTTGTACATCCATCTAATAGCTTTTTTTTGAACATGTTCTGACTAAATGGTAACTGAAATGGTGGCGGGATGCTGTCATTGCCTTGGTGTTGCGCTGCAGATTTAACACATTCTCACTGGATAATTGGTGGTTTTTCTACTGGTTGAAGTAGGACTGTCATAATGGCAAAATAACCTAGCACATTGAAGCAGGACCTGTGAAAGGCCCCACTAAAGTACTCTTATCCTCACGTAAGTCCTTTATGGCAGTGTTTGAAATTAAATCAGCTTGTTACTAGAAACTCCAAGGTCTGAAAGAGATGGGTCAAATGAGGGTGACATCCAACATTTGTTTTACTGGCTTGCCTCCAGGAACAGGGCTAGGAAATACTGCTCTATGGTGTAGTTAATTGATGTAAGAAGTCCCAAATTTTGTCCAAGGCACCCTGTGATTTAGCTGCAACCCTAGTTCCAAGTCCAAATTATTTATTCTCATTATTACTACGGGTGGCACGGTTCACAAAACCCACGGTTCGGTTCTAGGGTCACTGTTTTCGGTTCTGTACGGTTCTTGTTATTTTTTTCTTTTAATCTTTAACACTCCAGAAATGTACTTCAGCATTGTTATGAACCGGGACGGAGACAGATGAATCCATTTGCAAGGTATTTATTAAGACATACTCACAGTCCATACAATCGTGAACGGGCAAAGGGTCGGTCGATTGGCAACGATAGGGACGAAGCAGAAGCAGAGTAGTCAGAGGTAGCGAGGTTCGGTAACAGGGAATCAAACAAACAACAATGGAAGACAGGGGGAAAAATGCTTAGCAAAGACGGGACAAGCCACATGCAATGATCAGCAACCAGACAGACAAACAAACCAGTACTTATACAGGTGGAGATGATGATTGAATGATGAACCTAACAAGCAGCAGCTGTGAAGGAGAGATGCATACTGGGAAATGGAGTCCAAGAGGAACAGACAAGAAACACAGAGTTCATTGTGAGCTGGAGTGCCAATAGATTTAGGATACAGTATTAAAAAAAGTTATATCATGTAATAATTCATAAACTGAATTGGATGCGTGTTGCACAATGCTTGCATTTCCACTGTCATCATAGGTAATAGAGCACAGATCGGGCCGCGTTTTCCTATCCGAGTCTGGCCCGCGTCCGACAGAGCTGTAACCAAATTTTTTTTTTCTACTAATGACACATGCACTTTTTTTGTGTGGAAAGCCTGCTTTTATTAAGCAACTGTAGGAAGGCGTTCGGAAATGTTAACAGATGTGAGCATCAGCGCACACGGGGGGAAAAAGCGCAGTTATAACACAGACGCACATTCACACTGATGTGACCGAGCCCGAGCATCCGTTGTAAATATCTGTCTGAACTGTATCCATCCTCTAATAGGTAACATGAAATGTTCCCACACACCAGATTTATACGACGCTGGCGCATCCTCCAACTCCGGGCAGCCTTCCTTTTCTCTCCCACTTGCCATTTCTACAAGTACAGTATTGTGACCTGCAGCACTCACTCCATACTGTAGACACCTCAATTCTTTTGCGCGAAAGGGAAACACAAGCGTACCAAACGGTTTGGGGTTTTTTTCCTGCACTGTACCACCCCTAGTTATTATACAACACTGAGGGCCTTATCTAGCCAGCAATGTTGTCCATCACTTCTGAAAAGGATTTCTTAAAAGGGTTCAGAGTGGCCCGGTAAATGAAAGTGGCCATGATGTTCCAGACCCTATAGAACTGCTTACTAAAGGCCTGATTGTAATTAAACAAAAATGAGGTTTGGTTTGTTGCAGTTGGCTGCAGGTTCTTCTTTAGTTTAAGTCAATGGGATTTTCCCTCCTTTGTCTGCTCGGTGAAAATCATAATTCTGATCTCTTAGAAAAAGAGTAGGCCAACTCTGCTCTGTAAGCCACATGATCGAGATATCATTCATGCACCAAAATGTAATACTCATGGTTGAGGATTTGATTAAATCCCTAACCCCAAGTATAAGTAATAGCAATGTTAATGCTTGCCTCAGCAAACCCCATTAAATAGGTTCCCATAGCAATCCTTTGTTTGACAGTAAAACAAGTCCAGCTTCTTGAAGGTGACAGATTGTGAGATTTAGCCAGTGTTTGAGCACTTCGTTCTCATTCTAATGAGAGAGTCATGACATTTCTATACGCAACCTTTAATGTTAATGAACATGAAGAAGTTTGACTGGTTTACATTGAGGAGACAGCACAGTAAAACCTCTCTTTCACAGACGCATAAGGTCTACATAGTCTGATGACAGCTGAAAGTCTTTCATGAAGCTTGTGCAGCTGCAGGTCATAATTACCGATTAAGGCTTTGCATTGGAAGACAAATACTCTGTCTAATCAGGGAGCAGATCTGCTTTTGAAGCTGTCGACAATAGATTGTAATTAACAAGGTAATTGGCCAGAGATGCTTAAGATTTTCTGAGCCTTTCGTTATTTGAGATTTTGGTCTTGTCTCTTGCGTTACTTGGTCCGCCGTTTTGAAGGTTTTGTTGTTGATGCATTCCTTGTGGTCTGTCATGAGAAATCCTCATTTGCTTATTTTGAAAGAAGCAACATTTTTAAAAGATGTGTGTTGTACCAAGATTGAAAAAAAAAAGAGACCTCCCAATTCTGAAAATGAAGCTAGTAATGCTAGTTAGAAACTTTGTGGAGCTATTTTAATAATCCTGTGTAGTATATAACTGTCTCACTTTCCATCCATGATGTTTTACAGTCTGTAGTTAATGTATGAAGCATGATATTCCCTCGGAGAAGTAGATTGTTGCCGTAGCTTGGCAATTATATGGTACGTAGCAATTTTGTATGCCAAATCTTTTGTATGCTGCTCCGTTTGAGCTGTGACGTGCTCATAGGATATGTTTCTAAGTTGAAAAGTGGTATTGGACAACTACAGGGAGACTAAAGGGTTTTCACAGTTTATTGGAGGAAAAATAAATGTGGCTTTTTGGCTTTCTTCGTCTAATGTGTGACTTTACTCATAATATTAAACAGGAAGCCATGAAGTGAACTATGGGGTTCTTTATTGCAATAGTCAGATTAGCATTGCATGAGCTGTAGTAGATAAAAACGTTATTTTCATTCATATGAGTATTTGTAAAATAGATGTACTTTACTCCTTAAAAGCTATCGAGTACATTTTTGCACTGTTTTGAATTTGAATGCAGTATACAGTATATGCATGCTTTCCCATTCAACATGGGAAGGTAAAAAAACTAAAAGGCATTAAAGCATAATATTTTTTTTTGCAATAGAGAAAGCTTCATAGAATGTTCATGCATCTTGTTTCTATGGAATGCTAGTCAATATGGATTCATTACAAAAGAGTTCAAAATCATCTCAATATTATATTATAATATTTCACAGTGTTTTTAAAAAATAGTGGCCGTGAATGTGAATATATCAGTTTTGAGTATGTGAGGTGCAAGCAAGGGTTAAGATCTTCAGTGATTAGATTTTGGGCTGTTCCTCACGCACGTCCTCATTTTGCTGAGTTAGGTGTGTTCCTGGGTTAACATATTTTGTTGACCCTGGAACAATATTTTATTCCAAAATTTTTGTTTTGACCATATCTCTACACCCAAACCTAACCCTGCCCATGAGAAATGCCTAAAATCAGAGGAAATGATAGATAACCGACACTGATGTACAAGTGCCAAACACTGATCGTAAGCCTAAACTATAAACTGGTTCTTCAAATCTGATTGGCTTATCACAATGTTGTTCCAGGGTCAACAAAGATGTTGACCCAGGGACATGCCTAACTCGGCAAAATCAGGTTCTGCGTTCACGGCACGATAAATATCTCATGTCATAATGACTACATTTGTTTTTTTTTTTATTTTTATTTTAGTAACACAAATACAATATTTCCTTGAGGTATGTGGAGAGTTTCAGAAATTGCATAAAGCAGCACATCCTATTAAGCAAACGTTGTTCATCAGAGTAGTAGGATGTGCTCGTGCTTATTTGACCCAGAGTGGATCCACTCAATTTAACCTTTGTAGAGTTTGCTATTATATTTATCCCCACAGCACAATCACTCCATTCCTATCTTCATTATCTACATTCAAGTTACTATACAGCAATAATGAGCAATCTGGTTATTTTCTTTTTTTCTCCCTTTTCACCAGATCCCTTAAATATCTGGACATAAAGATTTTATACTACACTCATTTCCAATTTCAGTTGTTCAGATTAAAGTGTCACCATGGTGCTTGTTTCCTTGACAACACAGCTGTTTACAAAATTATTTTTTGTTCTTCTCAGCCTGAGCTTATTTTTCCTATTTATTCTTCGCTTAATTCACTACGTCACATGCCTTGTTTTGAAGTTAATAAACAAGATGTTAATTCTGTTTGAAGAGAATATGCAAGCCGATATCTGTTAAATCAAGTATATATTTTCATGCATGTGTATAATACTACTGTACTATAATACTACCCAAAGTGTAAAAATATGGCGTCAAACATATAAGATTATTTCATGGAACACAAAAGGCATTTTAAAGAACATTCCTGATTCTTATTTCCTCAACATTAATAATACATTCTTTTGCATTCCATGGAAGACATTTTGAAACCGCAAGTAAATGACAGTTTAAATGGCATTTCTAGACATTGTTATCCAAAGCATAGATGTAGTTAGCATATTGATCTACAAAACAAAACCTAAAAGAACTCACTTTTGGGAATTGATTGAACAGGCAAAGGCTTAAATAATATATCAAGTTTTTTAAATTTTAATCTCGGAAGTCTGTCATGTTGTCGAGCATAAAGAAATGGAGCCAAAGAGAACACTGTGCATTTCTGACAAGCTGCATAGTTTTTTTGTTGTTTTTTTTTTCCTTCATGTAATTGATTTCCACAACCATTTGTTTTGATTTTTCAAGCAAAGCAAAAGCCGAGATGATAGATGAACTTATGCGAAACCCTCCAACCACAATCCTCCATCTCTAGCTGCTCTCTCCAGTCCTCCTCTGTGTTGAGATGTTTTCAGTTCTCTTTGATGTCTAACTGTGTGCTTCATTATTAAAGTGTTAATTAGAATATCTTGTCTTATGATGGCAAAGATTTGAATAGGGACTGTTATTTTAATTATACTGCATGTAAACTACACTGCAGATGAAAAGAAACATTGTTAGCGTTAGACGAAGTATACCTACATAAACTCTGCAGGGGGTTATAACTGCAAACTATGTTTGTGTAAACACGCACGCACACACACACACACAAGCAAACACACTTCATAAATAATTCAGTCAATAAGCTATTCATGAGCACAGCTATCTGTCATATTTATATAGCTTTTAGTTTCTCATACTAAGCAACAGCTCCGATTGAATTTTATCAAACTATAATCCTATGGTTTATACTTCAGTCATATCACGGACAGCTCAGTTGATCAAACTGAACATATATCACTGAATAGATAAACTTGGTGTCTATATGCTGCCAACACTGCCTACTTTTTACTAGCATGAGCAAATCATGTTCATAGTTTTAATACAAACTAATCGCTATTGACGGTTTTAATGGTTAAAATACTTGAATAGATTTGTAAATAAAGTATGTAACAATTGGCAAATTAATTGTAACAAGGACCGGACTCAGACAAGCGCTGAAAATGGCTGCTTTATTAAAACACAGCGTAGTCAAACAAGCAAGGTCCAAACACCAACAAACAATAATATCCGAGATTAAGATCGAGGGCCGGCCGCAAAACATTTAAAAAAAACTAAAAGTTTAAGGTGACAGTCCAAAAAAAAACCAAGATTATGACAATGAACGAGAAAAACAAGGCATAAACAGGGAAAACGTGTGGTAGTCCACTACAGCAAAACAATACTTCACGACTTCCTGTTCAGCGGCCATTTAAGCAGGAGCCTGCCAAACAGGAAGTCACCAGAGAGGAAGCAGAGGGAGCT
>JAUYWG010000064.1:2410356-2423074 GCA_034779775.1 Enteromius afrohamiltoni | reverse complement strand
TTCTACTGTCAAATTAAATTCATTCTACTGTCCTAGAAGTTGCACACAAGTGAAACAAAAAACAGGAACATGAAGGTAGTACAGATAGGAAATGCCTACCAAGGACAGCTGGTATTAATGTCCACAGGGCTTTACAAGGACATGCTGTTTGGACACATTGGTCAAGAGTCCCCTCTGAATTTATGCTTCATTTAACCACATGAATCCTAAACATACAGCCCATCTCTGCTCTGTGAGACACTTAGCTTCTTTATGCGAAAGCATATATTGTGCGGTTTATATGCAAAATAACGAAGAAAACACAAGTATTTCAGAAAACATTTTAATATGTAGTTTCATTTTTCAGTGTTTTATATATAATATTTTATATTTAATGCTGCAGTCTGTCTTTTGCATTTGAATTCTTCTGCCAAAAACTACAAACTGCAGCATTTATTCATAACTGCTTTTTGTCAGTCTTTAGATTATTGCTCCATTGCTCCGGGGTCAAGAGTCCCTCGAGCGCTAAATTAACCATTTCTTTTATGATCCCTTAGACACATCTCTCTTGTATTGGCTGTTTTTATTCTGGGTGGTAGAACCTCAATCATCCAGGCAGAAATATTAACCAACGAACAACTGAGCCTCAAAATGCCCTTGAACAGGGCCAGGCAGGTGGCCTTCCATACAAACACAATAAATGAATCTAGTTGGTTAACAAATAAGGCACCCAGCTAATAGCGCACCGCCAGAGGCTTATGTCACCACTTTATAGGAACTTGTTTAATTTGCTTTGTTTCTGCTCCTGAGCAGAAAGACAATGGAAGTGCTCAGCTTTCCAACATCAAGATTTCTTTTTTTGCACCGTAGCGCCACTGAAAGATAAACTATATAGTTGATGACACTACAAACGTTTAACCGTTGTATTAGCTTTTCTGAAGGATAAGTAAGATTTGAGAGGGAAACTTTTTAAGGGTAATAAATAGTCGTGTATCCAATTCTTAAAATTATAAGATGAAATGGCGACTTCAAGCGTAAAGTCCAAACCGTGTTTGTGTCTATGCTGTTACTGTTATGTTCTGGTTCCTGTAACATTGTCCGATCTCAACATGTGTTTATAATCACTGTTACATTGTAAGGATATACAGCTGTGCTTGTGTTCAGGGAGTATTCTCTCCTCCAAAAGCAATCCATTAACGCGCAAATCATTTGACTATAGTCAGAACATCTATTGATTTGAATTATACCCCCACAGGGAACCCTTTGTACAATTGAGAGCTGTTGTTCAAGCCAGGCTTCCCCTTTAGTATCAGTGTAGGGACAAACTAATGTTTACTGACACCAGTGCTCGAGTGGTAATGATCGCCTTTGGTGCTTTCCACCGTGTTTGTCTCAATGATGGCCGCCAGTGAACTCCAATCAATAACGCAGCCTGAGAAGCCCTTCATGGCATGTTTCCTTCCTAGACTCGCCTGAGCGGTTCGCCCGGCACCTCAAGTGCTGTTTTCCTCTCTGCTATCTCCGGTCAGACTCACTCAGGCTCTCCCATTTGTCTCTTCCCCGCTGAAAGCACTGCTTAAACTATCCTAAGGTGGCTTCCCAGGCTTAGTTGAGCTGGATTTCGAGATCTACCGTAGGCGACCGGCTTTGACGAGTTAGCAACTCGAACTCATTTAAGCTCTTTTTTTTTTTTCACTAATTCATCACGTATATCTCACAAACATACACATTTCAAAGCATTTCGGTATAAAATGAGGAAAGAAGACTAAACGATTGAAGTTCTAAGTACTTATCTATTACGACACACAAACCACAATCCCAGAAGCCCACCCACACCACACATCCTCAAGGGCTGTTTGTGCTTGCAGAAGAATATTATTCCACTATTTAATCATTTTAACTCAACAGTCATATTCTTTTCGTTTCTTGATTACTCAGAGTGCGAGAAAAGTGATTTGCATAAACTACTGCACCATTTTGTTACTGTCATTCTCATTAAACATAATTACATCTGAAGATGTGACGATCATGTCAGAGATAATGATAATAAAAAGGAAAATGTGCTCTAAAGGAACCGTTCGAATGCATTTTTATTTCATTTTCCCAGATTATTCAGAAATATTAAATCTGACCATTATTAGATATGTTACTTTGTAAATTAAAGCCACGTATACTTAACATTTCAACGCATACACGCTCTGTTCAAATTAAATAATTGTATCCAATACTGTATGCATTGTATGGAAAGAGCAAGCATAATTGGCAGGCTGTATGACTGATGTGTTCACAGTATGGCATTCAGTGATTAGCGGAGGGTGAGACATTCATTATGAATTCCTTTCAGGGCATTTCTAGGACATTCGGTAGGCTGTCTGAAAATCCCCCCTCTTCTCATCAAGCCCCCCCTCTTCCGTTTCCTGTTAATGAGGTTTATTAAATTACAAATGTTCTTCACACGTTTTAACAAAAGATTAAATTGGCAGAGCTCTATGGGGAATATGTTTTTATAATGCAAGTGCAATTAGCAAAAGTAAGGCAGCAGTCTGAAGAAGTCATGTGGCATAGCGCAGTGTAATTCAACACGACGAGTTAACAGACAGAGATGAGTCTAATGTCGAGAGAGAGATGTATTTTGTAGTGGTTGAAACCTGAATCCAACCTTGAAAGAAGACCCTGTGACCTGACTTGACCCAATTGGCACTGTCAAATTTCCTGACTTGAAGTCAAAAACACTTGGAAGCATCTATCTAAGCTAAGACTTTATCGTGATGGAGGCTGTATAAAGGCATACGTGACAGAACAAACACACTGTTTTAGTTCCACTGGATTTAAATTGAAACAGACCTCTATTCTGATGAAAAACGACAACATTTGTATTCATCAAATAAGAAGAAAGATATCTGTTTGTAAAGAATCAAAGTAATGGAGAGTTGGATATGGGATTTTGTAATAGCCAAACTAATGTATACACTCTTGGAGGCTAATTGTTAAAGAATGTTACACATTTAATTGTTTATTGCTTTATATCTGCAGTGTTAATTATATGAAATGGGTTTTTAAAAGATTATGTTGCTAATACTTTCAAAGTCGTTGGATAGCTGTCTTTTTTTCTTTTAATTATTATTAATTTTATTTATTTATTTTCATTCTTTAAAACTGCCCATCACTGCTGATATCAGTTTCAGTCAAAACACATTTCACACTGCAGCACTCGGATCACAGACAAGTCTGGATATTTAACCTGCCAAATATTTCTCAAGCATCATATATCAGGAATTCTGTCAGATGGCTGTAAAAAAACCTTAGTGTGTGAACGACATCAGTCTGTAAGCATGGTTTGTCTGGAACAAAAAAAACAAAAAAACAACAGCAACAGTGTCACTGCATTCCATTTCACAAATGCATATAAGCATCATTTCTCAGATTTCCAGAAGGGATTGATTGATGGCTTGATGATGAAATAATGGACAATAGATGAATAGGAATGATGGAAACTGCGTAGGTACGTTGAGAACATATCTGTGCTTCTGATATCATGAATTATACTGTGAATTAATTACCCTATTAGTAGCGTTTCAAATGATTTGCTTTCATGCGTCAGTGCGCACCACTAATACAAGCGTCCACATGAACGCATTGAAGATACCGTCAAGGAGGGCAGCTTTTATGAGTTTGCAAGGTTAGCAGGGTTAGGTTATATAATATATACAACAGCAGTCACCCACATGGACGAACACTTGTGTGAGGTGGTCAATCCACAACTTTAAACAAGCACAAGAGTATAAGCAATAGCTCTAGAGTTATGTTTGTGCACTATGGAAGACTAATTATGATCTATTATGATTATGTCTAAAATCCTGGTCGATTCTTAATCAGAGAAATCGTGTTGTTATAGTGTTGTCCATGTACACACACTTAATGATGTATTTTGTTTTACACAACAATTTTTGACAGTGACGTGGTTAGAACATTGCCTGTTTATACAGATCCACAGAAATGACTAAAAGTGCTGTTTTATGCCAGGCCAGTAGTTGTCAACGTCATTTTGTAAAGAGACACTACATATTTGTAAACATTCATATAGATATGACCACAGTAAATACACATTGCGTAGCTTGTCAGAGATCTACGGCTCTACCACATTCAGTTCAGCAGGTGATTCATTTGCAAGACCGAACCAGATATTGTGTAACTTGTCAGTGATCTACAGCTCTGTGTACTAACTGCCGCTC
This sequence comes from Enteromius afrohamiltoni, assembly GCA_034779775.1. Lineage (NCBI taxonomy): Eukaryota > Metazoa > Chordata > Actinopteri > Cypriniformes > Cyprinidae > Enteromius > Enteromius afrohamiltoni. Next base: position 2,418,863 of record JAUYWG010000064.1, on the reverse strand, counting down.
CATTTGAAAACGGGTGATGGTGATAATATTGTAACACATTTATTGCTCCCTTTTATTGTTATTTGATGCATTAACTAACATTTACAAAATAAGGTTTAATGTAAAGCATTACCACAGTGCATTGCCAAGTATATGCTGCAAATATGCAGTATGTTCTGAAGAAGAGCATCAAGCACAGCGCACACATCTGTTTAGTGGATCAAACCCTGTTCCTATGCTATGATGCTTCATACAAGTTTCTGATCAGAAAAATCATCTGCAATCAATCCGTGGCTTCATTTGTGGATGATTCATTGACAAGTCTTACGTTTTATTTGGGTTATGAATATATAGCTACTTTAAAAAGACTAACTGATGTTTGTTTCACTATTTTCAAATTCAACTCTAATTAAAAAAAAACAAAACCTAAAGACCTAAGTTAGTTGCTTCGGGTGTGTTTGATTTAGAGTTGGAGCTGAACTTTGCAGGACAGTTGATCACCAGGGGCAGGATTGGGTACCACTGCTATAGTGCAATAAGTTTATTATTGTTGTTGTTGTTTTCGTTTAATAAGTTATGTCCATTTGGAAACTGACCAACTTCCCAATAGGTGGGCTACAGCTGAAAGTGGATAGGCCATTTCCCACTCTGGCCAACCCTTAGCTTCACCTTTGCAGTGTGCCAACAGTAACAGGGCAGTAAATAATTAAAACATGACTTCAATTGTGAAAAGTCTATGCCGTTAACTTAACTTTCCAGCATTTAGTTGGTCCTAAAAAGTGCTCATTGCCACAGTTGTAAAAGGCAATGGCTTTCTTCTGCCATGAGGGATTTTTTACATCACAATGGCATTGATTCCAGGGGTACTGTTAAAGAATGTGATGTACAAATCAACCAATCAGATGATGACTTTAAAACTCCTAAAGCATTTCCCATTTTGTGCGCATCTGTGGCCGATGTTGTGCTGCTAATCATAGGTTATTCCAGAATAAGTCAGTGACTACAAACCCGACTTTCAGTGTTGTAGTACAACACAGAGGCTAATGTTGTATCTTAATGCAGTGGTTCTCAATCCCAGGCCACGCACCCCATCGCACATATTTTGTATGTCTATCTTTGTTAACGCACCTGATTCTGAATATCAGTAGATTAGCAGAGAGCTCCGTGCATGTGTTCCAATTTACATGGTCCCTACACAGTGTTCATTGCTCCCTGAGCAATATGTTGCAGTTTACTTTACTTCGGAACCTTAATTTGCCGATTTGCCTCTTGCATTCTTAAATGCACTTTGAATGGAACATATAAGTTAGCTTCGATCTGGAATCATGGCGGAATATCCAGTGATGTCCACTTCCCAGGGAACTTAAATTCGAATAGAACAAACGTCTGAAGCAATGAGAAACAAGAGGTAGGTTGCGAGGACCGGGATTGAGAATCGCTGTCTTAACACAAAATCCAGTATTGTTATGCATTTACCTGAGTGACCTACTGTTGACCTCACCTACCCTTTATCATGCAGGGAACAACTACCTTCTTATTTTCTAATATACGTACTCCTGCTCTAACAACTAATAATCAGAATAAGCTTGAGTAGAAGACTTAATCTGCAAGATGGGAAAAGGGGATTTCTGTACAGTCAAAAGACCCTGTTGGCAACTTGCTCTACTTTACAATTGCGACTAGATGATGCCGGCAGTTCATTTTTTGTTCTTTTTTTTCCCCTGTTCCTTCCGAAAAGGGGATGCAGAGTGCCAGGATTACACATGCTCTCTCTCTCACACACTCTATAACACACATCGCTCAGTCATAGCTCCCAGGGTTGTCTCTAACCATGACAGATAGAGCTCTAAGTCCTATTGACTGGAGGAGGGCAGGAAGGTACGAGAGCAAGAAGAAAAAGAAGGGACGGAAGGAAGGAACGAAGGATGACAGGCAGTCCTGTCCTGCAACTGACAAGTCACACCTCATTAGCGGGTCTGGAGGTAGCGAGGGTGTTCATGGGTATGGGAGAATGGGAATAGAAGGTTCCGGTTCGTTTGCTCAGATGCACTAGCGCACACACACATGTACACACACTCTTCTTACCCAACAAAAGCATGCTGATGGGTTGAATTATGCTGACAGGCTCCAGTCAAAGGAAGGGGGCTGTGTCACATGCAGAGAGAATGAAACATGTCTTCATGTCAAGTGCCTCACGTTTTAAATGGATGGCCCTGCAATCTTGCCATCAGCGACTTATCTTCTCAGAAATGGAAAAAAAAGGGGGCACCTCAAAGAGCTTCACATAATAAATCACCGTAATTTGTTACAATTTTAAAAGACAAATATGACAGGGTGGAATTACTTCGCAGCGCGGCAGACAGTCATTTGCAAATGCCATAAAATACAGGTATAAATTACACACCAAGAAATGCAACAAATCTGTCGCAGACCTTCTATCACACATTTACAGAAGTCTCTGCATATTTTTCGTAATGGCTGATTTCTTTGATTGTTCTCATCCTTAAATGTGCATGTAAAGCTGGCTGTTTTTGCATGACTGTAGCTCTGTTGTGCTGGTAATGTGGTGGTCAATAAGTTTATGACTTTATGACCCAACCGCCTCTGACCGTATACTGATGGTCGCTGTGATTTTGGCAAGTAAGACATTATCCTGGATCAACAATCTTGTGTTGATCAACATTACTGTCCAAAAATATAAACTTATCCCAATCCTTACCCTTAAACCTACCCAAAATGTATGCCTAAAATCAGTGGGAAATGATAGCTGATTAATAAGGGTGTGGAAGCAACTAACTATGATTATAAGCCTAAAACAGATATTTCCAGAAAATTAGTCCTCAATTCTGATTCGTTGATTAGAATGTTGTTCCAGGATCAACAAGGATGTTGATCCAGAAACATCTTGTACTTGAAGTCATGCTCGCCGTATACTGACACAACCATGTTAAATTACAAGATGAACTCACAAACATTAGCTAACAGCAGATGCAGCTCAGACGACAGCAATGCTAACTAGCATACGCTCCAGGAAGTGCTAACTGTTACATGCATGCAGTTCTTAAATTGTGCAATGCTAAGGCAGATTTCAGTGTAGCTCTGATGCACTGTACTCCATTCTATCACGTACAGTAATGAAAGACAGACCGAATGAAAGCCACACAGGTTTCTCTGATTCTTCTCTGGATCTGCCTTTCAGATTCAGTGTGAATAGACTTGCGTTAATGCAGACAGATGTGTGACTTGCTTTTTGACAGCTGCAAGAAGTGATTTGCTCTGGGCATGGTACATTTTTACCAGATGCCTTTAGGCACCTGCTTTTGTCAGGTCGTGAAAAAACGGGACAAAGAAAGGGCCACAAAGGTGAATAAGAACAGATGCTCGGATGTGGCAGATTAAGGTCAAACCCACAGGAATCAAAAACTACAAATGAGAACTCTTTAACATTGTAATCTGTTGATTTCAAGACAGCAAATGTACTGATTAAAGAACAATATATGTGGGAGCTCTCATGGCACAAAGCTAGCATGGTTACAGTCTAATCATAGGCAGGTATTTTCAGCCTCCATAAACGATGACCTCCCTTGTTGATTCTTAAAGCAGTAGACAGCAGAGGTTTATACTAAAAAAAAAAAAAAAAAAAAAAAATAGACACTTTCATTAGACGCTCATCACTCCATTAGCTGGAACTAATTGTTTTACCTTAATAGCAGGTTAGTTGGATAAATCTGGGCCAAGACATTTTAGAGTATGTGTTTTTGAAGTAGAAAAATAATGAAGATTTGATACTTGGTAAGGAGGAGAGGTAAAAAAGCGCTCTGAAATATGACTGTAATTCTGCTGGAGTGCATTGAGGATTTTCCTCTGACAAAATCCCACCATTTCAAGAGATTAACCTTGGCATGCGATAAATGTTAAACTTCTTTTCCCCTCCAATTTCCTTGCAGCGGACTCCAGAAGCCATAGCGCGTGTAAGATAAAAAATGATCACCTAATTCACTCATGCACAAAATACATTTCTGGGGAGCGGAGTAGAGAAGTCGTACTATAGACTCTCTCATTCAGAGCACTGCAAGTACCTGCAGCTTGAACTGAATGGCCGATATATAATCGTTTGTGAAATGCATGCATAATAATTTGTTTCTAGCTAAAAAAGGCGTGAACTTTGGTAGTTTTGGCATTATCAGAGTCGAAAAATCAGGAAATATGTTTTTTGATAGACTTTGGACTTTTTACTATGTTTTAAGCTTAGATCATATTGTTTCCTTAAGTTCAAATTCGTATAATATGCTTTGTAAGAACAACATGCAAAGATTAAGGTTTAAGTATAAGTGTCCAAACTTTAAAGCATAAGCTAAAGTGTAAAGTTTCCAGCATTTAGTTGGTCCTAAAAAGTGCTCATTGCCACAGTTGTAAAAGGCAATGGCTTACTTCTGCCATGAGGGATTTTTTACATCACAATGGCATTGATTCCAGGGGTACTGTTAAAGAATGTGATGTACAAATCAACCAATCAGATGATGACTTTAAAACTCCTAAAGCATTTCCCATTTTGTGCGCATCTGTGGCCGATGTTGTGCTGCTAATCATAGGTTATTCCAGAATAAGTCAGTGACTACTAACCCGACTTTCAGTGTTGTAGTACAACACAGTTTTAAATTTAGTCTACCGTTTAATTATAAAATCCAAAGTTCTAAATCTAGATCTGTCTATTAAGCCTAGACCATTATTCAAAAGTCTTTATATCAAGATAATTATCTTAGATAATTTGTCTGAAGTATAAGGTGCAAAATATAAGGTTCAAGTATAAGTGCATTGTTCGAACTTGAAGATGCAAGTCTAAAGTCTAAATGTAAAGTGTAAGTGTAATTTGTAAAGTCTTGGATTTAGTCTACAGTTCAAAAGTCTAAAGTCCTAAAGCTATGTCTGTGGTAGATCCAAGGTCTTGTATCCAAAGACACAATGTCTAAAGTACAACTACATTTGGAGTCTAATACTTAAGACCAAAGCACTTACTTTTAAATGGATACAATTGCAAACCGATGCTTTTGTAATGAAGTTGAATGTGAACAAGTGGATCACAGCACAGAGTGGAAGATCAGCAATGCCTTCAAGAATGAGAAATGAGCTTTGCAAAAAAAGAAAAGAAAAAGATGAAAGAATAATAAACCAAACCCCCCCGCCGTTCGCACACCTTGCAAATGCCACCTCCCCCTTTGAATTATGCATGTGGACAAACAGTGAATGACTAATTAATGTCCACCGATGGCACAACAAAGATGTCCCATTGCTCCGGTTTACTGTAAATGAGCTTTATTGCTTTACCTCTTCAAAGCAGGGGATGCTGGGAAGAGACAGGGGTGCGAACCCAAGAGATGGATATCCTGATACCTTGGTTCTCTACAGTATCTGTAATACTTAGGCTGCCACATAGACAGTCTAAAGACTTAACCACCTGCGATCAAGCAATCAATATGCTTGCCGGTTTGTTTTGAGTGAAAACGTACGATTTTTTTCCCCTGTCTCTCAGCAGTCTTGGCTTGCACGTTGGATATGTGACATGCTCCCGCCTGCTGCAGTCTGCTGATAATATGATGGAGCTGTCTGAGATGGATGCAGACAGAAACGTAGCTATTAGTATTTGTGGTGGTGCGTGTGCAGTTGAAATGTCACAGACAATCTGCTGGGCTAATGACCCTTATTTGTTAAGGCAATGTTAATCACCTCTCTTTGACTTCTCAGACTTAACAATTCACAGAATTATAGCTTTCTTGAGGCTTTGTCCTGAAATGGTAAAGGTGTGGCTTGAGTTCCACCTCTCATTGCATTATTTGTATTATGACACATTAACTAAAACCTAGCTGCCTACTATGATCTTGTGGTTATGTTAACATCAACATTATGCTGTTTTCTATGATGTCTTGTTTTGGACAACATAGAAGGCAGAACTGATTTTATCAGTTGAAGTTCTTTTGCCGGTTAGTCTTTAATACCAGTTGATCAACCAGGTAAAACCAGCTCTAATTGAAAGTTTAAAGGGGTATTCCCAACATATGAGCTGCTAAAGATGCAGTGGATTACATTTGTTTGGGCTAATCATTTGTGATTCAGCTTCACCTATAAAAGAGATTGCATTTTAGCAAATTGCCTTTTCTATTAAAATGCTAGTTTATAAACTCCACAGCTTACAGATTGCAGTCTCACGGAAACGGCTTGTCACCCCGTGGAAGAGAGGGGTGAGCACAGCTCATTAGCATTTAAAGTGACATGCACTGAAACGGATCGTTGTGAATACTGCTGTTTTTGACAAGGTAAAAATAATTAATTTAACCAAAACCATAACCAAAATGTGTTATAGCCTTTTCATTGAGGCCCTATAGAATCATATCAACTTGTGAGAAATGGGAGTAAACTTAGAGTTTTTATGTATTGTGTTGTTAGCCATATGTTAATGTTGCTAGACGTCCCTCAACCACATTAGTTGCTACTAGATGACACATCTAAGATTAAAACAATCTTTTTTTCTTTTTTTTTATCCAACTTTGGAGGTCACCGAGTCTAAAAACTTATGGTTTGTATTAGTCATTGTTACTTGACTTTGCATTCAACAATTTATAGCCTACAACGATGTATCCTAAATGACAATGTCTGTCGGTAGTCTTCATTCTTGCAGATTTGCATTAGTTTGATCTCTTCTTAACATTATTATCACACCGCAAACCGTCACTCATGTAGTCTGAAATCAGCAACTGTCGTTGTAAATGAATGACTTGGTTGCATTGTCACTGCAGATTGCTGTCAGGGTGAACGCCCCATCTGTGTAGGCATTTTGCAAAGTTTCAAAACTCAGCTTTTGTCTTATCTCTCTCTTTATTCCTTCACCTGCATTCGAACAGACTTTTCAGCTAAAATTGTCTGAGAGTGTTCCTCAGACAGAACCACGCCGACTTGACTGTTTCATTGCAATGGTAAAGACGTTTAGCTTGTTCAGTCTGAATATCACTGTCTGTAAAAGGCAGAAATAACTGTGCAGTAGACAGGTTGACAGAAGACTGTTCATGGTTGTTGGATGCCGTAACCGGGGAGAAAGAACTAGACTGCTGTTAATATCTTTTAGTGAAGACAAAGTGCTGAAAGCCTGCCTTCTTGGGCAAAACGATTCCGGTGACTGCCTATTGCTGCTGTCTGCTTAAATCAAAATTTCCATGGATTCCTGGCGGTCAGATCCCCGAAAGGTGGCGGAACCTCTTCTACCTCGCTCTTGTTTTATTCATGGGCTTTCGGTTCATTTGCCATTTCTTCACTTGTAGGTTTAAGAAGACAAACAGTGCAGCAAATCCGTCGCAGCGCTGTTTGACTAAATGACATTTTGCTCCGCCGCCATGCTAATCGTAAAGAAAACAGTGGCAGATCAGTGCTTAAGACCACTTTGTCTCAGGGTGAACGTTTCTCACCGCGTTGTTGACGAGGCCTTTGAAGTTGCTCGGAAGAGAAGTGACGCTAAACACAAACTCCTAGTTTGTCCCAGCTGTTGCAAAATAAGAGGCCAAATTTGAATATACTCTGTTTAGATGTCCAAGTCAGGGTGGATTTGGAGAAAAAAAAAAGATATATATTTTTCCTTTTGTGATTTCAAAGGTTCAGTTTGGTTCGGATGAAGAGTCTATGTTTAAGATCAGTCAGCCTTCATATTTCTTCCTTCGATGTCAGAGAAAATGGGCCTGATGCCGTCACCTCCCCCACGTTATACGCAGTGCCGAAAGAAAGCCTGAGGGCAGAGAAAACATTATTTGTCAGGAGGGAAAAGACTTTCATTTCCAGTTTGTCAGAGCGCAGGTCAGTGATTGTGTGGATGATTTATTACACGCCTGTGCGAGATATGAACAGAACTTACTTTTGACTCTGGTGCTTTGTCAGTCACATTCCCACTTTGTTCTGCTTTCTTTAGGAAAGTGAAGTAGTCTATGAAACTGAAATTTTATGGCGGGAAGTTTAAGTAGGGTAATGCATTACACCCACTTACAGACTATTCTGTGACTGAATTCCACCAACTAAAGAGCAAATTCCTGAATTCCATCATTGCTCAAGTTTTGTTTTGGTCATAGTTTTTGAGTTGGATAATTTTTTTTTGTATTAATTTTAATGCTTGCATGATTTGTCCATTTTACGGTAACAAGCCGAATTGTAATGATATTGTAAGCTCTTTTTTTATTTTAAAATGTGTATTTATGTTTTATCTCATTCGAAAAATGTTTTAAATAAATGTTTTACATAAATTTAATTTAAAAATTGAATTATTTATTTTATTTTACTTAGTCTATTAAATAGGGCTGTAGCTATCGAATATTTTAGTAATGGAGTATTCTACTAAAAATCCCATCGATTAATCGAATAGTCGGAAAAAACATTTTTGCTTGATTAAAGAACAATATTAAATATGCAAGAGAAAATAAGACGGGTCTCTTAAAATGAACAACTATTTGGTTTCTTCTTTTTTGAAGAGAAAAACAAACAAAAAAAAAAAACTA
>JAUYWG010000064.1:2374317-2406025 GCA_034779775.1 Enteromius afrohamiltoni | reverse complement strand
CAGCACAGGGTACGACCCAGCATGCAGCCAAAGCCACATGTTAATGCGAATGTAATCCACATCCTGCTATGGGATGAACCTCTGCCAACATCACCATGCCTGGAAGTATGCTCTCTATCATGCTTTCTAGTAACTCAAATATCAGCCGGGCCTGCTGATGGTGAATGAATGTGTGGGTTTTAATCGTTTCGCTAAATAAATGTCAATTACACTAATACCGCATGTACATACTTTCTCAAAGTGTTATGCGATTTTTGCGATTATTGTGGTTCTGCATCCTTTTTAAAAAAAAATCTTTTAATCAGATATTTATCCCTCCATATCTGTATATGTATCCTGAGCAGACAATCGAAATAAATTTGCTGCGAATCTATTCTACTCGCGCTTTCATTGCAGGAAACATACATGCTAATGTATGTGCATTTAAAGTGCTTATGTTTATAATACGACTAATTTCCGAAAGCATGTTAGCAGGGAACATTTGCAGTCTGTGAACCTTGGCGGCGCAGTAAGTTAGCATTTAGCGCCTCTTTAATCTGATGACACTGCAACTCCCTGGAAAATGGCCATGTGATATACAGAATTTAAAAGAGCCATTTACTCCCGGCTGAATGACCTGTGATGATTGCTACAGATACTGCCAGTCAAGTACAGTCACCATCGGGAGTAAATAACTGATAATGCTGCTGTCAGCAGGCTCTTTATCCTGCACAATTACAAATGAATATAAGGGAGACTGGGGCAAGACGTCACATGGGTAGCAGTATCTTAGTAACTAAGATTTTGGGTCCAGTTACACACATTTCTAGCAGAGACACTGAATGCTATTTTGCTAAGCGGGGAAATTAATGCCATTTTGTTCAGCAATGATGCATTTAATTGATCAGAAGTGACATTTACTTTTGTTAGAATTTTTTTATACATTATAGAATCGTCATAAACATTGAAAACAATTTAGCTTTGCATCACAGAAATAAATTACATTTTAAAATATGTTTGAAACAGAAAAAACGGTTTCACAAACATAATAGTCAATCCTTTGGCATAACTTTGTAGATATAGAGCGACAACATGCCTTGCTGTTGCTACATGTTTAATGAACTTAAACTTTTTAATCATATTTTGCAGCCAAGATTGTCTGGTTTGTGTATACACTTATGTATGAAGTGAATTATCACCACTAGAGCAACATCCATTTCTTCTCATGCACAGGTGGTGAGATACTCAATTCATTTCAGATCACAAACATTAAAAACTCTAGCTTTAATCTACAGTGTTCTCAAAGCATAACGTTCACTGTTATCACGTCTCTGGCATTCTCAGCGTGGGTCCCTTTTTGTAATGTGGTGCGTGATGCGATGTTTAATGCGTTTCAGAATGCAGAGCAGGTGGTCAGTGATAACCTCTACCTATCTCTGTAGATAACACTGCAATCTGGAATGAAATCTACTGATGGCCTGCTCAAGCTGCCAATCAGCACCCTCTCTTCCTCGCTTTCTTTTGTGTTATTGGGTGAAAGGTTATGTGAAAGACATTGCAGCAGTGTGTCAGGGGTAACAACTAATATCTGTCAACTATAATATTTTTAAACCTTTTTCTTTCCTTCTGTTTTTTTTCTTTTGCCTCTCAAATGGATGTTCACCTCACGCTGGGACTCTTTTAACAGGTATGTGTTCACATTTAACCATTTCCTCATTACCCATGGTCTTCCCTGACCAGCATGCTATCCAGTTTAGCTCCTGTAGGAACATGTGAGGGCTTTTTGACCGAGGGTCCCTGTTGGGTTTGGGAACAAAGTAAAGATTTGTCACCTGGAACCCCTGATGGAGTAGGTATCACACCATGCCTTGAACTTCTGACACCATCAGACCCACATGCTGTTTTTTTATGGCAATTTTGCTTTGGCGAATTGCTGTCTACAGTCCAGATGTTAATTGTAACATTTTTATATTCCATCTAGTTCAAAAACTTTGGATTCACTTTCAGAACAGTTTTGAACAATCTAATGCTTCTCATCTAATTAGCAATAAAAATGAGCCAATCGGAATCCACCCAACTTTAAAAAGCTCACATCGTGCATTCATCTGCCACTTTAAATGCTTGCTCATAATAAAGGCAACATTATTGGTATGGAGTTATTGCTATAGTTAATGTAGTCAATGCCGTTTTCGATACCAAGGGAGAAAACTGACTTAAAACTAAGAGCATAGATTTTTATTGAACGATAACAAAGCTGTATTAACATGAATCAAAATGGTGAAAAACTTAATTCAAACTGTTATTAAAGGGTTAGTTCACCCAGAAACGAAAATTAGCCACGTGTTTATTGTTTATAGACCAGTAGAAAATATATTTTCTTTTATTCAAGTACAGCAATTTTGTCAATATTAGCGATTTCCCGGAAAGTCATAAGTTCTATTATTTTGACATATTTCTTCGTGGAGGCCCTCTCTGGCTTCCAGTATGAATTAAATGAACTGTGCTCCATAATTCTCATCCCGCATTATTTATGGGAAAAAAACATAAAAAAATATTACTTAAAGGGTTGGTTCACCCAAAAATGAAAAGTAGCCTGTCTGTAATGAAGTGAGTTTGATTATAAATATGTTTTAAATATTTCACTATCGATTATGTATCAAAAAATGATACTTTAATAATGTATAATATTTTTGACAACACTACTTCTTGGTGTGAACAGAATTTGTTTTATATGAATTTGCACGACCATTTTTTTTTCTTTTGTACAAATCAAATCATACAGATTCATAAAATTGCCATCATTGCATCATATTGAAGATTTTTATGGAGCGTTTGTGTTCTTCATGCAAAATAACAGCATTTGGCTTTTTAAATTATTTTTTTTTTTTTGTTGATCTATTTTAGTAACTGCTACAAATCTACTAACAAATCATTCAACGTCTTTGCATTGCGACATCTGTCATTTTCCAATCGTCTGTAACCTAACGAAGGTGGCTGGCACAATGAATTTGCTCACAACGAACACTGCACGATAGATGACAATAGGCCTCTTCACATAATTGAAAAGCTAAATGTAAAAATGTAGAATAGAAGCTAATGAAACCGCTCCTTAAAAATGTGTCCTTTCAGTGCTGCTGTCATATTTCAATTTAAAACACAATGCAAAGCAATATTAGGTTCCAATGAGGCATAATAGAGAACAGGACCTGAGGTTACAATCAAATTCCAAACACCGACCATGATGGAAAGTTTGAGCAAGGGGCCATTATTTACCAAATAATAAAAAGACGTTCACCATTATGAACCTTTTCCCTATTATTTCTATACCACTGTGGTAATGTACTATGAAGGTTGCACTTTAGCATTACCATAATTAAAATGGATGCCTGAGGCATTGTGAGTGAGCTGTAATAGATCATATCATTGTGTCGGAGATGCAAAGACACAGATCATTGGCTACTGAGGATGAAGTCAAGTGATTGTAAAAAAATATTTCATTTATTGCTAGTTAGTAGCTTGTAGTCTTGGTTCCACAAATAGCTACTTAATGCTACTGTTTTGTTGTTTGTTTTCCCCAGATAATGAAAAATTTTGCATTTATCATTGCTGAAGCTGTAAAAAAAGGAAAAGTCTCCTAATAATCGTTTTAACTAAACACACACAATCTAAAAGAGTGTCTTTAACACTGGGTGAGTTTTTGAAGGCGTGAAAACTCTGGCCCTGGACTGAAAGTATAAAAGGGTTTGACTGACAGCTGGATCACACGGTATTGATTGAATCTCGCGCCCAGTCTGTGTCTCTGCCTCTGTGTTTTAGCTGAGCTTTGTTTGTTTGGTTTCGTTTGGCAATTCTCTTTGGTTATTACATTGCGTGGAGCCCAAGTTATTGCCTGGTTTGAGTGAGATTGTCAATCCAACCATCATAGCTAGTCCCACCTGTAGATACCAGTTCACTGATTCAAAACTATTCATTTAATGCGAAATCTTAATGCTAAGATTTATTTAGGTTTAAATGTCAATACTTATAATGGCAAAATGGGTATATGGTTTTGTTTATGACAGAAAAATATCACTACCCTAAGAGAACACTTTCTTTCTCTCTTTCAAAGCATTGAGTAAAGCATATCAAGTGGCATCATTTCATATTTTCACACTTTTACTTACATTTATGGAATGACGGTTTAATTACTGACTGACAATATAAATGTTCTGTTCACAACCATTATTTATTTTGACTTTTCTTGAGCTCTTCACAACTCATATTTTCATGATGCGTTTTCATATTTTAAGATTGAAATTCTGGCACTTGGGTAAAACAACAATACCTAAAGTATATGCTACATAAAACAAAAATGACTAAAACAATGAATGTTCAATGTTTTAGTAATGCATGTTAAAATGTTTCCGAGACTGTTTTATTGTGGGGAAAAAAGTTGTGCTCTACAACCTGAATTTCGGGAATGTTGGGACATTTTCATTTCAAAATTTCAAATCATATGAGCCAATATTTTATTTACAGTTTTATAGACTACACTGTAAAGAACAATTCTGTAAAATTTAATGTAAAAAAATGGCAGCTGTGGTTGCCGGAATTGACAGTTTTAATACTGTAATTACTGTAATTCAATTTACAGTTAAATACTGTAATTTCATTACCTGATAAAAAACTAAGAAGAAACATAGGTTTTTCAAGGTTTTTCCCTAGCATTTTTAAAAATCATTTTAAAAGTCATTTCAAATTTGATGCCTGCTACAGGTCTGCAAAAAAAGAAAAAAAGGACTGAAAAAGCGAATTATTTTTTCAGCAAATATAGCAGATAATTAAGTTAATTTATATCGGATTTGTAAAATGTCTTAGAGAGGCAGAGTCTCTCAGATGTAAAGATGGGCAGAGGTTCTTCAATCTGTGATACAGTGCGTAAAAAGATTGTGGAATATCTTTAAAAAAACAGCGTCTCTAAATGTCAAACTGAAAAAGCTTTGCAAATCTCGCCCCATTAGTGCTTGACATCATCAGAATTTCTGTCATTGACATTACTAAATGGGCCCAAGAATAATGAAATGAATGCTGAAATGTATGGTACTGTAAAATGTACTAACATTTCTTGGAATTTGGGTTATTATTAATTAAACGAGCTGTTTGGGACAAACAAAACAAGAAAAAAAAAAACAACATATATTTAAAGAAACCCCATTTCAGTAATTCCGACGTTAAATGATTATGGTTGTTTCGTAACAAACTCAATTGATTTTAAACGGACATTATTAACTCTGAGTGTGTGGTTTCATAAGCAGAGTTCCTGCTGACTTTAGTTGGCGTTATTTTTCCACAGTATTGATGAGTCATTGTCCAAAGCCTCCGTAAATTCCAGTTAAACGGGGAGCGAGAGAGGGGGAGTTTGGCTGCGGAGCGGAGAGCGGCTGCTATTAGCCGTTAATTCTAAAACAAATTATGCAATTAGCTCCCCCATTAGAATGTAGGCCATGCAAGAGGTCGACGCAACCTTCACTTGATCTACTCCTCAGTCGAAACGAGAAGGAAAAAAAAAAAAAAAAAACACACATTATATGCGAGAATGTTAGCCTCAGTACAGCGGACAATAGCTCCACACAGACTGCCTTTTATTTATAGGATTTTCCATAATGAAGTTTCAGTGGTATTCGTGTCTTAAACAAAGAGGCAAATTGTCTGCTCGTCTGAGATAATATTGTCAAGGGAACTAGGCTGTGAATTTCTTCAGCCAGCCCCTGAGAGGAGAGGTGGGGATTTCAAGGTGTTTGTGAGAACACCACTCTCAATAAACTGTGTATTAATTACAAAAAATAAACCATTACCTCAGTGGAAACGCTTTGTCTTCAATTATGTCATCCTGTTACTTGTTCTCGTGAATCAATTTCTGAGCTGTGAGTGATTCAATGTTTTTATTTCCTGGATTTCAAGCGTCTATTTGTTTATCCTCATGTAAAACGCGGACAAAAAGTCATGTTGTAATTGTATTTCTGTTCCAAATCCTTGTGAGCTGCATCAGTGTCTTTTTAAATCAACATCTAACCGATACTGAACCTCACAAGTGACTGATTTGGAGCGTTTCACACTGACAGCTACTCTCTTAACATGCATCAATCAAATAAACTTGCTCACAGCTCATTCCAGCAGAGTTTGGTGTTAACATGCTTTGCTAAGCTAACAACTTGATATTAAAATACAGTTCATTTTAATAAGTTTAAATATTTATTGTATTAGTATTGTGCACAACATGTATTGTAGGACTACATTTAGCAACTTGGATGATTTTGTTTCAAAAGCAGTATTTTCTGGGATGTGCCATAATTATATGCAATGTTTAAATGGCATACTGCCATACTACTGTACTAGTACTATTTCTGCATACTATGCACAGTTTGACTACTTTCTTCACTCATTATACGATTATATTTTCACATAAAAGTGCATTCAAAATTGAAAGTTATAATTAATTCTAAGTAATATTTTCATATTCAGGATAATAATTGGATAAACTTGCTAAATTTCATGTGCAATAGTGTAGCATGCTGCTGTTTAAAAAGTTGCATAATGTGTTCTTTTTTTCCCTTGTTTTTATTTATTTATTTTGACTAATAAATAAATAAAATTTGCATTTAATTAAAATAAAGAAAAAAATGAAATGTAACATTGTCTATTTATTTATTTATTTATTTATTTATTTTTCTATTGGAATGATACTCTTGCCTTGGCAGTTAACTGAAATAAAATGTTAATGTTGAAGTACTAAAATTTTTCTAACTAAAACTGAAATATAACAAAGTGAAATAAAGCTATTGAAACATTTATAGCTACACTATAATAAATTATACCAGAAAGTCATGGAAATTGTTTTTACATCACTTCGACTTTGATATATGATATTTAACTAGATTTAAATTTTTTCCCCCTCCAAGTTGGTTTAATGTGGGCTAACTTTATTTATTTATTTATTATTTTTTATAAATCAAGGCAGCAATTGAAATTTAAAAAAGTAAATTTTTAATTTAAAACACAGCATTATTTATATCTTATTAATTATAATTAATTATATCTTATAGGAACAATCCCCGCTCACACAAGCGAATCACTAGGGTTTGGTACTAAACTGATGTGTAATGAATTCTGCCAATATTGCTCAAGTTTGGATGTTTCCTTTTTTATTTTGATTGAGTGAATTTTACATTTTTCGCTGCAGTTTGGAAAGCACAAAACTCCAAAAACACTTTTAAATGACCACTTTAGAATCAGCGATACATTTTTCTTTTTGCAACAGCCTGAACAATGCTTCCATACAGCTTACTGTGTTAAAGGTCTGCTTGATAGGGTTTAAGCCAACATGGCTGGAGTAATGAGCTGGGATGTTATCTGTCCCCACCAGAGAGGTAAATACCGCTCTTATCTTGAAATGTTTAGCCACATGTTTAAATCAATGCCAAAAGGGCAGGCACAAAAAACCCAAACATGAACACACACATACACAGTACACTTTCCACAGCCATGTGAAGTTAAAAACTAGTAATGCCAGGTCTCAGCGTCCTAAGTATGTATTTAGAGAGGTTAATGTGTATAGAGCGATAGTTCTCAATTCTGGTCCTGCCTTTTAATATAAACAAAGTTATATTAAGAGATTGAGGACCTCTGTGTAGAGATTAAATGAATAGTTTACCCCAAAATTTAGAGAGATGCATTTCATCATCCTCTGCAGTGAATGGGTGACATCAGAATGAGAGCCCCAACAGTCGATAAAGACATAACAGTGATCCACACCACTCAAGCTCATCAATTATTGGCTGTATAAGAAACAAATTTATCATTTTAATATTTTTTACTCATAATATTGCTTTCTTCTGTGAAATGAAAATAATTGAATTTTAAAAAAAAATGCATCAGAAGAGACATCTGCACAGATTAAGCACCGTTTACAACTGAAAACAGTCTAAACAGTTAAAAAAATAAATAAATAAACCAATGAAATGAAGAGAAGAGTGCAGAAGATGGACTTTTTCAATGGAGAGAGCATCATTAGGGAATATGGTTGGCCAGAAGCTCCATTTTACAGTTAAAATGCATCAATGGACTGGAGTCATATTAATCATTTGTGGAGTATTGTATATTTTTATTCTCATTCTGATGGCACCCATCCACTGCTGGGATCCATTGGTGAGCAAGTGAGGAAATGCTACTCATCTACATCATGGATGGCCTAAGTGTTTGTACATTTTTTTGGGTGGATTAATTAAGTTAATCTTATCTTAGTTGTCAGATAACAATTCAGCTGCAAGTCTTAAGTTCCATCACCCTCATGTATAAGTCACTTTGGATTCAAGCATCTGCTAAATGGCTAAATGTAAGTCCTTTGATGGCCAAATGCTGTATGTATCTGAAAAACATCTGGGTTTAAAACCAGAACTAAAAGCTGATTGGTCCATAGAGATGTTTTTCTAAAGTCAACTAGAAAGCGGTCCTATTTCGCAAAGTAGTGTCAAAATGGGTTAATATAGACTATTATTTTCACCATTTGAAAATAATTGTTTGTATATTAACTAATACAGTTAGTCAGTAATCCTTAATAAAACCCCAAATTTCTCATATTTTGGCCGTTTGCTTACAGCCATATGATTATCCAAAGCTCTTTCTTAGACACAGAGTGTATGAATGGCGGAAGTAATGGTACTGACCTCTCATCGTATTGTTTTGGGTGATAAAATGCCGGCTGATAAATGAGACCTAGTAATTGGATTATGATAAAAAGGTTTTCAGATTGCGGAATGAATGGCCATTTGAAATTGCATTAATGTTCCTGACGAGAAGAGAAGGTAATGGTGAAAGCCGTGTCTATTCACACTTTTGTTCTAGCCCCTGAGTCAAAGGGTACGCGTTAAAAGGAGACGTCCCTTGCTTATTGCTAATGTAATTATCTGTGTGACCATTGCATACATGAATTATGTAAAAGTGGCTGAATATTGTAAAAGCAGTTTTAGTGGCCTTTCGGAAAGAAGGAGAACATTACCGCAGAGTCCTTTAGCTCTGGCGACTTCTTTGCACCTCATTATTGTGGCATAAAGGCTTTCATTCGGACCTTATTCTTCTTGTGATGGCCTTTTTTGGCCTTTACAATTTTAGAATTTTTATTAGACCTGCTATGAAATGACTTGCATGTCTAAATCACTTTTAAATGGCGACAGAGAAAATGTTGCGTTGGGATCTTTTTGATCGTTTGAAACCTTTCTCCTCGAGGACAAATCACATTCAGTCTCCGTTTTACAATAGGTTTGCGTGTATGAAATACGCAGGCTGTTCTGCTAAATTAATTTATCATACAAAAACACAAAATGGCATGCCTTTTGTTTCCCCATATTTATTTATTTATTTTGCAAATGCATTCAAATATGGAAGGGAGTCTAGGAGAAATCATAGTCATCGGTGAAATTGTGAGCAGTTAGTAAACATATTTAAGATGCACATGCAAAATTGTTTGTGTCCAGTTGTAAATACAATCTCGAAATGCAATTTCTAAGATTCTAAGAAGCAAATTAGTAGCCTTAATTTGGAATCTTAGTAAATCAGGTGTTTGTAATGGAATAATAACTGGAATAATCATTACGGATGGATATTTACTTTGGGCTTTGTTAAATATTCCCTTCAGCTGAAATGGGTTTAGCAGAAGGGGAGTTGTTTCGATTTTAATATTGGCATTATTTGCTTGATTTTTGATTACCTATTTGGTGACAGCACAGATGTTTCGCCCTCCTCCTCCATCTCCTAAAAGCTGAACAGATGATGCACTTCCTCAGACTTGTTTTTTTTCTGCTCTATGCAGCTGGAGAGGGTAGAAGCCAGACAGAATGAAGAATGGGGTGGACGATAGAATATACTTGCTTATTTCAGTAGCATTATTTATATTTTAGTCTATTTGCTTTATAAATGAGAGATTTATCTGCAATAAATACGGGAACTTTTTATTGATTCCTTTCCGTTATTCAGTTTTTTTTTTTTTACATGAATCCACATTATTTAAGAATCCATGTTAGTTTTAGTACTATGGATATGGATATGTTGCTTGTTGACTCTGGCACTATTTCTACCTATTGCTACCTACCAAGACATCTTTTAAAGGCATTGTAGGACTTTTCTTTGCTGTTCCAAACAAATTATGTTGCCCTCGAAGCCCAGAGATTACTTTGTGATCACACATGCTTCTAGATACAAAATGCCTTGGCACACCTTGTTATAAGAAATAATAATCACAAACAGTTCCCAAAACCTTAGTAACTTTTGCACTTTTGTATCAATCAAACCATGTTGGTTAGGCAATACAAGTCTGTCATTAACAACATTGTCACTTTCTTGATTCAGTTCCAGGTGTCTCGGGTTATGTTCTGATGTACATCTGCACTCTTCAAAAGCTGCTTTCATTCTCTTGGCAAGTTAAACCATGTAGGATGAAATTTGTAGATGTACCGATATAGATTGTACTGCATGTTAGCTCGCATGATCTATGTCCACGTGATGATCTCATAAGAAACGATGCTTTTAACCTCAGGTCAAGAACCGTAGACTCAATCAAAATTCGCAATGCTGTTCGCGAATGTTTTGCTATGGCTCTGGCTGCAGGAAGCTTAGAATCGTTGTCATATGTTGGTAACAACAGAACTTGATCAATTTGGAAAGTGTGAGTAGATTCTGATTATTACATTTTATTTTATTTTTTTTTAATGAACACAGGTTTTATGAACTTTGAATTCTACTGCCGAAGTACATCATACAAAGGTTAATGTATGCTATAAAAGACAATCACATGACTTCAGTTTCTTACCAATGAACTTCGTTAGTTTTTATTTAAAGACATTTTCTCTAAAATTGATGTAAAATAGTTGCAAGAGTGGGATCTTAATAAGGTGATAAATGTGGACTTGCGAGTTGTTTATCCGTTGTGATGTTTAATGTCCTGCTAACTTCTATAGTTCCATTTAGACACTTGTTAGTTAGCAAGCCCTTTTAACAAGATACGTAGTCTATGAAAATAATAGCTTTTATTAACCACCATTCAGGTATTTAACCAAAATGCTGTTGACTTCTAGGAGTTCTAAAATGCTTCTTCATTTCTGGGTTTTGGCCTTTAAATATACCCTATCCCTAACACTATGCATATATAGCTCGGCTTACAAAGACATTTCCAAGTAACTTCATCACTTACTGAAACCAATGTAAAATAAATAAGTAAATGTAAAAGAGAAGCGTTACAACATACAAGTACATAAGGTAGGTTGAAAGTCTAAAAACGGATGCAAAAATCAACTCTTTCACTCATATGTGGTTTTCTGCTTGTTAGAGAATTTGCTCACAACGTGCCATAACATCAGACTTTGTTAGAATCAACCGTGTTTGTTAATCATACACTTCAGTTGAGTAACAAAGTTTTTTTTTTTTTTTTATTTATTTTTTTTATTATTATTCAGTCAAGATGCTGCCTTAGTAGGCTGCTGTCCTTGTAGACAGCAATAGCGAATCGGCTATCTATGTTTTGGACCAGAGCTTCTATTTAAACTTGTTTTCTACTTTTCTGTGTGTATTGTTAACCAAGATTTCCTCTAGGCTGACAACTAGCAGTCCGGCATGTGGAAATTCACCTGTAAAATGCCTGTGGTTGTCTACCAACACTAGACGTCCTATATATGCTGCTCGTTACTGGAGATTGGCGTTAAATTACCAAGGTGACAAGTCTCGAGGTTGCAAATCAACCCTTAGTTTCCTAAAGAATTGTTTCCAGTGTAAGCTTCAGGGAAAACTCAGGTGTTGTTTCAGTTTGCTGGATCCCACACGTACGCTGTGCCCTTTTCCTCTGCTACCAGTGTTTGTTCTTCACACTGCTTGCGTTCCATCTGATCCTACCATTAAAATGCTGACCTGAGTGGATGAATAATCACTTGGTGCCAATTATCTTTACACACTGTCAGTTAATATTCACTCCCCTGTCTGCGCTCCTGCATGTTGCTTCCGATAAAAGGCATGTTTGTTTAGCGTCTCTGTATATTCACACCTCCGTCACCCTCCTCCTCTTACACACGGCTGCGCAAGAAGTGCTCGGCGCCCAGAAATTAGCTTCTTTCTACCTGAACGTCTCCTCTAACAAGCGTATGCTTCGAGATCCGGCGACCAGGAGTAAGAGGAAAAAGCTGTAACATGTTGTTAACAATTACTCAGCGAATTATCGTGAATCTCATTAGACTCAAGCTGCACCTTTTAACCTTGTTAGCCGTGCCAGAATGAACACTGGCCCCAGAATGCATGTTGGGTAATTAAAGGTGGATCAGGTGGCAGCTAGGCCGAGATCTCTGAGCTGCAGTCGCAACTGAAATACAGATCGTTCATTTGAGCTTGTAATAATGATAAGGTGTCTTAAAACAGGATAAAAATATGCTATTTTGGGATATTTTTGTCGGATGAGGAAGCGCTTCGCTGGAGCCGTTGAAACATGCCGTTGAAACAGGCTTATCTGTGCAAAGGTTAATGAGGAGCGGTGTGGTGTTGGTAAGTAAGACACAACAAAAGCTCTGTCGTTCATATCAGCGAGCGCACATGGCGTGAAAGAGCTGCAGGCATCACCAGGCACACTGGGAAACACTGATATGATTCCTGTCTCTCCAAAAGCATCTTCAGTTTGCCTAATTACTTTTCTGCTACTCCAAGTATGCTGGTTTATGATGGAACCATTATTGTTGCGTGACCGTTCTTGATGATAGCCATGATATGGAATTCAGGCATTTTAAGTGCACGTGAAACGAGTTACGAGGTTTCCTAACCAGGCACGACATTATTAGCTTACAGCAAAAGTGATTTGTTTGTTTACACTGAAAACAAAAATGCTGTGTGATGAAACGCAACTACAGCCAGCAGGAACTTATTTGATGTTTAATACAGTTATTTAAAGATAGATTTTGCACTAATGAGATTTCTCCTTGTAGGCAAGTCATGACACAAGTTGGACTTAATGGCTGCGGCCCAATTCAGAGGCAACATCCTTCGAAGGCTGCAGAGAATAGAGAATTGTTCTTGTCTTGGCGCTATTGATGAGCAACAGTAAAGGACTTTGTTCAACCTAAGTTCTATGGAAGCCTGTTTCTGCCACTGTATAAAAAAAAAAAAAAAAAAAGGTAATTGAGACTTTTTATCTAACAATTCTGACTTTTTTTTGTTTCTCAGAATTGTGAGATTTTTCAGCGTTGCTGAGATGTACTTGCCAAAGACAAGACGTGTCCACGGACTGTAGGATGCGTATTCTATAGCCTGTAACCATGGAAAAGATAAAAGAAGACTATTTCCGGCGCGGTTTCACTAACAGAGAAATCGTAATTTTATTAGAGGAGTCATAGAGAATCTTCTATGATCTTTTCCATGGTTACAGGCTATAGAATACACATCCTACAGTCCGTGGACACGTCTTGTCTTTGGCAAGTACATCTCAGCAACGCTGAAAAATCTAGCATTTCTCGCAATTCTGAGAAAAAAAGTCAGAATTGTGGGATAAAAAGCCGCAATTACCTTTCTTTCTTTGTTTTTTTTTTTATACAGTGGTGGAAACGGGCTTCCATAAAGTTCACCTACATAATAAAAACTAGACTAGAAAAATATTTTATTAAATCTTAGTTAATAGTTAGTGAAGTTTACTCATGGTTAGGCTAATGTTAGTATATTCCTAAATGTTGCACCCTTTGAAATCTAAAATGGTGTTGTTTATTAGTGTTGGCATTCAGGCTAATGCTAGTATACACCTACAAGTTGTTTCTGTGAAATGTACGTGTCTGTTGTTTACTCATGCGTTAACTTTGAGGCTAATGTTAGTATATTAACAGTGTCATCAGTGTAATCTAATGGTATGTTCAAGTTTTCCTCGTAAGTTCATACTGTATGTACATGTCGGGAAGTCATAAATTACAGGCCTTACAAAAATGAACCATGGTTTTGCTGCAAATAAAACTATGTTGCCACAAATTAACCATGGTTTTACTACACTAACCGTAGTATTTTAGTAAAGCTGCGGTTCTACAAACATAATCAATAAGATGAAAATAATGGTTACTACACACTTACTGATATTTAGAAAGCATTCAAATCCCTTTAATTGGTTCAAGGTTGGTGATGGATTTACAAAAAAAGGAATAAAAACACAGCAAAGGTTTTTCACTCTACTTCTACACAAAATGATGAAGAATGTGTTTTTGCAACTGTATTTTTACTGTTTATATTTGAATTCAATTTATGAATGTGCTCTAAACTGAAGCATTACACACAATATTTTTCACACAAAACTTTTCTTTATTTTAAATGAACAATTATTTCATGCAACAAACTTACTGACAGTACAGACTGTCACATCCTCAACAATGTAAAAATCATCATTTTATTAGACACCCTAACCCTAACTGATGGAATATGACCCTGGACTACAAAACCAGTGTTATGTCGCTGGGGTATATTTGTAGCAATAGCCAATAATACATGGTATGTGTCAAAATGATTGATTTTTCTTTTTTGTCAAAAGTCTTTAGAATAGTGAGTAAAGATCATGTTCCATGAAAGTATTTTGTCAATTTTATACAGAAAATATATTAAAACTCATTTTTGATTAGTAGTACCCTCAGATTTTCATATAGTTGTATCTCGGTCAAATATTGCCATATCCATCCAAATCATACATCAATGGTACGCATGTATAGATTGCAATTTTGGAAAATTAACACTTACGACTGGTTTTGTTGTCCAGGGTCACAAATGATCTCTAGAATGAGAGTGCCCCCCCCTTATTAAATGACTGGTAAAATATGTCCAGTATAATATATGCTTCTTGTTTCAGTAGTAAATGCATCAACCCAGCACTACTACTACTATAAAAGAGCAATTGAGTTATTCATTCATTCGATGGTGGTTTATATGTTGTTGTTACAAGTGTAAAACTTTAGCGTGAAACATTTGTGCTGTGTATTTATATAGGAATGAAATCATCGTTTTTGTCTTGGACTGTGTGCTAGGTTATCCTTTTTAGGCGATCATGACTTGGCAATAACAATCCGACTCCATTTAAACCATGAAACTAAAAGTGGATCCTGAATTATCTGGAGTGAGGGAAGTGGGCTGTGCCGTGTCATACAGTCAGAAAAACTATATTGAGTTTGGGAAGGGTAAAATTAGAGTCTCATGTGTCACAGGCAGGGACAGATTGCTGTAGTCCAAGCGTGTTGTTGGGTGTTTTTCATGCTTGGCAGTTGCTTGTGTTTCGGCGGCCAGCAGGCAAGAGCTGAACGCTAATTGAAGCGGAGGAAGTGGTGTGCTCAGGGGCCATGCCTCAGTCCCCAGCACCTCCATCGCGTCGCTCCCCTGGGGGGCGTGAAATTGTTTTGTGTGTCCATGTCATTGCAGAGCTGGAAGCACCACAACTGAGCACACATACATACTCATTTACACAATTATAAGCACGGTGTCATATGCCTACCAGGCATGCACGGCTATCTGCCTCTGAGACTAGGCATAGCCCATTATGTGCACCGAGGGTGGGTAATATTGTCCTTTTTATCACCTTTAATTGAGCTGTGTAAAATAAGAGATTTCTGTATGTGGGCAGAATCAAGGTTAGAGCAATTAGAGAACAGTTAGCCCCTTTTGATCAACTGATTCTGCAGTTTTATACTTAAGAGTAATAAGGTTGACTGAGCCTTTTGTGAAAACGTACCTGATTTTATTGAAAATGTTGTGAATATTTATATTTCAAATTATATGTTGATGCATGTTTACAAATATTTATGCACTTTTTGAATACATTTTGTCTTTGAAAGTAATCGATACACTTATTCAACAACACATTACATTTACGTTGATGAAGAGTGCACTGTAAAAAAAATTGCTGTGATTTTGAACGGTTAAAAAAACGGTGAAAATGCTGCGGTAACAACCTGTTAAATGGTTAATGGTAAATTCCTGGTAGGAACTGACATTCCTCAAAATTCCCTGTTAAAGAATATATCAGTTAAAGAAATTATGGTATTTAACTGTAAATTTAGCTTAAACCGTAAAACCTAAAATGTTGTTAACGTATTTCTTCATGGTCGAATTCCTGTAACCACAGCTGTTGTTTTTTTACCATACATTTTATAGATTTATTTTTGCTTTTTTCCCCACAGTGTGATGTTGCTGTTCTTCAGAACAAATGTTTCTATTCATCAAATGAATCTCATAACAGAAATTAATTACAAGCGTAATTAAGTACAATGTAAAAACATGTATGTACACAATAAGTGCATTGTATCAAATCGTTAATTTGCTGTAAAAGTACATAATAGTTAAGGCCAACTGATATAAAGTGGAATCGAATCCTGAAATATTACAGTTTTCATAATAATATTAAAATACATAACTGTTTTCAACATGAATAATAATTGTAATGTAATATAATATACAATTTTTTTTCTTGATTAATAATTCAGCCACTGAAGACTATAGTGCTGTAGACATTTTAAATATTATAACAATATTTCTTATTCATAAGAAACGCAAAAACGTTGCTGAGTTAAAACTATTAAACGTTTTATGTATTTATTTATTTTTAAGAGTAAACTTGAACGTTCATTAAACATAAATAAGTATATACTGTGTACTAAAAACAGAATTATTCATAGGGATGATGCTTTTTGATCCTTCAGTGTCTGCATTTATTGATTTATAGACTACCGTTTTATTAGCACGTCTGGTGTGGTGTAGACTACGCACTTGGCCTGTGGAAGTGCTGGTCTAGCCATTAAAATTTATTCCTGGCCCATGTAAGTTTTAGACTTCAGCCTTTTCTTAACTTTGCACCTTTGCATAAATTGCATGTTTATGCATCATAACTCATTCTGCATATTTAATATTTTTCCCCTACACTCAGTCTTCCCTACACAAACTTGCACACAAGTTGTTTTCTAATGAATTCATTAATTAATTTATTTTTTGTAGCACTGACAATGTTTCGAACATATTGAGGGCAGTGGATCCTGGGGTAACACATTGTTGTGGGGTTTGAGAGGCGGTGGAAGTCAGTCGGGGCGTGTGGGTGCAGCGGAGGTTGGTGTAGTTGTTTGCTGGGCTTGCATCTTTTTGGCCCAGGCCTGGCAGTGAGGGAGATGAATGGTCCCCTCCACCCGCCATACTAAGTAATACGGTGGATGATAAATCGCTGCTTTCATTGCCACCAAAATTGGAATCATTGGGTCCAGCAACCAAAAAACTAGGAATGGCCCTTTTGCTGGCACATAGTCATCTGTTAAAATGCCATACCTGAGGCCACACACGGTAGTCCCTCCTCAGCCTCTCACTTAGATTAATGATGGGAAATGAGTCAGGGAATAGGGACCTTCTTAAGACACGGCCTCTCCGTGTTTATCAGGAGCCCTGGCCTCTTGCTTTACACTAAAAGCTTTGCTGGGGGAAAAAGAACCCTGGATGTTTATCTTTTTTGTGGTATCAATGGAGATTTGATACTGCTTCCGCAGTGTCAAATAATAAACTAGTAAAAACAAATCCCTGTCTGCATGGAATGTCTTGTTTAGCTTAATGAGTTTTACTAATTAAATCAAGACAAATCGAAATGTAACCTTTTCTGGTCAGTAGCACTTAACCTGCAACTACTGCAGCATGGAAGTGCTGTAGTCTAGACCAGCTCACTGAGAGTTGAAAGGCTCCCAAGTCCATAATAAGACCATAAAAATATATTTTTACATAGCCCTGCAAAATAAATGTTTAAACCAGCCACAGCTGTTTTCTGGTCCTGGCTGGTTTAACCTAGTCTAGTTTAACCAGTGTTCAGCTAGTTCAGATTGTAGATAAACCCCCTCTAAAACCACCCAATAGAACACGTGGGCTGGTTTAAGCTGTAAAAGTTTTTTTCTCTAGCTGATTTTTTTTTTTTGCACATGTATCATCTGCCAGATGAATACCATTTTGGTTTTTACATTCACAAAAGTTACATACACAAAAAATAGGTCTTGTCTGGTAACTTGTTTGTGCTTCATATATCACTTGTATTTAAAACCATGTGTACTTAAAAACCTCTAAATTTCTTCTAGCAGATATGAGATAAATATGATATGATAAAACAAAAGATATGATAAAAAGAGCAAACAACAGCCCAAATGCATCAGACTGGTGTTTTGGATTATTTTAGGGGGTTTAGAGGGACATTTTTTTGTTTGCCATTACACCTCTACAATCTAAACGAGCTGAGACGAGCTCAAACCAGAAACAGAAACAAAGAAACCGCTTAGGCTGGTTTAAACCTTCAACGGGCCCAAGACATATCTGACAACCTGAATATAACAGAGACTTGTGGGTGAGCTATTTGGACATGGACCATTAAGCAACCACCTGACAACTAACCAGCAACCCTCTCAATGTTCTAGAAACCACATAGAAATGCATAAAAATACCCTACACACCTTTTCAAACATTCAATTCCCTGCTAACTATAACATTCTACCAATGTGCTGGCTAATTTTATATAGTCAAATTACTTTTTTTTTCTTTTTTTTTTCTCTTCAATAAATATAAAAATCTAGTTTTAATGAATGGCTTTTAAATATGCGTATGAGAAACACAAAGTCACAGTTAGCACAATGTTAATACACTTCCTAAAATTCTGGCTCCAAGAAAACACAATGAAAGCAAATTGGTGTGCACGAGCGTTACTGTGAAATTGAGTGACTGCATGTGAAACACTTGTCAATGATTATGGACCCAATGTTAGAGAATGATGATTATTACTCATTTGCCAATGTTTTATGCGGAGACTGCTCATTTGCATTTTTTACCCAGGTGTGACAATCAGTGGAATGGGATTATCTCAGCAAACATGGAAATTCATGTAATTCAATTTCTCCTAACAAAACATCCCCTTTGGAAATGTAACTTTTGCCATCACAGAAAAAACACTGTTAGCCAGTCTCTTTGTTGCTCGTTTAAATGTTTCTCTGCGCAAGGCTACAATTACATTTTTTTTTTTTTTTTTTAATAAAAGCAAATGTTTTAATTTATCATCTTTTTATTTTTTTTTATTTCAGAATATGAAGTCTTAATATAGAGCTTACAGATTTACAACATCATCATTTTGAAACCATCAAAATCATGTTTTTATTTGTTTTCCCTCAGTTCTTCTGTTTTCTTCGTTAGTCTGAATGAAAATGTAAATTCATTCTTTGTTGCTAGGTGTTGCTTTTATGGTGTTAAAAGCTCACAAACACTGCTTTAAATTAAATCACTGGAGGGGTTTAGGGAAATATAATGAAATATTATGAGTTGTTTGTGAGTCGTTGAACAAAAAGAAAATTTAAAGTGTTTTTCAGACCTTGCATGTATGCGAACCTGTTGATTGGGACTCCCAAAACCAAAATATGAGCTGTTCATCACCCATAGTAGAAACACTTTAAAGTCTACTGTCTGCTATTAGATTCCTAACTGAAATATAACCAGATCTGAAATGCTCTACATAGAAAACAATATCAATGCTCCACAGGCACATTACTTTTACATTTTGGCATTAGCACATATTGCTAAATCAAAAAATACAGAGCATAAACAAATATTATTTGACTAGCAGTTAGCTAGGTAGTCAAGCCTGTTTAGTTTCAAATATTATTACCTTGTAAAAATACTTTTTGTTTGATCCTCTCTTATATTTATTCACTGAATACTTGTCTTTTGGGTGGTTGTTAACAATGTAGTTGGTGGTGGAATGCTTGCAGAAGAATTATAAACACTCTTTACTGATCATATTCTTGTTAGGAGGTCGAGGGTTACAGACTGTCATAAACCAGAATGCTCCAGAGTTAAAGAGAGCACTGACTACTTTTATAGAGGTCAAATAGAGAGAAACAGGAGAGAAAATGTCCTCTGCATGCCTTAGAAAACTGAATTTGCCAAGGAGTAACATTTCCCATAGGACATGTGCCTTTTGTGCAGGTTTTAATTGGATATGAATATCTTGACTATTGAAAGACATGGTCAGTTAACACTCAAAATCCCATTGATATCTTGTATGTGCATCATGAGATGAGGTCAGCTCCACTGTGGTATGCGTGATTCCAATTTTTTTTTTTTTTTTTTTTACTTTTGATACCATGACATTCTTTCAAGTAAAAGCTACAGTAAGCTTTATTTTATCTATCTGGGATTAATTGGATTATAAAAAGTGGGTGGTGCCGTTTTATTGGAGGGAAGGGTTTTGTGAAATGATCTTAAAAGGAAAGTCGTTACAGAAGTTTGTTAAAGTTAAACATATGTATTAAGGCTGTAAATAGGTTTTTTTAACCTAGTTAATAATACTGGCTGCCCATTTATCACTCATCCTTGGTGAAATGGATATTCAATGAAAAGGATAAAAATAAGGCAGGACTGGGTTTTATCCATTTGGCAATT
The DNA here is from genome assembly GCA_034779775.1 of Enteromius afrohamiltoni. Taxonomy (NCBI): domain Eukaryota; kingdom Metazoa; phylum Chordata; class Actinopteri; order Cypriniformes; family Cyprinidae; genus Enteromius; species Enteromius afrohamiltoni. The sequence goes on along the minus strand of JAUYWG010000064.1, from coordinate 2,385,583 downwards.
GGTTGGATTGTAAAAGGGACTGTTTATTTTCTTTAAATGAATGTGCACTGATGATTTGCGGACTATAAGATTGGAAACGTGTATTAAGAAGGGTCAATTTCATGTTGATTTAATTCAGGCCGCATTTATGCAGATCCTGTTGTGAAACTATACGGGGCGCAATGAATTAATATTAGATGATTTGGACTCAAAGTCGAAAAAAGACACCAATGAAAATTTGAGCGTTCATCTTGTCTGTTTTGGTATCCTTAAGCTAACAAAATGCAAAACATCAAATGGCACCAAAAAGCATTAAAAACTGAAACCATTCAAAGTACCCGGCTTATTTCATCAGGCGCCAATTTCTCTATAATTTGTTGATTGTGAGTGGCCTTAAGATTCATCTGCTTTGAAAGCAATTACGGCAACTTGTCCAGAAGCACCAGGAGCAGTCGCACGCGCTCCTTTTTTCCAGCTCTGCCGGAATGCAACGACAGCGACAACTTTTTTTTTTTTATGACCCTGAGCCTAAAATACCAGCTTGTTGCGACAAACCAAACTAAGTGTGCCCTCAAGAGTCGGTTTCTGATCCGCGTCTCCAGGCGTGTTGCTGGAACAGAGAGCTCTTCACGTGGTTTCGGAGGCTTTGCTCTTTTTAATGTAGCCGAATGATTTGTAGGGTTCTGAAAATAGCTGTTTCTCTCGCTTTAAAGGAAGAAGGAGATGAGAGCAAACACAAGTCAGGTGTTCCACAATCAAAGTGAAAGAACTGTAGCAAATGAGACCCTTTCCAGTTCTTCAGGCTCTGCTAATGGCGCTGCTCTACTCTATGACTGTTGATGACTTCTGAAAACACATTTAGACATCATAAGGGCTTTGATGTAACATGTCAGTAGGATAATTTGCCAATATTGTAATTGAAGGACTATCCGGCAGCATTTTAGCTTGTTTTAAATTCCACTACAACACATGTGGTGACTCAGCGAGGCTACTTTTAGATGCATAATGTGAATAAGACCACAGAGTAGCACATTATGAAGCATTAGGTGATTTTGATTTCATCAGATGTCGACCTGATAGCCACCCAGAAAAAATAAGTCGTGAGACAGAAATATGGTGAGTCTTTTTAGAGGAAACTGGTATGTTTTGCATCAGTACTCCTGAAGAATTGGTCGCAAAAAAAGAACAGCAAAAGCCTTTTAACATCTCTACATTATAGAACTGCTCCAGTTATATTATTCAGAAGACTCTGGCTAAATTTGTCTTGGTTTTTCTTTGAGTGGTACCGGAGTGTGTTTGATTAGATTCGACTCTGTATTAAAGTAAGCAACTGAGATCACAGCAGTGTTTTGTTCTTCGATGTGTTTCAACCTGGTCTCATAAAATTGCGTACTTATGTGCACTTTTTGTGCAACACCATTTTTACATGCCTTACTGCGCGCTTCGCTGCGAAACCCAACCCTAAACCTAACCAACAGTGTTAACGAGTGCAAAACTCCTATAAAAAGACATTTGTTGATGCAACCGTGCCATTGGTTTTGTTGAACCGCAGTTACAAGGGATTCAAACCCAGAGCTCCTTGGCTTTCAAGTACGCCTCTTTACTCCGTGAGCTGCCGAACTAACCTACAGTCTACAAAAACCCGTAGATACGGTATGAAGCTGGATATGTGTGATGCTAACATTTTAAAAGCATTCGTTTTCAAATCTCAGAGCATATTAATTCATTTTGAAGTCTTAGCATGATATTTGGCAAGTAAAATTATACTTTATTAATCGATACTGACACTTTTTATTCTTTTTACACAAATATACAGAGTTTTACTACCTCTTGGGTTCATTTCCTTTTTAAACTGCAGTGATAATGTATGTACTTGTTGGTACGTATTTTGTCGCTATAAAGTGCAGGTACCATGAGACCAGGTAGGTTTTTTTCTTTCTTTTTTTTTCTTTCTTTAAAAGATCTTTCTTGTTTTTTAAAAGCTAATTTTTGTGTATGCAGTCATATAGAAATCTCAAATGATCAATATAAGCCATGATTTATTTATGACTAATAAATGGAGGGGGGAAAAAAAATTGTACTCGTTTTGAGTTTTTTTTGAGGATTACATTTAACACAATTGAATTGTTACTGTTTTTAAAGCTAAAATTTCAAAAGTGTAAATGCGCATGGGCAATTAAATCTCAAATATTATCTGTCAACTGAATAATAATAATATACCTATATCTTGCATCTCTACTTTTGCCATAAACTGGAAAAAAAAGAATGTGTTGAGTGAATACTTCAATTACTTACAGCTAACGTACAAAAATAAACTCATTTGTCACAACTTGCTAGTGTAACAAGGTACATGATCTGCAGAAAGTGTCATTGAACGTGTCAGTGAATGAATCTGAAGCAAAAGATTCGAAAATGATTCGAAAGAATATCAACCAACATTCTGTGCAGAACTGCACGTTCTCTTGTTGCTCCAATAGTTCTGAAGGGGAAAACTGAGTGCAGTAGACTGTAGAGCATCTCTCGAACACTGAGATGAAGTAATGATTGCAAATATTTAAGTTTACAAAGCTAGACTGGATTGTGTTCGCACACATGCACAGAGCACGTCTCAGACAGATTCACAGGTGGGATGCAGACTAGACTATATTTCCCACAGCTGATGCCCCATTAACAGAAGCATTCAGGTGATCAGTGAATACAACCACTGCGCTTTCAGCATTTACTATTATTACATCCTTCAGCCTCACTGCACAAACAGATGCCATTTATTTATCCTTGTATGATGCCACAAATTGAAGCAAGTGTGCGCTGATACATTTAGTATTGTTACAGCGATTTGTTTTGTTACTGCTTTTTACAGTAAAATGAAAACATTCAGTGACCAAGGGCTTTCAAACTCAGATTTGAACATCACTGATAACACTTTGGAAAATGCAGAAATAAAGAATAAAGCCCTATTGGGACGGGACTAGTTTTACAGGAATGTTTGTTTCACAGGCGTACTTGGTGATTTTAATCCCGTCCGAATCTGCCATGTCTGTGTTTTTCTCCCACAACCTCTGTGATAATTCCAGAGCAAATGACCTGTGGTTTTTCAGCAAACTCGGTGGTCCTCTGAGAAAACTTATCCCGTCCGAATGCGATGTCGGTGATTGCCGGTGATATTTCGTTTTACAGCGCGTTTTCTTGTTTGTTTTGGCCAACACGATATGCTCTTACCGCACACACGTTTGATATATTTTGATATAGAAAAAATTAAATAAACACAAATAAAGAGGCAGATCACGTAAACTGTTAAGACTGAGTATTGTAATATCAGTATCAGGTAAGATTACTCGCGTTAATTTCTGCACTCGGTTACATGTTTTCTTTATCAAAATTAAACATGGGTTTACTACAAATAAAAACATAATAGTTCAAATAAAGTAACCACCCATTAACATGGTTTTGCTTTAGCTTCACCATGGTATTTGTGATTATACTAATTGTAATCAATCTGAATGACTAAAGCAATGCACGCATGCAGATCTCTGTGACGCCAAGATGAACAAAACAGACTCACCCACCTCTGTAATAAACGCGGAGATGTTAGTCCCGTCCGAAATGGTACATGAAAATCACGGACATCATGTGATAATGATCGAAACTCGAAAACTAGTCCCGTCCGAACAGGGCTTAAGACTAACACATTCCAGTCATCACTAAGTCTTTTGTATATTTCCTGTGTTGTCTTATTAATGATTCTGGCCTTTGATGACTGGATTGGTTTTTTTTTGTTGTTTTTTTTTTATGTAAAAAGCAGATTTATTTCAAGGAATGCCATAGCAATTTCCGTTCTGCAGTAACTTCTCATTTACCTGGTCTTTTCTTTTCCACATGTAGGTTTTCTTCAATTACTTGTACAAGCACATTGAAAAGGTCATTTTCCAAACCTCTTTTGATATGTCATGTTTTTTTTTTTTTTTTCTTTGTACGTCATGAAAAGTTGAACTACATATTTAGCAGTATACAGTGTGTGTGTATATATATATATATATATGAAGTGTTTTGATTTAAAACAGCTTGTTTTTGATTCAAGACATCATGAGTCTCCAGTGTCTCTCTGCTCTATCGTTGTCTTGCGCAGGAAGCCACGTCCACCCGCATATATGGGCCGCCCCGTAATTTGAAAGTCTCAATGTATCAACATCAAACACTTCTTTTAATTGACTCAGAAATGCACTTAGCGCACTGCATGCGATTGGAAATGGGATATTATGAACTGTCAGTTTGCATTTATCGCAATTTTGCTCTGGGATTTGGAAAAGCAATGGAAAACAGGAGCCGGGCTGGAGAGAGGAAGTAAAGGGCTGAGCGAGCGACTGTTTAAAGACTTTATCTGTGCCCTAAACACACACACACACACAAACACATTCACAGTCAATGTTTTTGTCATCCGATACGCAGCAGTATTGCATTTTGCGTTCTTTATTCATTGTGTCTTTTATTGGTTGAAAATGGGATTTAAAGAGGTCAGGCGTCTTCTCGGAGTATATTAAAAGTAGCCATTATGAAATTAATCTGATCAGAGCATGAACCGGCTTATTTTTAAATTGTCTCTAATATCGCAGAAACCCTCTCTCTTGTTGTCTAGCTAAACTGGGCTATTGCACTCTGGGAATGATTTGCGGAAGGCTTCTTTTATATAAAGTACTTTTTCGTTTTCTGTTTTTTCCCCCTTTTATTTTCTCCGCTCAGAGGGCCGTCACTGAGCAGGTCCCTGGCGACTGGCGTCTGAAACTTATGACTAGCCATGTCTACAGACATCACGGCGCAACCAAAGCATGGCAGAATGACAGATCGTGCCTTCAATATGTACTGACAAACAAATTAGTGAGAAGATGCTTTGCGCTGCATAACAGATGTATGGGTGCCGTGGTACGGAACAGCCGCCGAAAAAAAAAAGAAAGAACCGCACCCCATCTGGACCAGTATGGGCCCAGTGGCCCGCTCATTCCAGCTCCAGCAAAAGAGACGGGACTCGGCGGAATTACTGATCACGCGATAATGACAGACATGGATGTATGACTGAGTTTTGTCAGCTTTGGACACCTAAGTCCACTTGTAGGAAAAAAAAAAAAACGTACATGTTTCACGATCTCACCAGTCTGTTATAAATATATATATATATATAGCGAGATATATAGAGATTTTTTTTCCCCCTAAAATTAAATTCAATTCAATTTGTTTGTATTAAGGTTATTGTACTCTTTATTTTGGTGTTTTGAGATAGAAATTTGTATGTATGTGTATATATATATATATATATATATATGTGTGTGTGTGTAGGTGTGTACATTAAGGAAGCATGGGTGTAGCAAAATTCAATTTGCAATGCAATATTCAAAATTGCAATGTATTTCTTATTTAAATTTCCATTTCCATTACTCTATATGTGCAAAGTTTGGTGCAGATGGAAAATGAAATATTAATATAACTGCTGTAAATGGCAAATGTAAATAATAATATGTAACTTGCATACTAATGTTATGTATAAGCTGTATAAGTTGCGATATTAAAATGAAAATGTTTTACCCAAATTGATCTGATATGTGTAACATGTCCAAGCAAAAACAGTAGCAAAATTATCATTTGAATGTTATTTGTCTGTAATGCGTTTAGACTAACAGTTAGGACACTTACGATTGCATTTTCATCATGACGCGTGGGATACTTGTAGCAAAATTCAATGCAGCTTTGAAAATGCATTTCGCACTCACCACGCCCATGAAGTGGAGCGTGAAGAGAGAAATAGTGGTGTTTTAGAAAATTTGTACACGTAAAAAATATCCCTTTCTTTGTGCCCCAAAACAGTGGTAAAACTATTAACAAGCATGTTAACATTGGGCATTATAAAAGACAGTTATTTTACGTTAGAATAAGTCTTTAAAAAATATTTTAATTTAATTTACTTATTTCCTACTTTTTCTATGTGCATTATTAAAATTCCTTCAGCGTTAACATGAAAACAAACTTGAATGCCCCAGAGATTTTATTGTAGAATTTTATAGAAAATGAATGACAAAGTGTGTCACAATGGGACCACCGAGAGAGCCCTTGAAGTGTGTTCTTTTAAGGGTGTAGGGCGTTTGTAACTCTCTTGGTGAAGGGAGCGACGGACCAAACGTTACCTTGACAACACTGCGCGTGCGTGCAGCATTCCGCCTGCAACAGTTGTTGCAAATAAATATTTCTTCTCATTATTATTTAATCTAAATAATTCTGCAAAACGCTCCAATATTAATCTAGTTCTGTCACCTACATGCGCGTACTTCATCTCTCCAGCCGCTATGTTTCGAACGATCTAAACGTAACATGCTTTTTGTCATGATGAAAATGCAATAGTAAGTGTTCTAGCTGTTACTCTAAATGCATTTTGGACAAATAACATTTAAATTATAATTTTTGCTACTATTTCTGCTTGGACTTGTTACACACATCAAATCAATTTGGGTTATACATTTTCATTTTAATTTTCCAAGTTTTACAGCATTAAAATTAGTATGCAAGTTACATATTAAGATTACTGTTGTAAATGGTAAATGTAAATAGTATTATTGAATTTTCCTTCTGCATGAAACTTTGCACACATGGGGTAATGGAAAATGTAGATTTAAATAAGAAATGCATTGCCGTTTTGAACATTGCATTGCAAATTTAATTTTGCTACACATGCTTCCATAGTATATATGTGTATTTATGTGTGTGTGTGTGTGTGTGTGTGTGTGTTTATGTATATGTTGGAGATTTTGCTCTCCTTTTTATTATTTTAAGATTTACAGTTAATATCAAAGGGAAAAATTTAAATCTATTATTGATTAAGAGAGAGAGAGAGAGAGATGTAGAAGCAATTTTCACTCAAAAATTGTTAATGTTGAAGAAATGGCAAGTAACACATTTAATTAAATGTGCAATTTTGAAAGGAAAAAAATGAAATAATGTTTACTTGTAAAATATATTTAGTTTTATTACTCAAATTTCTCAATTATTTTTACACCGTGTAAAAATTTTACCTCCATATTTGAAGAAATCTGTGGCTTTGTAAGAAGAAATACAGAGGGAAGTTTGCAGACAGTAACTGAAATAGATGCAGATGGTTATTGCAACATAAATAGAAAACAAGAGCAGAATGCATGTAAAGAGAACGGGGGCAGAGGGACTCATAAATGAAAAACACTGACTGACAGAAACACTGGGAATAGTGCTGCCAACTTCAGCAGAGGGAAATAAACTGCTCTTGGAAAAAAAGGGACATTTCCTGTCTTTATACCATTTATGCCAAGCGAGGACACAACTAACCATTTTTAAAACCAAAAAATTTAAAGGGAAGGTGTAATAATGATAAGGCGCAAACTGTGATGTATGGATTTAATACTGAATGCATATGTTTCCTTTAAGTATGTGATGATCCTGTCTTATACGGGATGGTTGACAAGCCTAACTGGGAAGTGTTCGATGAGAGATGGTGGAGAAAGCCGTTGCAGAAAGAAATGCGTTAGACAGGAAAAGAAAAGGCGAGGGTTTGCGAGTGAGAACGTATCATTGTTGCATGGCTGGTGGGGGCCTGTGAATGACACCGAGAGAAATAGTAAACAACGAAGAGACACAGTTGATCTGAGGCTAAGCGTGTCGAGCAGACAGTATAAAAGACGGAGATCTGATAATTCGGCGTGATGTATGGAGCAGAGTCTCTGAGGTGAAGGGATTGAGTGTGAGAACTCGACTCAGATTAAAAACAAACATTGTCAGACGGTGTAACTGTTCATCTGCTCGACGCCTCCGCGGATGCACAGCTGACTCACACAAGGCTGCTGTTAGCTGAGGTGGTTATTACATGGAGTCCAGTACTACATTTGTTGTTACTGTGTCCGCGAGGTGAATTAAAGTCCACTTTCTATTTTTTCTGTTATCCAATCAAAACTGCCCCTATTATGGATTTTTTTTAAATGACTTTTCACGCAGATGACTTTGAGCACATCTCAAAGTGACACATCCTGCAAATTTTGAATCTCAAAGTGCACCATGCATAAAGTTATTGTCTCTCAAAACAAATCCAAAGATGTTGACGTCAAAATGAAACATTAACATATTTGTACGTTGCTCCGAATGAAAATGCAAATTCATTCTTCGCCACTAGGTGCCGCTTTTGTAGAGGTAAAAGAAGAATCAGTTGAAACTGAAACGCTGTACACAATAGGGGCGGGAGAAAAAATCGATGCATCGCGATTCTCTCGTTTCTGAATCGTTCATTGCACAGAATTTGCACACGGGCACATGGTGTGCATTAGGGTTGTAACGGTATACCGGTATGGCCGTTTATCGTGATATTGACATGTACGATAATCATACCGCGCACATTTGCTTATTACCGGTTTTGAAAAAAACAATGAAACCAGATCTCACTCGCGACTGCTTAGACTCCTCCCATACAGCGGAGTCTGATACAGAGCCTGCTAATTCTAATCTCTATCTCCCGCCGAAAAACTCAATATGGCAATATTTTGGGTATCCGAAAAATCATCGTGGGGTTGTCCTTGAAGATGGATATATCCACATGTTCTCCCATATTCGCGAGCAACATACCTCCGTGAACATTAAAAATATTAAAGACGTATTATTTCTGTGATGCAGAGGGAATCCAGTCATGTAATTGTATGAATCAAAATCTAGCTGTGCAGTAAATCAAATCGTGTCTGTGAATATACAGCGCACAAACGCTGCCATATATTGTAATTTGATATTCTGTGTCTCTGTATGAAAGAGCCGCGCCGTTTCACCTAAAGTATATCTAGTACACACTCAAGTCCGCGTGATGCTCGTGGTGTTTAAAGCGTCTGCTGTCTCACTGACTATGTGAAGACGGGAACATATCCAGAGCTGCTCTCATTGAACACTTAATGATCGTTTTATAATCTTATTTAAAAGAATAATCATCAAATACACTAACTGAAAACTCAAAGGTGTTTAGTACAACCTGTCTAAAAAAAAGCCTGAAGAAGTAAGGACTGAAATATATTACTGTTATTAAATATATTAGCTTTTTTGCCCATGATTTAATTTAGTAAAGCTCTCATGTTAAGAAGTTGTTTTTATTTCACCTGATTGTATTTTCAATAAAATATTTTGTATTGAATTATAGAATCCAGACTTGATTTATTCTTGTCTAATATAAAGAGAAATAACTTATTCCTTATTTTGTTCAAATGGGAGATGCAAAGCTTTATTTAATTTTTCTCCCCAAATGTTAGACTCATCCTTCCATTTTTTTTTTTTGGTAAAAAAGTTTGTTACAATAAACCATGTTCAACCAAAAACCATATAATTTTTTTTTTTCATTTAAGGGTCATTGTAGCTGATGATTATAATAATAATAATAATAATAATGATAGTTTGATACGGTATACTGTGAAAGCATGATATTTTCGAGACGATTATCATACCATGAAAATCTCATAGGAAAAAAGAGGAAAATCCAACTATTAAAAGTCCGAACTATTTCTGAAAACTTTTTAAAATAAGTAATAGCCAGTTTTTTTTAATGATTAGCCCGTTTATATAATAATAATTTTAATAATAATAATATATTTTAATTATACATATATATATATATATATATTAATAAATAATAATTTTGCATTAATATCTTAATTTAACAAAGGCCTAGACCTGGCTTAAGATAAGCCAAGTTTGTGAAACTGGGCCATTGTGTTGATGATAATAATCTTATTGAATTGTGAAACTGAGATTTACATAGATATCTCAAATATAAACAAAAAGCATAGAAACTTCAGTGTTGGTTAAGATTTAAAGTTGTAAAGTTGTATTTGAAGAAAGCAGAAATATTAATTGGGGTAAAAAAAACAGTGGATCAAGGATCGTTTTGGAGTCGGATCGCGACTTCCAAAATCGGAATCAGATCAGATGGTAAGGTCGTAAAAAATTGCACGAATTTGACACCTCGTACGACTACGTTTGAATTGATCATGAGACTGTGTTGGACATATGACATAGAAACCAGGCGTAGCAGAAGCTAAAGTGAGAATTGACACCCCTCTTTGGAGTGAGGTGTGAACAGAAGTGAGTCATTTTGGTGAACTCGTCCATTTTATTTATTTATTTGTATTGATTTTATTTTATTTATTTAATGAATAAAACGAGTGGGCCACTTGTGGACAAAGAATATTTGGGGAAAAAATTGTAAAGCTACATGCTCATTGTTGGCATAACCTTGCATACATTTAATAACTAATACTTTGGGCTGAACAAACACTCTTTGGAAGGGAAATTTCTGTTAAACTGTTTCACTCACATACTCTGTTCCAGACCGTTTTCTTAAGCCTGTGTTGCTTGTTGACATCAAATTATTAAAGGGACAATGAACTGCCCAAATTTAGTCAGAATTATGTGTAATAATTGCAGTAATTGTTTTTTTTTGTTTGTTTGTTTTTATACTTTTTGGTAACTTTATACTTGTGCGATTTTCGGATTGTCCTCCTTAGGCTTCATAGAAGTTGTAGCTCTTGGGTAACTTTGATTTCCGCTGAACCTTTCAGTCAGAGTTGGCCTGAGGGCATTTCATGTGTGCGAATGTGTCTATGTCTAGCGATAGAAGTTATAGAAGGATACCAATTTCATTCTCCCTAGCACTCCCTGAATGAATCCTAGACACTTTCTGATGAAGCTGCCCGCGGCGTGGAGACACGATCAGTCTCATCTTGCCATGACTGGCCATGCCGTCACGATCATCCAGGGTGGTAGAGAAAGAGTTTCTTATGGCCATCCAGAACTGTATCAAAAAACAGGCTTTGATTTATACTTCTCATCGCTGACATCATCTGGATGCGTCATTGGTATAGCTCAGTCGCACTTCATAGGAGCTGTTTTTAACGGCTTCATCAAACTTTAATTCTCGTTCAAACTCTAATCCAAACAGTCTTTTGCAGTGTTTCTGTTACACCAAAAGGCTTTTACAATAAATCTAGCAAAAAGGTTTTTTCTTGGTAGAGTCGTATACTGCACATGTGATACTGACACGGACGTGAGTGTTTGCAGTGAGATTATGAGCTAACTGACATTCTGGAAATTAAAAACGAGTGTTTTAGGAGGTACATCAAAACATGCAGTGTGGGATCTCTTATCATGGAATAGATCTTAGCAAGGATGTTTAACAGTGATCTCTTTGTCTTGTCTGAAAGTCAAAATAACCAAAACCAGTGCTAAAGGTTATTGCCAAAAAAAAAAAAAAAAG
>JAUYWG010000064.1:2356996-2372471 GCA_034779775.1 Enteromius afrohamiltoni | reverse complement strand
TAATTATTATTATTTCGTTGATGAAGTCCTTTAATATTTTATTGATGGGCTAATGTTCAAATATTCCATATACAGTATAACACAGTTTAATTAACTGTGAATATAAAAAACTAAAAATCATCATTACTATATTCAATTAATTCTAATTTAAACACATATACACAAAATCAAGATGTAAATTGAAATAATTTAAGAATTTTAAATTTAAGAACTGAATTAAAAAAAAAAAGTTTTTAACAAAAATCACAAAATTAATAATGGTTAAATAATTTTTTTTGAACAAAAAAGGGGCTTTCGAGTCAAAAAGGTTGAGAACTGTTGTTTGAAAACTCTTGTTATTTGCGTCATTTTTGCCTACTTTTTTTAGTTTTAATGTGGATGTCACTGGTTGTCTTCAAAGGGAGAATTGTCAGATTTAGCTCACATTTTTTTGGACAAATTTGTCTTCAAACTTTTGTTAAGTCAGTCCAAACACACACACACATAGATGGTTAGCACACACAAAAGGTGTCTCTGCCAAGCTCCAGCTGAGCGGTCTGACAGAAATCCGATTCCTAGCGTGATGGCAAGACAATGCGGCCTCCCTCATTTGCCACTTCACCAGTGTTTAATCGGTGGTCTCCCAGACAGAAAGAGTGATTGAAAGAAAGGAAGAGGAGAGAGATAAAGAGAAGGAGAGAGAGTCAATGATTTCCACACTCTACCTTTTTGAATAGAGTCTCTAGTGTCTCATCTGACCTGACGGTTATGAGGGCCATGGGAAGATGTGATTGGCTCATTACCTCTGCTCGCCTCTGATAGCTGAGGAGGGTGCGCCAAAGCCCCTCTCGTCTTCTGAATTTACACCGTTTCTCTCTTCTTCTGTCTTCTGACAACATGGCAGTCTGCCAGGCCTCTGGTTCTGACCTGACATTTACTGTTTTTCTTTGGCTCAGAGGAGCGATGTCAAAAGTGTGTTTGGTACCAAGACAATGCTAAAAAATGATCACATATGTTAATATATCAGTCAAGAAATACTAAAAAGCTAAACAAATTCTGTTGTTCTGTTGTTAGTGCTTCTTCATTAACAATGCGTTCTTCATATAAATGGTAAAAACAGTTTTAGCTGTTTAACATTTGTTTGTGGAAACCATCATTTTTTTCACAAAAAAATGTGCCCTTGCAGAATGGATTTGATTTATTAGGGGTTTTTTTTCATTCTCAGTATAAAAAAATATATATAAATTAAGTACTACATTAACAAAAAATAAGCATCAAAACATTGCTTTTTAACATTGATCATAATATTTAAATGACATTCATAAATGTTAATATGATTTCTGAAGAATAAATATTACACAATGTTACAGTTTGATAAACATCAATAACATCTATAAACATCAAGAAAAGAAAAATAAATCCAAACTTTTGACCGGTATTGTATATATTAATATTTAACTACGAGTGGGTTGAATAACGTGCTTCGGTCTCGAAATTGGTAGAAAGAATGGATATATTTCTTCTCCTGAAATCTTGGTCTCATGACAGCCGTAGTTCAGAGAGAATAATGATTCGTCCTCCCTCGACATGGCAGCAGTAATGGATTGGTTTTAAGAGCTCCAGCTAGTTGCTGATATTGTTTGGTTTCATAGACAGACGAGTCAAAGTGCTTGAGGGTGACATGACAAAACATCCAGCAGTGACAACTGACTGAGCGTGATTCCAGCGATTGTGTCTGAGGTGATGTGTGTTGCCTGTCTTTTGTTTCTGTTGTTGATATTTCTAATGTGTGATGTTTGCTATCAGAACCCTTTAAAAAGTATATGTATACTGTATTTTTCCTTTTCCTTTTATATGTCGCTGAAATTAGAATTAGAACCATGCCATTGACCCATACCATTTAAAGCAGCTGTGTATTTTGTCCAAATGCTGTACACTGCACTCTCGTTCTCATTTGTGAGATACACAGACTTCACATTTAATTTCCTGTAGGCCTCCTTTGATTCTTGGTGTCACATCAGCCATGTAACCTTCAATGGCTCTGTAGTGATGGCAAAGCTCTGAGCTTGTTAGATACCGCTGAACTTCGAGAGACCTCCACATCATCGCTCTGAGTATGAGAGTCTGTCTCAGCACTTTTGTGATTGGTTGATGACAGTGATAGCACCTCCCATCACTTATTCATGCCCTGTTCTCCTCAGCCATCATTCAGGAAGTGACACACAGGAAGCGTACAATGCAGTTACCGTATCTTCCCTGCTATGTGCTGACATTCAGCACTTTGGTTGTGCTATATGTGACCTATAAATCCTCCACACTTCTGATGGGAGGGAGAGAGAATCTCTTGACCACTGCTTGGGAAAGCAAAATAATTGGATTCCTGCTCCTTATCACACTCAACACATTACGAGTTGTCAAAATTCCCTGCTGCCAGGGCTTGGTCACGTTTCAGTCAAGCAAGAGGGATTTCATATGGCTGGCTGATAGGTGAGACTTTTTAGATTGTGTTATTGGCAGTCACTGGGGGCAGTAGTGTCCGACACGTGCCTTCCACTCTCACGTGACTATGCTTGGTGGATGTTACCGCATTGACTTTTTTATCTTACTGTATTCCGCCTTGTTGCCATTACAAAACTGCACTCTCTATCATTTAAGTGGCTTCACTTCATTCTACTTGCAGTAAGTAGGGGGACTTGTTTTTGTTTGTCTGCTATGACGTGGGGTAGACAGCAAACTAGTGCTGCACGATTAATCATATCGCAATCGCGATGTCAGCCTATGAGATTACATTACAGAAAATGTTGCGATTATATTAAATAAATGTATTAGTGGACGCAACAAGACTTTCGCGAGTCAAAGCAAAGATGCAATTAGACATCCTGCAGCACGATTTGTGCGAATTAAGCTTTACCATTCTTTACGGTGCACGCATAAGCGGTGCATATTCAGAGCTGGAGCAGCGCGCCGGGTATACTTTCATTCTGGCAGCTTGTACTGCAGGCTGTAGACAAGCATCTTTCTGTCGTATTTTCCAGCATTCTTCTCCAAACACTGTGTGCCATGTGCTTTGATTCATGTCATTTCTCTGCACCTGCTACCCGCTGTGTGAAAGCTCTCATTCGTTAACATGGGCGGCGAAAAAAATATCCGCTGCTTGCGCCCTGCTGATGCGTGCAGTGTGAAACCGGCGTAAACTCGATATGTTCAAGCGTCCAACTACACGCGAATGGCGCGATATATTCGCTCAAGTCACCTCAGGTGTGCATGCACTTTTATCAAAGAGGGATTTGGGAAAATGATTGGCACACTGGACAAGAGATACCAAAAGAAATATACTAAGTATATGTTACATGTAAAAATATAAAAATGGGTATTTGTTCAATTTATCTGTACTTTTGACTTAATGTTAATTAAATGTAATTTAATTCAGTAATGAAAAGATGTTACTGTTTTAATTTGTTGTTGCTAGATTGCACTGTATACTGTATCTCACTTGAGAAATACAGATTTCAGCATTATTAGTAATCTGTGTGCATTTTCCTTTTATAAAAAGCAAGTTGAGTCAAACCACTTATATATCGTATCGCAATCGCAAATCGCAATTTTGACATTAATAATCGCAATCACACATTTTTCCCAAATCGTGAAGCCCTACAGCAAACCATTCCCGACCCTTGCAAACAGATCCTCTTAAGTGAGTTATTGAAACCCCAGCCACAAAATGATAACAAAGTAGATTTATTGGAAAATATATGTGACACGCTGAGTTCTGCAGTCTGGGTATGGTTGGGGCCCCCAGCGACCTCTGCAGACTGTCGGAAAGAGTCGAAAGAGCTCATTCCCTATTCAGGTGATAATCAGATGCCTAGATTTGCCCTCTGGGGGCCTTTGAGGCCTAGACAGGATTTATGTGCACTGCCTTGTCAAAATGACAAATTCCCAAATGTCTTGTAATAGATAAGGTGTGGGGCCCCCCGGATGCCTCTATACATTGCCCTGAGTTAAGTCGTCACTCCTGTTTTCTACAAAAACAAAAATCTAAATATAGCAGGATCTCTGTTTACTACCCTCAGTCAGAATGACCCACCCAAATGTTTCTGGTGCCTAGATAGCTGTGGGGGCCCCACAATACCTCTGTACTGAACCGTATACAGAAAACACCCGTTTACCAGGACAATTGTTAATGTAACTCTGAATGAATTCAACTGAAAGACGAAAAAGCCACATACACCTGAGATGCTTTATGAGCTAATTTTCATTCTTTGGTGGACTAACCCTTTCTCATACTAGTTCAAAAATGCTAAACAGTTTATTTATAGTTTGCAGACGTTATTATCCTGTCTGAAGTAGTCAATATTTAATGTGGCCTATGCGAGTGCACACCCGTTTCACTTCTTTGTTCACTCAGTGTCCCTCTTCTATACACACACAAAACATCTGTTTCTTTTTTCGTCTGCCCATTAAAATTATTGATCATTAGGGGACGCTGAGAAAGGTGGGATGTAATTATGAGTCCAGGCAGCTTTGTCAATTCCCCACTGTCTGGGTTGAGTCTTAATAGGAACCTGCAGTGTTTGCAACAAACACACATGGATATAGAAGGATGCGAGGCTGTGAACACAATTTGGTTTATCGGCAACTCAACCAGAAACTCCGTTTCCACCGCTGCTAAGACCAAAAGCATAATCTATATAAGTATGCAAACACTGAGGCATTGCGACCCCATTGTACATAGTGTTTTCATTTGATTAGTACAGAATATATTTCAGGCTGAAGAATCAAGACTGCATCTTTTTATTTCTTACTTTTGTAAGAAATAAGCATGTATGTACAAATTGTGTAGTATGCATGTGACGTATTTACATAATTTATTTTCCCTTTTACCTTTCAGAGAAAATGAACATGTTGTCTGCACTGATCGCCCCCTACAAGTACATGAGCCCAGCAGCCAATTGCACAGAAGACGAGGACACATTGAGTCAGTATGCATAATCAATAACACAAACCCTTTCGTTAAATTATAACTCTGAACATGTATAATATACAGTACGCTAGAAGAGTTGGAGACAGGCTGCACTGCAAAAACAACATTTTGGTCCTTTCTCACAATTTAGGCTTGCAACCATGTGTTGAAGTTTATTTTCACAGATGAATTTCATTTGGTTCCATCACAACACAGTTGGGGTGTGAAATAGAGGCTTTAATGTGTGATCAGGCTTTCACACACTGAAATCTCATAACTGTCTGCTCTCCTGCATTACAAAAAAGCGTCTCCTTTGCATTGTATATGGGGGAGACGATCTGTACCCACTTTAAGTATAGACTCCAAGCCAATTTTGCTGGAGATTATGGAGCGATTTGCCAGATAATGCCCCGTTTTAGAGGATTTGTCTTCGGGTTTTTGCAACAGTTAAGTAGAAGAGGCTTTTCTCATATGGAACTGTTTCTTTGGGGATGATAATGGCAGCTTTTAATGTCAGCTTGTATATGACTTTTAGCAGGTAATGTGGGTTTATGAGCAGACCTTGATAGTTTTAACATGTCATTTCTGCTTCCAACCTAGGCACCAGCAGTGCTGAGGTCAAGGAGAACCGCAACACAGGAAATTTAGAAGATTGCGCTATTGTTCAATCAGACTGCCAAACCCTCTTCCTGTCTGATGCGCCCAGGGATGGGACGTCTGGCCTCAAGCGAAAGCGTCCTTTGGAGGAGGACAATAATGGACACTTTCGCAAAGTGCGTTTGTACTGCAAGAAACTGGCGTGGTCCGATGCACCAAAGAATGCTCTGGTCCAGTTGAACGAGCTGAGACCGGGTCTACAGTACCGGATGGTCTCTCAAACAGGACCAGTGCACGCCCCTCTTTTTTCCATCGCTGTGGAAGTCAACGGACTCACGTTCGAGGGAACCGGCCCAACAAAGAAAAAGGCTAAGATGAAGGCAGCCGAGATGGCCCTGAAGTCCTTCATCCAGTTTCCCAATGCCTCGCAAGCTCACTTGGCCATGGGCGGCTTGAGCAACCCCGCGGCCGACTTCACTTCGGACCAGGCCGACTTCCCAGACACGCTGTTTAAAGGCTTTGAGCCGGACGGTTGCCGCTCTGCCGAGAGCGAGTTGCTGTCTAGTGCTCTCCGTTTGCGCCATACGTTAGACTTGATGGTGGTGCAGGCCAGGCAAGGAGATCCCTGCCACCCCCCACCTCCGGTTCCCACCACCCAGCCCAGTCCAGTCGTCCTGCTCAACGACCTGCGGCCTGGCCTGAGATACGCCTGCCTGTCGGAGCGTGTCCAGGGCAAACGGGCACACCGCAGCTTCGTCATGGCCGTTCGAGTGGACGGCAGGATATTCGAGGGCTCAGGTCGCAGTAAGAAGCAGGCAAAAAGGCAGGCGGCTCTGTGTGCCCTGAAGGCACTCTTCAACATCAGGCTGGCACCTGAGGCGAGAGCGGGACACCGGCCCAGTAGGATCAATTGCCCTCATTTGCCCCAGGTGAGTGTGCCAGTCCAGCCGCTGGCAGGCCACTCGTTCCATACGGCGGGCCTTAATAACCAAAGCAGCAGGAATGCTGGGATACAGAACAGCCAGCCAAGACTTAATTAAGAGGGAGGAGATAATGTTTGGGGAGGCATGGGGCAGGACAGATGGATTATGGGGGAGAGGTTAGGCTATATCGCAGAGCAAAAGGTGCAAGCGTTTTATGTTAGCACACAGGATTTAACATTTATTTTGGGCAGGACAGGACGGCATATCTAGTGTAAACACACACATGTGTGTGTACTTAGGAAAGCAAAAGGGCCAGAGGTAAACAGAATCTATTCACAGATCTATTCAGACGGAAAAAGGATGTAAATGAGGCAAATTATCATTCGGGAACCTCTGACTCCAGAGAGAAAGCCGATGCGCCAGCAAATGAGGTTGTTTTTTTTTTTAATACTTTCCATGTGTTTATAGAGCTAAATTGCAAAAGTATTGTTATTTTGCACAATCTCTGGTTTCCTCATGTATGACATGGCAGTGTCTATAAACATTAATTCAATCTGTTGCCCAAAGGAGATTGAAAAAAGCACAGAGCAAATCGACAAACAATCCTCAGACCCATTCTTCTGTTATTTAGTCAAATATGTAAATAGCAATCAGACTAGGGAAATGATCTTTATGTTTAGTTTTTTTCTTAGAGAATTAAAATGTATTTTGATCCCTTGTGTGTCCATATGGAGTCAAAATTGAAACACCATAAAGTAATGTCAATCAAAGGTAAATTTTAATGGAATTTCTTATTTATTTATTTTTTGCTTGCCATACATATACAGTCTACAGTTTGGCTAATTATATTACTTACTGGAAATAATTCCTATAAATTAATTAATTAATGGACATGTGTCATATTGCTGTTGCTACCATTTTCTAAAAGCAATAAGTCAGTCACTGGCAATATAGGGATTTTACAGTGACTAATGGAGTTGCCTTAGTTTTTAAGAATCACTCACGGATGTATGTGTCTAAGCAGTTTATTGTGTGGTGTTTGTGACTTTTTCTCTCCTCACGTATGTGCATGTATTTCCGAGTATGTCAGCATCTGCTCTCCTGTGTGTGTGTCTCTTGTGCTGTATTAGTATTCAGCCCCTTCCTGCAACAGAGCCAACAGGGAGAATGTTGTCTTTCCTCTCCTACTACAGCAGCCAAACAACCTGCACATGTTTGCCGGAGAGAAACTTCTCCTTTCTCCTGCTCGCCACGCTCTTTAAAAGGATTTATAAGAGGATTTGCTTCACTAGTTTAGTTCCAGAAATGCACTTCCTTGTGGAAATTCTTGAAAGTCAGACTACGGCATTGGCTGTTGAGTCTCTTAGAAATGATGACAGAAACATGCACATGTAATTAGAAATGTTCCTCCGTTTTCATCACAAACTCATCCAGCATAATCTGGCCGCT
The DNA here is from genome assembly GCA_034779775.1 of Enteromius afrohamiltoni. Taxonomy (NCBI): domain Eukaryota; kingdom Metazoa; phylum Chordata; class Actinopteri; order Cypriniformes; family Cyprinidae; genus Enteromius; species Enteromius afrohamiltoni. The sequence goes on along the minus strand of JAUYWG010000064.1, from coordinate 2,364,560 downwards.
GGAACAGGCGTTTGTGCATGTGTGTTTGAGCTTGTATGACGATTTCTCAGTAGTCTGGAGATCTGAGGGTTGGATGGCGCTCAAACCAGTGCCTGTAGGGTGTCTTCCTGTGCCGCAGGGCCCTGCTGATAGCAACCGCTGCCAGCTCTGCCGCTGTCACACTGCTCTCAAGACCTGAGGTTTTTCTCTTTCTTTCTGAAGCAACTTCCTTTAACAACATTCATTTCTACTAGTAACAGCAGCTTTTCTAGAACGAGATACCATTTCTGCCTAAAATCCAGTCTTATGGAAATTGTATTCACATTTTAATCACTTAATTTGCAGAATATTTTTGGTATTTCTTCTGAGGTTTCATTTGAAAGAAAAAATGTGTTGCTTTAGATTAATAATTTATAAATGCTATTAAATTTAAGAGAATTGCAATACAAATTTGAATTGCAATAAAATAATGAATGGATGGATGGATATCCCTACAATATCATTTATAAAATATATCAATCGGATAAGCAGAGACATTAAAGTTCCCCTTTTATGGGTAATGAAAGGTTCATATTTTGGTTTTGGGAATCCTCAACAACAGCTGACTTGCATGCAAGGTCACAAAACGTTTTTGTTGTCTTATAATATGCATGTATTTGTTTACCTTATTTGCTTAACGACTTAAACTATTGTCTCAGCGATTCATTTCTCCAAACCACTTCTTTGCATTATGCTAATCTGCAGTGACTGGTCCGATTAGTCCGTTTCATAATAAAAGTAGCATTTGGAGAGAGCAGTGCTGCTTTGTTTACAGCTGTTACCGGGGAAACAGCTATTTTGCAGTACCACTTCAGAGAGCAGTACCTGCTGTAGCAGCAAAGAATGAATATGCATTTTTATTTTTAAATGGGTGTGCAATATGCTAATGTTTTATGTTGATGTTGGGGAACTTTAATGAACCGTATGAAACATGATTTTTACATTTAAGGCATTTTTTCCCAAACCTCTGATTAACATCTGACCCACATGACATTTATGAGAATTTGGGGGAAATTTAGAATCAAATTTGAGATTCTAAGGTTGTATTGAAACAAGCTGTAAAGAAAGCAAGCGATCAACAACGAGTGGCAGAAAGAGTGAGTGAGATAGAGGGTCACCTTTTGAATGGAATAGAAGGACAGGGAGACTCCGGTGGGTGGAAGGCATTTCTGGCACAGATGGAATATTCCGTAGGAAGAGCCAACCGTAGCAGTGTGATGCCCCAGGCAAATATGAACAATAACTTGCAGGCTACCCTTCTCCACCATCTCTTAAATGAAAAATTGAACCGTCATCCAGGCTGCAGGCCTTGTTGCCTACATCCCTATGCCTCTTCACATCTCTAAATAATGACACACTCACGCACATGCACACATACTCCCTGCAGGGATTTACCTGCATGCTCTGTGAAAGTCAATATAACATTGAAGCTGTAATATGAGATCCAGGTATGAAGCAAGACTTATTAAGTCACCCCAAAAATATCCATCAATCTAGTCCTCCCAGTGCTTCATTCCCAGCTAAAAGGACGCGCAGGAAATTTGCAAAACTCGGCGTACCCTCTCCTCCCAATGCTTTGTGTGCATGCTTCACGTTTTCGTCACGATTCATCTGGTTTCAGAAGTGTAAATGCAGGGCAAACTGATTTGGCATCTGGAGTCTGCCCACGTTATAAGGTAGAATGATTGCAGTGCATGGTTAGGTTGATTGGCCACTTAATCTCTCAGCACAGTCACAAATATCTGCAGCGTTGCCAAGTCAACGCACAGACCCTGCTAAGACAGAAAAAAAAATAAGAGTGTGAGCAGAGGGCGACGCTGAAGCCACTGCAGGTCCTGACCGTGCCACTAGTATAGTTAACCTTGGACCACAGAGTATTTGACTGAAAAAATTACCCCAGCATGCTGCTAAATATCAATCACTGCCTAATCATGAGTGAGGTGAGACGGTTTGACTTCCAGATGCAGCGGATTTAAGTGGAAAGGCTTGCAGGAATGAATCGCACTGAGAGTGTTTGAGAGAGGTTCAGAATGAAGAGGAATAGTAAAATGTATGGCCAAGATAAAGAGGGAGCCTTAAAAGTTGGAGTCTGATATGGGGCGGAGGAAGTAAAGTAGTAGGGCTGCACCAAACTATTGTTATTATTTAATAGGCTAATTAGGTAAAATATTGAGTCATACATATTTTAGCAAAGGTAATCTGTTTTTGAAAATCATGTTGGTATTTAAAAATTACAATTATTATACAGGTTTTTTTTTTTTTTTACAATACAAATAAATATAATTTGCACACAAAATGTGATGACAGACAAGAGAGGCATTCTCATTCACAGATTAATTAACTGCTTAAAAACTAAACGGATTCATCATTCTTATATAAGTCGTATGGACATGAAATGAAATCTGTTTGTTGTTTTTTATTTTATTATTTATTGTTGATAAATAGTGGGGTTAACCGAGCTTGCAGTATAGTGTTAAGTGTAGAATCGTAACAAGGGGAGTGTTAAAGGGCGGGGTCAGAATGAGGGTCAGCCAATGAGAGGTTGCCAGAGGGTGGAGCATAAAGATTGGGAGTATTAAAAGGCGGGTCCAGAAAGAGAGAGAGAAGAGAAAAGTAACAAAACAAAGGTGAAGCGATCGAGGTGGAATGATAGAGAGAAGTGAAGTTTTGCATGGAAATAATGGAGGAAACTGAGATGGTCAGGTTTAATTTACTTAATATTCTCAACATCACTGGCAGGTATTTAGCACGGGAAATGAGACAGTAAAACCCATCATCATTACATTAGCCTATTTGCCTCTCTGTTTTATTGCATTATGCACCAGAAACAATTATATGTAGAGCAATAATACCTATGCATGATGCTGTGATTTGTTTCTCAGGCCTTTGGGTTTCTCATTGAGAAACGACAACATGTAGGTGTCTCGCTTTCTGCTTCAGTGAATTATGCCGCACTTTTGATATATGGATGCAGAAAGTATGCATGGACTTTGACTAATCTAGCATGGTAATTTCCCCAGCAGAGTGAATTAAGACTGTTTTCATACACGTGAAGGTGACCTTGTCCACCAGCCTGCCATTTAGTGATTATTTTGTCCCTCTCTCTCTCTTTCTTTCTCTCTTCCGCTCTGTTTTTAACCCTCTGACTTAATCACACCAGATATAAACAACCCTCCAGCAGCCATGAAGCAAAAATCATTAATTAAGACTGCCACAAAAAATTAGAGATGGCAGGATGGTAAGAGAGCGAGAGAGAATACAGATTGCAAAGTGTGAAACAGACATTATGAGCATAATTGATTAACATTATCAGTGCCTGCTAGAGGATCTCCACATCACAGGCGCTGTTTACTTTTTAAATAATAAAGAATATAAAGTGTATTATTTCAATCGATCACATAAGGTCATTTTCATTAGCTGTTGATTAAGTTCGTCAACATTAGCTCAGCCTGATAGCTAACAATAACAAGGAGGAAGTCAAATTTACTGCCTAGATTTTATTATTAATTTCTAAACTTTTTGAATAAAGCTTCTGATGTCTTGTATGAAGTGTCCATTGGATTTAGACTTGCGAAGCTGTATCCCTCTGCTTTGCATCGCGGCCATGTTACAACCTCAGGTGTGCATTAATCCTCTGTCAATTATTCCTTAATCGATTCTTACAAATTTGGCAATTACATCTGCGCATTATTTGAGGAGTGATTGGCAGGCCGCTCAAACAAACAGAGCAATGTCCTGAGAGCTGTAGTGTTTACAGTCTACAGTGAAACAACCTGCAGATGTCTACATTAAGCTGGCTTAGTAAAAATCATGCCAGCATTAAGTGCGATTTCCTCTTTGCTTGTCTTTCTATGATAGCGTTTTGAAATATAATAGGAGCACTTTACACCAAAAAGGTTATCGCTACCAGGAACTGTCTCATCCCTATGCAAAATATGACCTATAAAAAATCTTTTCCATTCTTTCAGCACAAACACACACATGCTGTAGTGCAATCCCAAGACTTTTTTTTAAGCAAATGAGATGCAATTTCCACATTTTGTGGAACTATTCAACACGTGATGCAGTATAAAATAAAACTTAACCTAGAGTAGGTATTTCAAACACATCAAAACAATATAATAATAATAATTATTATTATTATATATATTTTTATTTATACATTTATATGTAAATTTACATAAAACTTCATATATTAAATATAATTAATATAATTAATAAATAAAATTTTAGAAAATAAATATTTATAATTTATATATAATTTTATAATTTCTAAATATAATTTATTCCTGTTAAACAAAGCTGGTTTTTTTTGCGTCATTACTCCAGTCTTCTGTGTTACATGATCCTTCAGAATTCATTCTAATTTGCAGATATTCCTTATCAGTTGAAAAAAGATATATTGCTTTTGAGGAAACCGTGATGCATTCAGGATTCTTTGATTAACAGTAAGTTTAAAACAGTATTGTTGTTGTTATTATTATTATTATTATTATTATTATTATTATTAGATAAAATGTAAGTGTAATGTGATGTAGTTGAAACGTTTAATTTGACCTCCTGATGTTTCAGTATCGCATGGAAAAGCCCTGGTTCTGCTGGTCTGTTGCTGTGCCTGTATTCTAACTGCTGAGCGGCTGTCCTCTTCCCCTGTAATCATCCGGATTGATGGCGGTCTTAAACACACACTCACACCCACAACCACTCATCATCTCTCACACCTGATGGTCTCCTGTGATCTGCGCGCATGCTCATAATCACCTCCCAATGAGATGCTCACACTTCATTAAAAGCATAATCAAGTTCATTACTGTGCCATAGACACTCCGCTAGCAGACGGGCTCCGATAAATCACAGACAGTGTCTGAGTGAGTGTGTGTGTGTGTGTGTGAGAGAGTTTATCTCACTGAAGCAGGTGGAAGAGAACAGGCCAGAAGAACCTATCTGAACACACGTGGCCGTTTACATGACCTAATGTCTAGTTAGACTGTGCAGGCTACACCTAGTCGCTCCTATTCATTTACACTACACGCATTGCTAGGCATTAAATGCTAAGCCTCCACAGAGACTGGATTCCCATCTCGCCAACTGTCCCGTGAGAAATCAAACCCAGTGGTCCCAGCGTGTATCCCTCGTTAACCTGAAGCCTTTTTTTTCCCTTTTTTTTTTAACAAAACTGACTTGATAATATTTTATCAGGGTTAAAAGGATAGTTCACCTATTTTTTTTCACAGTTTCCTGTAAGGGGTAGGTTTAGGTGTAGGGTCAGTGAAGGGCAATACCACATACAGAGAGTCCCCATAAATCACAAAAACCAACGTGTGTGTGTCAAGCGAGTGCTGTGCTATGGAAAATAATTTCCCTCAATCGATCAGTTAATCAATCAATTCAATGATATGGACTTTTGCTATCAATTAAACAGGATATATCAGAGCAGGAACAAGAGCCACTGACGCGTAGCTTTGAAATTGCATCAATACAAATCTAGTTGAAAATAAGTGAATATGTGATCACAGATTCGTTAATCGCAGAAAATTAATTTTTCCAATACCTATTTTAGAATTCCCAATACCTATTTTAGCACCACGTTCACCAAATGTTGAATGAATAAATAGCAATGCTCGTTCTTGTAGCACATAATATTTTACAACGGTAGACGTGCTAATATTTGTTTAATATTTGGTAAAAAAAACTAAACGTTATAGCAGTGAAGTATTGAGTGTAACAAAGATTTAAAACATTTGCTATTGTTTGACAAAATTGGATTAAATTGGGAACCATGTAATCATTCGATTCATGTGAAGCCCAGATTCATAGATCACCACATCACAAATTTCACAACTGTGATAGATATTTTTGTCTCACTAATCAAATATCATTGCACACCCTACAGAAAGTTACAATAACTGCACAGAATGTGCACCCATCCATATATACATGCATGAGATATGCATTCGTTGAACAACTGTAAGAAGGATCGCATTAAAACAAATGACTTCTGCTTTCACACGTGCCTAGTATTTTATCATAAACACACTGGCCTGGCGCAGCACTGTAAGCCTGAGTGCTGTTTGTCTACAGGCTGAAACTGATCTGGACGTATGAGGAATGAGCAGGTAAAGAAATGGACCTAAAGACAGGACGAGAGAGAGGGGGGCGGAACTAAAAGACCTTCAGGATTAATTAGGCGTCAGATTGGTTGCGGGGCATGGGCGCTCCGTGCATGCAGAATGTCCTCTCAGGCTGTCGGGTCATAATTCAGCAGCATGCTCACGTGCTTCGTCATTTTTGTTTCATTCTGGCTGGTTATTGTGGGGGTTTTTTTGCAGCTTGTTGATATTTCACACTTCGTACCTCAACACGGCACGAAAAACTGCACAAGTCTCGGGCTCGTAATTGATTGTTTCTTTGAGTTTTGTTTCTGCGGCGCCGCTGTGCCAGGCTGCTGTCCGTCGCACTGTATTCAGAACAGATGCAAATGATTGTGCATTAACTTGCTGCTGAATTCAGGTCCCATAAGAGCCTTTGACCTCATTCAGTTGTATTTTTAGTTGTGTTTGCCATCTATCTTCTACAAAGTGACATGAGCAGCATATCAAAGATGTCAGAGATGATGCAAAAACAGGAGGATTAGTGGGTCACCTTTCGACCTTTCCCAGTATGTCATTTCCTGAGGCACAGGAAGTGCTCGTCTTTGAATACCAATCGGTAATTCAAGATGAAACTGCTGTTATGAGCTTAATCTTCATTCCTGACCAAGAATGCATGCTCTCACTTTAAGAGAACATTGTGATATTCAGAACATGGCTAATGTGAATCACAAAGCATCTCTCCGGTTTAAATTCATTCATTGTTTAAGGAAGTCGGGCAGTTACTGTGGGACAGTGATGAGCTTTTGTAAGAATCGTACAGTATATATGAGAGAGTTCACCTAAAAATGAAAATGACTCCTTTCCACTTACACTCATGGTGTCCAAATCGGGTGTTGGCAGTTCCAAATAGCATTTTTCAGGAACAAATATCTTATAAATTGTACCTTTTTTTTTTTTGCCCCAGTAGCAAATCATTTCCATGATAATGATTTATTATTACTATTACTGTTGTTGATGTGGTTGAATTTGAGAAAATTCAAATTAAAAGCAATGATTCAAAATTCATTTAACGTTTTGTTGCCTCGTTTTAGGTAAGTGTTGTTCTTGGTCATGTTGTATTTATTAGCTCTATCGTTTTAGGTAAATCTTGTTTATTAATCCAAAAATAAAATTAAAACAAAGGAACAAATTAATACACAATATATGTCCTGCATACAAAATCAGTCATAAGTTGCACAGATATAATTGTAGCAATAGCCAACAATACAATGTATGAATGAATGAATGACGCATTTATATAGCGCTTTACTGTGTATTGCCATACACCCAAACCGCTTTACAATCAGCTCCTCAATAGTGCTGTCACGGTACCAAAATTTCGGTACCAATACCAGTGAAAATCCACGGTTCTCGGTACCAATTTCGGTACTAAAGCAAAACACAAAAACACTTTT
>JAUYWG010000064.1:2317726-2341246 GCA_034779775.1 Enteromius afrohamiltoni | reverse complement strand
AATGTTTGTGATCATGGGATCAATTACTGTAATGGGTTTATGTGGATAGAAATTTACATTTATTTAAATTAAAAAATCATTATTGTTCTGTAACTGGTAATATATGATTTATAAAATGTATATAAATTATGTTTATAAATTCTGTAATGTCGAATGGCTATAATTATAAATTATCTTATTAATAGAAGCATTTACTTAGGGAAAAAAAAAAGATGCAATGGAACAAATACTTTAATTACCGTCTTTATTTCCACATCAATTTGGAAATCTTATTTTATTATTATTATAAATAGTATGTTTTGTGCCATTAAATTCAATTAAAATGAAAGCCAAGCATATCAAAATATCATAAATAATAACAAAATATTAAAAAAAGAATAGTTTGTCTATTAAAAGTAAAGTTGTAAGATGCTGCTTCAAAACACAAGCCCCCTAATATAAGAAAATAAAAATGTAATGGCAAAATAGGAACGCTTGCATAATTCATATTTCTAAAATATACAGTATATCCCACCCACGTTTATGAATTAAAGCAGCTCCGTTGCCTTGCAGTGACAGGTTGATGTGATGATTCAATGTGTTTGTGTAAGACCCAGCTGCAGGCTTTCAGGAGTCATTGCAGGATCAGTATCAAGTTTTTCTTTTGAAGACCACAGCTCATCAATTTAGACTTCAGTGAGATCTGACCTAATCCCTGTCCTTGCTGCTCTGTCTCGCTCTCTTTCTCTCATTCCCGCTCTGTCTGCCTCACAGTAATTGCGAGGCATGTTTATTAAGACTGTTATCTTCAAAGATCCAGACATCGGTGCCCAAGAATTTGTGGCAGGCAAACAGACACGCAAACTTGACAGAAACACTGGGGGTTCTGTTCACTGCTCTTTGAGCATCTATTGAATCTTTTAGACTGGTAGGGGCACCGGTGGAATATTAATGCGGGTCCAACTTTGAACCGCGGGACTTTCACAGAAGGAGTCGTAACCTGAGCGAGAGTGCTCCTCACAGGACTCTTATTGGATTATTTCATCTGTTAACGTAAAGGAAACAGACACTGCTTGAATCAGATGGTGTGAATAATCTTATTTCAACCAGGCACGGTACGGATGCTGGGCTCTGGGGTTTGAACATCAGATGCACGTTTGAAGGGTTGGTAACAGGAACCAGACGTATCTGCTTCTACATTCGGAGAACACATCATTGTGTTTAGAGCAGGGGTGGGGAACCTTGGCCCTCGTCCTGCAAGGTTTCCATGTTTCCCTGTGCAAACACGCCTGATGCAAATTAACTAGTGATTGTGCAGAACTTCATTGGCTGTTGGATCCATTTGATTTGAGTCAGGTGTTGTGAAGCAGGGTTGTATGAAAAATTTATAGGACTGCGGCCCTTGAGGACCAGGGTTCCCCACCCCTGGTTTAGAGCAATTGGAAAGTGGAAAGACAGATTCCCGTGGTGGGAAAATGCATATTAATATCAACCAAATATACAGTTATGTATATAAGAATTGCTCCCTATTCATCGTTTGTTGGTTCAGAAATCACTCTTGTTTTTCATAGATATTCATGCAAATGCATCAATGCAACGTTGAACTGTTCATAAATCAATAAATGATCGAATGAATGAATGTTGTTTCACATTAAGTGTCTGTGCTGCCTTTTAAATTTTAAGTTTAGTCAAATGTTAAATTGTGCTAAGTGTCTACTTCTGTATTTGAGTTGACTAAACTTAATGGTATAGTTCCCCCCCAAAAAATGATCTAATCTGTCATTAATTAGATTTCAAAAATGTCTTAAAAAGTAGGTGTCTTGAAGATGAACAACATGGCCTATCATGTTGTTCATCTTCAAGACACCTACTTTTTAAGTTGAAACATTTTTATTTCATTTCATTGTGGCTTTGGTCGTAGTCCACGACAAGGATATTCTAGTTGTAATTATAAATAAAAGCATTCGAAAGCAATTTCCTTGCTTAAATAATAACTTAAATAAAATACATATTTTTAATTGCAAGTTATTTTATTTTTATTTATTTATTTTGATAGCCCACAACTAGGATATTATATTTAACTGCAGCTTAAAGCATTCAAAAGCAATGTCTTTGCTTAAATAATAATTTAAATAAAATAAATGCAGAATGAATAAAATAAAATAAAAACTGTCAACAAGAATAAGAATGCAATATATAAATGGCAAAAACACACAACATACTAGCATTGTCATCAACAAATTAGAATATCGTTTCATACATATGTATTTTGAAACAATAGAAGAATAATATGGAACCATAATGTGGTCAACTATTGTAGAGAATTAGTGCGTTTAACACTTGGTCAACAAATCAGATTCAATATTTGGCAGTGATAATAGTTATTTGGTGTTTTTTGTAGATAAAGCTCATTCTCTAAGCATATAATTTTATTTAAGCGTGCCATATCTGTTCAAAGGTTTCCATTTCAATAGGCATTATCTCTAGAGCACAAAATGTAAATGGTGATGATGTGCACTGTTTTGACCTTATTTAATATTCAAACATTTTATCATGCAAGAGCAACTTGTAAAGGATCAATTCATGAGCCTCTTTATTCCTAATGGCATGTAAATTACTCAGTAGACGATGACCTCGGCCATTTGCTTTACCCCCGAAGAAAGTATGTTTAATGCAAATTCATCAATTTTCTGAAATAATTGCTTTCTGCGTTTTTTTAAAACCAAAATACACTGTGTGCTTTCTAGCCAATGCAATATGGACTTTCATAGACCTCCCAAAGCAGAGGATGCATAAAAGCTCATCTAATGATTTCTTATGATTTGATGGCCTCATAAAGGAGCTGATGAACTGCATTCTTTCCTTGTTTTGCGAAACAAAACTCATTTAGGAAATGCGGGGGTAATGATGCTTATTAAGCTCATATCAGCATATGGGCTTTCCCCTGACAGACCTCTGCTAGAGTGACCCATGTGCTGATTAATAGTGGCTGTGTTCACAGAGGAATACTCTCTTACCTCTCACTGACCACCGTCCACGAAGAGATACACTCTGCTGTCTGATGGCAAAGCATCGATGAAGGTCCAGAGCACCTGCTGTAGTATTGTCTCTGTTGTATTATTGTTATATTATAAGAAGCTTGTTGGTTTTTTAATAAATAAAGTTCACAAATGTATTTCAGATGTTTTGTTTTCATTGTATTTCATTGCATTTTCAGGGATTTGATTATAAACTAAGCATTTAACATTATTAGAGTGACAGCTCATATTTACATGTTTTTTATGGAGACTTTGGTTTTGCTGTATAGATCTCACAATTTAGTCTTAATTTCTTAATTTATTCTACAATTATAAATACATTTGTTTGTTTGTTTTTTCCTTTTTTTGATTTTGAGCTCCATATTCTTACTTTATTATACTAGATAAAAAAAAAAACCCTGATGCATCAAATATAATTGTCACGCAAAGTTTTGACTTGCCCTGGCCGTCATTTCCGAGCGTTTATTCGTTTATTACCTGAACTGTTTATTGACCTTGTTTTCTTGCTGCCTGCCCTGACCATTTCTGCCTGTTTCGTCCACGCTGATTTTGCCACCATCCTCACTATAGTAGATCACTTCTTGAAGGCTTGTCTGTTCGTTCCCTTACCCAAACTTCGAAACCACATTGGAAACGGCGCAGATTATAATGAATCAGGTTTTTCGATATTACGGACTACCCGAGGACATTTTGTCGGATAGAGGTCCCCAATTCACCTCTAGGGTCTGGAAGGCGTTCTGCTCTTGCCTAAGCATCAATGTAAGCCTCACTTGAGGTTATCACCCAGAGTCTAACGGCCAAGCTGAGAGACCAGGAGCTCATTCAATCTTCGCGATCATATTGCCACCGCAACCAAAACAACTGGCACCAATTTTTGATATGAGCCGAATACGCCCAAAACTAATAGCAAAAAGCTTCTACAAACCTAACCCCCTTTCAATGTATTCTGAGATACCAGCCACCCTTGTTTCCCTGGACAGGAGAACCCTCAGACTTGCCTTGCGTTGATGGCTGGTTACGACGGAGCAAACAGACTTGGGATGCCGTCCACATCTCAAAGAGCCATCCGAAGGGTAGTCACCCAAGCAGACCGTCTCCGATGCCCTAATCCTCCTTATGAACCTGAGAAATGGGTTTGGCTGTCCGCCCGAGATCTACGCCTTCATCTCCTTTGCTGCAAGCTAAATCCAAGGTACATGGCTCCATTCAGAATCCTTAAACAAATAACGCCTGTATCATATCGTTTGGAACTACCACCTGAATACAAGATCTCACCCACTTTTCATGTGTCCTTGCTCAAGCCCGCTGCTGAACCCGACGTAGAGAGGAAACAGGACGAGGTCGTGGCACCCGATTTCCCTCCCCTGCTGCCCGGTGGAGAGGAGATATATATCAGGTTCATGAGATCCTGGATTCACGGCGCCGAGGCAGAACACTCCAGTACCTCATAGACTGGGAAGGCTTTGAACCTGAGGAAAGATCATGGGTCAACGCCCACGATGTGTTGGACCCAGCACCCAGACCACGTGGGAGACCTCGGTGTCGCTAGGTTGCTTGCTTCAGGATCCGCTTGCAGGGGAGAGGCTCTGTCACAAGCCGCACCTCTGTGACTCTCTTCGTTCTTCAGCAGCAGGAACCTTCACCGGAATATTAACGTTCCTACCCGGACTCATTAAACCCACGTACCTTGGCTAATTCTGGCCCAGGTGTTCCTTGTTTTCTGCCCTATTTATACGCCGATCTCACGCTAGGTCGACGTAAAGTTTTGACTTGCCCTGGCCGTCATTTCCGAGCGTTTATTCTGAGTGTTTATTCGTGTATTACCTGGACTGTTTATTGACCTTGTTTTCTCGCTGCCTGCCCTGACCATTTCTGCCTGTTTCATCCACTCTGATTTTGCCTGTTCCCTGATAACTCTGTTTGCCTGTGATAATGACCTCTGCCTGCCTGACTCTGATTGATAAAAGCTGCAAAATGGATCCAAAAGCTCCCAGTGATTCCTTACAATAATACTCTAGAACTCATATTTCAGCCAAAAGCAATGGTTTTAAGTTAAAACATCTCTAATTTGTATTACATTTTTATTATAGTGTTGCGGTTTTTGGCTTTACGAGAAATATTTATTAATGGACTGGAGTGGTGTGGATTGTGTCCATTGATGTGTCCATTGAAGTGATATAATGATAAAGTCCCAAAAACGTAAAGGGTTAGTTCACCCTAAAATGAAAATTCTGTCAATAATTACTCACTCTCATGTTGTTCCAAACCCAGAAGCGCTTTGTTCATCTTTGGAACACAAATTAAGATATTTTTCATAAAATCATAGAGCTATCAGACCCTCCAACTGATGATTTCAGTTGTTTTGCTGGCTCTCTGAATATCATTAAAAATATCTTAATTTGTGTTCCGAAGATGAATGAAGGTCTATAGGTTTGGAACAACACAAGAGTGAGTGATTACTGACAGAATTGTCATATTTGGGTAAAAAAGAAAGAAACTCAATTTCAGATGGCCTGGTGGTGAGTAAATGTTCATGAAATGTTCATTACTTTTGGTGAACTAATTTTGAAAACTATTTTAAAGCATGTATAGTGTGAGTAGCTCCTGTGAGTAGCGTGTCTTTTCGCATACTTGCCTTTGATACTGTGATGTTCTCTTTTCTGTTCTTTGCACAGCGGTCTACTGAAGGCTAAAGAGAACGGCAGTCATGTTCACATCCAGGGTGTTTGCCTTTGTACCCACCTCACTGGCACAATGTGCTTTCTCAGAGATGTTGATGATTATTGCTCTTCTAAAAGCAGCAGTGCCCACAGGCCTCACCACCCCCTCACACCGAGAGAAGAGCCTTTACAACAATTTCATGCCGGTACAGAGAGAAATTACTACACACTCTCTTTTCTTTCTCTCTGCCATCGCCAGATTGATCTAAACTATCATTAAATGGAACAGCATGGAGAGAACAGGCTGGGAGGGTGAGGTGGTTGGGGCCTTTTAACTTACATTTTTCTCTGAAGTGTTTTTGCTTTTGGGGATTGTTGAATAAAGATGCCTGAACACAAAACCTGGGCATGCTGGGTCCCTGCAGTGCACTGTACCAACACGTGCTGGGATGGATCAGGTTAGGCAGGTTCACAAACCTGGGCAAAACCTGCTGGCATTTGTCTTCAGAGGAACATTTGGGGCGTTTGAGTCTGTCTCTGATAGATGGAAAGGTAGAGTTCCAGTAATAGTGTGTAAAAAGAAGTACATAACTCACCGTGATGGTTGTGTGCCGGGCAGCTGCGTTGTTTTCATCATGGATTTATTTTTTTCTTGGAGTACCGGGAATCTCTTTTCCCTCTCTGCATGTCACACACAACAATAGTTCTGTCATTATTGTCAAAAAATAGTGTAAGGCTTTATTTTATGCGTTATTACACAATTGAAAATTCTTTATAGGAGTAAAGGATATAATATATAGAAAATACTTAATTTTTATTTTATTATATTTTTTTCTATATTTTTGTTAAAGAAAAATAAGTTCAAAAGAACAGTATTTGAAATATATATATATATATATATATATATATGTTTTTTTTTTTTTTTAGATGCATTTCACTTTTATTCAGTTAAAAACATCCTTGCTGAATAAAATTATCAATTTCTTTATTTAAAAAAAAACAGTATAGTTATATGTAAATCTAAGTTGTAATTGGTGTGCAGAAACACTCATAAATAATAGTGCAGGACATATCAAAAGAGCAAATTAATCTCTTAAAATATGTTATAATTTTACCTTTTATGACAAGACATGGTGGTGTAATTCTGCAAAAAGCAGTCATTTTTTATTCATTTAAGGTACTATATTTGTGTAAAAAAAGGAAAGTTTTAGGAAAATATAGGCCTATAGTGCTTTAATCAGGACTGTATGCTTTCTTTTCTTTCTTTATTTTATTTTTTACATCCCCAATCTTAGCATGGACATTCTGCTACAGTGTGTGTTTTAAAAGAAAGTAAGAAGTATGACCTTGATCTCACCCACTTTTCACAAATGCTTGACAGAATATCCATTTATGAATGAAATAACCTTTTAAACTCACAGTTTACATGAATACATGTAGTGCTCCAGAGTTGGAACGTCCAGAAAAACTCATATCAACAAGTATGAAAAAATTAGCTATTGACCGCTTCGATCTAGACTTATGGCTCAGTTAGACCCAGTCTCTCTTTTTGTGACTCACGTTTCATCTATTTCTCCTCTTCTCACGGCCTCTCTCTCTCTCGGTTCAGCAAGCAGTGAAAGGTGGAAGAATGGATTTCAAAGGCTATGCCTTTAACCCCACCTCAATATTAGTTTTTATTATTGTTATTGCCAGGCGGCCGCGCTGGTGGCGGCCGGGCCACGGCGTGCAATTCCGTCTGGGCCCTGACTGATAAAAGCTCATATGTTGCCTCTAGCCTGCAGGTCTACATGAGGCAGCAACACTAAATTTTTGAAGCGATGGGGAGATATATATTTTTTTCCAGCACACAGAGCTTTATGGTTAAGCATGCTGAGACATCCGCTCACACGCTTGAGCTGTTCTCAGTGCAGAAATCCTGTGTCCTCCTGCCGGGGCCGTATCGAGGCCGAGCAGCTGTGAGACAGGTACAGTGGGCCGTGGCAGGTGAAGATGCTTTGTGCCGGGGTTGTGGGTTTCGTCTTGCTGTGGCTGATGAAAATGTCACAGAAAAGCTTTGTGCACTGATGACCAGCAAGTTAGGAGTTACTCATCCTTGTGTAAAGAACATCAGCAAAGAACAGCTTTTATTGTGAACTACAGCAGAATTTCTAGTAGTGTCTGTCTTAATACAAGCTTGTGCACGCTGCTGGTTTTTTTTAAAAGGTCACATCCTACATATTTTTGCTTGCACCAAACATGGTTCAAATTTGGCTCTTTTTCTCTCTAATCCTTAAGCCAGGAGCACTTCATGCAAGTACGCAAATGCAGATTGTGAGTTCTTGCAAATAAATTACAGAAAAAAGGAAAATTAACTGTTTTATTTTTGAAAATTTGGTAACATTTTATTGGAAGGTGTCTGTAATCACCTAGTAAGGTCTTAGTAGTAGACTTGCATGAAACAGAATGATTCAGAAAGTTTGGAACGATAAAAACATTGACAGCCAATCCGGATATTGCATTAACTCGAGCATTCAAAGTGTGAGATAACATAACCGTAAGCACATGTAATGATCAGAACATTATCATGCATTGGTGTGGACGGCAATATAAAGTATGTTGCAGTATGTTAAATATCGCAGTATGTTGCTCTTGGATTCAATGTTATGACGCTGTCGCATGTTTGTGTGCTCTTCAGGTCTGGATCTGAGACAAGCTCAAGTGGTGGCGCTATCGACTGGCACTAAATGCATTAATGGCGAACATATCAGTGACCGGGGCCTGGTGGTCAACGACTGTCACGCTGAAATCACCACCAGACGAGCCCTGCTGCGGTTCCTGTACTCCCAGCTAGAGTTACACCTCAGGTAATTGACACACATTTACATCTTATTATTTATACATAAAGCTTACGTAATTATGAGCGCTAACCCAAAAACCCTACCCTTGTCCCGGGAAGAAAACTCTTTTTTTTTTATTTATGAGTCATTTTACCTTGTGAGGATGCTCCCAGTGGGAGGGTTTGTCAAATTTAGCTAACAAGACAAGACCCAGTGTTAGATGAATGGACCTAAAGGAAAGAAAAACAACTGCATCCTAGAGAACAGCATGAAGAATAGATGCACAAATGAAGGGATTTTTTTTTTTTTTTTTTTTTTATGATATGCATTACGTTTCCTTAAAACATTAAAGGGATAGTCCGGGTTCAAAGCAAGTTAAACTCTGTAAGCATGTTCAAATACCACAGAAAATGACTTCTCGTCGATTGGTTTGTAAAGAGAAGGGAAATCGAAATTATGGTAATGCACTTATATTGGAAGTCAAGTAGAAATATGCGGTGTGCGTTTTTGTTAAAGCACTTAATTTTTTTCTGTACATAAAAAAAGGGTTATCTTAGCTGTATAGATATATTGTCTTCTGAGATGAAACACCCTTTTCTGGGTAGATGAGCACAGTTAACTATGTGTCTATATCAACTCTTGTGAAAAAGAAGTGGGTTTAACTGTATTGAATGTGCAGTTGGACTTTACATCTTCAAGTATAGTTTTAAACATAACCATAGCTGCAGATAATATAATATTAATGAAATAAAAAGGCTGTCCTTGTTACAGTGTAATTATACATTTAAGTACTGAGTGATAGAAATTACCTACATGTGCTTATATGGTTAGGGTTACTTGCGTGCGGTTATGCGTTATTATTTTTTATTATTATAGTAAGTATATATAACATGTCAAAAATACACCTTAAAATAAAATGATACCTTTCATTTCTTACCAAACTTATACATTTATTTTATAAAAGTTAAAAGGTTTACTGACTTTTCATAAAGCTATATAAACAATTAATAATGTTTAAGCCTTGTTGATATATGTATACTTTGTGTAATGGAATATTAAATATGATATAAAGTCACATCGCAACATATAAAGTGCGTCTCTTTGGGTGAGAAAACATTGCAGTACAAAGCACACAATGTTACAATAATAACGTTTTCTATCCTCGTTTGGTCTGCGATAGCGTAATGGATGAGGTATTGTGTCTGCGGAAAACACAATGCGAAGAAGTATGCAAATACTTACATTGACAGGACTCTAGGGCAGCTTATCGTAGCACTCGGACCGAGGGATCTGATTGGACGAACATTTTATGGTCCTACGTTTTCCACAGATGACGTAAATAAATTTAGACCACTTAACATTCCGATCATTATCGGACGTGAAGAGATTTTCTAAAAGCATAACCCAAAATGCTTTTGAATCAAATCACCCACTTAACATTCATAGCGTGTGCGTTGTTGCAGACAAGATATTTGCTACATTTTCACTCCAAGTCGAAATTATTTTCTGCGCTAATCAACAGCATGTCACAGAGGTTGTCAAGAGAGCTTTACACATATTGAACTCCCTTGGAGCTTTAAGCAAACAACACATTTTCTCAGAGAAGCGCATTTCGCACACAACAGAGGATTTGGATGTTCGTTCCAAAAGTGTTCATTCTTCGTTCTTAGAGAACACATTATCATTTGAGTCTGGTCTGGTGTTGAAGGTATCATTGTGCGCCAGCAAAGACTCTAAATGTCTTCCTCGATGTAGCAGATTGCTGCATAGAAAAGCCTCCTGTAATGTCATATTTGCATATGCGTCTTCCCAGAGTGCATTATCTGCCGCTAAATGGGCCTGTTTGGCTGAGTCTGGAGTCTAGTTTGGAAGATAAGTCATTACATTCAGCAAATAAAATACCACGGCGGTCATCAGCAGCTTCCTCGGCAGACAGATCTGGAGCAGCGTGACTCCACCCTTGACATCGCAGGTCGTTTGCCTAATTAGCACAGCTTAGGTGCCAATTAGCGACGATGATGTTTGCGTATGTAATGCGCTCCCCGTGCACAGTTCACCTCGCGCGGTACTCCGAGACGTCCTTTGTAAGATGTCACAGTGAGGCATTAATGCTAATTATGATGATATGTGTAAAAGTGGGGCAGCTCTGCAGGAAACGGCGTGTCCTCCCTACAGCTGACTAGCTACAGATCATCCAGGTTAAAGAATTACAGCTCGCCATTTGTATTCGCCTTGTTCTGACAGAGTAATGATTTGAGATTGTGTACCAGAGAGAGGAAGAGCGCGCGAGAGGGGAATGTGACAGTGACGGAACTAGCCTTGGTCGCGGCAAGGCCAATATTTGTCTCCTTTGTGTCTTCGGCCCATTATTAGCCGGAAATGTGAGAGCCGAGCGCTTTCAGACATGGCGGTTTCTCATGTCTCCCTTTTCTGTTCTCTCTTCCCGCCTGCGGTCTGTGATCACTCTGAAGCAAAAGGAAAGAGGACTGGGAGCAATCGATCTTCGTACGGCACAAAGATTCCTGTTTGAGACTCCGAGAGAACGTCCTCTTCCACATGTACGTCAGTACATCGCCCTGCGGGGACGGCCGAGTCAACTCGCCGTATGAAATCACCTCTGATTGTAAGATTCTTCGCTTGTCTGTGTATCGTCTCTTCTGCTCGCTGCCGTATCATGTGTTTGATATAGGCTTTTTAAAGCATACAGATGCTATATGTGTCTCTGGGGGGTTTAAAGCTTAATTCAAACTTATTCCATTTTAAGGAAAATGCGGTAACACTTTATTTTACAGTTACACCTATTAGTTACTGTAGTTATTAGTTTGCATATTACTAGATTATTAGCCGTTTACTAGTGCTAATTAAGCACATATTAATGTCTTAGGCAACAATTGTTAACTATTAACTATGTAGAATGTTTTAAATTGTTACAGGAAATGTATTCATTTATTTATTAAGTTATAAACTTTAACAGAATTAACCAAGTTAAATAATATATGCATTTAATAAATTTAATGAATCATCGCACTTTATTAGGTGGCCTTAACTACTGTGTATTTACATTTAAATGAATCCTTTGGTACAATGCACGTACATGTTTTTATATCGTACTTCTATTTTTAAAAATGCCTATATGTAATTATGTCTGTAGTTGATTTCTGTAATTACATGTATAATTACACTGTTACCTTAACCCACTCTTAAACCTACCCCGACCACCAAACCTGACCCTAACCTTACCCATATCCCACCTAACAGCAGCAAAAGTGTTTTGCAATACAGTATGAACACAATTAGAAGTCAATTACACTTATTTTTTAATGTAAGTACATTAAGGCCACCTAATGTAAAGTGACCCAACTAAACTTTACAGATATTGCAACAGATATTGTATAAGTTCATATCTTGGAAATGTATTTAACAATAAGGTAATATATTATATTTAGGTAAATATTACATTAAAATGCTTAGTAAGGTGGTAATTGAAATAAGATTGAACAATACTTATATAGCATCTTAATGTTCATTTCAGCATTTACTGTACTAATGCATTATTAAAATCACAAGTTGTGCTTATCATTTAGTTATTCCAACGTGAGATAACAATGAACTACTATATTTTTAATTAACTAATAGTAACAAAGATGAATAAATACTCTAATTGTGTTGATCATTGTTCATGTTTAATAATACTTAATTGATTTAACTAATTCAATAATTAGATTTAGACACAGTGTCACTTTTTTTATGTATTTTTTGCAGTGCACAGTAACAGACACTTGGTGAAGAAGTTTCACAGCCATCTACGGACAAAGATTGAATCAGGAGAGGGCACGCTGCCTGTGAAGTCCACGGGTACCGTGCAGAAGTGGGACGGAGTCCTTCAAGGAGAACGTCTCATCACCATGTCATGCACCGACAAGATATCCAGGTGTGTTTTATAGCAACACAATTCATAACTCACTCTTAAACTTATGGACAAATAAACACAGGTCAAACACATATTTCAGCTTTTTTTCTGGACGTTCCTGCTATAAGAAGACCGTAAATAAACCATTTGATCCCATGTGTGTAAAACATTTTCAATTGAAGTCCACTTTTATATCAGTCCCTATTTTTACTGATATTTTATGCTAATTTTGCATTCAATTTTGGACAGCATGTTTGTATTTTTATTTATTAATTTTATTATTATTTGTTTTTATGTAATATATATCTTTATATATTAATTAATTTATTTTTTTGTTTGTGTGTGTGTGTGTGTGTGTGTGTTTTTGACAACCTAGGCTCATGGAAATATGTGCCGCTTCATACATTTCTGCAAAACTGAAAAAAACGTACCTATACATACAAACTCCAGTCTCTATTTGAAATGAACACTAGAGACAAAAAAACCCCACACCTTATTTTCCTTTCCACACAAAAAGTATGCTTTACAGGTACATTTTCAATTAATAAAAGCTAATTTTTTACACAATTAGTTGCAGAATGTTATGTTATGACTTCAAAACATTTGTAACATCTTGCACAATTTGAAAACTGATACTTTTGAACTTTGTCGTCACATATATAGCTTTGTATGTATGAGTTGTCTAGTTCAGTAGGTTTACTCGGTAGCTCACGTGTTGCACTGGTGGTGAAAAGATCTGGTTTGAATCCCATGTTAATCAGTGTATGGAAGTTAAAATAGTATGGCTGCATCAGCGAATGCATTTTTAAAATACTTTTGCATTTGTAAACACTATCGAGGTTTAGGTTTAGGTTTAAGTTTGGTTTAGGGGATATTTCCAACATGATAGAGCATTAATCTTTAGTGACACTCACTGGATATTTGAATTCTGAACAGTCACAAAACGTATCTCGAGCAGCATTATAAAAACACTGCAATACGTACCTGCACCAACCTAATACAAACATGCCACGGTTACCTATTAAACGCGTGTTTTAGAGCCATTAGTTTGTCATTTCACTTTGAAACTGCAGCAAAATGTGCAGTAAGGTAGATAATTATGGGGTTGCAGAAATGTATGTAGAGGCATGTATTTCCATTTTTTTTTTCCCTCAGAGAGTAGGCTGACCATCCCTAAGGCATGATTTGTGATGTGCTGGACAGTGTATTGATTTAAGGGTTACGCTTATTAGAGGATTAGTTTTTATGAGCAAGAAATAGCTTTGTTTAAATAGGCAGACTTTTATACAGCATTATACCGGCTGAGGGAAAGGTTGGCGTGATATTTGCCTTGAGGAAGGAGTTATCTAAACCAATGCTGTTTGGGACTGAAATTATCACCTTTATGGTCTTATGATGATGCCTGTACTTAGATTGATAATCCTTTAATAATTAGCTTCTGTACGTCACACTGTTAATCTGTGCTCATGGGTGTTTTTTATTTTTATATGTACCTTCATTTTATATGTAGGCTGCAGCTTTGTTTTTATTTTATATCTATCTATCTATCTATCTATCTATCTGTCTATCTGTCTATCTGTCTATCTGTCTGTCTGTCTGTCTGTCTGTCTGTCTGTCTGTCTATCTATCTATCTGTCTATCTGTCTATCTATCTATCTGTCTATCTGTCTATCTATCTATCTGTCTATCTGTCTATATATATATATATGTCTATAAGTCAATAAGTATTTGATCACCATGTGATTGTGCAAGTTCTCTTACTTAAAAATCATGGAGGGGCCTTTTTTTTCAGCATTTTCAGCATAGGTGCTGAATCTAAAAAGAAAAATCCAGAAATCACATTGTATGATTTAATAACTATTTATTTGGGAATTACTGTGTCAAATAAGTATTTGACCACTTGCTTATCAGCCAGATTTCTGACCCTCAAAGACCTGTTATTTAGTTTGTAAATAGTCCAGCTACACTCTGCTCATGATTCTAAATTAGTAGCACCTGTTTGAGGTCGTTAGCTGTCATAAAGACACCTGTGCACCCCACAATCAGCCAAAGTCTAAGTAGGAACATTGGCAAAACCAAAGAGCTGTCAAAAGACACAAGACAAAATTGTAGACCTTCACAAAGATGGATAGGGCTACGGGCAATTGCCAAGCAGCTTGGTGAAAAAAGAACAACTGTTGGAGCAATTGTCAGAAAATGGAAGAGGCTAATGATGACTGTCAATGTCCCTCGGACTGGGGCCCCATGGAAGATCTCTCCTCGAGGGGTATCAGTGATGCTAAGAATGATGAAGAATCAGCCCAGAACTACACGGGAGGAGCTGGTCAATGCTGTGAAGAGAGCTGGGACCATCGTTTCCAAGGCTGCTATCAGTAATACACTAAGACCTCATGGTTTAAAGTCTTCCCCTGCTTTAGTCAGCCCATGTCCAGACCGTCTGAAGTTTGCCAGGGACCCTCTGGATGATGCAGAGGAGCTATGGAGCTATGCTTGGAGGAAGAAGAATGATGAGTATCATCCCAATAATACCATACCTACAGTGAAGCATCAGCTCTGGGGGTGTTGGATGGGGAGAGGATGAACGGGGACGTGTATTGTGACATATTGGGCAAAAACCTCCTTCCATCAGTCAGAGCTTTAAAGATGGGTCGTGGCTGGGTCTTCCAACGTGACAATGACCCAAAGCACTCAGCCAGGAAAACCCAGGAGTGGCTCCGTAAGAAGCATATCAAGATTCTGGAGTGGCCTAGCCAGTCTCCAGACCTAAATCCAGTTGAAAATCTTTGGAGGGAGCTGAAACTCCGCGACAGCCCCGAAACCTGACGGATCTAGAGAAGATCTGTATGGAAGAGTGTGCCAAAATCTCTCCTGCAGTGTGTGCACACCTGGTGAACTACAGGAAACATTTGACCTCTGTAATTGTTAACAAAGGCTTCTGTACCAAATATTAACATTTTTTGATCAAATACAGTAATTCCCAAATAAATTGTAAAGGAGTAATACAATGTGATTTCTGGATTGTTCTTTTTTGATTCTGTCTCTCACAGTGGAGATGCACCTATGCTGAAAATTGTAGACCCCTCCATGATTTCTAAGTAAGAGAACTTACAGGGTGATCAAATACTTTTTGACCTCACTGTATATATATATATAAAACAGTAATAACATTAAATGCCGTAATTGTAAACACACAGATTTGTAACTGAATGTATTTTGTAACAGTAAATTGTTATAGCAAAAGTTGAATTTTTGAAGTCTTGTATGTCAATTAAATTCAAATGGAATTAATCCATTTTAATGAATCCATTAAAAATCACTCTGTTATGTCGATTCACTGCTAATTTCTTTATTTTATGTTAAAGCCATAATTTTCATTTCTATGTTTATGGCTCTTCTTAGTGCAGCATCAATATTTTTGGTGTTCCATCAATTATTATGGGACATTAGATCATTTCTTGTAGATGTTCTTGTGTTTTTTTTCATTTTAGTTATGCAAGGATGGGAACATTTTAGAAGTTTTTGTAATATTCTGCTTTCTGAGTTATCCACAACAACATTGTGGGACTGATCATAAAAGACAAATATAATACAATATATATATATATATATATATTATTCATATATCATTGTATAAATCTATATTAGTTTACAAGGGCACTGTTTCATGCTGTAGTTGAGCACTAATTAATAATCAGTATATTATAATGATTTCTAAAGGACCATGGGATGCTGAAGACTGGAGCAGTGATGCTGAAGCATCGCAGGAATACATTTTCTATTTTTCAAATAAATAAAAGAAAAAAAGGAATGATTTTGAAAATGTTTACTGTAATTTTGTAAGAATGGTAAAATCCAGACCGCATTTAATGATACAGAGGAAAGATATTGCTGGAATCAGTATAGCATACAGTACGTTGCAGTTATCATCATAGTTATCCTGATGGTTATCGTTCTTGATGTGATCAGGCCTTTCAGGTTCAGTATGTTTCCCAGTGTGCATTTCTCTGATGATGTCACTAATGTTTGCAGTGCCGGTGTGTCAAATTCATATTCTGTTCCTCTCTCTCTGCACCACCTCTCTCCGTCTCGTGTTTTTTCCCTCGTTGCTATTATTCTAAGGGTCAAATGAACACACGCAGTACGCTATCCCATAATAGTCAGTCATAAGCATAGCTGCGAGCGCACAGACCGTGACGACCACAGCTTTGGGAGCTGAATCAAAACATCTGGTCTGAAAGCACTGTCACTAAATTCACTGAGGTCTGAATCAATGCCACGATGATTTGTTTTGTCCCGCTGAGGTATAACCAATAAAAGCAGGCTTCTAGATAGACACCGAGATGGGAATATTGCTGTTTCCCAGTACAACATGCAACAAAGAGGTAAACAAATGAGAGTCTCATTAAACCCGGATTGCAAGTTTTGTTTTAGATGATTAGGCTTCTTGGTGTGCCCATGCAATGTGAATATTGTAAAATATTAATTCAGTATAAAAGAACAGGGTTTGTTTTGTTTTTTTCA
The DNA here is from genome assembly GCA_034779775.1 of Enteromius afrohamiltoni. NCBI lineage: Eukaryota > Metazoa > Chordata > Actinopteri > Cypriniformes > Cyprinidae > Enteromius > Enteromius afrohamiltoni. The sequence goes on along the minus strand of JAUYWG010000064.1, from coordinate 2,324,319 downwards.
TTTTCATATATTTTAAACTTTAATTTATTCTTGTGATCAAAGCTGAATTTTCACCATCATTTCTCCAGTCTTCAATGTCACGTGGTCTAATATACTGATATGCTGCTGCACATTTTCATGGAAACAGTGATGCATTTTATTTCTCTGGACGCTTTAAAGAATAGAATGTTCAAACGAAAGCAAATCTGTAGTAATGCTATAACAGTTTGACTGTCACTATGCCTTTATCAAAAAAAACAGTAGTGTATTTGTGCTGACGGAGTTATTGAAACTCTATAAAAACCGGCTTAAATGTAGCAGTGCAGAGAAACTTAAACAGGAAAAAAATCAGCTTAAAGAAAAAGTCTCAGCAAAAATTAAGTTCAACAGGTTTCCCAAATACCTGCTATTGGTCAGACAGACATGTAGCCCCTCCCCTGACTCATGCCATTAGTTAAATCAGTATCACATGACACAGACCATCTACTGTAAATATGTCGGGTGTGCTTGAGCTCAGAATTGAAACAGTACTGAAAACAATCAAATAAAATGCTTATTGTCCGTTTCAGAAGATCGAAGCATCCGAGGTTCTGGGAAACTGTGATTTTCCTTTATTGCTAGAGAGACTTAGTAATATCATTAATAATAAAATCACAGAGCATTGTTGCACACAGACCATAGGAGAGGTGTTGTATGTGATCTTCTCTACACATGTGACTCATATGGCCTGTATTGTTGAGGGACCTTGGTCTATTAAAGGTTTGACACTGAACATGTCCTCCTATATACAGTACAGTAGGTGTGTGTGTGCAGTATGAGGCAGACTGGATAGTAGTCCTGCAGGCAGTCCTGTATGTGTGACTGATTACCTGTGCTCTCTGGCTGTAGGTCATTTCTCAGCCCATCTCCCTCTCTGCCCACTGTCCATTACTCAGAGAGAGAGAGAGATTTGCTTGTCAGTTTGCCATGATGCTCTGCTGGGGTTATATATGACAGTCTCTCTGTCTTTCTCTCTCTCTGCACTGGTAATGAGGTATGACCGCGGGGTCAGCATGCTCATCCGCCCTTGTGTGTTTTGTCGTTTCCTGTGAGAGCAACATGCACAACATACACACTATAAATCTCTGCACACAATAAGGCATTCTGTATGGCACACATACGGCCTACACACACACACACACACACACAAGCAACACAATGAAGCATCCTATAAGACAAGCTTTAATAACCTCACAAACACTAATGACTTCTTACATTAATATCAAGCACACTAAGATATGACAGAGATTTTAAGGGCGTATTTTTTGCCTAAAAGTATCATTAAAGGAATAGTTCACCCAAAAATGAAAATGTTTTCATTGTTTACTCACCCTCTAGTAGTTCCAAATCTGTATGAATATCTTTGTTCTGCTGAAAACAAAAGAAAATATTTTGAAGAAAGTTTGTAACCAGGCTTCTTTGGATCACCATTGAAGTCCTATATATTACTTCTTAGGATGCAACAGGATGCAACGGTTTTCGGTTCGCCCTGTTCGGTTCGGTACACCTACATGCACCGTGATATTTCGGTAGCCTATTTGAGGCATTAAACATTTATTTTAATTAAAATGGGCATTTTCTGTGTATTAAGCGCATAGACCATCAGGCGATGGTCAGAACTTCTCAAGACTAGTGATGGGTATTTCTTGAACAATTCGTTCATTTTAATGTGACTCCGGAAAAACGAATCGTCTCGTGGGAGTGATTCGTTCAGTCGCGCATGGCTCGGGCTGCATAGGCAACGTGATGAACGAACGACTCAAAAAACCCGAAGCCTCGAGAGACGAACGAATCAATTCTGTTTCTGGCTCAGGCTGCATGGGTTAACATTTCAGCAGCGAAATTATTCCAGAACTTTACGACGCGAGTAAGAATGAAGCTGAAATAGACTTGAGACAAGCCCCACCTGTTTATGTTTAAATGTTAAATGACCTGTTATAATAGGTCAAGACAGGCATTCCTGAAGTGTGTGCGTCACACATTAATCCTGACTGGATGGTGCACTTTTACCATGTTTACATTTGAGATTATTTAATAATAGTGAAACACAGACTATTTAAGTAGTTTAAAGTGAAGGTTAGATGGTTTAACCCAGTGGTATTGTAAATGTTCAGTGTACGTTTAAAGTGTTCTCTTATCTGTTTGATACGGCACATTGTGATGCTACCTCACCATTTATTGAAATGGACAATTGTCCACCACATACATTTTGTTATTATTGTTGTTTGTTCTGATGGTGTATTTAGAAAAGTATTTTCTTGTTGCTGTCAATATTTATTTGAATAATGTTCATATTTCACTTTATTCTTCACTTTTTATATTGTCAGTTTTTTTGCCCTTGAAAAATAAATGTTGTGTTTTAACTTAATCTGTAACTTTTTTTTACATTTAATATCGTCTCTGTACCTTGATAACTTGAAATGAAAGGGCAAATGACCTCCCGCTATGTTTGAGCTCTCATTCAGTACTGTACAGTAATATTGATGCATCGAAACCAAACCGTTACCGTGGGCTCACTGTACCGTTGCATATATAGCATACTGCATAACATATCAGCAGTTGTACAATACAATGCTGAACCAACATGGTTCAAATGATGGAAGTCACTAGGGTTTCAGTTATGACTAGTGAATTAATTTCTCCTACAGTGCATATGGCGATGTACAGGAAACTGCTCAGCTGACAAGTTCCCAAAATCCTTCTAAAACCAGCAAACCAGACCAGCCTGACCAATAAAAAATCAGCCTGGTGGTTTTCTAAGAGTGGCAACCCACCTTAGGATGGATTAAAAGGATGGATTGCTTTGCCAACAAAATAAAAAAAAATCCCCTTAACTTGTAAAATCAATACGACACACAGCTTCGAGTGGCTTTCTGTTATAGAATGGCTGTGTCATGAACAGTTTGATTCCATTGAGTCCATTCCTGAAGAACCACAAAGCAAATTATGTTACATACAGGTATTAAACACAATATATTACACTATAGATGTGAAATTAATTATTTACTTAATTGTTACCACTTCAACTAGCCAAATAGACTGCTTGGTTATCCTTTACTCCATGCAAATGTTTGATTATATGCTTTATACTTGTACGTTTTTGCTTCATACTCTTGAAACGCCACTCTGCAAATCAAATCAGAGGAGCAGAACTGCTGAATAATAATGATGCCGACACACATTTACCTGCAGAAAGAGGTTGCTTTGAGATCTTTTACCACACTCCTCCAAACAACTTTCATTTTGTTTGGCTTCTCTGTGTTCATTGCTCTTGTTTAAGAATGTTATTGGTTTACTGAGAGCCAGGAGGTCTCAGATGCCTGCTGTCATAGGGATACTAGCCCTTGTAGGTATGATGGCCTCAGGGTGGGACTGTAGATTTAACCTCCGGCTGAAGAGACGCCTCCCTCACACCAACATCTTCCTGTGTGTGAGTGCTGTAAATACTGAGGTTTCTGAATGCAATACATGCAAGTAATATATATACATATATACATATACATATACATATACATATACATATACATATACATATACATATACATATACATATACATATATATATATGTCTTTCCTTGCATGTGTCATATTCTTATGTATTGTATTCCTAACAAATGCATTTCTTCTTCTCTGTTTTTTCACAGCCTCTCAGTAAATACCCACCGCTCTTCAATGACATCTCTTTTTGGCTGCCGGCTGAAGGTTACACAGAAAACGACTTCTACGACCTGGTGCGCAGCATCGGAGGAGACCTAGTGGAGAAGGTCACGCTGGTGGACAAGTTCACACATCCAAAGTAAGAAATTCACCATGTCAGATACAGAAATGCTTAAAGCCAAAAGCATAACCGAAACGAGCATTCCTGCAGCACAAGACTAATAAGAAATAACAGTTGATCACTTGTATGTACTTTGAAACGTTCTATTATAAATCAGTATGCTTAGCTGTTTGTTTGTTTGGTTATTTTCAGTAAAAGCCTTTTATTTAAAAACTCAAAAAAATCAATTGAGAGCGAAATCAATGTACTGTGTTATGAGTTTTCAGAGAGAGGGTATATTAAATCTTGTTTGTATGATCTCTACTCAAAATCTTTTTTGGGGGTATTAACCTGTTATTTATTTATTATTGTTTTAATAATAATTGATTTTAGGTGATCACATAGCTACGGTGAGTATAAAGACACTCCAGAAGCATAAACACAGACAATTATTAATGACATTTATTCAGTGCAAAGCTCCTATTCTACATCGGTACATTTCCCCTATGCAAAAAGATAAATGAAATTGAGAAGTGAAATTTAGGTGTGTTTTTTGCATATTTACATAATTTTTCTAGGTGAAGGGAACTTGTACAAATGAGTCTTATTTACTTATTGGAAATATCTGTACACAAGGATTGCACAAATATAAATTGAACTCAAATTGCCAAATATTCAGTCTATTTTGTTTACATGGATTATTGGTTGGTTGGTTGATTTGATTGATTGATTGATTGATTGATTCATTCGTCCAGCTGTTGATCCAACTTGAAGTTGTTGTGCTGTGTCATTCACTTGTTCAATTGTATTTGTCAGTCTTTGGAATCATAGTCAAAGCTAATGGCTTTCACAGTAGAGAATGCTAATGTTATTGCGTGAAGCCGTTGGCAGCACAGCGTTCTTTTATTGACACAGGATGGAGGCAAGGGTCAACGATGCCTAATGGCTCAGTTTTGAACTCCCCAGCATTAGCATCCATTTCACATTGGACCATGTTTGACAGGCTCTTCAAACTCATTATCTCTTTCTTCCGTCGCCCATTCATAAGCACTTTCACAAACCACGGAACGAGCCATGTGATTTTCTCTGAACGCAGTTCAAACGGCAGGCTCTTCCTGAACAGGTCTGTTCTTGTGAACTGCTGAGGCTGTGCTCGGGTTGCCCTTTCCCTGTTTCCTCTTTCCTGTGACATCAATAATTCATTTATAAAGAGGATGAGAAGTTCACCTGCGGGCACAGCGGTTCGACTCTCCCAAGTCCCTTCTACTGGAACAGGTCGTGTGTGTGTGTGTTAAACGAGACAACAAGAACCTGCAGTGCGTAAAAAGAACTGCAAACATTCATCTCTGTCCCTGCTCTTAATCTTTTTTAAATAGCAACCGTTTCCCTCCCCTTCCCCTAATGACATCCATAAATAAGATGACATCATGAGGTGCTGCAAGGGTGTAATAACCCATACGGCAGCTAGACATTAAAAGAGATCGGTGCTCATTTTGTCATTCGATTCGGTCTAGATCTTTGTTTGCACGCACATTTCTTAGGAAACAAATATATTAGTTGAATGCTTTCTAGAATAGTTTGTGATTCATCGTAATGTAAGTGTATTGCCACTGCTCAAGTACTTTTCTAAGTAGCCATAATGTATTGTGTGTGTGCATGTGTCCTGCAGCTAATTTCCTCTTTATGATCATTTTGCTGCAGTTGCGTCAATGCCTGTGAGCTTTGCTTCATACTTTCTACAACCAGAGAGAGAGAGAGAGAGAGGGAGGGAGGGAAAGGGCGAGGGAGACATCAATACTTACTTTAAGCCTGTTCTCCAACTTCAAATCACTAATTATAGAGAGAGGATGGCCAATCAGAGCTGATCTAGCCTCCAACTATCTCTGTCCGTCAGAAATGTCACATTCGCAATATTGTCCTAATCATTTTCTCTCGTTTTCTCTGCGGTACTGCTGACTCGGGCGGTTTTGAGAGCTGGTAATATGATGAGATTGGCAGCAAGTCTCCCATCACACTCTTCTTCAGTGCGGTGAGGAAGATTCTGGCATTAGATGTGCCCTCAAAAAGCCATCGGAAACATAATGCTTTTCCTTTGTGCTTGCTGCTTCAGTCTTGACAAAAACGCAGCAGGGATTCCTTCAAAATGTTTACATGTGACTCACAGAAATGTAAGCATTCTCTCATTCTGCAAAAATATGAATATCAAAGAATCCACTTGGGTGTTTTGTACACTCTTGTCTGTTGTTTTTTTTTGTTTGTTTGTTTTTTTTTAAATATATGGATGCATTTGTCTTTTTCTTTTTTTCTCTTAAAATAAATTGTAATTAAAGCAATAATGTCATGCTTTTTTCATAATGGCATGCCCAGTTTTGAAGGACAAGTAAAAGTCATCTATTTTACATTCTTAATGGGGGACGGTATTACTTGTTGACTTACTTTTGTGAAAATTAGGCCTGCAAGTCAATTAAAATTGTAAAACTGTCCACCCTGTTACCATCAAATTTGCAAACAAACTGAGTATACAGCTGATATATATATCCTAATATAAGGATTCAATTCTCTTTTCAAAACGTTCAGTACTTAATAGTTTCAGTGACTTCTAATGTTCATTTGTGCTGCCCTTCCATGTTAACATAACTTTGTTAAATAAACATTTCACAGTATAAAAATTAACATTCAAACATTAGCATTAAATACTTTATCCAAAAGGTGCACTTACAGTATATTCCAAAAAAGTTTCAGTCCCACTTTATATTAAGTGTCCCTAATACCTGTGTACTCCCATAGTAACTAGATGTGTATGTAGTATGTAACCACA
>JAUYWG010000064.1:2300641-2313474 GCA_034779775.1 Enteromius afrohamiltoni | reverse complement strand
TCTGTGTTTTTCTGTCAATATGGGGTGCTGTGTGTACATTAATGAGGAAAAAATGAACTTAAATGATTTTAGCAAATAGCTGTTTTATAACAACGAGTGAAACATTTAAGGGGGTTTGATTATTTTCTGTACCCACAGTATATTGTCCATTTTAAAACCAGGCTGCATATTGCACATCAAACAGGTACAAACTGGCTAAAAATAACAGGCTTCTATCTAAATAACTGTCTTAACATAATTTCCACATGGGTTGGGTTAGTTTAAAGAACACTTTTAAAGAATAAATGGTCACTAGCAATCCAAAATGTATTTAGGGATATGTGGTTTGTGGCTGTCGATCACAAGGAGTATTCCTGGTTTAAGGATGCGGTCACTTATTACAAATATGTGTGGGCAAAAATTAATAACTTTCACTGAAATCCACTTGATCATGAATTTTACATAAGCATGAAAGGTTTCCAATCACTGCTTTTGCAGTAGAGCAATGTTGTAGAAGCTGATTCTTGGCACTGACCAGCAGAATGCCGTTTGGTCTGAAAGTGACCTCTGTGTGAGTTCACTGGAACATGATTAAATATTTCTGTGAGCCTACTCTGCTCTGATTGGTCAGATGGCCCAGTCTGCTGTGATTGGTCTACTGTGTACAGTTCATGTCAGAAAGGATACCCTCATTGTCATACCCTCATAAGGCTGGTTCAAATAAACTGGGTACTGAGCCATCTTTCAGGTGCATGTGTTTTGTGAATCTCATGTTGAACTCCACAAAATTAGAGAAGCAGCGTCAGTAAAAAAAAGATTGTGGTTGTACATTTTAACCACTGATTCTTTGCAGCCTTATCTTTCAGAAATGAATTTACTTTCACAGCGTAGGACAAAGCATCTTTTTGATGAGGTTAACCGCATGAACAAGCGACAGTGTTTGAGGGTGGGGTCAAGTTGTTATGGCTAGCCAATGAAGAACATAGGTAGGCCACGGGCATTATGCAAATTTGATACCCGGTGACGTGTAGCCATCATGGAAGTGGGATCAAATTACTGCCATCTCGTTTAGCAAAGTCTGGCATGATACTATACCTCTCCTGACTCTTCTGCACTTTCTACAGGTGGAATGTGCTCGGCCTACAGGGGGCGCTACTTAGTCATTTTGTGGAGCCGGTGTATCTGTACAGCCTGACGGTGGGCAGCCTGAGACACACGGGTCACTTCTCCAGGATGATGAACCACAGGTTGGAGAGAGTTGGTCCTCTGCCTACCTGTTACCACCGCAACCAGCCTCTCCTGAGCGGTATGTCCTTTAAACCTTTTCATGAATCTTCTTCTCAATTTTAGCTAGACTTTGAAGAAGAGAGTTAACAGCCCAGCTTGTTTTGGACTCTGTACACAAGCGTGGTCTCACTCCCACCTCTCCAAGTGGGATTCTAACCTTCATTAATTGGCATGGGAGGTTATTAAGAGCCGTGCTAGTAAACCTCACTCCCTTAGTCTCAAGATGCTCACTAACAACTTGTTGGCACAACATGCCAGTTGCCTCTGGTTGGAATCCCACTCTGAGCTGTGCAAGTAGGACCAGTTACACTAGCAAAGTCAAGTTTGTGGGATCAATTCCTAGGAAACACGCATATTAAGCAGACGTGACCTTATGCGCATGAAGGACACTCGGTCTCCCTCCATCACTTCGTTAAACTGCTCTCCTTAGCCTCAGTATGGCAGACAGACTGCTCTATTGGATCTACCCATCCTCCAAATCAATCTCATCAAACACCTTATCACTGCCATTGAAGAGGAGAGCGATCCATTCACTCTTCCTCTCACGCCCACTGGGCCACACGTCTCCAGCACGGCCCTTTGACTACCATTGATGAGCTTCTCTTCCTTTGTCTGGATTCTCTTGTTGGGGAAAATGGGTTGGTTATTTTAGGCATCACCATCACAAAGGGCGAAGAGTTCCCAAGAAGCGGCTGAGATCTCTTATCGTAGGGGAAGCAAATGACCCCTTCAGTCAGAAGGCTGAAATGAGGCTGTCCAGTGGTCATACCTTCACTTTAGCACAGCAGACCTATTATCTTAAATGCATCATTACATTGAGTGTTTTAGCAGAATTCTTGTGTAAAATACTCTGCATGATGTATAGACAACATCATTAGTGACAGTAAATGAAGACAGCTTGAGGGAAAATAAAAATGACTGGTATTTCCCTCAAACTTTTCAGCGACTCATTATTTGTATATTATCGACTCATTATTTAGTTTCACTTATGCTCAGGGGAGGTCATTAAATTGTGTTTTACCAAATGCAGCTTACATTTTATAATGCAAATGTTAGATTACAGCTTCAAACAACAGCATGCTTATGATTAAGGTATATTTAATAAATGATAAATAAGTTGAGAAATATCATTAAAATTATATACACGGTACATGAGATGAAAAAACTATTCTATGTGATGAGGTTGCAATCTACTGGCACAAACCGATTGAATATGAGTGAAAAATTAAGTTTGGTGCGAGCTATGCGACAAACAATAGATAGACAGCTTCAGTAATGCATTTTTATTTGTCAATGTACAAGAGAGTAAAGGAACAAAACGAAAGACTAACTACTTTGTCAAGCAGTAGCTGCTTCATACATCCAGGCCAATAGGTGTCGGTATATAGTCCAAAACTGTCCAGACAATGAAAAGTTAGCAGAACTTTACTGATAAACAAAACTTACTGAGCACACCTTTAATCATCTTAACCAAGTTACATGTCTCAAGCAGCAAGACTTTCTTTGTTGACATGTTTAACTAGTAAAATGCTACCAAGTCTGCATCACCTGCTTCTCCAGCACTAAACAAGAACTAACCATCATAAACCAGAATCAACTAGCAATTGGTCAAATGGTCCAGATTGCAAACTAGTAATGGCGGTTAAGATGCTAAGTCTGGGTAGTAACTTTTGTACTAACCTTCTCTTTCTCAGCAAAAATGAGACTGGAAATGACTTTACTGAGGATGTCCTTTAAATACAGGTCACATACTTTAACACATCACTTTTAGAAGATACGAAGCGGCACTTAAGAGTAGCCGTATGTCAAACACAGTGATCACATTTAGCAGCATCTTGTGTAAAATAGTCTGGATGATGGATAGACGACAGCATTGTGACTGACAGTAAATGATGAAGCCTGCTTGAGGTAAAATACAAATTAAATGCTATATTACAGACATGCAGGGATAAACCGAATGCATGCAGGGATAAACCGAATGCAGAGTAAGAAATGACACTGTGAATAAGTGAGCAAGGGCTTCAGAAAGCGGCTGCGTAACGGCATAAAAGGATATGCACATTATTGTAGCAGACAATTTATTCCAGCTGTTTAGACGCCTCTGAATAGAGAATTTGAGATTTGCAGGAGGATTAAAGGAATACTTTAACCAAAAATGAAAATGCTGTCATTTACCAAATGTGTAAGGCTTTCTGTGTAAAATGTGTAAAACAAAGCACTCTCTGTGCTTTCTTTGTAAAACAAGATATATTTCACAATTTGCTCTTTATCAGGATATGAGCTCCAACAAATAGTGAATAGCACTCTTAACAATGTTTCAGTATCTTTTTATTTATTTATTTGTTTGTTTATGTATTTTTACGTCACACCGACTAGTTTGTCTCACACACTTTTCATTTTTGGGTAACTTATACCTTTAAGACGGCTTTAATGTGAGTCTTACAAGTTTTATTAAACATAAACCTTATGATTATTGTTTTGTTTTTGAATGTTCATTTTTAGACTTTGCAGTAAAGATTAACACAGCCCTCTTGAACAGCAAATGGGCAACACCATTGTTGGTCACACATGGCATTCACAAGTCAGCAGTACAGTGCATGGGCATGCTATGATGCTCTCCACTTTAAGACAGAAAGAATGCCATGCTAATTGGTGTAGCGATGCGGTAATGATTGAGGAGCCCGAGAGATTCTTTGTGCCTGGAACCAGTGTTTACCTCAAAGATAGCACAAACGACATGCTCGCCTGCTAATGAAACACTTCAGCAATCACATGCTAAATAGAACCTCCCTCGAGTGCTCTTTCTTATCCGTCTTGCTTTCTTCTTTCGCTCCCTCACTTTTCTCCTATGCACAGGCTTGAGCAACAGTGACTGCAGGCAGCAGGGGAAGTCCGTGTGTTACAGTGTCAATTGGACGGCAGGCGACACCCAACTGGAGGTGCTTAACGCGTCTACTGGGAAGAGGAGAGACTCGGGGGCTCCGTCTAGAATTTGCAAGCATGCGCTTTTTGCACGTTGGATCAGACTCTATCGCAAGGTAAGCTTACTTACAAATATTGTGAAGCAGGTGAAAAACAGTACGCAAAAACAGAAGTATGTTGAATAATATTCATAATATTTCAAAATAACTGAGATTCTGGAATGTTGGGCACTTTATTATCCAATCAGACCGATGGAAATGATTTATGAAAGGCATTCTCAGTATTACCAGCAGGGGCACTAAAGCTAGATTTAGCGCAAAACACGATTTATTTCCAAAGGGGCTTTTGCACCGCGTAGTTCTAGCAACTACTCAGGAGTGCATTTCCTAAAAACATATTTAGCTAGCTATGGTCATAGGTTCCATTGAACTCTATTTGTTACTACTGAACTTGTGACCATAATGCTCTTGGGAAATAATGGACCTTGAGAACCAATTTCCCCCTCAGGTTGTTTTCGTGGTTGCATTTGCATTGGCAGCAAAAACTCTGAAGCGCAACTCTAAAGCTAATCGACTGACATATCGATGCTGAGGGAAAAGAAAATGGCGCTGCAGACAACAGAGAGCTAAATACCGTTATAACGGTTTTCCATGTTGGTTGAGTAAATATTTTTACATGGCTTTTTTAAAAATGCCGTGTGGGTGGTGTTTTTTTATGCATTTGGCCAATCAGAGTACAGTTCCTATAGAAGTGTTTTAGGCCTACTTTGAATTAGGAGCTAATTTAGTTCCACCAAACGAAATTTTTAGAAATAAAGCCATTCCTAGTTTCTGTGAACAAGCCAAAAAGCAGGAACTCCCGCCAATAGTTCTTGAAACTATTAAAAGGTTCCCCTGGCGCGAAAGCTCCTCAAGATTATACCCGAAAGCCACTAACCAAAATATGCTACAGTCAAATGTGCTATCTTAGAGGGTTAGTTGACCATTAATCACTCACCCTCATGTCGTTCCAAACCTGTAAGACCCGTTTATCTTCGGAACACAAATTAAGATATTTTTGATGAGATCAGAGAGCCATCTGACCCTCCATAGACAGCAATACAACTGAAACGATCCCAGTTTTGCGATATATTTGTTTTCTTTGCGCAAAAAAAAGTAACATTTAACTCTTCCATTTTCCGCCATTTTCAGAGATTATCACAAATTTGTGCTGTGATCAGAGAAGAGTTCGTTGCGAGGGGGAAGTGAAGTTAATCGTCAATATTCATTTAATTCAAGTCACTGGGCTTTTGATATACTTCCTGATCACCATAATAGTCTGTCACCATAGCAACAGATTAGAAACAAGCCTCTTCTGGTCACGTCACCTTTAGAGTTCACTTAATGCAAGCAGTTTAAGGTTAGGGACCTCGACCATGGTCAGTCAATGGACCCCTGCAGAGAACTTTCAATTACCAACCCAGTTCCAGTGGTATTTTCTATGGTCAATGTAAAGAACTAGTTGAGGATGAATAATTTAGTTTTTATTAACCACAACAGACAGCACCCATTTGCTATGAGATGGGGAGGGGTTGGAGGGCAGAATTAGGCCCTCATCATGTAAATGTATGGGAGAGATGCCGGCTGCTGTACCAAATGCTGGCAGTTAAAGTCTAATGACTGTGGAAATGGTAATCATCTTGAAAAGCACTTGAGCGGCCTCCCATGGCAAACACTCAGCGCTCGCAGTCAGGGACGCAAGAGCACACACGCTAATCTCCAAAGAAACTTTTCTTTTCTCCGAGCCCCTCCGTTCACCGCTCCCTCTTTTTGCTCACAGTTTTTTCGTGTGTGTGTGAGTGTGCGACAAAGAAACGCACAAAAGCACGGAGAATGTTCAATTGCTTGTGAAATTTAAATGGAGAGATTACACAGCTGCTCAAACGCCACGTTTGTGCCGGCTCATTCGTTTTGTTTTGCACTCTCACCATCTCTTCTGTCTGCCCTATCCCTTTCTCCTTCATTCTTCCCTTTGTTTCCTCTCCTTATAGCTGGTGGTCCGTGGGGCAAGTGGTACGCCGCTGTACTGTGAAGCGAAGCAGGCGGCCGGCACCTACCAGACTGTGAAGCTGCAGTGGTTGAAGGGTCTACAGGAAGCAGGATTAGGGACCTGGGTCAGAAAACCTCCCGAGCAGGAAAAGTTCACTCTGACTGTATGAGTGCGGAAGTCACCAAAACCACCTTCACCTTGCAACCACTCGTCACAGAAGCCCTTTCTTTCTTAAAAACATCCCACTGCCAAAAAAACTCTCCACTGGGAGATGATAGGAGTCACAACTAGGTGGTAAACCTTGTTCTGTCAAACTCCGGCAAAATGTTGCTACCGAGATTAGTATGAGGCTTGCCATTGATCTAGTAATGCCATTGCATTACTAGATCTGCATCTTCAATAGATGGCATCCCTACTGTATTTGTTGCAATTAAATCGCTGCCAAAAGTCTGGAACGGTTAATGTTCCATCATTATGAAAGATCCTATACCCATCCTTCAACATTTGATTAAAACTTAAAACAACACTGTACCACCTAGTCCAAAACGTTTCCCAACCACAGAGTGCCATGCTAAGCTAAACAATTAATTCAACACAAAATGATTTTCTAGCATTTCTAATAAGGCTCAGAATTGAATACCAAAAAAAGTTGTTTCCAATGGAATTGCTTTTGTATCCAAAGAGGATAGGATCTTACAGGATATTGAAAGCAACGGATTGCACTGCTGAGGTTTCAACCGTTTCGTATAATATGGAATCGTTCTCTATTTAAAAGGCACCAAAGAAGCAGGTACACATCATATGATCTAAACCAGGGGTCATCAAACTTGATCTTGGAGGCCGGTGTCCTGCAGAGTACTTTGCAGGGACGCAGGCCCTTTAGGACTGAACCTAAGGACTCTTGATCTAGACCATAAAAACTGATAATTAATCAAAGTTTTTGCAAAAATCGTTATTTGAATTGCAATCATAGCCATTAGTGCAAGGATTCTGGTCACTCCTGCTTCACAGCTAACAATTCAATTCAAGCTTATTTGTTTAGTGCTTTTCACAAGTTTCTACATTATATTTAGAAATAGGTTATTAGTGGTGACCATGGCACAAATGTACAGTAAGAATCATGCAGAAAGCTACAGCTGACACGTAATCAGACAGAACTGCAATGATTATATGTTACAATTAAACTAACAATTCCGTCCATGTTTTGATTTTAGTAAATTAGTTTTGGCCAATGCAGTTGGGTTTTTTTTTTTTTTTTTTAAACAATTCTACATTCTAGAACGGGTTAACTTGGAACTCAATACTGAAGCACAAATTCAAGCTCCAAAAACAGCCCACATTCTCTAAATTCTCTTTATTTTTTTCATTCAGGCAACATGGTTGCAATAACATTTTAGTTCAAAACTTTCCGTGCCATTGTTTCACAGATGTTCAGTTGTTATGCTTTCAAGTTTTGTATTCAAGTAATTTCACAGTACATAGCAGGCCTACGCATTTCAGCGTAACGTTAAGCCATCATGTTCATGTTATGAACTCCAGAAGCTTCTGGAATACCTTTAGCTTGAAGGTAGATCACATCAAAATTCCTTTGCCCTTTTGTGTAACACTCCCACTTCACCAGAAGTTGCAGAGGCCATTAGGGCCAAAATCAGAACCGATCGTGCATAGAGTCCATTATGACATACCGATAATCCCAAAATCATTTTGGGTCCCACTTTATATTAAGTGTCCCTAATACCTGTGTACTTCCATAGTAACTAGATGTGTATGTAGTATGTAACCACAGTATAAGTACACACCGGTACATAGTGTCTACAGCTGTAATATTCCTGTAACTACACACATGTAACACCCCTCAGAATGGTTAGGGGTTTTGTTCTGGGTAACAATGTACGTAGCTTTTGCAAAACGTTTGGCAGAACCAGGGTTACCATCTATGGAATCGACACCAAGGGGAAATGTGAGAAACGGGGACAATTTTCTCACAACACAGCAGATGGAAAGATGGTCACCACTCTCTCTCTTGCTCTCCACTAACGGCTCTCCTGTAGCCGTCATTCAAACGTGTGTATGTGTGTTAACCTTCACCAAAGTGAAAGGCAGCCGCCGTCTTGTCATTATCTGCCCGTTTCCGGATGGCCTGCCCCTGAAGAGCTCCGACACGCTGTCCAATTAGAGGTCCTGTCAGAGTGATGCGTCCCTCATTTTCCTCTCTCCCCTTTGCCTTTGGTTCATTGGTACAACTTCAAAATGGGGAAAAAATAAAGAGGCAACGAAAAAACAGTAGGGGTTGACATAGCAAAGACAGGTTAATTCAGCTCCATTTGGGGTGTGCAGGTTAGAGGTAATGGTGACAAGCTAATGTAAATGGTGCCATTACGACACCCTGGGTCTTTTGCCGTTTTTGAGCAGGGACAGCTTGCTGCTTTAATACCTCAATCCCGCTCACTGGTGACGTGTCATTTCTCCGCTGGTTTCTCTTTGTGTGTCAGTGCTGTATCTTTACACAGGGTGTTCTGGGCAGAGACCTGCATGAAAAGAAAGGGAAACGTCTGCGGTTTGATGTAGGCACAAAAGCAGAAAGAAAATGGTGTTAAGAGCGCGAGTACATATCCGTTATTATAGAGTAATTTGTAGTTAATGGATTCATTTACAAACCGAGCACATTACAAATTGCTTCGTAAAGCCAGACCCGACCTTTGAAACGCATGCCGTTTTAACCGAAGTTTAACCAACGATTCCCCTCCACTCGTTTATTTAATTTCCAGATACATCCCATTGATGTCTTTTTGATTTGGATGCTTTTCTGCGGTATAAATGAGTTATTTTGTCAAGTCATCACTATTTGTCTGTTTATTGCTGTATACAAATACAATCATATTACTCCTTGATTATTATATTTGTATTGACCCGCAACATTTGAACGGTTCTTTTCTTTGCATAATTTGTTACTGCATATTATCCCAGCACATGTTTTTTCATAAGCTTTCAGTATGTATGTATTTTCAAACGCCACTTTGTCAACCCTGCTGAGACGTCATGTATCCACCCCTTCACAAACAGCTCAAGATGTTACAGGGACACCTAGTGGTGGCAAATATATTTGAGGTTTTCTCTGACCCCTGTTTAATGTCTGGCATTATATTATAATGAATCAATTCCAGCTTAAACGTGATCATTTTGAAATAGAAAGTTGGTGAAACTGAAATATGCATTACCCAACATTACCTACCTTTGGCTTCTTTCCATTGTCTGGGTTTGTTTTATTCCCCCAAATTTCTAAAAGGTTCAATTTAATGACATTGAATGGAGTCATGTTTCATTTTTCCACCACACGGACAACCCAGTTTAAATTGACATAATCGGAAAGACTGTTAATGCACGTGTGTCTTATATGTATTTGTTTCACTTACCGTTTTTTTTTTTTTGGCAACATTGTTTCATTACAACAGAAACATGAAAAGCCCCAGACAAAACTACATTTCAAGTAATTCAGTCGTAAGGCATGATTGAATGGCAATATTGTACTAATGACTGTACATTTTGTAAAAATTTGTAAAAAAAAAAAAAGAAAAAATTAAAAGAATACCTTAAAGATATCTCTCAAAGTGTACATTTTAACCCAAAAGCATATGCTGCTAAGGTGTGTACACTGCACTTGAGTTAAAAGTGAATGTTTATGTGAATAAAAACAATTGTTGTGTTAGTCTGACTTGATTGTCTTTTGTGCTGTAAATTTTTTTTTAATGCATTATTGGCGAGATAGAAGGCAATTTTAACAACACCGTTACATTTTGCATTTTAAATTTAGTGTAATAATAACCCTTTATAATGCATTAAAGTGTAACCTTTATCAATGTTTTTTTTGTACGCATTAAATTTGTAGATTCAATCCAAACAACGTAAGCATTGAAAGACATCTTCACTTTATTCTAAAGCCCAGCAGTGAATGAGTTTGATGCTATTTCTCTACAATATTATATGATGCAATATTTTTCTCCAATACAGCAAATTAAGTTGCTCTCAAATTAAAAAAAAAAGTGAATTGGCTCAATACAGAACACCCCACAGAACATTCTATCAAGTTAAAGACAACTAAAATGTTGGAGATCAGACTCTTTTTGAAAGGATGTTCTGATGGGTCATATGCGTTGTTAGATGAGCGTTTTCTATGAGTATTTGCGTACATTTCAACTCAAACACAGTCCATTAAACATGGACATCACACAAATAAACATCGCATAATAAACATCTTGTTAGACCTAGCAGATTTAACAGACTGTCTACGTTAAAAGATCTGACACTTTCCAAGACTTCTAGCACAGTCCAAAGTAGTTCTGGTGAAAGCCCAGTAATGCAGTAACAATACCAATTGTAACAATGACGGAAGAGCTTCCATTTACGGATCTTTAAGTGACGTTTCTGTAGATACAGCTATGCACAGTGGTTCACACATCACAAGAAGTCCAAAGTACATCAGGAAGCCTTTGGAGCATCAGCGGGTAACACTGAGCCAGGGATTGACATTTGGTCCAATGATTATCGACGAGTTTTACAATATCGAGAACTCGCTGCCGCAAACAACTCTTCAAGGTAAAAACTACAGCAGTGAGCAACACGCAAACTTGTTCTGAATTCAGATGCATTGATTCAAATATTTACTTCTACACGACTTGAAAGCCCTTGAAATGAACAAGCGTAGGGCTTCATAAACAGTCGATACGTTTTTTTTTTCATAGGGTGAACAAGATTACACAGCAATTATACAGCAGTTTGCTTCACATATTTGACAAGAACGGTGGGTTTGTCATGCAAATGGACTGCGGCAATACTGACAGGAAAGCCGACTGGCCGCTAGAATGGCAATCAAAACATCTACAAGGTGCGGATCCGTAAATGCGATTGCCGATTTCCGTTCACAAAGGCAGAGTGCTTTAAGTTTCTTTTGCACCTCTAATCTCAATAAAAAGCAAAGCAGAACTCTATACAAAACAAAAAATCTAAAATGCTATCGTAAAATAAAAAATCATCTGTACAAAGAACATTGCACAACAAAAATACCACTAAAGTGAAAAATTACTTGAGTGTAACAGCGGCAGGCCATGAACGAAAGTCCCGGTCTCGCAAGAATTCACGAGTCGAAGTTGCATGCAAACATGTAAAAACGGGGTAACAAGACTGGGAGGAAGTTCACCACACTATATGACCTCAGAGCAGAGAGCGCAGAGCTAGATATGCAGAATATCCATGAAATTAATTTTCCACAGACGTCGGAAGGCGTGACGGGATGATGACCACAGACCCCAATTGGTATGAAAAACTGAGTCTTATCACACACAACGTGAATGTGTGCTATAAAATCTACTGCAGGTGTGGCACTGACGAACGTGTTCAGTCGTGATTACGTGGATGGGCCGTGTGAAGCGTGTCACTTCTCTTGCAGCAGGGCAGGGATGTTGATGTTCCAGCCGATGGCCTGCCGGTCGAAGCCACAGGTGAACAGATTGCAAGCCTGGTTCTCCTCGTTCCAGGCGGAGCAACACACCATGCGCCGATGGCCCTGCGTGTCAAAAGCAATTAGGTTGTCGCTTTGAATATATATATATTGAATCATTTTTATTTCAGTAAATTTTCAGCTATCAACAGGCTGCCATGCCATGCAAAATACGTTCTCAAAAGAAAGTCAGAAAATAGCATAACTTTGCTTCCGACAATTTGAAATAACTGATTTGAAATCATAAAGAAAAAGCAACTGTTTATTTTTTTTTTCGCAAAAAGAAAATTAATCCAAAGGAACTGCATAGTGGTTAAAAAGCACAAGACAACCCGACATACGTGGAGGCAAAAACGAAAGGTAATAAAACCTCCACTCCATGAAACATACCTGTCTGTTGCTCCGAGGGAGACGGGCCAGACGAACTCCATTCATGTCGAACAGCCTGACCTGCCTGTTATCATGTGGCAGAGCGATGATTCTTTGGTTCGCTGAGACACTTATCCTGCAGGTTACAACCAGAAAATCAATCAATAAACTCAATTAAATGTAAAGAAACAAGCAGCATCTATTTACACCAACCGCAGAAAGCTTACCTCAATGAAAAAAGCTACCTTTACTCCCATCCGCTAAACAATTTACAAAATTAACTACAATTTGTGCAAACAGCATCTATTGAATTTAATATAAACAAGTTGAATCCATTTAATAGTGCAAACAGAGCTAGATACTATTTACACACACACACACACACACACACAATTGATGTGTATATATATATATATATATATATGTATATAAATTAAGTCAATTAATAGTAATGTAGTAACAGTAATGGGAATCTGGTATTTAAGTTAATTTCTCGTGTGCATTATAGACATGAATATACACTGGGTATGGAAAGTATTCAGACCCCCTTAAATTTTTCAGTCAATTGATTAATTTTTTTTTCTCAAATGTACACACAGCACCCCATATTGACAGAAAAACAAAGTGATATTTAAGTTTTTCTTTTTTAATAAATCTGCAAAATGATGTTAACAAGTCTAAGTATTCAGACCCTTTGCTGTGACACTCATATATTTAATTAAGGTGCTATCCATTTCTACTGATCATCCTTGAG
>JAUYWG010000064.1:2287871-2300541 GCA_034779775.1 Enteromius afrohamiltoni | reverse complement strand
GTGAAAAACTTGTTGCATCTTTCCCAAAAAGACTCATGGCTGTATTCCATCAAAAGGGTGCTTCTACTAAATACTGAGCGAAGGGTCTTTCAGTTTTTCAAAAAAATTCAAAAATGTAATTTCTGTGTCTTTCTGTAAATATGGGGTGCTGTGTGTACAATGAGGAAAAAAGTTAAATTAAATGATTTTAGCAAATGGCTGCAAAATAACAAAAAGTGAAAAATTAAAGGGGGTGTGAATACTTTCCGTACCCACGGAATATAAAATCCAAATATTTTGTACTATCAGAAATCCGACTTTACTTGATTCTTTTAGAAAGCATTGATATAGAAGAATAAAGTTTCTATTTTTCCCAGAACTTTCTAAAACAGGCACTTTGTTGTCTCTGCTTGTTCAGAAATAACAGTCTCAGGAAGCTGTCTTACACCTTGCCAACCTGCTGCTCTTACCTATTAACGGCTGAGTCTGTGCGGATGGTAGCAATTGGAGATCTCATGTTCTTCAAGTCCCACACCTTGACGGTGCGATCGTCACTTCCCGACACTACGTTGTCTCCCACGGTGAACACAGCTGACGTCACGGTACTGTGAGAAACAAACAGCTTGTCAAAACCTCGCACACACTCAAACTGGCTCCAATCACTCTTTAACACCTCAACGCCAAAAATACCATCCTGAGCAAACGCAAATGGTTTTCATGAAGTTAAGGTAAGACACCTGTACATATTGCTCTGTGGAAAACAGAAGTTGCAGAAGGTCAAGGATCTCTGCTGCTAATGTGAAGGACACCCATTTAATCGTGGTCAAGAGAGATGGTGATCTTGCGGTGTAATAACTGCGTTTTAGAGTAAGACTCTTAACTCTAGAATGCTCCAGCAGGGATTGTCCCTGAATTAAGAGTGGCGTAAGGGACTTTGGATGAAATACATCAGCAAAAAGTCAAGTCCCCCTAAAAGTAACTAGCTCAGCACTCAAGTATTCTTTGAGAGCAAGATAGACTCTCTCTTTTACTGGCATGACAAATTACTGTACAGAGAGACTTGAGAGTGCTCAAGGTGATTTGGTTATCTTCACAGTCGTATTCCTTGCAGTACCCAACAGATCAGGAAGCAGATCACTTGAACTCCACTTTCTGCATTCCCATTGGTCTATTATTTTATCATCAACAAATAGTTGGAAATACTGACGATCATCAGTGTCACCTCTAAAAGCCAATTCAGACTCCACCAGCAGATGTCATCAAACAGATTCATAGAGATCCGTCTGCATCTGTATGAGATGAATTGTTCTTAAAGGGTTAGCTCACCCCAAAATGAAAATACTGTAATTACTCACCCTCATGTCATTTTAAACCTGTAAGACCTTTGCTCATACTAAGACTAATACTTTTTTTTGCACAAAGAAACCCCCTCCCAAAAAAAGGTTCTCCATTCTGAAGATAACTTAGGGGAAAGCGTGTTGTGATGCTCTCTAAAATGTGGAAGATGTAAAAAATAATTTTATTTTTGTTCCTCTGCGCAAAAAAAGTATTCTAGTGGTTCACAATACAGAGGTTGAGCCGCTGATGTCACATGAACCGTTTTACCGATGTTTTTACTAAGTTTCTGGACCTGGATCATTTCAGTTTTATTGCTGTCTATGGAGGGTCAGATAGCTCTTCAATTTTATCAAATATATCTTAATTTGTGTTGCGAAGATGAATAAAGGTCTTACGGTTTGGAATGACATGAGGGTGAGTAATTAATGACAGTATTTTGTGTGAACTTAATTTTGGGGTGAACTAACCCTTTAAGGACTCAAGTCCAACCCTACATGTGAAACTTCAGGAAGACTTGGACTTAATTGGATATGTTCACCGCCTGATGCACAGTGTGCACAAAATAGCCCAATCTGACATAACTCAATCTGACTGCAATCTCACTTCTACGCAACATTAGGGATTCCCAACATTATTTCATGACAAAAATGTACCTTTGGGAACGTTTTTGCAAGACGTGAAATACATAGCGCCATGTTGAATGTGAATGTCCACTGGGTTGCACTTAAAATGTGTTTGTATTTTTTCCCTGGAACAGGTGGTGCATTTTATGTGACAGTGGTTTTATATGGATCACTGCAGTTCTGACATAAAACGTCTATTGAGTGGCACTACAAATCTAATGCAATGTGATGTTTTAAAATAACGTACCATTGGCACTTCACCAAAACTTGCACAAAGATTCTGCATCCCAAGTCCAAGTCTGTGCAAGCTTGGAATATCCAGAAAGCAAAACATATGGAGCTGTAGTAACTGTACAAAACTATTAAAAGTGCCTGCTGTTTTACGCCTCTAGTGTTCATTTCTGTTGGAACCTGCAGTGATATGCACTTATTGGTTCGTATTTCACAAAAGTTCCCACAAGTATGTTTTCATCATGAGATCAGGTAGGGGATTCAAGGTGGACAGATTTGGATTATACAAGATTATAAGTGACTTCAGATGCAGACTTTGGGGAGAACCAAAACGCTGTAAATGATTTTACCTCAAATTGACATCTATTGAAGAATTTTGAAAAAATAGTAACCTGACTTTAAACCAAACAAGAAGGCCTAGCTACTCAAAATTCAAAATGGTCTATCAAAAGAACCAGAACTGAAGGCATGATATCTAAATGTTTGGACACATGAGGTAGAACTTTAAGTTCTGTTCCTATATATCTAATTTGGAAGTCAATGGTATGCCAGAACTCTCACAGCACAAGTCCATTCTTGCAATCATCTTAAGCGGCCAGAACTGCAACACTGTGGACCATGCTGTATGTTGTTAGTCAAAAGCCTGGTTATGTGGGCTTCTGTGATTAGGTTTGAGTTGATACTGGAATTGAATCTTCCCAACAAATTATATTATTGTGATGATGAAATTAAACTCATCTTTCTCTGGTTGGAAAGACCACCCTCTGCTCCTGTACAGGGCATGAGAGCACCAGCAGCTGGGGTAAAATGAGGCAGAGAGAGTGTGTGTGTGATCTGAGACAGTCTGGGTGAACAGCAGGAATGTCAGCAACCCTCAGGGTCACAGCGCACATTTAACTGCTCCGCTCAGCACACACACTTCCATTTAATGGACCTTAATATTTCTAATCTATCACGTCATTCCCTGCTGACATTTCTCTCCTCATTGTATTCCCTTCTCTCGAGAGAGCAAGGGAGAGAAAAATGAAAAAAAAAAAAAAAAAAGAAAAAAAAAAGAGAAAAGGGCCGGAGTGGTGCTCCGCTCGCCTCTAGCCGTGCTAATTTGAATTGACATGATATTAAGGTTTAATTAGGGGCTAAATTCCGCTGCATTAAAGATTTGGAGTTGGGTTTGGCTGTATTTAACAGCTTTGCTTGGCTCGCTCCGGCACAGTTCACATCCAAAGTGAAGCGTGGAAACGCTTTCTGACATCGCAAGTTGCCACCGGAAAGCGAGGGTGGGGCCGATAATAGATTAAAAGCTTGATTAAAATCCTATTAAATCTCAAATTATATTTTGGGAATGTTCCGTTTCTCCTGGGACCACTGACAAGCAAGGTCGAGACTCATTAGAGAAAGAGCTGCATGTGCATTTAATGGAGATCAAGTGCTGGAGTATAATAAGCTTTTTAAAAGCATGGTTAAAGTAGTTGAATGTGGTGGTTAAAGCACTTGCGGAGACTGGAAAATGTGTTGAAGATGGTTTGAGATGTTTGAAATCTGAGTTATATGTTCTGGCTCATGCTTCATAATGGCAGTGAATGGGGGCCAAGTATGGGTCACCATACCCAACCACAAGTCACTTTACTTTCACATATTTATATTTCCATATTTCATATTGTTCATACTATCCATTTTCTAATTATGTAACATTTCGTGAATCTAAATCAAGTTATATTGGCCTAACATTGGCTATCAGCCACCCTACTTTCCAAGATATCGGCATCAGCATCTGCCTTTAAAAAGCCCATATAACTTCCGCTAACTGATGTACACGCATTCACAAAAGAGTGATGTTCCAGTGGATGAGCGCCGATGAGAAGTAACAAACACATAAGTACAGAAGAGAACACAAAACAAACCACAGTCATGAATTAGAGGTACAAAACAAAGATGTTGGAGAATTTTGATTTAAGCTAAGAGACTGGTTTTCCTACTAAAACGGGGTCTGCAGCATTTTCAAAAGCCTCTATTTTCGAGCTCTATAATGCCAGAGTAATGTAAACAACAGGCATTTCTCGTAAAGGCAGGTATGATAGTTAGTGGAAGCTAAAGATTGCGGTTTATGAAGTTTAAATATGGATATTTTTAAATGCTTCACTTCCCTTAGAAGGTCTTGATTGACACCTCAGAGCTATGTGGAACACTTTTTATGATGGATAGATGCACTTTATTTTGCTTTAAAAATTCAACCCCCATTCACTCAAGGGTGAGCAAAACCAGCAGTTCACTTACTACAGGTTTAGTCCCCATGAACCTTGTATCAAAAGTTTTGATCGTGGGTTTATAAATAAACCATTACTAGGTTCAGACCTACAGCTTTTTGGCCTCCAGTCTGAGTCTGAGAAACGGGAATAGGTGGGCTTGTCATCCAGAATTTGCGTGATCTGTCTCAAAGGAGACACCAGCTGTGATATTTCTTCACTGAGAAACCCATTCTGACACATTCCCCAAGACAGCAGGTGTGTCTCCCTCTGTCTGTCTGAAATCGAGCACACTGGCGATACTCTCATAAGCATCCTGACAGACAGATAGCGGCTCTGACAGGAAATGCCCTGCAGATCAAAGAGGAATGAGGCAGCGAACACCACAGTCTCTTGTGTACAGCGACACTCCTGTCATGTTTCATTTGTACTACGCCACTCATTAGCATTTGCACCATCATTAGATGATTAGGAGGTGACATTTCAGGCACTTTCACTGCCCTTTTGAGTGCCGACATGAATGATTACACGTTCAAAAGTTCACAAATGCACACTTTTCAATGTTTCAAGTCTCAGATCCTCTTTTGGTCCCAAAAGCAAAACTGTGGTACATTTGGAACATTGCACAGAAGTTTCCAAAATGACCCCATGAGTATCATAAAAGATGTCTGTATGACTTTTGCACTGTATAAGTCTTCTGAAGCCATGTGATTGCTTTGCATGAGGACCAGATGTAAAATTGTGATTGAAAATCTTGATATCCACCTCAGCACATTCATGTCAGAGTTCTTAAGAGTCTTTTCATTGCCTTTGTTAATCCAGTTTAATCACCAGACAGTTTGCGTGTCATTGATATAGTCAGGATGAAATTCCAATCATCATCAATATATATTTAGTTGCACAACGGTACAGCCTTCAGAGTCAAGTTATAGAAGCACCAGTATGCACTAGTTAGCTCTAAAAGTGCCACTCATGAAAGTTTTCAACACTTGCGCTGCTAAAATCTGAGGAACAGTGGGCAAAGGCTTGCATGTTTCATCTAAGTGTCCATATGTCGTAATGCTGCGCTCATGGTGTGTCCCGATGCTCTGGGTTAGTGATGCGAGACAGGCATATGTCAGCTGTACTGCACAACTGAGCTAAACTTCACTATTAGAAACTGTACAGCAGTAAACAGACATACATCCTGGTGTTACTTATTCTGAGATTAAAACATCTGTCCACGAAAGACTATGTCTTCTGAATCTAGATACAATGCATTGACAAAGTATGTACACCCCATGAAAAATCTAATTCTTTAACTATCAAAACAGATATTGGGCTGAAATCTGTTGAAGGGTTAGTTCACCTAAACATGAAAACTCTCTTTTCATCATTTAAGGAAAGGACATGTGACCAGGTATGGTTTCCGATACCAGGAATTTGTGCTCTGCATTTGACCAATCCAAGTGCACACACACAGCAGGGAGTCTGGGTTGCGTGTGTGTGTTTGTGTGTGAGAGAAAGAGAGAGAGAGAGAGAGAGGTAGTGTAGCATGACTCCTGTATGCTGGACCCACAGACACGCTCAGCATGAATGAATAAAAAAGCCAGCCTGTGTGAAGGTGTGTAAGTGTGTGTGTCTGGTCTTTAGGAGGTCCTCAGCTCCTGCCAGGAGCGCTGCAGAGCTCATTCATCTTACGGTCCCAGTGCAGCAGAGCATTCACTCCCACTGACAGCACAACACCCTCTCTCTGTCTCTCATGCGTGACTCAATCAACCCACACACACACACAGCTCACTGTACGCCACTCATTACAACAGCCGTCTCTACAGCCCACACACACACACATCTGTATGCAGAAATGCTTATACATGCTGCTATTTTTCTGGCAAACTTCTCATTCATTAAGCCTATCAGTGCATCTCGAAGTCAAACTTTCTGTGTCAGGCGTCTGAAGAAAATGCTGCGTTTGCCCGCCAACACGCCAGGGTGTTGTGGGTGGTCAGGCTATTGATGATTAGTTGCTAATGTGTTTTCTAACATGTTTCTATGCAGTTGTTAGAATGGGATATTGGGCACAAGTCAAAAGAGTGCTTCCTGAAGTATCATATTCTGATATCATTTAGGGCCCAATGAAATCAGTTTTACATTTCCAGATTGTTTTCCCCCCTGGATTCTATTTTAGTAATCAAGCAGGCTATTTAATCAATTGAATTCACAAACAAACAATTGAATCATTTATTTTACTGAATGCATAGTGGCTTTGGAAAGACTTGACATGAGTGCTGACCATTTTCATTGAACTACTCTATTATTAACAACATACTTTTAATAAAAGTTACAAATGAATTTATTACATTTGTAAGAATAGATTATTGTTTTCTTTAAACAAATAGTTTTGTTTGGACTTTGTGTACGTATTCATAAAAAAGTCTCTTAAAGTGCAAATCAAGCAAAAATAAAAAAGTACAAATTGACATTTGCTGACAAAGTGTTGCTCAACAGAGGTTTACTGTTTAAATAAAAACATAAATGCTTTAATAAACTGGACTATTATTATTATTATTATTAGTACTACTAAATTTAATTAGTACTACTACTTTAAGAACTACATTACAATATATTATATTTCTGTAATAATTTATTTAAATTAACCTAAAAAAAAAAAAAAACATAGAAATCTGCATTGCTCATTTATACAGAAACACATATAAACTTCATATTTAAATAGCGGTCTAAATAGTATCCAAATTCTGTACAGTCAGTAAATTATACCAAGCTGATCAGAATGAAAAGTAAGATTTGAGGTACGGTATATTTCAAATGACATACTAAATGCTGAAATAATAAAGATGCTACTAAAGCGACTTTTTCAGACATTTCTTTGCCACTCCAAAGGGAAAAAAAACCCTGAGAAAATCTGCCACACAGGTGTGTGTGTTGAGTGTTGCTCAGGGCTCAGTGACGAGCGAATTCAGCGGCTCAACACAATTAGCTGCGTCTCATCAACTCTGCGCCTCATAACCTGACAGCACTGCAATCAAAATCATACTTCACTCGCACATACAAGCTCTTCACATACACGCGTCTACAGAAAAGTGGCTTTGCTTGTGGTTTTTGCTGTCAGGTAACACCCATTTCAAATTCAAAACACTAAAAAGAGGAAAAAAAAAAGGTTTAAATTGTCTTAAAAGTTTACAAAAAAAGAAAAAAGAATTAAACATCAATTAAAAAATATAAATTATATTAGTTATCATTAGTTAGATTTTTGTTTAAAGTTAATAGTATATGGCTTTAGCAATTCTGTTGTGTATTTTTGTCTTTTTTTAAGCAGCAAATAAAAATGGTTTCATTATTTCCATATTGTAAAATATTAAAAGTCGGTCACTATATTTTTAATGTTACACCTATTAGTTGTGTATATTGCTAGAATATTAGCCATTTAGTAGTGCTAATTAAGCACATATTAATGCCTTATTCTACATCCCGAATCCTACCAATACCTAAACTTAACAACTACCGCACTAACTATTAATAATCTGCATATTAAGAATTTATTAAGGGAAAAGTTATAGTTAACAGTTAACAAGTGTTACCTATTCTAAAGTGTTTATTATTCTTTGTTTAGATCTTTTCCATTTCTAAAGTGTAAAAATACATGGATTTTTTATTATTATTTAGATAAGTACATAAGCATGCAAGTAATGAAATTAGTGCTGTCAAACAATTAATCGCATTCAAAGTTTTTGTTTATATATATATATATATATATATATATATTCTATAATATATAATTATATTTCATATATAAACAGTGTGTTTAGCATGTGTGTATATATGTATATATATATTTATATGGACATAATAAAAGTACACAGTACACACACCTATATTATTTAAAACAAAAATTTTCATTAATCGTTTGACAGCACTAAATAAAAATAAATAAATAAAAAATAAACCTTAAAAAAAACAAAAAGATAAAAAAAAAAAAAATTATTGTAATAAAACATTTCATTTAATATTATGTAATAACAATTTTATAAAAATTGTCTGTTTAGCTGGAGTTTTAAAACCATATTTTTTAATTCTACTCATTACTAATCATAAAAATAGACAAAAACTCTAATTACGGCACACTATCGTTTATAATATTGTTAAATATGAGCGCTTTGAGTAATTAATGAAGTGAATGAATTGTATACGGCTGCAGATGATCCGCTGCGATCCTCGTCAGAAATGTGTGAGAGGCGAACGCAGAATGGGCGAGTGGAGATATCAGAGAGTTTGCGTCAGTCTGAATGAGAGTGAAGGACAGTAATTGACTTTGCACGGAGGCGCTGACAGTGGGAAGCGTGCGGCGGTACGGCGGCTAATCTCATTACGCTGATTGTCTATTTGAGAGCATTACGCTGGGATCTGACGGAATTATACATGTTGGGCTTGAACATAATGAGCGGCGTGTAATCCCTGGTAATCAAAGACTGCAGCGCCTCCTCGTTTCTGCTTTAACCAGCAATAACCACCACGCAACTGATTTCACACGCCACCAAAACACAGCTCACACCGCAGCTGCTGACACGAGTGACAGACAGACATGAAACATGGCCATACAGCAAAGGGATCGCTTTCATTTCACAGAGATGAAATTACAGAGAGGTGAGATACAGGCCTAAGAGCTGAGAAATAATTGCTGTCAATGCACTGCCATCTTGTGGTCAGAGTTAATAAAACACACAAAAGAGACAAGTCATTAAATAATTCCCATGTTATTAATCAGCTAAATCAATTTCTAAAATAAAATATACAATTTTAAGTAATATTCTGAATTAACTTTTATTATATATTTATTTTTTTCAATATATGTGCTTTTGCCATTGCTATTTTTTTATACTTAGTTTTTATTTATTTATTTTTGTTTTTATATATGCGTTTATTTATTTAGCTTAGTTTTACTAATTTAATAACCTTATTTTATTTTGGTTAGCTGCCAAGGCAACATTTCGCATTTTATTTTCTTTATTTTTTTAATTCAGGCTGTTATCTAATATTTAAATTTTATTTCAGGATTTGTTTTTTTTGTTTTAGATTTGTATTTAGCTTACATTTCACAGTTCGCTTTTAGTCATTTTAAAACTTCTTTTTAATACTTTTTATTTCAGTTAGCTGTAATGGCAAAATTTCAAACATTTTAATTTATATTATTCTTTATTTTCATCCAATATTTAATTTTATATATATAAAAAAATAATAATAATTTAGGTAACAATACCATTGATATTTATATATATTATTTCTTCCCAGTCATGAAAAAATATTTTCATATCTGGCACAATTTGATTAAAAATACATTTTACTATCTCTTCTAGATAATTCAAATTGAATATAGATTTAGCTACAGCCACTCAATTAAAAAAAAAGCTGTTAAAATTCTTAGCGACTCTTCGAGTTCTGGAGTTGTGACATTTAAGTTTTTTGGCTTGCAAGCAAAACGTCCAGTTGCTAGCAGATAAGTGACGGTCACTGAACTTGAGACTTTGCATCACTTAGATTTCATTTTTATTCTCATTTGGCACTGATTTTTACTTCCATTTGGCAAGTGTTTTTGTTTCATTATTGCACATTTTATGCAGACAGTGAAATGTCTGGCATGCGAGACTAAAGATCATGTGACTTACTCAGTGTGGCCCTGGAAGACGTTCACTGAGTGGATGGAGGGATCTCTGAAGTCCCACAGACGGAAGGTGGTGTCCCTGGATGAGGTGACCACCAGACGCTGGGTGGGATGGGTACAGCAGTGGGTCAGCTCTTGATCGTGACCTGCAAACACGTGTATAACAGAGCTTCATGACCCTGAAATCCTGACAAAGGAGCCCAAAAAAGCCTGAATATCAAACCGTGTAGCAGCCAAGACGAGCGGCGGCTTGTTTACCTGTGAGGGTGTGCACCAGCTCAGAGGTTTCTACGTCATAGAGGTTGGCGGCTCTATCCCAGGATGCAGTGACCACCTGCTTTCCTCCCACCAGCCAATCAGCTGCTATCACCACCCCCTGGTGGCTCTTCAAGGTCGTCGTGGCCACACGGATAGTGGGGCATTCATTGGGCCCATCTGCCTCGCCGTCAGCCTCGTCTTTATCAGAGAAGTCCACATCATCGTCCAGTGAGGCCTGCATCACAGACGAAAGGACAGTCAGGAAATAAATGAATGTTCAAAATGTAACAATAATTAATTTTGGTTGTGTTTCAGCTCTGCTCCACTGTGCAACTGAATACACACGGATGGACATTTAACAATTCCCCGCCATTGACAGATATCTCGTCTATTAGCTTAAGTTTTTTTTTTTTTTTATGGCAGTCCCTGTTCTAGGTGTATTACGGTAATGAAAGCCCTAGCACATGTCCTGAATGAGACAATCAGCAGGAAAGTCAGAGACAATATAAATCATAATATGATTGGGCCTTACAGACACAGAGACATCTCTAGACATGTCCTGGGTAGATTATATATACATATACATGAAGCCTAAATGTATGTGTGTGTGTGTGTGTGTCTTTTTCCTTTATTTTTTCCCCTTGTAAATTTAGCACAAAAATTGCAAATGTTCATTTCATGTTCATTTTTTTGCATTAGCAAATCACCTGGATGAGAGGAGCTTCATTACAAAAATGACAGAAATATGAGTGTGTGTGTGTTTGAACACTCACGCTGATGTCTGCTGGGGGCTGGGGAAGCGGCAGCTGTACCATGTAACGCCAGATGTGTGCCGTCTGGTCCCCGGACGCTGTCAGGAAACAGACAAAACAAACACAGATGGAGCATTATATAAAAAAGGACAGTCATCCATCAAATCACATTTAAAAGCATCTGACAGGAGGGGGAAAGACACAAATAGAGATAGAAAAAATAGCTATATTTCAGTCTTATGGAAAAATATATATTAAAAGTCACAGGATAAATTAATCATAATTAACAGCTTCTTAGTAAGAGATGGGAAATAGATTTAATGTGTAAAACCACTGGACGGAGCCATAATACTTCAGCAACGAGTTATTTAATAAAACATTATAAAATAAAACATTGATGCATAATATTCCTTAAAAGTAGTAAAGAATAAAAAAATAATAATTTAATTAAATAACCAATTAATTACAGTTAAATAATTTAATACTAAACACAAATAAGTTGTGCAGTTAAACTGTACGTATGACTTTTTTCCCGCAATATTTTAAATTATTTAATTGTTTCTATCCGAATTAGAGAACATTTACAAGGTGGCTAATATATATATATATATATATACAGCTCTGGGAAAAAAATAAGAGACAGCTGCAATTTCCTCCTAAATCAGCATCTCTCTGAGTATGACAAGCATTTCATGCCAGTCTACACAAACATACTTCATTCTGTTCATTGAGGTACTTATTTGGTGAGCACCCGAATCCAATTGTGTTTAATGGGAAATGTATAGAAGCACTGCTGTAATCTACACTATCCTCTCACAGTGTGACCAGTTGGATGGTATAAAATGTCTTTCAAAAGTAATTAGAAATGTAAAAATAAACAGTTAACATGCCAAAAAAAGTGAAAAGAAAGTTTTTGAGTCTGGGCTCAATCCTAGCTTTACTGGCACAAGGATTCAGTGAGCATCAAGTTGCTTCTATCCTTAATATTTCAAAGACGGCACAAAAAATGAAACAAACATGCATCGATTTGTATTGGTGAGATTCACAGTTTTAAGAATCAAACCCAAAACTGTTTTTTCTGCAGTGGTCTCTTTTTTTTTTTTTCCAGAGCTGTATATATTTTCTGTTTATCTATATTGAATATATATTATGTTTAAAATGGAAATATGTAAAGCTGATTGAATGTGCTGTTGCTCACCTGTCAGTGCCATCTGCTCTGTGGGGTGGAACTTAATGGAGTTGACTGCAAAATACAAAATAACAAATGTGCATTAGAAACAATACATGCTCAACACCAACCAAACATGCACGTCAAACCTGAATCCGAATGAAAAACTTCAACTCACAAAAATAACAGATATTCACACACAAACGTAATGTAAAAAGAGCTTTGTACCTGATCCAGCGTGGCCGGCGTATTTTAGCAGACACCTTCCAGTCTCAATACTCCACAGCATAGAGCAGTGATCTGAAGAATAAAGAATGACACAATTAAATAATAAAAAAAAAAATTATAAAAAAAATAAATATATATATATATATTTTTTTTTTTTTTAACAAATAAATAATTAACATAACAGATAATTAAAA
>JAUYWG010000064.1:2273072-2287771 GCA_034779775.1 Enteromius afrohamiltoni | reverse complement strand
AAAAAAAATAAATATATATATATATATATATATATATTTATATATATTTTTTTTTTTTTTTTAACAAATAAATAATTAACATAACAGATAATTAAAAGACAGACTGGTGAACAGCAGTGTATCAGGGTGTCATTTGCTCTTTTAAAAGTCTAGTTTCAATTTAAATATTAGTTTACCATTTAGGACAATTAGCAACGCAATGTGTAAAATCTAAAGAAAAAAGAAAAAGAAAAGGTGTGTGCTACAATAAAAATAAAAGTAGTAGCATAAAATTAAAACATGTATAGTATTTGAACAGTAAGATTTTTGTGTTGTGTTGTGTTTCTTTGCTCACTAAGACTGCATTTATTGGACCCAAAGTACAGCAGAAATATTTTTTCACCTAAAATGTTCTATTTGAATATAAATTCAAATGTAATTTATTCCAGCGATTTCAAAGCTGAATTTTTAGCTTAATTTCTCCAAACATATGATACTTTAGAAATCGTTCCCATCTTTTATTTGCTGCTAAAAAAATAATTAAAAAAAATAAAATTAAAGTTGAAAACAGCTCAGTAGATTTTGCTCCCTGCTTTTCTTTAATGAACATGTATCAAAAATGCCTTTTTCATCACTTTTGATTCATTTAAAGCATTCTTTTTAAATAAAAGTATTACTTTCTATAATCTTTTAAAAGCATTAGTAGACATTAATTCACAATATTACTGCTCAAATAAATGCAGGTTTGGTGAGCAGAAAATTATTCTTTAAAGTTCCCTTATTATGGATTTTTGAAAATGACCTTTTTTAAAAGCCCATAATAAGGGCACTTTAAAATAAATCATATTAAAAGACAATAAAAGTGTTTTGACATTGCACATAAATAAAAATATAAAAATAGCGGGTGAGATTTTACCAGCTGAAGCAGTGCCTAAAACCAGCGGCTGAATGCGAGTCACAGCCAGGTCCCATATCCCATCCCGGTGTCCCACGTACTCCTTGACCAGCTGACACACTGCACGAGACGTGGTGGCTTTAAAACTGGACACGATCTGAGGAGCGGACAGGAGAGTGAGCATTGGGTCAGAGGTTCTCACACACACACAGGTCTAACTACAGAGCGACAGTAAGCAGCGCAGAAGCATGGGGAATCAATACTCAAACCATACATGACTGTACACCTCTACACTGCTGGATTGTATGAACACGCTGCATTCAGTCATACAGTCTCTCAAACAATGTCAACGTCTATGAAAGGAGAGCGTAGTCAATACTTCTGAAATGAGAACGATTAAAGTAAAACACCCTCGAAAAATAAGCAATAAAACAAAGAACAGCATTCAAATACCATTCAAATGCGAAGAGTTTATTTGCAAAAAGATAGCTTTCTTTACATTTTCAAAATACATTCTATGTTGAATTTATTGATATGATTGAGACTAACTGGAACACACAACGAAAAAACATGATTTTTTACAAAACTGATAAGATATTCGTTTTTGCAAGTGAACTCTTCGTGCATAAAAGCTGACAAAACATGAATAAATTCATGACTGAATTCGCTTAAAAACCAACATGTGATAAAATAAGTTTGTAAATTGTAAAAACTTTGCATGTTAATATATGGACCATCTCTGGAAAAGGAAAGAAGTTGAGCCGAGAGAGCAAGGTGACCACCGGCTGTTATAGTATCCAGTAGATATGCGTTACTAGAGCACAGTCTTTATTTAAAATCACTGAAAGATTTTAAAGAACAGAAAAGGTCATATCAATTTAATACACAACCTTTCCTGCTAAACTACTGGATGCACATTAAAAGTTGAACAAGTTAGAACTTATTAAAAGTGCGGGCTCGGTAATGTGTTACGGATTAAAAACAGGTCAAACAGAAGTATTCTGAACCATAACGATGACATATGCATATTTTAGTTTCATGATTCTTAACCTTTCAATATACTCACTTCTGATTGTTATTCATTTTGAAAAGCTGTGCTGCTTAATATTATTGCGGGAAATATTTCCTGAATATAAAATTAATAGAAAGAGCAATAATTATCTTTTATTTAACAACGATGCATTAAATTGATAAAAAGTTACCTTTTATGGTATTTCAAAAGACTTTAAATGGTGAAATACTCTGTTCTTACTGCCTACAGTGATGACACCAAACAAAAGTCAACAAAAAAGATTTAGGGATGCACAATATATCCGTGACCACTTAAGTAATTTGATCTAGTTATACGGCACAGATTTAGAATAGTGGCGGTTCATAAAAAAACATTTCTATATCTGTGCATCCCTAAAATCAAATGTTCAGAATAAAGAAGTATTGAGGTACATTGTCCTAACTTCAATACAATTTTTGGCATCACGGGAAGCAAATGACTTCTATAAAGCAATGGACTGAGGGAGGTGTGCAAGCATGTCGATATGCAGCCTAACCACTACTAAGCACTGCTGAGCCTGACACTGCACTGGAGGTAAGAGCAAACACAGCAAGCACAATGAGCCCTCATCTCAGCACTGTGAAAATGCTCTGTAATATAACACACAATATTATATAGTAACTGAGCGAGCTGCGCACATACTGTAGAGATCTATCCAACATGCAGACGATCATGAAATTCCTTGAACGGTCACGACAGTATATATGGAACCAAATCCACAGCTGCACTGCCGTTTCGGTTTGTTTGTTTCTTACGCTTATCAAGGCTGTATCTATTTTTGGTCATGTTGTGAAATATTATTGCAATTTATAATAACAGGTTTCTATTTTAATATACTTTGAAATATAATGTATTCCTGTGAAGCACAGCAGACTGTTGAACATTACTCCAGTCTTCGGTGTACGACGCCGTTTTACTGCCACAAAAAAAAAACGAATAAAGTCGTAATATTTCGAGAATAATGCAGAAAGATTAAGTATAAAGTCCAATTATTTTGAGATTAAAGTCAAAATATGACGAGAATAATGCTGAAATGTTACAAAGTTATAACTTTTAGTATAGTGCACTTTGAATAGTGTTCATGTTCGTGAGACGAGATCTAAGAACTCGCGGAAACCACTCAATATTACAAATATAAGACTGAACAGGAATAACTTTCCATCTTCAGCTCACACACCCAGTGGACATTCCTTTGTAGCTCTCTTATTTAACCCTTCTTAATACACTACAAAGGCATTTATTTATGTGGGATTATTAGCAGAAACGATATCATGTGTAGTACTCGCAGGGACAATATGCTTGGAAATAATATTTCATGTCTTCCATTGAATTCATCCTAGTGCTATATATAGCTTTATTGCTTTTGATATAAATTTAGATTTTAAATGAATGTTTTTCCTCTTTGTTTGAAGTGTACAGCAAGATATAAACGTGAAGGAGCATCAGAAGGCATGAGAAAACAGGCTGTAGACTCATTTAGAATGAAGCCTCACTGTAATCAGGAAAAGGATTGATTTACATTGCTGCTTAAACTAAAACGATTTCAGCTATATGTCAGGCTATGTTATAATATACATATTGTTTGTACCTTGCTTTAAAACTGGCAGATTTTGAAAGCTGAGACTTTGGAATATCTCCGGGTGCTCCCACTCTGGGCCGACTTTATTCTCCAAATATTTCGACTTTATTCTCGTAGTTGTCGAATTGTTTCACGTAAATATGTTTTTTTCCAGAATTAGTTGATAAATATAACGTGTATAATCAAACTAGACATTTTGTCTAACGATATGCACTACCATTTAAAAGTTTGGGGTCCATATTTTTTCTTCATTGCTATTAATTCTTTGATTTAGCAGTGATGTGTTAAATGTATAAAAAGAGATAGTAAAGACTTGCGATTTTTAGAAGATATTTTTGTTTTGAATAAATGCTATTCTTTTTATTTTTCGAAGGAAAAAACATGCAATAAAAAAATGCTAAAGCGGCACAACAGTTTTAACACCGATAATAAATCAGCCTATCAGAATGATTTCTGAAGGATCAGGTGACACTGAAGACTGAAGTAATGAACAAAAAAAACAATATTAGAAATCGCAATAACGTTTTTAATCAACTAAAGCCTTGATTAGCATAAGAGCCTCCATTAAAAAGCTTACTGAACAGCAGTATACATATATTAATACATCAAATCGCAAAATTATGATTACAAAAAAAGCCCACTAAAAGTAGTTCCAGTGTCTGTTGCTGCAAAGTTGAAAATATTCTCTGAATTATGTAAATGCACTACTGTTTTAAGGCTGTGATTTGCCGTTTATGATTAATAGTTTAAACAAACAACAACTAACATGTCTAACTGTCCATTATTGATTATATTACATCAATAATTGATTATATTACATCAATAATATTACACTTGTTCTCATCATTGTCCACAGATCTTAGCTCCACCATCTCTAAAAGATTTGACATTTTATAGATCGAATCAAGACGGTAGTAATTTTAAGCAAATAATAATACTGAACATTCCGCATTTGCTATACGATTTATGGCAACAAAGAGCAAAATGGAAAAGGAAAATACACTAAAAAACAAGAGAGCATTTTCAACACTGACTAAACGAGAAACATCAGCTAGTGTTCACTGTAACGGGGGAAAGAGCTGCTGGTTTTTTTCTCTCGTGTCATATCTTATGTTTTAAGGGGAGGGTTGTGTGAGGGTTACCACATTACAGAACTACTCAGCAGGGGGATCAACTTTTCAATACTCTAAAGCGGGAATATAATTACAAACAAAGTTAAACGGAGTTGGTCTCCAAATGAGCCGTCTATAATCTCTTACCGTAATATCACTGTTAGATTTAGTCAACAGTCCTGGTTCTCTTCCAGCCTGCACATCTGGCCCTGCTCACCATCAAGATAGTTGACCATGGCATATTTTTTTCAGCACAAGATTCTTACTGGCTTAGAGTTTGCTCAGTTGAAGAACTAGTATGCTCTGATTGGCCTTTCATCATAGAGGTCTTTGAACGCATTCCCATTTTCCTTAGCTCTGGCCAAATTGCTTGAATGGGGTGAGATGCGCAGGCAGAAGAAAATCAATGCCAAATCAAAGGTTTCCAAGCCAAACTGTTAACAACTTCCAGAAGCGATACTCATTCTTGATATTTACAAAAACTGTCTTAGCGTCTTTGTTAATGTTGTATAATGCTGAATTAGTGTTAGCGTTAGCCAGATAAGCACAGATTGATGGCTTGTCACCAAGCACGTCACTACCGGGTTAAGACCCCCCACTGTTGGATAGTTCATGCATTTTGGCACACTGAGGAGTTAATTACCCATGAGTCTCCACCCCATAACTCCCAGTTCCCCACATTGAAGTTGCGAGGTCCACCTACTTTCCCCGGGAAAGAATTTGAGCGCTACATCAGTGAAACCGAGAAAAAAAGAACAATTGTAATCCATGAGGACCAAAACATCAAGAAGACTATTTTAAAACTGAATTAGCACCACTGAGCTCTGTAAATGTATGAGTGCACAGGTGTCTGGGTCCAGTAATGGAGAAATGTGGAAAGTTGAGAGAAATTATGACATTTGGAAACATCAGCGTTTTCTAAACCCCCAACTTTGCTTCTCTGGGTAAGTGCAAACATTTAATACGGTAGTTACACGCAGCAAAAATAAGTAAACAAACGAGCTGCTGCCAAGAAGCTAACAGTGTACATGGATGCTGTTTAATTACTTGTGCATTTAAGTTGATTATTATTTAGTACTGAATTACAGGATGCACTGCTGTGAAACCTACAATCTGAGTGGAACTGGGACAAAAAATCTATGTTAAAATTCTACAAATCTAGTAAAGTATAAACAAAAGCAGAAGTGGAGGAATCTGGAGTCAAGAAATGTGTAATCACATATCATAATTTAATAAATAGACTATGATGTTTCTGATACTGATACATTGAGCTGCCGTTGTCAGATCAATGCATGACACATTTTACACCCATTCTGATCATATCATTGGTGTGTAACTCCATAAAATTCATAAGCTTGTTTGAATAATTGAGGAAAAAAAAAACTAAAACAGAGCAGACAAGTCAGCGCTACGAAAATGCAACACCGAGACGCTTCCATAACCACATAAAATAGCTTGCTCTAGAGATGTCACAAGTTGAAAACAGAACTCAAAAGATAATATTTTACCAGTTACTCAATGGTATCAATCCCACAAACTTTCCATGCCGTCATTTTAATTCCATTTCCTATAGAGATAGTTTAACCGAAACATGAAGATGCTGTCATCATTTACTGCTCATTTAATCCCAAACCCGACTTTGACTTTGGTTACTCTCGAAACACAAATGAAGATATTTAAGAAACATGAGAGATTTCTGTCCATCTGAAAGTCTAAGACGTCAAATGAGGGTCAGTAAACGATGAAAGAAGGATCATTTGGGGGTTTATTCCTTCAGTAATTATGAAAACTTGAAGGAGTCCCAATAATAGAACGTCATTGTTTTTAATAATCATATTTTACTGATAATGGTAACATTTAGGCATTGTGACAGCCCTAGCTTACTCATTTCTAAAGTATCCACATATGTTAAGCAGCAAAGCCTGTAAGCCGGCTACAAAGAACAGGACTTTGCACTGAGATATTACGTTTTTATTATAGAGATTAGTGATTCTGAGAGAAATATTCTGAGCTTAAACAACAATAGCAGAGTTTTAACCCCAAAGATACAATCATACCTTGCTAGTGGACGCCTTGTATGTCGTCTTCAGCTTTTGGGAAAGTTGACTCGTGCTGTGACTAGCTGTACACAAGAAATTATACGATTATGAGTGACAAATATGATCAATATGATCAATTTGATTGTAAGTTTTTTATTTTTCAATTTCATCAGCGCCAGGTTTCAAGGTTTTTCGTTTTACAATTTTTTCCACACCAGACCATATTAGAATAAAACATTTCATAACCCTCACCTTTTTTAAAAGAGCATTGTCAGCTAAAACTAAAAAAGGGCTCCAGTCTACTGTTTGTCGATATGCTCCTGTTAGAAATGGATGTAGCTGAAATAGTCAAACTCCTTCATTTAAGAAGGTGTGTGTAAACATCTGGCCATGCACATCTGCTGATAAATCAATAGAAAACTGCACTAAAACATCACCATGTCATGCGAGGCACAAGGTTAACAAATGATTCCCTCTGACTTACGACAGCATCATTATTTATTGAAAAGCTTGTTCAATGATCTGATATAATGAAGGCAGAAGTCAAACAAAAGCAAAATGTGGGTTTTGTTTTGCGTCTACCTTTTGTTTTCAGGGCTCCTTTGCTCAGATCGCCGCCATCAACGGTCTGCCCTTCTCCAGCCAAACGTTCGTTTAGTGATTCAATCTCTCTCCGCACTGCACAAGAAGAGAGATGTAGTGGTCGCTGATTACTAATTTAGTTAACGTACATACAAATAAACAGTTTGAAGAGGACCCACATCACCCCGGAGGAGTTCATACCTCGATACTGACTGTACATTAATCTGCTTCTCACATGACCACTCACAATTTAAATCATACACTCATTAATAAATACATAAATCAACTGTAATACGAAAACAACTAAGGATTCAGATCTTGAGAATGCTACTTACATAGCGTAAGATGCTGCTTAATTAAAACCAGACTGTGTTGTCATTATTGTATTTTATGTAGTAAGTCAAGTAAATAGAAGCCAACTGACTCACGTTCTATATTTTCAATGTAGAGATTTTCAAACTCCCGTTCAATCTGTCCAAACAGGTCCAGTAAGTTACTCCTTAAGGCCATCGGCAACTTGGAGTCCTAGATATTGAAATAAATAATCCTTTGTTACACATACTCTGAGAACGCATCATCAAAACATCTTCAAACTTCAATTACAACAAATCAGAAATGCGGATTTTGCACTGTTCTACTTTGTACACTAACTATTCAAAAACACATAAAAATAAACGACTAAAACACAAGGAATGTTGAAGGGATCTTGTTATTGGTTTATTTTTAAGAAAAAATATAACACAGCAGAAATCTACAAATAAACTATATACATTTGCTTGCTGCTGTAAAACATTACACATAAAATAAAATAAAATAAAATAAAAATAAAATAAAAAGGTTACATAAAATATCCAGCCGTTCTTAAACGTCTAAATGCTTACTTAAAATATTTAGCTGTTCTGAAACTTCACACGTAAACGTTTGAGTAAAATAGTTTGCTCTTGTAAAGCTTTAGGCTGCTGTTCTGAAACTTTCCATCTAAAGGTTTATGCAAATAAGTATATTGGCTGTTCTAAAGCTTTACATTAAAAAATAAATACAAAAAATCTGGCTTTACATCTTAAAATGAAATATACTGCAATTCTAAAAGTTTACATGAAATACCGTGCTGTTGTTAAACTTAACATTTCAAAGTTTAAGTAAAATGTCTTGCTGCTCTGAAACATTACATTCATTTCATATAAAATATCATGCTGCTATAAAACCTTTAAAAAACACTTAATGGTTAGTTTAAAATTCATCTTGCAGTTCTACAGGTTTTTAAGCCTCAGTACAGATCATTTCATCATTTCTTTTTGAGACAGTAACCAAAGGATAGAAAAGAATCACAACAAAATCGGGAAAAAGTACAAAATTTAAAGAGGTATCTACTGTAATCTACCAAATCAACTTACCTCCATTATCAAAGAAGTTCCAAGTAAAGTCTTTCAGCCTGAATAAAACTATACAAAGAAAAGCAATCCACAAACAAATATCGCTGTTGTGTCATTTACTCTAGCTATGTCCATATTAACGTTTTCTGTTTTTTTTTTACCAATGAGAACAGTGTAAAAGCGAAGTCAACTGCTCTCCATTCTGTCATTACCACATGTACTTATGTGTCAGAGAGAGAGAGAGAGAGAGAGGGGAAGGACAATTAACAAACAACAGCTTGTCGTCTATTCTTATAAACCTGCTCAATCCTAAAACTTGTGGTCACCATAGCAACTGGACATAATGACAGCATTGAGAGGGTGAAAGGCGGTATGGTCTAAATCCAGTGAACGGTTTACAGTAGGGTCTGCCAATCAGAAATGACCCTACAGAGGAATAGACGAAACAATCGAACCCCAGCGTGGGCTGCTCTTTAAAAATGGATGAGGCTTTAGACCATAGAAGACTACAAACCATAGACAGCCTCCAAGTAGTATCAATAAAACAGATGACCAAATGGCATCATCTCTCAAGCCTGACATGAGTTAA
Organism: Enteromius afrohamiltoni; assembly: GCA_034779775.1. Lineage (NCBI taxonomy): Eukaryota > Metazoa > Chordata > Actinopteri > Cypriniformes > Cyprinidae > Enteromius > Enteromius afrohamiltoni. Next base: position 2,278,572 of record JAUYWG010000064.1, on the reverse strand, counting down.
ACTACTCTTAAAGGGGACATGCGGCACGATTTCACGTTTTCCTTTGTCTTTGGAATGTTACAAGCGGTTTGTGCATACATAAGATCCATAAAGTCAAACCAAAACAGACATTTTTTCCTAAAAGTTGACTCATCCATGCCTTCCTAAAACGCCTCACTGTGTAACAACATAGCAATAACCCCTTTAAGACTTCAATTTGAACATTTTATTCAAAATGATGAAATATTTTCAAGAACGTCCTGAAACAAAGCATCATAAACAAAACTACATCATTCATTTCCTGAAGAAAATGTGAGTGGTGCTTGCTGTGGCAAAACTCAGCCCTCGGTTGCTATGGAGTTGCTAGTGTGTGAATATGAAGGTCATCCAGGGTCGCTAGGGTATCCCGGGTGGTTGCTAAGGTGTTGCTATGCGGTTGCTAACGTATCCAAGGTGGTTGCTAAGGTGTTGTTATGTGGTTGCTAAGGTGTTGCTGTGCGGTTGCTAGGGCACCCATGGTGGTTGCTAAGGTACTTGGGTTGCTAGAGTGTTGTTAGGCGAGCACCACTAATATGCTTTTTAATTTAAAACGATAAAGAACTTAATTTGAATGGGAAACCCGACTATTATAATTGGCATGTAAAGGCCGCTCTTATCACTGACATACTCCAGTGATGTTTGAGTAGGGAATGTGTGTCGATAACAGACAAACGTTGTGTGTTAGAGGATGTAAATTCGTTGGATACGTTACAGTACCGAACAATGACAAAACTACTCATTGACAGAAATACTTAACTCAGGTATAACATGGACTTTGACTGTGACATTTCATTTTTATGACATCAGTAATCAAACCCCTTTCCTATTTACCAAACCAGAATCACTCTCAATAAAATTGTTTTTTTTTAACACTTTGTTAGTTTTACTTTTGGATTTCAGGATTCTAGGAATGTCAAAGTTTTCTGATATAATTTAAATATGCTTCAGTGTTATCTAGCAGCATTTTATGTTACCAATGTTATGATACACATGGAATGAAAATGAATTTCTGGTCATTTGTATTTTATTACTTTATTTTATTCTATAGTATTCTATCTATACTATTATTTTCATTTTGCTGTTCCTTATGCATTTTATTTTAGTGTTTTGGGTTTTTTTAAATACCATTTGTTGTTTCCATAATAAAACTTCAATCAATCAACCACGTAAAACCAAACATGTCTCCTGAAACAATTAAATTTATTTTTTTTTACAACTTATCTTTTAAATTTCTATATGTATATTATCCATTTATATACATGTAATCTAGTATCATTATTTTAATTTCTAATGTAAGTGGGTTGTAGGAATTTCCAACTTTATAAGAAAGAAAACCTAAAATTGAAATTAATGTATACTTAGTTTGGGAGAAAACAAATGCATTCTATTTTATTTTTGGAATTCCTCATGAATTTTTATTTGCTTATATATTTAAATATTTCCAGTCTTCATTTACTTTTTTTGATTTGTCCATAATAACATTTAATCCATCAACTTTGGCTTCCTGGAAATGCAATAGGTCTAAAAATACATTACGCCCTGAAACATTGTTAAAATTCAACTAAATCCTAAAACAATAGCAAATTATTCAAAAATAACACGTTTACATGGATGCTTCCACATCCCAGCTGTCATGACTAGGTGCTTACCAAAATAAATAAAACTAAATGTACAAACAATGTTACAGAACTGGCTTTGTGTCATTCTTGACTGTTCACCTAGGCATGACCTCACGCTCACACAATAGTGCTCATAAAATTAAATCTATACATGTTCATGCAAGTTTCAGAATTTAAGACGAAAAAAACGTACCTGTCCCTCCAGCATGTCTCTTTGCATGCCTGGTCTGTCCTGCTCGGTACTGTTGGTCCTCCTAATGGAGAGACTGTGCGACTTGCGCTTCTGTTTGACTTGACGGGCGGCTGCGCTGTTTCCACTTTCAACAGGCATCACTCCTCAGTGACGTCCCTCTACGCACTTCCTACCTGAAACTGAGCAATCAAACAGCAGGGTTTGCTTCATCCTACAACAATGGAGGAGTAGAATACGTCCTTTGTTAAACACTACGCTATATAGTGATAAAATAACAAGTTAAACATTGAGGGAGCAAACTTGAAGTAAGCCTTTGTTGATGACATACTGGAGGTATGTGTTGTCTTTACGGTGGGTGTAGGTTGATAAAATGTTCAAAAGAAGCTGTTGTAAAACTCAAATAGACTTTCTGACAGAGGTGAATATGACTCGAAATGTCAAGATGAATCTAATAAAAACTGTACTGTACATATACTGTATATACACACTAAAAAAGAAGCTTATTTTAGTCATTTAGCACATTTATAATGATCATTATAGCTCTAATGTAGTTTCTTTTTAGATAAATGAGACCCGGAAAACCTTTTGAAAACCCATCATATTTGCATTTTTAGATGAAGCGATGGATGTTATTTTAAATGTAAAATGAATATGTAAAGTGAGCTCATGAAAAGTTAAACTTAGGCAAGCAGGCCGTTTTCCACAACAACATACAACAGAAATGTTAATGTCAGCCTGAGCATCTTAAGTATTAAAAAAAACAAATCATCATAAAAACATAATGCTAAATAAAAGGCGTGCAAAATAAAAAAAATGTAAAAAAACAAAAAAACAAATACCAGCCATGGAGAGCAGTGAATGATAAACAAAGCAGACACATCCTCAGACGACCGCTTAAAGTGATGAAGAAGATCTCAACAGGAAGCCCAGGGCCGCACTCCAGCACTGAACACAAAACAACACCATCTATCGGTTCACAAACATGACAATAAAGAGAGAGAAGCTGCAGGCATGGAGTGACAGCATTCTCACAACCTAAAATAACAGGGAGGAGGTGGACAGATGGAGCAGGTAAAACAGACGAGTTTGAGTTGATGGGGTTAGTGGGAACGAACAACTCATAAAAAGGAAAAAAAAAAGAACATGCATGAAGTATATGCACCTGCTGCGGCATCATGCTCGGTTGCTCAGTGCAAACTGTTGTGTTGAATGAGATACTTAGCAGATACAAATCATTACATTAGTTGCATCCCAAATGACACACTACACAGCACACTACGCACTCAGTCACGTAGGCTAGTATCTGAACTTTAAAAGGTTATTTTTCCATTAACAGACTGGCATGCCGGTCGTTCCTGGTATCTGGAAACATTTTGGCTTCGTCGTTTTTGGAAAAACGTTTTTCATGTTTTTAGGATTCTATCAAAATAGTGGCACGTTTAAATATATGGAACACACACCGGCTGAGCTCGGCATCTATTCGAATTTCCACCCTGTTAGTTTCGCATTCCGCAGTCTATAAACCTAACAGGGTGGAAACGTTTGAGCTAAATTAGCTGCAGTTTTTTCACCGAGCGACATTTAGCTCTCTAACCTTCTACGGATGTGGCAGATGTGTTTTTTTTTTTTTTTTTTTTTTTTTTTTTAAAATCGGACTAACGATCGCCATAATATATCTTAACAGGGTGGAACATGCAGGAGAACCTCCGTTCGTACAGTTCAATTCTAGCTGAACAAATAAACAATATCTCTTCCTGAAAATGATCTCAGTGGAATTGTAGTACTTTGGAAGGCAAGGAAGCACATCCTAACAGGGTGGAAAATTTAGGGACAATGTAGAAAATTGTACAATTAAAAGGTTTGTAATAAACAGAATTTTATTTTAAATGTATATTATCTCTGTTTAAGTGATGAATTATTCCTATTATATAGAATTTCAGCAATGTCTTATAAATATGCGAGTAGTTTAGAAAAAATATGAATGTGTAAATCAGACTGTATAACAGGAATGATCCATCTTGCACTATTGACATTTTCTTTTATGCTAAATATAATCTTTTTTTTTTTCTTGTCTTTTTGAATATGACTCGGACATCCCTTTTGAAAACTATCATATTTGCATTTTTAGATGAAGCAATGGATGTTATTTTAATCCAAGTAGTCATCTAGCGGTAAAGAAACAGCATGTATTTTTGTGTGCGCTGGAAAAAGTGGAATCAGCGAAAGAGGAAGAGATAAGAGCTTGAGGTAAAACATTTTATGCTTCACCACCAACATTGATTTCATGTCTCCTTTTATTGATCAGTGAAGGTAATCGTAACGGCAAACACACTGCTATGTTATTTAGTTTGTAATCAGGCTGTTTTCTGTCACCACTGACTTCCATAGAAGGAAAAAATAATGAAATACTACAAAGCAGCCTGGTTACAAACCTTCCAAATATTCAGCAGAACAAAGAGATTTGCCATTTTACTTCTGTAACATTTCAAGCTTATCCAATGGGAAATATCCACTCAGCTTGAGTACGTTTCTGATGAAAGAAAGATTACAAAAAACAAACTTCTGAATAATGGAATAACATTTCCATTGGAATAATGTTGACTTATAAATAGTTCATAGTAAAACAAGCAACAAACATTAATAGACTATCCTTTTTGTTTTGAGGTTGTGAAAGTAAAACATGATCTTAGTGGAAAACAGCAGTTATGCTGCTGTTATTACATAAAAACACTTGATGTACTTTACACAGGCAAGTAATGTACTGTTATATAACTAATCACATTCTTCAGCATTTGCAGATAAATTCTCATTACCTCCAAAAAACTCAAAAGATTCAAAAAATTCAAAAGCAGAAGCTCATCATTTTCTTTTACAAAAGCACCACTTTTTAAAAGCATTATTACATCAAGTTACTTAAGGCTTGTAGGGTAGCACTTTGAAAACTTGTGGATTAATTATCATATGTTTATAGAAAATGAACTGTATTTTTTTTTTTACATTTTAACACATAAAATCGTGTCCACTTTAACTACTGAACCAGGAATAATGATTATAGCACAATGTTATGAATGTCATACTTCATACACACACACACATATACGTGGAAAAGACCACTTTAGTCTTCTCTGGATTTATGTTTTGTGGTTATGTTTGAGCAGAACGTGATACTTACATAACATGATGAGCACAAAAAAGATTTATATTCGTTTTTAGACAGCACAATACCAATGGTTTAACTTAAGAAATCAATATTTATTTGTTATAAAACACCTGCTATCTGACAATTTCCTGAAGAAAACCAAAAGTGCTCTGCGACTGCATGACAATGTTTTTTTGTTTTTTTTCAGACCTTTATTAAACTCAAATTCTTAATACACCCAAACAAACTGAGAATTTCAAACTGTCACCCATTTTGTTTTGTTTTTTCTACACAGCTACACACACACACACACACACACACACTACCATGTAAACACCATTGTAATGTCATGGTATATTGTCCAAAAATGGCAACATAGAGGTACCATGACGTTTCTTCATAAGATTTAATGAACTTATGAAAACATATGACTGCCACAACGTCAAAAATGCCATCTTTTATTATTCTTGCCTCACAACGAATAACATACCTGAATCTCTCTCTCTCACACACACACACACACACACACAC